>CM056054.1:57605517-58205517 GCA_029574335.1 Rana kukunoris
CACTTGGGACAGCTCATGGCTGGTAATTCAGCACTTGGGACAGCTCCTGGGCGGTAATTCAGCACTCCGGATAGTTCCTGGGCGGTAATTCAGCACTTGGGACAGTTCATGGGTGGTAATTCAGCATTTCGGACAGCTCCTGGGGGATATTTTAGCACTTTCGGACAGCTCATGGGTGGTAATTCAGCACTTGGGACAGTTCATGGGTGGTGATTCAGCACTTCGGACAGCTCCTGGGTGGTGATTCAGCACTTCGAACAGCTCCTGGGTGGTGATTCAGCACTTCGGACAGCTCCTGGGTGGTAATTCAGCACTTGGGACAGTTCATGGGTGGTAATTCAGCATTTCGGACAGCTCCTGGGGGATATTTCAGCACTCCGGACAGCTCCTGTGTGGTCATTCAGCACTTCGGACAGCTCCTGGGGGATATTTCAGCACTTCGGAGAGCTCCTGGGTGGTAATTCAGCACTTTGGACAGCTCATGGGTGGTAATTCAGCATTTCGGACAGCTCCTGGGGGATATTTTAGAACTTCGGACAGCTCCTGTGGGATATTTCAGCACTTCGGACAGCTCATGGTTTGTAATTCCGCACTTCGGACAGCTCCTGAGTGCTCATTATAATATCTCCAGGGTGGTCTGCGATGCTTCTCAATTAGAGATCAGAGCCTGAGCTGTCCCTGGTGCTGAATCTAGATTTTTCTGTTTTCATATTTCTGCACAGAGCCAAGCGTTCTGTAAAACCTCTCTCTGTCAGCATCTCCGTGCCATGAGTATGAATGAAAAGAAGCCCTCAGTGTGTCCAGTAAATGTGAATGAATGAGATTACTCTCCTATGCATGCAGATTGCAGACCATTGAAGACGCACAGACCTCACTATACTACACACAAGGAGTGAAGACTGATGGTGGTCACACACACATCCATAAATTATTGATTTATTTTCAAATTGATCTCCTCCAATATAAATAATTCATCTATAGTCAACAACCTATTTGAATCATATGACACACAAACAGGGAAGTCGATTCTGATCGGTATTTAAGATAAGATCGTAAATTACAATCATAATCATATATCTGATTAGATCATGTTATCTCATATTCAGATTGATCAAAATATCATCAAATTCATAAACAAATTATCTCAGTGCTGCTAATTGATGCAAACCAATCAATAGTATTCAACCCTGGCCAATCATCGTAGTTTCTTCTAAATTGATTGTAAGGGAAATGATGGCTATGCGATTGTTTGTGGCTTCAATCGTTTTGATTAAATCACACAATGATCAGATTTTTTTAAACGTGTGTATGACCGTCCTAAGGGTGACCTTACAATGTGACTGTACAATTCACTTTATATGTACCAATACTTTGGAATATATAAGGACCTACCTCATCTTTCCCAATCTATTTGTACCCAAGTTTTTTGCATTAGATAAGTTGTTGGTAGAACTAAAAGAGATTGTACAATCAGATTGTAATATGTGTGATGACATTTTGATTTATCATAACTATGTAATGTAAGGACTGTGCCAATCTATCCAATCAGTATATATGTGATAGGACATATTAGTGGGTAGATGTAATGGAGATTGTACAATCAGATTGTAATATGTACGATGAACTTTAGATTCATCATTTCTATAATGTAAAGACCTTCCTTATCTATCCAATCAGTACATAATCAATCTGACATATTAGTGGGTAGATGTGAAGGAGTTTATACAATCAGATTGTATGTGTGGAGAATTTTAGATTGATCATAACTATGTAATGTAAGGAACTTCCCGAATCTATTCAATCAGTATACATCCAATCTGACATGTAAAAGAGATTGTACAATCAGATTGTAATATGTGTGATGCGCTTTAGATTCATCATATCTAAAATGTAAAGACCTTCCAAATTTATCCTATCAGTACATATTCAATTATATTAATGGGTAGATGTAAAGGAGATTGTACAATCAGATTGTATGTGTGATGAGCTTTAGATTCATCATAGCTATACTAAAAAGACCTTCCTAATCTATTCAATCAGTATATATCCAATCTGATATGTAAAGCAGTTTGTACAATCAGATTGTATATGTGATGAACTTTAGATTGATCATAACTATGTAATGTAAGGACCTTCCTAATCTATTCAATCAGTCCAATCTGACTTGTAATATGTGTGATGAGCTTTAGAATTATCATAGCTAAAATGTAAAGACCTTCCAAATGTATCCAATCAGTATATATTCAATCTGACATATTATTGGATAGATGTAAAGGCGATTGTACAATCAGATTGTATGTGTTATGAGCTTTAGATGCATCATAGCTATAATGTAAAGACGGTCCTAATCTATTCAATCAGTATACATCCAATCTGACATGTAAAGGAGTCTGTACAATCAGATTGTATGTGTGATGAGCTTTAGATTCCACATAGCTATAATATATAATGACCTTCCTAATCTATTCAATCAGTATATATCCAATCTGACATATTAATGGATAGAAATACAGGAGATTGTACAATCAGATTGTATGTGTGATGAGCTTTAGATTCCACATAGCTATAATATATAATGACCTTCCTAATCTATTCAATCAGTATATATCCAATCTGACATATTAATGGATAGATATACAGGAGATTGTACAATCAGATTGTATGTGTGATGCGCTTTAGATTCCCCATAGCTATAATGTATAATGACCTTCCTAATCTATCCAATCAGTATATATCCAATCTGATATATTAATGGATAGATATACAGGAGATTGTACAATCAGATTGCATGTGTGATGAACTTTAGATTGATCATAACTTTGTAATGTAAGGACCTTCCTAATCTATTCAATCAGCATACATCCAATCTGACATGTAAAGGAGATTGTACAATTAGATTGTAAGCTGTGTGCATGCTTCAAGTTTTCCATGGCAGCGGTAAGTGATAAACGCCCCGACTTACCTCCAGATTCTCCAGCCTGTCTTTCAGGGTTTGCATGGTGCGGCTGAGTTGGTCGATGATCTGGCTGGGATCTCTGGGTAGATCGCCCATGGTATCCTTGCCCCCCGATTTCCCTGCCACCTTCTTCCAGGACCCATGCTTGCCATCCTCGGAGAGGCTCTCACATCGGTTCAGCTTGGCGGTAAGTTCCCGGACGGTGTCCTTCTGGTTGCCGATAGTCTCCTTCTGCTGGAGGATGGTCTCCCGGAGCTGGATGACGGTAGATCGCAGCTCTTCCTCGGGAGTGGCACTGAAGCCTTGAATCGGGCAGCCTGGGGTGGCATCGGGGGGCAGAGCCGTGCACACAAAGCGCTCCCCCGCGCTGTCCCGCAGCTGCTGCTTGTTGATGGTGTTGCCCCCGGCCAGGGCTAGCAGGCAGATCACCGCACTTATTACCGCAAGCATGCCTGCTACTACTACTCCTAGTCCACACAGGAGGCTGCGAGCCCGGGAGGGGACGCGATGTCACTAGTGGTGCCGCGTTGACGTTGAGCCAAGAAGCGTCAGGTTAGGTAGGTAGCGTTGTGTGTGCGGAGCGGTGTGTGCGGAGCGCGCGGTGTGCGGAGCCTCCTCTGTCCGCTCTTTATGAGATCCTCTCCAGCGGAGCTGTGCCCGAGTGTGCTCACTGCCTCGTCTTAAAGGGACAGCGCCAGCAGGCGGGTCTGATTGACAGCTTCTCCCCCATGCAGACGTCATCTCCTCCCATGTGAATGTACAGCATGCTGTTCAAGGTGAAAATGATGTGTGAGAGCAGAAAGCATTGCTATTGGCTGGGCAGGAAATACTTCACTACATTCTTCTTGTGGGTTACTAAATGCCCCCTCCATCTGTCATGCTGCCCACTGCATTTACTACAACAATACATATTCATCATCATGAGTTTCCGGCTGCAAATACAAGGTTTGTGATTGTAAACTGAATACAACGCAACATAGTATGTGAGCTTTATTATAAAGAGCGAGGAATCATGGGAGACGCAAAGTCGCCCAGAGCCGTCACCGTATAGAAAAAAAAAGTTTATAGAAACACAATAAAAGTATAAGTATGCAAAATACATTATGTTACCAAAAGTAATATAATTCATATTGCCCCCAATGTGCTAAACATTTTTGGGGAGGCGGCAAACAAACCCCCCGTGGTCCGTACTCACCCCTCCAGCGGTCATGGCGCCAGGGGCGGACTGACAACTCATGGGGCCCCCGGGCAATAGAAGATTATGGGGCCCCTGGGCTTACAGATGGCCACCAAGCCAGGAGGCAGTGCAGAGGCGGGGCAGCTAAAATCTCGGGATTTTCACATCAAAAGCATGCAGGTTTCGGACATATCAGGGACAGATGTAAAAAAAACACAGATTTTTACATACTGTCCCTGGTTTTAATGTGCCTGGCAACCGTGATGGGGCCCCCTAGTGGCATGGGGCCCTCGGGCAGTGCCCGAGTTCCTTAATGGTCAGTCCGCCCCTGCATGGCGCCATGGCTTCCTTAGTTTCTCTTTCCGGCCAACCTGGTCTTCTTTACAGGGCCGATTCGCCCTATAGGCTCACTATGCAAGCCGCTTAGGGCCCTGCAAAGCTGCAGAGGGCCCCCCAAATTACTAGAGGCCCCGCCTGGTGAGAAGTCATCTTCTCAACGCGCTGGCTGCATGGGAGAAGAGGTAAGAAGTCAGCACCCCCCGCTTCTCACTTTAATGTAAGATGTAATTTCCGACAGCAGAACACCCCCTCCCCCCTTTCTCAACTTTAATCTTTAATGTGACATGTCACCCATCAGGGGGGTACAGGGGCTCGGATGGCAATCCACCTTTTTATTTATTTATTTATATATATATATATATATATATATATATATACACACACACACACACACAGGGGCCCGGATGACAACCCCCCTTTTTTTATTGTTTTTTTTTTTAATTAAAGGGCCCAGAGGTCCACAGGGCCCTGGATGGCAACCCCCCCCCCCTTTTTTATATAAATAAATGTTTTTAATCTTTTTTTGTATACTTTCTTTCTTTCTTTTTTTTTCTTTTTATTAAAGGGGCCCAGAGGTCCCCAGGGCCTGGATGGCAACCCCCCCCCCCTTATTTTTTTAATAAAAAAAAATATAATTTTTATATATATTTTTTTTGTTTTTATTAAAGGGCCCAGAGGTCCCCAGCCTGGACCTGTGTAAGAATTCCTGATTGCGGCCCTGTTAAAGAGGAGTTCCACCCAAAAATGGAACTTCCTCTTAATCCACTCCTCACCCCCATACATGCCACATTTGGCATGTAATTTTTTTTGGGGGGGAGTGGGGGCTTCAGTAGGAGTGGGACTTCCTGTCCCACTTCCTGCTTCCGCCGAGGGGCTGATAAGGCGAGAGGCGTAATCGCCTTATTTCAGCCCCTCCCTGTAGGCGATGGCCTAGGACACTGACAGGTCCTAGGCAATCGCCTGTCCAATCAGCGTCGAGCCGCGCCGCGCGCGCATGCGCAGTGCGGCTCGCGCATGCTCAGTGGGTGCCCGGCCGTGAAGCCGAAGGCTGTCACGGCTGGGTGCCCACAGTCGGGATGGAGACGCCGACTGGGGAGGGGGGGAGAGGAGCGGAGCCCCGGTCGGCGCATCGCTGGAACGCAGGAGCAGTGAGTGTTTATTAAAAGCCAGCAGCTACACTTTTTGTAGCTGCTGACTTTTAATAAACACATTTTTTGGCTGGAACACCCCTTTAATGTGACATGTCATTTTGCTTAGGGCCCCAGGGAGGTCAGGATCGGCACTGCTTCTTTACATCTGCCTTCTGTCCTGATTGGCCGGGAAGAGAAGTTGGAAACCGATAGAGAATATTGATTAGCTAGCATCACAAGTGGGAGGGTTCTGCAGCCCAAGCCTATTGGATCCTCAGGCTCTAATTATGTGATTGGAAAAAAAAGACATAATAGAAAAACATTAGTGTGGCACCGGCGATTGCAAACTAGGATAGCAGAGCCTCTTATGGACTGGCCACCACTGATTGGGACGCCTGCCTTTACACGCACATGAACTTTAATGGCTTCCCAGTCTTAGTCTGTAGAGTTCAATATTGAGTTGGTCCACCCTTTGCAGCTATAATAGCTTCAACTTTCCTGGGAAGGCTGTCCACAAGGTTGAGGAGTGTCTATGAGAATGTTTGACCATTCTTCCAGAAGCACATTTGTGAGGTCAGGCACTGATGTTGGACGAGAAAGCCTGGCTTGCAGTCTCCACTCTAATTTATCCCAAAGGTGTTCTATCAGGTTGAGGTCAGGACTCTGTATAGGCCAGTCAAGTTCCTCCAAATCATTAGGTGGAAGGGTATTATGGTTGTTTTTTATGGGTTGTGCTTGGCCCCATAGTTCCAGTGAAGGGAACTTTTAAGGCATCAGCATACCAAGACATTTTGGACAATTTCATGCTCCCAACTTTGTGGGAACAGTTTGGGGATGGCCCCTTCCTGTTCCAACATGACTGTGCACCAGTGCACAAAGCAAGGTCCATAAAGACATAGATGAGCGAATTTGCGGTGGAGGAACTTGACTGGCTTGTTAGATTATGGGTATTATGATATGGGGGGGGGCTGAAAGAGCTGCAGCAAGCTGGGGGCACTGTGAAAGGTTGAGGGGCACTTTGTGGCCCGAGGGCTCTCATAGAGCCTGGGGTCATTGTGAGGGATAGCATTTCTAGAGGAAGTAAGGCTGGGGGGCTTTGCATGGGGCACTGTGGGAGCAGTGGCGGCTGGTGCTCCAATTTTTTGGGGGGGCGCAAACAAATGAAAAAAAAAAAGCAGGCTCACTGTGCCCATCAAACGCAGCTACTGTGCCCATCAATTGCAACCACTTTGCCCATTAAAGGAAGCCACTGTGCCCATCAAATGCAGCCACTGTGCCATCAAATGCAGCCACTGTGCCCTCAATTGTCACCACTGTGCCATCAATTGTTGCCACTGTGCCATCAATTGTCGCCACTGTGCCATCAATTGTCGCCACTGTGCCATCAATTGTCGCCACTGTGCCATCAATTGTCGCCACTTTGCCATGCCATCAAATGCAGCCACTGTGCCATGCCATCAAACGCAGCCACTTTGCCATCAATTGTTACCACTTTGCCATCAATTGTCACCACTGTGCCCAGCAATTGTCATCACGGTGCCATGCCATCAAACGCAGCCACTGTGCCATCAATTGTCACCACTGTGCCATCAATTGTCACCACTGTGCCCAGCAATTGTCGCCACTGTGCCCAGCAATTTTCGCCACTGTGCCCAGCAATTGTCGCCGCTGGCTCTGATAGGCACTGATAGGCACAGCCAACCAGCTGCCGTTATTCCGACCCCCCGGTGATCGCCAGGGGGCCAGCCATCTAAATAGTCGGCGGCAACGGCAATACATAAATTCATGCAATGCATGAATCTATTTATTTTATACAGTGGCGGTGCGAGAGGGGGCGGCGCTCCGGCGCCCTCTTTGGACGCACAACCACTGTGTGTGAGACAGGAGGACACTGTGGGGGCTAAGAGGCACTGTGGGAGACAGGAGGGCACTGTGGGGGCTAAGAGGTACTGTGGGAGACAGGAGGGCACTGTGGGGACTAAGAGGCACTGTGGGAGACAGGAGGGCACTGTGGGGGCTAAGAGGCACTGTGGGAGACAGGAGGGCACTGTGGGGACTAAGAGGCACTGTGGGAGACAGGAGGGCACTGTGGGGGCTAAGAGGCACTGTGGAAGGTTGGAGGGCACTGTGGAACACTGTTGGAGGTTGTAGGTGCTATGGGGATCTAAGGGCTCTACAGCAGGCTGTGGGTCACTGTGGCAAGCTGGGGAGTTTAGTGGTACTGTAGGCAATTATGGGAGTTTGGAGGCACTATGGTAGATTTGGGAATGTGCAGCTAGATAGAGACCTGGGAGGAGGGATGCCTCCACCTGGCAGAAGGGCATGTCCCAGTGGTTGAGAATCACTGACCCAGATCAACTGATATGATTTTGGGTCAGTGTAGTTGAAATAGTGAAAGATTTATCCTGATTGATTGATGTGGGCTATTATTTTACCTATTATACTACCTTATATTACCTTACTATAAGGGAAAATGTTATTCACTCCCCTAAACCCAACCCAGGGATCAGATGGGTTTGTACTATGTATAGGCTGCAGCCACAACGCCCTGCTTTGCAGCTGCAGTAAAAAAAAATACTTCCTTTCACATTCAGTATGCAGTACCCATTCAAGTAAAAAGAGGCTGTGCTGCAATCGTTCTGCAATTGCATGCAATACACGTGGTTGTTTTGAGGTGGTGCGGGTATTTCAGGGTTGACACCTGAACCAATGTAACTTTACAATAACATTTATATGTAAACTTTATATTTAAGAGCTTGTAAGAGGTGCCGCTGCTGCCCCCAAAGCAAGGTAATATTTCTCAGGTGACAGAATGAAAAGGGAGGGGATGATTAACAGATCACAAATCATTTCCTGATTAGACCCAGGAGAAAACACACTGATCATAAGATTGCTGCTTACCTCTGATACTAGGGGAACCTAATACGGCAGTGGCCCCCAACCTTTTTGGCATCGGGGACCGGCGTTGTCAGGGGCGGACTGACCATTGAGGAACCCGGGCACTGCCCGAGGGCCCCATGCCACTAGGGAGCCCCATCAGGGTTGCCAGGCTCATAAAAAACAGGGACAGTATGTAAAGATCTGTGTTTTTTTACATCTGTCCCTGATATGTCCAAAACCTACATGCTTTTGATGTGAAAATCCCGAGATTTTAGCTGCCCTGCCTCTGTACTGCCACCTGGCTTGGCGGCCATCTGTAATCCCGGGGGCCCCATAATCTTCTATTGCCCGGGGGCCCCATGAGTTGTCAGTCCGCCCCTGGGCGTTGTTGAAGAAAATTGTAGTGCCAAAGCCCGGGGGAGGGGGAGTGTATGCGGCTTTTCGCAGGCAATTTATCGGGGCAATGGCTGGTGTTGGTGCTCCAATCATCTCGGCACCATCATTGATATGATGTCAGGATGATTAAAGAGCATTATTTCTATTATTATATTGTAATATATAATGAAATAGTTCAATTCACCATAATGCAGAATGTGCCAGAGTGTCTCTTGCCATGTCGCCTGCCACCAGATGCGGATTGTCACTTGCCATGTCGCCTGCCACCAGATGCATTTTGTCCCTTGCCACGCATTACCTTCCACCAGATTTGGATTGTCACTTGCCACGTCACCTGCCACCAGATGCATTTTGTCCCTTGCCACGACACCTGCCACCAGATTTGGATTGTCATTTGCCACGTTACCTGCCATCAGATGTAGCTTGTCATTTGCCACGTCGGCTTCCCAATAGATGTGGATTGTCACCTGCCACCACATGAAGATTGGCACTGCAGTGGTGGCAGCACAGGTGTGCGCAATACTTCAGAGGCAAGCCTGGAGAAGTGGGTAGTGAGAACAGCGGTAATTGGGAATGTGGGGGGGGCGTGGGTATTTAGAGCTGATCTGAGCAGTCATTGCATACAAATGTTTCCATCGGAGGATCTGCAGCACAAATTACCAAGGTATACCTGCCATTACATATCCCCTGATATCCCCGATCTGGGGGACCAACATATCCAAATTTCACCCAGATCGGTCCAGGGGTTCTTAAAAGACAAACAAAGTCTATGAGAAAATCCAGAATACAGTCTTTTTTCTTCACAGTATGTTTTTCGATGCTTCGTCGAATCTTCAACGTTCATATCGAATGGTCTACCCTAAGGCCGCGTACAAACAATCGAATATATCTGCTAAAACTGGTCCGCAAACCTTGTCTGCTGGAAAGCCGTCTGTCCGACATGTCCGCTGGTTAGTACGCCTAACCAGCGGACCAAAATCTCCCGCATGCGCCGAATAGATTCGACGCATGTGTGGAAGTATTTTACTTCCTGGTTTGGTGACGTGGCAGCATCAACGTCACCGCCACGTCACCGCGCTGTCTGTCCGCGGGGATTTTGGTTTGATCGTGTGTACACAGATCAAACCAAAACATCCCAGGAGACATGTCCGAAGAAAACGGTCTGTCGGACCGTTTTCATCGAATATATCTCCTCGTGTGTACGCGGCCTAACAATTTCTCTATAATGTTGAATCTTTTCTCTGTATGTTGAATAATCTTGGACTAATAGGCTTCATTTCCACTGGCGTTTTTACAGCCACTTTTCTGAGCGTTTTTTACAGCTTAAAAACGCCTGTCCATGTTTATTTTAGAAAAACATTTATTTTTTATTTTTTTTGGAGCTGGAGCTTTAAAAACGCAGCGGCCGCGTTTTTGAGCGTTTTTGCGCGTTTTTGAGCATTTTTTAATGTCTGGCGTTTTTACAGCTCTATTGCTGGAGCTTCAGAACGCACTGGTCCCGCGTTTTTTTTGCAGCTTAAAAACGTCTCAGCCATCTACAGCTCAAAAACGTCATGGTGGGCATGAGGCCATAGACTAACATGGACAGGCGTTTTTAAGCTTTAAAAAACGCTTAGAAAAGTGGCTGTAAAAACGCCAGTGGAAATGAGCCCATAGATTTAGGCACATTTGACCGCAGATTCGATAGACACAGATTTTTATTATCAGCGTCATGTTGAATCTCCTATCTATATTTAACTGTTGCAGCAACTAAAACAAAAATAAAGCATTTTTTTACGTCGGCTCTTTCGGATTTCCAAATCTGCGCGTTCGTTTTCGTTTGTTAAACCGATAACGAAAACACCCGAAATTTGGATAAATATGCATTCGGACGATAAACGAATGCACATGTCTACTGTGCAGTATTGTTAAATGTATTAGAGACTGTTAATATAGATTGTAACATTTTAAAACAGGTTGTACAATTAGATTTTAATGCATAAGACTAAACTTACGATCAAAGGATCAATCCTCCTACAACCTATCTCTCTGCATGAGGATGCAGTATATTATTTTCTATAGGCACTACAGACAGAGTACATTTTTTTTTTCTTTGAGTGCGGATTCATCATCGCGAAAACAAGAAAAAAGGGCAAATTCACTGTTCAAGGGGGAAATACATTATTAATTATGAAACTGTATTAATGGACTTCTAGGGAAGTGGTAAATCCAAACTGGGTTAAAGTATGAAGTGTCATTAGCTACTGTAATAAACAAGGTTTAATGAACGGGGGTTTGGGTATTTACCTTTTGCCACATTTTACTTAATGCATATAGTAGTTTGGAGATATTCTGCCTCTTATCATCTAAAAGCACTTCATACTTCAGTTATCTCTGAAATCTAGAACACAGTTCTAATGTTTACAAACTGGTTTGCCGTAATCTTTAGAAAATCAGGAAGGAGTGTTGAGAGTTCTACAATTCTGAAGCCTTTGGGAAAGATCACACAACAAGGTCAGTATGAGCCAGCATCAACAGTAAGCTAATGTTTTTTGTAAAAATATTCTTAATTTGACTTGACAGCTTATGTGGGAGATAGAGTGTCTGACTGTGAAAAATAATTGCTGAGAAATGTCATTTGGAAAATATTTGGTACATCTAAAATATTGCAGTACAGTGGAACCTCGTTTTAAGAGTAACGCGGTTAACAAGCGTTTTGATTTACAAGCAACTTTTTTTTTAAATTCTGACTCAGTTTGCGAGTGTTGTCTCACAAGACAAGCAGAATTCAACCTAATATGGCCTGCAGTACTGCATTTGTCCTGAGGTGCGGGGGCACCAGAGCTGAGCAGAGCTGAATAGCGACGATCGCAGCCGATCGTTGCTGTTCAGAAATGCTCAGAAAGACACGGAAATACACAAGCCTTTCCGACATTTGCCGAGGTCAGCTGACGTGTCCTCGGGCCTTTCCAGCCGTTTCCGAGGCTCTCCAGTGCCGGAGCCTAGCAGAGCCGAACAGCGACGATCGCAGCCGATCGTCGCCGTTCAGCATTGCTTGGAAAGACACGGAAATACACAAGCCTTTCCGACGTTTGCCGAGGCCAAGAATATATATATATATATATATATATATATATATATATATAAATCTTCTACATGGTGGACACATAGGACACGTTTGACACATTTTTGGGACCATTGTCATTTTTACAGCGATCAGTGCTATAAAATTGCACTGATTACTGTGAAAATTACTCAGGCAGTGAAGGGGTTAACCACTAGGTGGCGCTGAGGCGGTTAAGTGTGCCTAGGGATGTGTTCTAACTGTAGGGGGGCTGGGCTATGTGTGACACAACAGTGATCACAGCTTCTGATTACAGGAAGCTGTGTACACTGTCTTGTCACTAGGAAGACTGGGGAAATGCTTGTTTACATAAGCATTTCCCCCTTTTTTCCTCACCGTGACACGATCATGGGTATGCCCGCGGACATCGAGTCCGCTGGACCCCTGGTAGGAGTCACAGAGCTTGCGGCGGGCGGGCGTGTCCACAATGCCACTTCTTAAAGGGGACGTATATATACATTCTTGTGCCTGCTCGTGCCATTCTGCCGACGTATATCTGCGTGTGGCAGTCTGCATGTGGTTAAGATTGTTCACTGAACCATACACCAACAGCATGTAATTTCATTGCACCCCAATGGGAATCTTGGGTTAGTATAGCAAAGTGTTTGGTGAGGCCCACCTTTTTTCTTTATAAAACTAGGGAAATCCTATTGGTGGGAAATTGAAAGATGAAACTATTTTGAAAGAAACCTAACACTATGCTAGGAAACATTAACCCCTTTCTGGAACACCCCATGCAGATATACTGCGGCAGGGCGGCACTCCTGTGCGAAATAATGTATCTGTACGTGATTCCGTGTACTGGGTCTGCGGTGTGCCGCCGGTGACCCACTCCCTCTGTGATTGGACACAGTGGGAGCCGATCAGCAGGCCTTCTTCCTCACCGTGACACGATCGCGGGTATGCCCACGGACATCGAGTCCGCGGGACCCGCGGTCGGAGTCAAGAAGTGCGCCCACAATGCCGGCTTCTTAAAGGGGGATGTATATATACATCCTTCTGCCTCTCCGTGCCATGCTGTTGACGTATATAGTCGTGCACTGGCAAGAAGTTAAAGACAACCTGTTGTGTCTACAGTACAGGAAGTAAAGGGAAGTCTATCTAATAGAACCTAGATAGTGAAGAAAAACCCTGACTAGGTTTTTTAACTGTTTCCTATTCAAAAGAAAATTTGCAAGTCT
Source organism: Rana kukunoris (assembly GCA_029574335.1). Taxonomy (NCBI): domain Eukaryota; kingdom Metazoa; phylum Chordata; class Amphibia; order Anura; family Ranidae; genus Rana; species Rana kukunoris. The sequence goes on from CM056054.1 coordinate 57,618,680, forward strand.
TAGGATCCAATCAGATTTTTATTTCTAAAGTCAGATCATTGAACCCATGAATTCTGATTGGCTGCTATAGATAAAGTAGTTCATGTCTTGGTGACCATTATCTCTGAGACCAAAAGTGTAGAAAAATGTGAAGAGGAATATAGTGAAAATGTTTCAGTAGGGACACATTCCTTTGATAACTGTGTAAGAGGGGATTTGCCCCACTTTGGAGAGATTTTCCTCTTACATGATTTTGTGTCTACAGATCCCTGAAAGAATTAATTAGTGTCAGCACTCAACAACGATGAGTGCTGACAAAGTTCTAATTATTGGCACAGTCCCATTCTTCAACAAAATATAAAAGAAAAAACATCCATTTCCTTTCAGCTTTCTCCAGATTAGGGAGGCCTCAGAAAAACTGTAGATGAAAGAGAGAGTGCACTGGCATAGAGTGAAGCCGCGTACACACAGCAGAGAACCTCGACGGCAGAACACATCGGCGGCGTACACACGGCCGAGGTTCTCGGCAGAAACCAGCGAGAACCTCGCTGGGAGCCGCATTCTGCCGAGAACCTCGGCCGTGTGTACGCTCTCGGCGAGCATCCCGTCGGGAATGCCGTCGAGCAGAAATAGAGAGCATGTTCTATGTTTGCTCGACGGCCCGCCTAGATGAATGGCTGGTTGCCATTCCCGACGGGCGGGTCGCCGATTTCGACGGCCGGCCGAGAGCCTCGATGGGCGGAACGATGTGTTCCGCCCGTCGAGGTTCTCTGCTGTGTGTACGCGGCTTCAGAGCCTCCAAAAAATATTTTAATTTGTTAAAATAAATATCTTGAAGTGTGTCTTTACATTCACAAACGTGGTATAAAGACACACTTCTCACATCATTTCCAAAAGGAACACCTGATCCGTCCATTAGTGCTTAATTCAAAGACTCATCTTTATTATACTTACTAACGCGTTTCGAGGTACTGTAGCTCCAGCCACCTTAGAGGTTAAAGAAGAAGAGGTGCTTCCTCAATACACATTAGCCAGGATATTAGAGGTCCATCTTCAAATGAGGCTCTAATGGGTGGATGAGATGTTTCTTTTGGAAATCATGCGAGAAGCATGTCTTTATACTACTTTTGTGAGTACAATATATTTGAACCAATTCAAAAAAGATTTGAGGACCCTAAACTATGCCAGTGTACTCTGTTTCATTTACAAGTTCTACAGGATCTCTACTCTACCAAGAAATAATTACAGACTCTTTGCCACCTATCAGATTTTTTTTTTTTACCAAGGCCAGGTCATTGGACAATAAATTCTGATTGGTTGCTTTAGGTAATGCAATTTCATGATTCCTTTTTTTCTAACCTAGTTCTGCCCGGCCTATGGCAGAAGACTCATGCACAAACCTCTCATTGATCCGGGTGGAAGTCATATGATGTCCTCCCTGATCTTGGCCTGGGGCTTTGCGATCTGTCACCAGACACAGCCAATGACTCATCGCTGTTCCGGTCTGCTGCCGGTACCATGTGATCACTGTAACCAATCACAGCAGGTCACATGACAGCTGTAAACAATGGATGTCTTCCTTTCAAGCCATCCATTGTATACAATTGTGTTGCTAGCTGTGATTGGTCACAGTGATCACATGGTACAGACAGGGCCAACCACAGTCCATCTGTGCCATGTGATCAGCTGTGGTCATTTAAAACAAACTGAATGAATCAATTTCATTCAGTAAAATGTTTGCATATAGCAATGAAATGTATTGCTATATGCAAACATAATGTGTAGAAAAAATACTAATCTCTTCCCCAGAGTAGTACAGTTACTATGGTAACGTTATATTGCTCTGGTCGAAGTGTGTTAAAAAAAATCGTTAAAAAATAAAATAAACAAATTAAAAATATTTTTTTTCCATGCTTTTACCAGTTAGTGTCCCTGATCACCACCCCACCACTTAGGCCCTGTACACACAATCAGACCGGTCTGATGAAACTTGTCCGATGGACCGTTTTCATCAGACAACTCTGAACTGGTCTGATGGTCTGATGTGTGTACACACCATCGGACCAAAATCCGATCAGACCAGAATGCGGTGACGTAGAACACAATGACGTGATGAAAAAATGAAGTTCAATGCTTCCAAGCATGCGTCGACTTGATTCTGAGCATGCGCGGGTTTTTGGTCCGATGCTTTTGTGTACTAACCATCGAACCTGTCCGACGGACAGGTGTCCATCAGCATGTTTTAAAACTTTGGTCTGACGGACAACGGTCTGATGGGCCGTACACTCCATCGAACTGGTCCGATGAAACTGGTCTGCAGACCAGTTTCATCGGACATGTCTGATCGTGTGTACGCGGCCTTATATGATGACACTGTAACGGAACTGGTGACAGTGTAAAAAAAAAAAATGAATTTCTTCATTTTCAAAAAAGTGTCTGATCTGTTCACCGTAATTTCGCAGTATCATTAAAAAACACGCAGATCACCACCATTACTAGTAAAAAAAATTGAAAAATAATAATGTCATAAATCTTTTCCATAGTTTGTAGAATGCTATACATTTTGCGCAAACCAATCAATATACGCTTATTGCAATATTTTCTTTTTAGCAAAAATATGTATAAGAATATATATTGACCTAAACTGATGAAGAAATTTAAAAAAATTATTCGGGGGATATTTATTATAGAAAAATGTAAACAATATATATATATAAAAAAAAAAACGTCGCTCTATTTGTGTTTAAAGCGCAAAAAATTAAAACTGCAGAAGTAATCAAATAGCACCAAAAGAAAGCTCTATTTGTGGGAGAAAAAGGACGCAAATTTTGTTTTGGTACAGCATTGCATGACCGCGCAATTGTCAGTTAAAGCGACTCAGTGCCAAATTGTAAAAAGTAGTCAGGAAGGGGGTAAAACCTACCGGGGGCTGAAGTGGTTAAAAAATATTGTACAATTATGTTGTAAGCTTTAAGGCCAGCTTATGCTCAGCTGCGTTTTCCCATGTCTGTTCACAAAATATTTCTCTGTGCGAGGATGCAGTGTATTATTTTCTACAAGCTGTGTACTACAGACAGAGTAAATGATTATTTTTTTTTTCGTGTCTGGATTCACCATTGAGAAAACAAGAGAAAAAAAAAAGGCAAATTCAGAGTTCAGTGCCCAAGGGGGAAATGCATTATTAATTAGGAGACTGAATTAATGGACTTCTAGGGAAGTGGTAAGCCTGAGCGGGGTTAAAGTATGAAGTACAATTAGCCTCTATAATAAACAAGGTTTAATGAACAGGGCTATGATATTTACTTTTTGCCACATTTTAGCTATTGTATATAGTGTGATGGAGATATTGTACGTCCTAAGGTCTAAAAGCACTTCACACTTCAGTTAGCTCTGAAAGCTGGAACACATCTGTAATGTTTACAAGCTGGTTTGCCGTAATTTGTAGAAAATTCAGCGAGGAGTGTTGAGATTTCTGCAGATCTGAAGCCTTTGGGAAAGATTATACAACAAGGTCAGTATTAGCTAGAATCAACAGCAAGCTAATGTTATTTGTAAAAAATATTCTTTATTTGAGGTGACAGCTTATGTAGTAGATATAGAGCCAGATTCACAGAGCCATTACGCCTGTCTAACTGGTGTTAGACTGGAGTAATTTCAAATTACGCGCGTTTTCTAGGTAGTCGGAAACCTCAAACCATGAATAGACGGCTGCAGGCTTCAATTCGACTGGATTACGTGTTCGTACGCCTTCGGATCTACGCTGCAATAAAATTGCGGCCACTGGGTGGACTTCCCGTCGTTTTCCGCGTCGGGGTATGCTAGTGAGCTTTTGCCGGCGATCCCCGAAATTACGATCTTCAATCGCAATCTCTTACGGCACCTTTAGTCATCTTTTTTTTGCGTAACACTATACCAGCTTTTTGCTGGTCTAATATTAGACAGCCCATGTTAAGTATGGCCGTCGTTCCCGCGTCGAATTTCTACGTTTTCCGACGTCTTTTATTATTTTTTACGTAAGTCGTCCGGGAATAGGAATGTTCGTAAACGACGCTACTCGAACAACGAATGACGTAACGACGTGATTTCGCGCAATGCACGGCGGGAAATTTCTGAATGGAGCATGCGCAGTTCGATCGCCTCGGGGACACGCTTAATTTAAATGCTTCACGCCCAATCGCGTATTTCGATTACGCGGCGAGAAATAGACTACGCCGCCATAGCGTACGGGCAAAAATCTACCAGGATTCGGTGTAGAGCCTGGTGAAATACGGCAGCGTAGAGTATTTCGATTACACAGCGCAATATTAAGTGTATCTGAATCTGGCCCATAGTATCTGACTGAGATAAATAATTACTAAGCAATATTGAAAAAGATTGCAAATATTGAAATTTGAAAAATATTTTTTTTTTTTATATTTTTTTGTTGAATAAATCTAAAATAATGCATCCACGGTCAGAGTCATGGAGCTTGCGGCATGCGCGCTGCAACAATGGCGCTTCCTAAAGGGTTCTTATATATACGTCCTTGTGCCTGCTCATGCCATTCTGCCGACGTATATCTGCGTGTGGCGGTTGGCATATACCAACAGCATGTAATTTCATTGCACCCACCTTTTTTCTTTATAAAACTAGGGAAACCCTAAGGCCTGGTTCACACTGGTGCGTTTTGTCATGCAATTTGGCATGTCAAATCGCATGTCAAAACGGCGGTATTTGCCGCAAATTGCCGGCAATGGCACCATTCTAATCGCTGCACCGATTTCAAAAAGTAGTTCCTGTACTACTTTTTGCGATTTTGGCATGCGATTTGCATTGACATCTGTGCAGAAACCTGCACAGATGTCTCTACAATCGCGGCCGAAATCAGGACTGCTGGCGGGAGTGAAATCGTGTGAGTTCAGCTGAACTCGCACGGCTTCACTCCCGCAGCCCAGTGTGAACCTGGGCTAATGGTGGGAAATTAAAAGATGAAACTATTTTGATAGAAACCTAACACTATGCTAAGAGACATTAACCCCTTTCTAGACCGCCCCATGCAGATATACTGTGACAGGGCGGCCCTCCTGTGCAAAATAATGTACCTGTACATGATTCCGTGCACTGGGTCTGGGGTGACCCGCTCCCTCTGTTCTGTTCCTGTGTGCTGTGTTCCCTCCAATTAGCTCTCAGAGCTCTCGTCACTGAGCTCTGCATGGAGTAACTTTAGCTCTCCACCCCCTTTTTTCTGACTGCATAGAACAACCTTATAAATTCAGCACTTTGAACAGATGTAGAGAAGAGAAGACAACAGATAGACAGGTACAACTTATGTGGGGGGATTTTTTTAATCTCTGTATCATCTAAGTCCCTTCACTGGGTATATGAAAGGGTTTACATCCGCTTTAACCACATCAGCCCCAGAGAATTTGGCTGCCCAATAACTGGGCCATTTTTTGCAATTCGGCACTGTATCGTTTTAACTGACAATTGCGCGGTCGTGTTACGTGGCTCCCCAAACAAAATTGACGTCCTTTATAGATAGAGCTTTCTTTTGGTGGTATTTGATCACCTCTGCGGTTTTTATTTTTTGCGCTATAAAGAGCGACAATTTTGAAAAAGAAGCAATATTTTTTACTTTTTGCTATAATAAATAACCCCAAAAAATATATGAATAAAAAAAAACTAATTTCTTTCTCAGTTTAGGCCGATACGTATTCTTCTACATACTTTTCGTAAAAAAATTGAAATAAACGTATATTGATTGGTTTGCTCAAAAGTTATTGGGCCAGATTCAGGTAGAGTTACTCTGGAGTATCAGTGATACTCCAGCCTAACTCTGACTTTGAGCCGGCGTTTCGGTTTTCAGTAAGCAGAAAACAAGAAACGCCGGGTTGGAGTTCCTATACGAGCGGCGTAATTGTATTTCGCCGTCGTATTGGAACTGCAATTTTAAAAATGGCGCTGGGGGCGTTCCCGCTGATTAACGCCGAGAATATGTTAATCAGCAACAATCGGCAATTCACGATCGTATTTGGGCCTGACGCAGTGACTTTCCGACGTTTCCGTAAGAGATACGCGGCGTAAAGATAAGGCAGTCCCCCAGTGGAGTATCCTATGTTAAGTATGGCCGTCGTCATCGCATCGAAAAAAAAAAAATTCAAGTCGTTTGCGTAAAACGTCCGTGAATGGGGATTGACGTCATTGACGTTCACTGACAGAATTTGGAGCATGCGCACTGACAGTCGACGCATGTGCAGTACGTTCGCCGCGGGATCGTGCCTAGTTTAAATAATACACGCCCCCTACCCGCCCAATTTGAATTCCGCCGGCTCATTTTCGCTACGCCGCCGCAACTTTAGGAGCAAGTGCTGTATGAATACAGTACTTGCTCCTAAAGTTTTGGCGGAGTAACGTAAATGAGAAAAGTTACTCCAAAATAAAGATTCGCCCATCTACCTGAATCTGGCCCATAGCGTCTACAAAATAGGGGATAGTTTTATGGCATTTTTATTGTTATTTTTTTTATTAGTAATGATGGCAAACATCGATTTTTATCGTGACTGCGACATTATGGCGGACACATCAGACACTTTTAATGCTATTTTGGGACCATTGTTATTCATACAGCGATCGGTCCTATAAAAATGCACTGATTACTGTGTAAATGACACTGGAAGGGAAGGGGTTAACCACTAGGGGGCAAGGAAGGGGTTAAGTGTGTCCTAGGGAGTGATTCTAACTGTGTGGGGGTTAGGCTACCAGTGACATGACATTGATCACTGCTCCCGATGAGAGGGAGCAGTAGATCATAGGGTGACCACATTTCCAAACTACAATTCAGGGACACCCTCCCTTTCCAAAAATCAGCTTGTGCTGTAACGAATCACAGCACAGTGATTGGACACAAGAGGCGGGATTTATGATTTCTCCAATCACAAGCAGGGGGCGGGATTGTGCTCCTCCAGGCATTCCTGGTCAGGACAAGTACTGTCAGTGAGTAAAGTGGTGATGTGGCAGCCTTTTTTGGGGACATCAGATTGGCCCGGGGGGGTGGCTGTGTCAGTTTCATTCTGGGACACTGTATTGTCCTGGAATGAATGTGCCCGGGGCAGATCTGCAAAATGCGGGACTGTCCCGGGCAATCTGGGACACGTGGTCACCCTAGTAGATCAGTGTCCTCTCACAATGCAGAACGGGGAGCTGCCTTGTTTACACAGGCAGCTCCATGTTCTGCAGCTCCGTGACCCAGTCGTGTGACACCGGTGGACATTGAGTTTGCGGGGTCCCGTCACGGAGCTTGCAGCAGGGGCGGTGTGCGCCCACAAGGCGGCAAATTCAAAGGGACGCACAGGTACGTCCCGTTGTGCAGCCGTGACATTCTGCCGACGTAAATGTCCGTGCGGCGGTCGGCAAGCGGTTAAATATGTTTTTTAAGCAATCGGTGTAAATACCCGGTATCAGCCTGGGAGGGTGATACCAGGAGCTCAGACTGGGAGGAGGAAGAAGCAATACAAGGAGCTAATCAGTTCTGCTGCCCCAAAGATGCTGCTTGTAGGACTTTTTTTTCCGTCCCCCAGTGTGAAACGGCGCACTGGAATGAATGGGAGGCGGTTTTCAGGCGCTTAGCAGAGGCTATTTCTAGCGCTAAAGCACCTGAAACCCACCCCAGTGTGAAAGGAGTTATACTGAATTGTAAGAACCTGGTCCAGCCAGACAGGGCTGTGCTACATGGAAGAACTATATAAAGCACAAGACTGGATGGACAGAAATAAAAATCCTTTGGCAGATAAAACAGCTCCTATATAAATATTTAATCTGTGTTTGTATCTGTTTGGCTGGAGCTCATCTACAGAATGACTATATATTCCCTTTAAAGGAAGCCTGTGCTGAGATAAATGCATTTCCTGCCATCACTTACTTCCTTGTGAACATGTTAGTATGCCATCTGTCTCTGACATCAATACCTTCTGAGTCAGAGTAAAAACAATCATGCGGCAAGTGAAACCATAATTCATGATCTGCATACTTGCTTCAGGTCAGTGAATCAGAAAATATTGAAGTCATTTGTTTAGCATAACAACCAGGCAACCAGCATTTTCTCTGGAGAGGTCATCAGTGAGAACCTTTATATTTCTTAGTACAGGTTACTTTTAAAATGAAGAGGTAAGCTTTACTTTGCTGCCACCTAAAGGAATATTCAGTATCTCACAAAAGTGTGGACATCCATTTTTGTAAATATTTTATTATATCTTTTCATGTGACAACACTGAAGAAATACTGTAAAACTTTGCTACAATGTAAAGTAGTCAGTGTACAGTTTGTATAACAGTGTAAATCTTCTGTCCCCTAAAAATAACTCAACACACAGCCAATGTCTAAACCTCTGGTAACAAAAGTGAGTACACCCCTAAGTAAAAATGTCCAAATTGGACCCAAAGTGTCAATATTTTGTGTGACCACCATCATTTTCCAGCACTGCCTTAACCCTCTTGGGCATGGAGTTCACCAGAGCTTCACAGGTTGCCACTGGAATCCTCTTTCTCTCCTCCATGATGACCTCACAGGGCTGGTGGATGTTGGAGACCTTGCGCTCCTCCACCTTCCGTTTGAGGGTGCCCCACAGATGCTCAATAGGATTTAGGTCTGGAGACATGCTTGGCCAGTCCATCACCTTTACCCTCAGCTTCTTTAGCAAGGCAGTGGTCATCTTGGAGGCGAGTTTGGGGTAGTTATGTTGTAATTCTGCCCTGCGGCCCAGCCTCCAAAGAAATCGGATCATGCTCTTCTTCAGTATGTCACAGTACATGTTGGTATTCATGGTTCCCTAAATAAACTGTAGCTCCCCAGTGCCGGCAGTCTCATGCAGCCCCAGACCATGACACTCCCACCACCATGCTTGACTGTAGGCAAGACACACTTGTCTTTGTACTCCTCACCTGGTTGCCGCCACACATGCTTGACACCATCTGAACCAAATACGTTTATCTTGGTCTCATCAGACCACAGGTCATGGTTCCAGTAATCCACGTCCTTAGTCTGCTTGTCTTCAGCAAACTGTTTGTGGCCTTTCTTGTGCATCATCTTTAGAAGAGGCTTCCTTCTGGGACAACCAGCCATGCAAGCCAATTTGATGCAGTGTGCGGCATATGGTCTGAGCACCGACAGGCTGACCCCCACTTCTGGCAGCACTTATAAGTCTATTTCCCAAATACAACCTCTAGATATGACGCTGAGCGTGTGCACTCAACTTCTTTGGTCGACCAAGGCAAGGAAGGCCTGTTCTGAGTGGAACCTGTCCTGGTAAACCGCTATATGGTCTTGGCCACCATGCTGTAGCTCCTGTTTCAGGGTCTTGGCAATCTTCTTATAGCCTAGGCCATCTTCATTTAGAGCAGTGTTTCTCAATTCCAGTCCTCACACCCCCCCAACAGGTCATGTTTTCAGGATTTCCCTCAGATGAAAAGGCTGTGGGAATTACTAAGGCAGTGAAAGTGTTCAAATCACCTGTGCAAAATAATGGAAATCCTGAAAACCTGACCTGTTGGGGGGGCGTGAGGACTGGAGTTGAGAAACACTGATGTAGAGTAACAATTATTTTTTTCAGATCCTCAGAGAGTTCTTGCCATAAGGTGCCATGTTGAACTTCCAGTGACAAGTATGAGAGAGTGAGAGCGATAACACCAAATTTAACACATCTGCTCCCCATTCACAGCTGAGATCTTGTAACACTAAGGCCGCGTACACACGATCAAACATGTCCGCTGAAACTGGTCCGCAGACCAGTTTCAGCGGACCGTTTTCCAGCGGACCAAAGTTTTAAAACCTGTCCGATCAAAACCTGTCCGTCGGACAGGTTCGATGGTTAGTACACAAAATCATCGGTTCAAAAACCCACGCATGCACAGAATGAAGGCGACGCATGCTTGGAAGCATTGAACTTCGTTTTTTCATCACGTCGTTGTGTTCTACGTCATCGTGTTCTGGTCTGATCGGATTTTGGTCCGATGGTGTGTATGCACATCAGACCATCAGACAAGTTCAGAGTTGTTTGATGAAAACGGTCCGTCAGACAAGTCTCATCAGAGATGTCTGATCGTGTGTACAGGCCCTAAGGAGTCACATGACACCGGGGAGGGAAATGGCTAATTGGGCCCAATTTGGACATTTTCACTTAGTGGTGTACTCACTTTTGTTGTCAGCAGTTTAGACATTATTGGCTGTGTGTTGAGTTATTTTGAGGGGACAGCAAATGTACACTGTTATACAAGCTGTACACTCACTACTTTACATTGTAGCAAAGTGTCATTTCTTCAGTGTTGTCACATGAAAAGATGTAACAAAATATTTACAAAAGTGTGAGGGGTGTACTCACTTTTGTGAGATACTGTAAATGAAGCATTTATAGGTAACTATGGGGCTAAAACTCTTATGCCGCGTACACACGGTCGTTTTTTGCGATGAAAAAAACGACGTTTTTTAAAACGTCATTTAAATTGATCGTGTGTGGGCAAAACGTCGTTTTTTGTCTTAAAAAAAACGACCAAAAAAAAATTCCAACATGCTTGAATTTTTTGTGTCGTTTTTCAAAACGTCGTTTTTTGTTTCACAAAAAGTCACCGTGTGTAGCAAAAACGTCGTTTAAAACGACGTTTTTCAACCCGCGCATGCCCAGAAGCTAGTTATGAAGCGAGCTTCAATGGAAAAGTGTGGTGAACGTAACCTTGTTTTTTGTGAAAAAAACGATGGTGTGTATGCAACATCGTCTTTGAAAGTGACGTTTCAAAAACGTTGTTTTTTACTTCACAAAAAACGTCGTTTTTTTTCATCGCAAAAAACGACCGTGTGTACGCGGCATTATGCCGCGTACACACGGTCGTTTTTTGCGATGAAAAAAAACGACGTTTTTTAAAACGTCATTTAAATTGATCGTGTGTGGGCAAAACGTCGTTTTTTGTCTTCAAAAAAACGACCAAAAAAAATTCCAACATGTTTGAATTTTTTGTGTCGTTTTTCAAAACGTCGTTTTTTGTTTCACAAAAAGTCACCGTGTGTAGCAAAAACGTCGTTCAAAACGACGTTTTTCAACCCGCGCATGCCCAGAAGCTAGTTATGAAGCGAGCTTCAATGGAAAAGAGTGGTGAACGTAACCTCGCTTTTTGTGAAAAAACGATGGTGTGTATGCAAAATTGTCTTTGAAAAGTGACGTTTCAAAAACGTCGTTTTTTACTTCACAGAAAACGTCGTTTTTTTTTTCATCGCAAAAAACGACCGTGTGTACGCGGCATTAGGCCCTGTATACACAAGCAAATACATCTGTTCAAATCGGCAGACCGTTTCCAGCAGACAGATTTGATCGTGTGTGCGCAGTCTTATAGATTTCTCTGAGCCAAGGCCACGCGCACACGAGGAGACATATCCGATGAAAACGGTCCGACAGACCGTTTTCATCGGACATGTCTCCTGGGATATTTTGGTCTGATGTGTGTACACACGATCAAACCAAAATCCCCACGGACAGACAGCGCGGTGACGTGGCGGTGATGTTGACGCTGCGACGTCCGCAAACCAGGAAGTAAAATGCTTCCACGCATGCGTCGAATCCATTCGACGCATGCGGTGGATTTCGGTCCGCTGGTTAGGCGTACTAACCAGCGGACATGTCCGATGGACAGTTTTCCAGCAGATAAGTTTTAAAGCATGTTTTAAAACTTTTGTCTGCTGGAAACCTGTCTGCTAGGCCGTACACACGATCGGATATGTCCGCTGAAACTGGTATGTTCGATCGTGTGTATGCGGCCTAACAGTTAAAGAATGTCGCCCAAAAGTAGCTCCTGAACTTTTTTTGGGTGACATGCTTCCCACGATACGTGTTGCCACAATTATCGCGTGACAATCGCGGCAGACCCGCACCGCGATATTGGGTGTTATTCAAATGGATACGAGTCCCGCAATTTGCCGTTCACACATCATCGCTTTCAAATCGTGGGCAGATTTGTGGGAAATCTGCCATACAATTCAAACGCTGAAGTGTGAATGCAGCCTAACTGATACAAGTGCAGAAAGAGAAGAGAGCAGTGGTTTTTATTTTTTGATCTATAAAAAAAACAAAGATTTTGGGAAAAAAAACAATATTATTTTATGCTATAAAACATATGCAATAAAGAAAATAGAAAAAAAACATATACTGATTGGTTTGCGTAAAAGTTATATTGTCTACAAACTATGAGATATATACTAAAATTGTATTTATTTATTACTAGTAATGGCAGCCACCAGCGACTTATAGTGGGACTGCAATATCGTGCAGGACATTCTGACAGTAACTGACACTTTTGGCACTTTTTGGGAACCAGTGACACTAATACAGTGATCAGTGCTAAAAATATGCACTGTCACTGTACTAATGACACTGGCTGGGAAGGGGTTAAACATCTAGGGTGATCAAAGGTTTACATGTGGTCTTAGCCAGTGTTTTAGTGTACTGTGTGTGGTGCTTTTACTAAGGGAAGTAATGGATTTTATTCCCTGCTTTGTGTGGAAAGAAAATCCATGACTTCCCCACTGACAGGACAGAGCTTTGTTCTGTTTGTCTTCCAGGCGATCTGCGGTGCCGGTTTTCATCCATTGGCTGGTACCTGCTGATTGGCATCTGCTGTGTATAAGTTAGTACATAATCTGGCACAGAAGAGCCGCCTTTCCGTTGTATATGTAAGCGGTTAACCACTTGCCGACCACTGCACGTCGATATACATTGGTAGAATGGCAGCGGTGAGCAAATGGGCGTACCTGTACATCCCCTTTAAATTTGCGGGCGCCCGCTGCGTACTCCGTGACCGTGCCCACTATTCCGATCGTGTCACGGTGCGGCAGAACAGGGAGATGCCTATGTAAACAAGGCATTTCCCTGTTGTGCCTAGCAACATGACAGGGATCTACTACTCCCTGTCATCGGGAGCAGTGATTTCTGTCATGTTGTTGTGAGACCATCCCCTCTACAGTTAGAATCCCTCCCTAGGACACATTTAACCCCTAGATCGCCTCCTAGTGTTTAACCCCTTCCCAGCCAGTGTCATTTACACATTAATCAGTGCATTTTTATAGTACTGATCGCTGTATAAATTACAATGGTCCCAAAATAGTATCAAAAGTGTCAGATGTTTCTCAATGTCGCAGTCACAATAAATATTGCTGCCATTACTACAAAAAAAATTATAATGAAAATGCTGTAAATCTATCCCCTATTTGGTAGATGCTATAACTTTTGCACAAACCAATAAATATACGCTATTGTCGCTATTTTTTTGTTTATAGCGCATAAAAAAAAAACGCAGAGGTGATCAAATGCCACCAAAAGAAAGCTCTATTTGTGGGGAAAAAAGGACGTCAATTTTGTTTGGGTACAACGTTGCACGACCACGCAATTGCCAGTTAAAGCGACACAGAGGTGTATTGCAAAATATACTCTGGTCCATTGCTTGAGTTTACATATACAGTACTTCAATTGTAACTGTAGTAAGAATGCAACTTTCGGCCTTGTTGTTTATACAGAAAAGTGGTTCTGCTTATTGAACTGAACTTTATAGATAGTCATTTGAGTAGTTAACAAGTCTGTTATATTGAGCATAAGGATAAGTGTAAAGAAATACCTGATCTAGCATGTATGGTTATTATAGCTACAAAAGGCATGTGTGTTCTGTGGGATTGTTAGCAGTCATCAGCTCATACGATAGCAGTGAATGCCCATGGGGCGAGTTACACGGCTAAGAAACGAAAGGCAGTGATGACAACAAGCATAAACAATTACAAGATGCAATGAAAAGAGCTTGTAATCCAGAAGCGAGAAGCAAAGTCTGACTGACTTCAAAACTTTCTTTTTGTTGATTGTTGAAGCGTCAAGCTAGCTGTTAGGCACATCATAGTTAATCTGACAGGTAGTCTACCCACCATTTACCATATACTTTGATTAGTATGCAGCAGGTCAAATGAGTAGCCTGAATATTTATGGGATCTCAGTCAATCCCTGAAGGAGGTGTGCTCAGTAGGTGGCAGCAGAGCACATAAATAGTCTGGGACCTAAAGCAGTGTTAGTTCTTCTTGCCCAGGAGGGCTGCTGCCCTCCCAGGTATCCCAGCTGAAATTTACCTGCACTTAGTTCCCAGCTATGCTAAAGCTGGGGGGCTTGCTGACTAAGGCATCCAAGTATCCAGGGATTCTGTGAGTAAAGACCTGAATACAAGATATGGATAACTGTTGCTGCTACTTAGCTACTAGCCCTTATGCACTAATACTAAAGCTCGCCTGGTCTTAGACATGGCATATGGTGCCCCAGTGCTGTCCATTCCATGGACTGTTTTTGAAGTGACTGTTCTAGAAAATAGCTGCAGAGTGAAGAGTGCCCTCTTATTACTGCTCAGCACTTCTGGAATATCCCACAGCTCCCTGTACCCATCCAAATTTGTTCAGCAAGAAAGATCAAAAATGCAACCCCTAGACTGTTCATTGAGCCAGAAGGGTGAATGTTACGGTGTGTCTGGCTGCCTCTGCACTGATGGGGGGGGGGGCAAGGGGCATCTCTGCACTTACACAGTTCTTGCAACTTCAGCCTGGCATAATGTTTAAATTCTGAGGCTCGGATCCTCTTCCTGATGTCTACGCATGTGCAATAGAACCCCAAGAACCTCTATAAGGTCATCTCCAAGGTATCTCCTGCTTTCAGAGTTGACTCCATAGAAATCTGTGTGGTTCTACTATGTATGCACAGGCAACAGGAATAAGAGGTCCTGATGGCCGGAGGTTAATATATAGAGAAGGTACATGGCTAGGACTAAAGCTGGCTATACACTGGTCAAAATTCCACCGGTTCAGCAGGGACCAGATGTATTTTGGCCAGTGAGGTCATCCCATGATTGACTTTTGTCGAAGAGACATGTTGAGTAGTTTGACTCTTAAACATATATTAATAAGAATATTTACATAAAGTTAAAAAGATGTTAAGTTCCCTTTGACCATTGAGAGCAGCATTTCTTACCCTTTTTGAGCATAGAGGAACACTTGAAAAAACGTTTGGGTCTTAGCAATCCTCTGCTAATAACTACTATATCTACAGCATAGGGTTCATTGGCGTGAACAGCAAGATGAGAATAAGATATGTGCATTCCCGTTCGTACGAATGTTATTTTCGTACGAAAATGTTCATTTTCGTACCCGCAGGATAATGTGTACATACGAAAAAATTAAAGCACCAAAATACGAAAACTACGAGACTACGAATGAGCCGCATACGAACGAATGATCTGACGAAAAAAAACGACAAAACGAAAACGGCAAAAGAACAAAAATGACATCTGTAACAAAAGATTTACATTCTGTATTTTGTTTGAATCCTTTTTCTGTTTGTTTTCAGTCCTATGTTCATTGTTCATATGACATCTATAACAAAAGATTTGCATGCTGTATTTTGTTTCAATACTTTTTCTGTTTGTTTTCAGTCCTATGTTCATTGTTCATATGACATCTATAACAAAAGATTTGCATGCTGTATTTTGTTTCAATACTTTTTATGTTTGTTTTCAGTCCTATGTTCATTGTTCATATGACATCTATAACAAAAGATTTGCATGCTGTATTTTGTTTCAATACTTTTTCTGTTTGTTTTCAGTCCTATGTTCATTGTTCATATGACATCTATAACAAAAGATTTGCATGCTGTATTTTGTTTCAATCCTTTTTCTGTTTGTTTTCAGTCCTATGTTCATTGTTCATATGACATCTATAACAAAAGATTTGCATGCTGTATTTTGTTTCAATCCCTTTTCTGTTTGTTTTCAGTCCTATGTTCATATGACATCTATAACAAAAGATTTGCATTTTGTATTTTGTTTCAATACTTTTTCTGTTTGTTTTCAGTCCTATGTTCATTGTTCATATGACATCTACTGTATAACAAAAGATTTGCATGCTGTATTTTGTTTCAATCCTTTTTCTGTTTGTTTTCAGTCCTATGTTCATTGTTCATCTGACATCTATAACAAAAGATTTGCATTCTGTATTTTGTTTCAATCCTTTTTCTGTTTGTTTTCAGTCCTATGTTCATTGTTCATATGACATCTATAACAAAAGATTTGCATGCTGTATTTTAAATCCAAAATACGAACAGAAAAAAGGAATTTAAAATACAGAATGCAAATCTTTTGTTATAGATGTCATATGAGCATACGACTGAAAATAGCAAAAGAAAAGGGTTTCAAGATACTGCAAATCATTGACGAAAATTCACGAAAATTATTGTCTAACAAGTAACGAACATGAATTAAACAGAATAACGAATCATCCCGCATGTACGAAAATAAAACAGTAATGAAAATACGAAACGATCGGAATACGAAAAAATCGCGTCATACGAAAAACTAACAGGAACAAACAGGAAAACGGGCGTCTTACGAAAAACGAACGAAAACGAAAAAACGGAACGATACGAAACAGAACAAAAAAAAACAATTTTTTTTTTCTGTGCACATGTCTAATGAGAATAAAATTAACCCCAGACAATATCTTTGTGGATGAAATGCGTTGGTTCGAGCCTGCTGTTCCCATTGCGTCATTTTATTGATTAACAAGCGCTTATTTTACCTCTTCCAAATGTGAGTGTAAATCTTTCATTTTTATTAATACATTTTGTGTTATGTGGATTCACGCTATGTAAGTTTTTTTTTTTCCTTTTTGGCCCTATATGTTTGAATCCACATGACGTTTTATATATCTTGGAGCTTCTTATTGACTGGTGGTCCTTGTGAGAAGATTATTTTATCCAATTGTATCAACGCCAATATCCATCCGGGCCCTATTATCTTTGGTGAAGAATCACTGAAAAGTCTGTTTGATTAATAGAGCGTATGTCCTATTGAATCCACACTTTCCGGAAAGCCTCAGTGTTATTGGTGGTGGTGCTCCATCTCCCCCTTTTCATGCACGTTCAGCGGTGGCTTGAAAATTACCATTTGGGGCGTCAAGATACATATGTTTTGGACACTTCCTTTTCATCAAACACTCTTAGGCTGTGTACACACGATCGTTCAAACCGATGAGAACAGTCTGGTGGACCGTTTTCATCAGACCAAACCGATCTTGTGTGGGCCCCATCAGTTATTTATCTATCGCTTAAAAAAATTCAAACTTGTTTTAAAATTAACCGATGGATGCCTAACCGATAGAAAAAAAATTGATCGTCTGTAGGCACGTCCATTGGTTAAAAATCCACGCATGCTCAGAATCAAGTCGACCCATGCTTGGAAGCATTGAACATCATTTTTTTTCAGCACGTCGTTGTGTTTTACGTCACCGCGTTCTAACACAATCGTTTTTTTAACCAATGGTGTGTAGGCACGACTGACCATCATCGGTTAACTGATGGAAAAATCCATCAGACTGTTCTCATCGGTTTGACCGATCATGTGTACAGGGCATCACTCACTCAGTGGACTTTTTATTTTTTTTATATTCTTTATTATTTCTTTTGAGTTTATAATAAGTTGTTCACTGCATTATGTGTATGGTATTCATAGTTACATAGTTACACAGTTAGTCAGGTTGAAAAAATACATATGTCCATCCAGTTCAACCATAAAATATTAAATAATAATAATATTATACAATCACATATACCCAATTATATACCCACAGTTGATCCAGAGGAAGCAAAGCATGATCCAATTTGCTACAGCAGTGGGAAAAAAAATCCTACCTGATCCCCCATGAGGCAATCGGATATTGCCCGGATCAACTTTACCTATAAATGTTAGTACCCAGTTATATTATGTACATTTAGGAATGAATCCAGACCATTCTTAAAGAAATCTACTGAGCTGGCCAGAACCACCTCTGGAGGGAAGTCTGTTCCACATTTTCACAGCTCTTACTGTGAAGAAACCTTTCCGTATTTGGAGATGAGATCTCTTTTCCTCTAGACATAAAGAATGCCCCCTTGTCCTCAGTGTTGACCGTAAAGTGAATAACTCAACACCCAGTTCACTATATGGACCTCTTATAGATTTGTACATGTGGATCATATCCGCCCCCCCCCCCCCCCCCCTTATTCTCCTCTTCTCCAGAGTGAATAAATTCAGTTCCTCTAATCTTTCCTCATAGCTGAGCTCCTCCATGCCTCCTATCAGTTTGGGTGCTCTTCTCTGCACTTTCTCCAGTTCCCGATATCCTTTTTGAGAACTGGAGCCCAAAACTGAACTGCATATTCCAGATGAGGTCTTACTAATGATTTGTACATTGTATGGTATTCATTGATTTAATCACATGACATCACTGCATTGTATATGTATGGCATACACTGCTTTAAAGGGGTTGTAAAGGTTTTTATTTTATTGTTAACCTTAATGTATCCTATGTATTAAGGTGAAAAAAAACTGGCAATGACAGCCCCCCCAGCCCCCCTGTTTTACTTATCTAACCCCCGAAACTCTGTGGGCTCGTTCCCGCAGCGGTTTCCCCCAGCTTGAGTTGGCTCATCATTGGATATTGATAGCAGCGCAGCCATTGGCTCGCGCTGATGTCAATCATATCCAACATTGGCACGGCGTGCCGGGGGTGGGGTTGAGTGATACAGTGAGTGGCTATAGTGATACGAGAGCTCGCATGAAGGTGGAAAGTTCTTGCGGGGGGGGGACCGCTGCCGAGGGACCCCAGAAGACCAGGATCAGGGCCACTCTGTGCAAAACGAGCTGTACAGTGGAGGTAAGTATAACATGTTTGTTATTTTTTATTTATTTTTTATTTCTCTTTAGTGTTCCTTTAATTACCCAATATCATTGCATGTTATATGTATAGTATACATTGGTCTAATAACCTGTTATTATTTAAATACTGCACATGTATATTGTTAGTTTGATAGTGTCACAATTATTTTAACTTAGATGTGTATTTTTAATTGTCACTAGCGCCGCACCAACACTTTTCCCACAAGAATAAAATTAAGATAAATAAATTAAAGATTAAATAAAAAGGGCCCTCTTATGCCCTGTACACATGATCGGTTTGTCTGATGAAAACGGATCGATGTTTTTTTCATCAGATATCCGATGAAGCTGACTTTCATCAGTCTTGCCTACACACCATCGGTTAAAAATCCGATTGTGCCCAACGCGGTGACGTAAGACACAACGTCGTGCTGAGAAAAATTAAGTTCAATGCTTCCGAGCATGCGTCGACTTGATTGTGAGCATGCATAGATTTTTGACCGATGGATTTCTCCACAGCCGATCGTTTTTTTCTATCGTTTTTTAACCATAAGAACATTTGAAAACAGGTTCTATTTTTTTCCACTTATGGGGGAAAAAAACGATGGGGCCCACACACGGTCGGTTTGTCCAATGAAACTGGTCCATCGGTCCGTTTTCATTAGATAAACCGATCGCGTGTACAGGGCATTACATTTGTAGTCAGTGGAGAAGATCCCGCTTAGGTAGATGAACAGTGGGAGAATTAGAAGAGGGTCTCCCGTATACTGATGGTTAGTGAGACAAAGGTACCATTACACTGGTGGTCAGTGGGAGAGGGGTTCTATTACACTGGTGGTCAGTGGGAGAGGGGTCCTATTACACTGGTGATCAGTGGGTAGAATTCTTCTTACATTGGTGGTCATTGAAAAAATGCTTCTTACCGTGGGAAGTGAAAAGACTCCTCACCCCCTTACGAATAGCGAACAAGGTCACTGGTGTCAAAAGTAAATTATATGGGAGGTAGAAATTGTTTATCTTTCAGGGAACTTCTAACATATTCTAGAGGAACCCTGGTGGTGGAAGGCTGATTTAGAGTAAAGCCTTAGTAATAAAAACTGTCACTGAGTATTAGAAATAATTATAACTGCAAGCAATGTGCCGTTACATGAAAAATTGCTTCAATAACACTGAAACCAGTTTGTTCAGTCAATTCTTTCTAGTTAATTAGACAATGTTAGTGTCCGGCTTTTTCTACAACTATAAATGTATTTTTATTGGACTTTGTAAAAAAAAAAAAACGGTCATATAATTAGTAGAAAATGTATTCTGCATTACCAAACTGAAGTATACTAATTGCCTGCTGTCATTTTTTTTTGTTAAATGGTGGACCCAGCTAAGCAATTTTAATCCACCCCAATGAAGAAATGTAGCTAAAGGGAAAATACGATCCGTCTTGTTGGTGAATGATTACAAAACAAGTTAATTAGAATATTTCGTAGAGGGATGTCAGTGTGTGAGTGTTGGGGGTGGCATATTTAGATTTGCAATGTATTTGTTTTGCTCAATGTCTAGTGAATATAAAGTAATAAGAATATTAAAATCCCCATAGATTCTAGGATAAAAATGATTATGAGTTTGACAAGATAACTTTTATGTCCTAGAGCTACTGGCATTATCACAGAAGCAAATTAAAGTCAATAGTTTTATTTTTGTATTTTTGTTTAGAGTAGGGAAGTGTTAACACCTCTGTCAGGTTTTATAGCTATCTGCATCTCCACTGGGAAGATTCATTATCTTTATTTGCCCTGGTGTCTCTGGTAGAGAAAGTAAAAAGGAAATACATAATTTTATCTAAGTTTTATAAAAGAAAACATAGTTTTTCCCCTAGAGAAGGGACTTTAACCACTTGCGGACCGCCGCATGTACATATAGGTCGGCAGAATGGCACGTACAGGCACATTGGCTTACCTGTACGTCCCTGCCTAGACGTGGGTCGGGGGTCCGATCTGGACCCCCAACGGTACATGTTGCGGTTCCGTAGGCTTCAGGAGCGATCCAGGATGAGGGGGCGGGTGTTGGTTTTTGTCCTGCATTTAGGGAGGGAAAGCATATAAGTGGCACTCTATACAAAACAGACAAACAACACTAGGTAATCCATAGAGACCATGGCCCAGATTCACAGAGCGATTACGCCTGCGCAACAGGAGATGCGCGTGCGTAAGTCGAAATGTGCGCGTGCGTTTCGTTGCGCGGCATCCCCAGAACGAGATACGCAAAAAATTGTTCCGCGTAATTTCGTTAGACTGGCGCATCCGTCCGCGCAAAAGTGCGGTAGACACACCATTGATTTGCTAGTCAAATATGCTAATGACGGGGATCCACAAAACAACGTTGGGGCAGCGCAGGCGACGCAGTGTGCGCAACAGCAAATTGTCCTGTCTAAAATTAGAGCTTATAAAAGCTGGTCTAAGAAAAGAAAAAAAGTCTACTTGTTAGATAAAGCAACACTGTTAGTGAGCAGCTCAGCAGTCACACGTGTTGCACAACAATCTGTATGCCAACATGCCAGGGGCATCGTCGCACATAGCTATACTACTGACTTTAGATGAACAAAGAAGGATGAGGGCACGGAGGATGGCACGGAGGATGGCACGGGAGAGGATATACCGTACCCGCATAGACCTGTTTGGCATGAGTGATTCTGAGGTGTTTCGCATCTTCAGATTCACCCCTCATGCCATCCTGGAATTAACCACAACCCTGCAGGAGGACATCACCAGCCCAACACACCGCTCACATGCAGTGCAGCCACTGGTCAAGGTCATGGCAACACTCCATTTCCTTGCCAGTGGCTCTTTTCAGCGTACAAGTGGAGTGGTGGCTGGGATGTCACAATCCTCCATGAGCAGATGTGTGCACCAGGTTGTCCCTGCAATTCTCAGACGCATGGCCAACCAAATCATCAAACCCACCACTGAGGACCTGCGACTGAAGGCAATGACAGATTTCTACAGAATTGCCAGATTCCCACGCACTGTGGGGGCCATTGATTGCACACATGTGGCACTACAGCCCCCCCAGGAGACAGAGCACATGTACCGCAATCGGAAGCATTGGCATTCCATCAATGTACAGGTGATAGTCGATGCCCAAGGCCTCATATGGCACGTCCGTGCCAAACACCCAGGGTCCAGCCATGACAGCTACATATACAATCAATGCCACATCCGAATGGAATTCGATCAGAACGTGTATGGGGACACCTGGCTGGTTGGTGAGTGACATGGGTGGCAGGCATGACTATCCCCTCCCATGATGCACATCACAAGGGCCACATGCATGACTAACATCCTCCTGTCTTTTCCCTTACAGGTGACTCTGCATATCCACTGGGACCCCATCTCATGACTCCTATCCGGAACCCCCAAACCCCAGGAGAGGAAAGATACAATCAAGCACATGCCCAGACACGAGCAGTGGTGGAGCGCACCTTTGGCCTCCTAAAGTCACGTTTCCGATGCCTGGATAAGTCTGGGGGTACCCTCTTGTATTCCCCAAACTTCGTGTGCCAGATCATCGGTGCATGTTGCATGCTGCACAACTTCGCAGAAAGAAAGGGCCTGCAGATTGACCTACGTGATGACCTGACCCCTGAACCAGACAATCCCCCCCTAACCGAGGCTACCCCGTCTTCTAAAGGAAGAGCAGCCAGGAGACAGCTCACATTGGGCATCTTTGCACGTTAAACATACACATTAATCATGGCACAATGAGAATGCATGCATGCACACCACTGTGGTCCCTAGCACACACACCCCACATCCACATCAAATTGGATTGGCACCAGTCCACCATGCAGGACTTGTGAGCAGCAACGCCACGCCAAGGCTCCAATTATGTCACTGAACATTCATACACCATTCACACGGACCTGGGGATCACTTCTCCCTGGTCCTGGGGAACCCTTCTCCACCAAAATAGAGGGTGACACCCCTTTTCCGGCAGGAATGTCACCCCCACATTCACACAGCATTCACAACCCAAAAACAAAAATGACCTGCAAAAGCAAAAAATGTCCAGCAAAAAAAAAAAAATATATAAAAAAAATAAAAATAAAAAAATGGGGAAAAACAAATTAGTGCCCTCTGCGTGAGCCACGCCTGGGGCGCCCCCGGCCACGGCCCCGGCTTCTCAGGGGAGACTCATGGGGAAGGGGTAAAACCGGGGAAGGAGAAGCAGCCCCTGATCTCTGCCCACCTGGCGGCCTGCCCTCCAAGGCCACGGCTATTCTGTCCAGGGCAGCACCAAGTGTTGCCGTGTTGGCCTGGATAGCCAGGGTAAGGGCCCTCACATCCTGCCCAACGCCTGCTGATGTCGTCTGCAGTTCATTTAGGCAGGTTGTGAAAGCCCGGGAGTGGGAGTCCAGGTTCCCCAGCGTATCCTTGATGGAGGACAGGCTCTCCTCCATCCGCACCAATGTCTGGCTGACCTGTCCCAGATGGCGGGTCTGGAGCAACTGGTCCCTTCTCAGAGTGGCGGGCAGGAGATCGGCCAACCCCCTTGTGGTCTGGGATGACATCCTGCCTCCAGCTGATGCTTGTGGCCGGGGAGAAGGGGAGGCCCTTGTGAGGGGAGCCATGTTGGGGGAGGAGGGGGTGGACTCCCCCTTAGGGAGGCCTGCCTGCTGCCAGCCAGAGGGGAAGAGTCCTCAAAACCCAAACGTCCAGTGCCTGACATGGACTCCTCCTCCTCATGATTCTCCTCCTCCTCATGATTCTCCTGCTCCTCTTGAACCTCCTCGTTGGGGGGGCCTCATTAGGCTGCTGTCCTGGGGTTGGTGCGGTCAGGCCAGATGGCCCTGCACCCTCCTGCACATCTGTGGATGACACAAAACATTCACAGGTTGGAGGATCCACACACTTGCCACATATTCCCTTTCACCCCCTCCCCCACACATGCTACACACCTGATATTAAAAAAAAAAACAACTTACCTGGCACCACGGGCTCCGGACTTGAGTCAAAGCCGGGCAGGCCCTCAACTTCATGCCGATGAAAGGTCAGGGCCACCGCACGCTCCTCCGCTGTCAGGCTAATACGGCATGGTGGGCCCCCTCCTGTGCCCCTGGCATGGGCATGCATTCTGGCCAGCTTCTTTTTGACCAGACGCCGGAGGTCATTGATTTTTTTGTCAATCCCAGACCGGGTCCGTGTCTCCCCCTCCCCCGCTGAATTGACCTGCTCAGTGATCCTATCCAAAATCTCCCTCCTCCTGGCCGGGGTGGTGTTGGCACTCTCTGGGCCGTGGAGGTAACGCCCATACTCGCTAATGGCCCGGGCAAGAATCTGTTTTTCCACAACTGTAAAATTCAGCTTTCGTTTTCTCTCAGTCATCCTTCCAAAAAAAAACAGTCCCAGTCAACAAAATTCACGCACACAAACAAGCACAACCAATCACAAAAAAACACACACACAGAGAGAGAAAACGACTCAGCAAGAAACAGTCACCAAAAAACAAAACAAAAATACAGCAGGAAAAGAAACAAACACAAATATATCAATCAAACAAACAGTCTCTCAAACACTTATCAAAAACCACTTTCAAAAATCTACTAACAAACACCTGATCACACAGAACACTAATCTGACAACTACAAAACACACCGCAACGAACAACAGGACAAAAGCACTTGGTTAAATGGGAAGGGACAAAGGGATGTACTTTTGCAAAGGAAGTGCGTTTGTGTGTGTCTATTTATACTGTTTGCGTAGTTCACAACGTTGCCCTAGTCCATTTCCAATTTCACTGATTGCGCCGCTCCCGAGTTGTGAGCATGCGCACAGCGGAGCTGACATGGTCTCCTTCAAGCGCGCAAGCGCGAGCCGGCCGGCCCTTCATTTGCATGGGGTCACGGCTCATTTCAATGTAACACGCCCACATCCTTCCCAATTTGTATTACTCCTCCTTACGCCTCTGAAAAAACGTTACGCAAGTGCAATTTTCTGCGCAAAAGCTACGAGAATAGGGTGATTACGCGACAAAATTGCGCAAGTCTAACGTAAAGGCGGTGCGCTACGCCGGTCCAATAATGCGCAGATGTACCTGAATCTGGGCCTATGTCAGAAACATGTCTCAGTCCTCCTCTAATGTTTCTCTCTCTCTCAATCAAAGCCTTCTTTTAAAACACAGAACCAATGGAGGCTCCAAAAGACAAAGCAATAATTAAGAAAAACAGGACCAGATGACCAAAAAGTCTATTTTTGGACAAAATCAGCCAGCGACACACAATTCTCTCAGTCACGGATGTTCTGTATCTTTGGTGACAGGTAACTCACAAATGGGTGTGGTGAATTAAGTATCTTCTATTTCTTCCTGTGAAGATATACATGAACATATAAACACACGTCATGCTTTGGACCGGAGGGATACCACTCTTCATGCACCTATTTTTCAGAATTCTTCTTTTCAGAATCGTCCAGTTACCAATAGTGTTGCTCACGAATATTCGCATTTCGAATATTCGATACGAATATTGCATATTCGAGTATTCGCGAATAACTCGAATATTGCGGCGAATATTCGCTATTTCGAATATTCGCATTTTTTCGCATTCGCACTAGCGAAATTTTGCATTAGCGAAATTTTGCAATTTTTTTTTTTTTTTTAAATATAGCGAATATTCGTAAATATCGAATTATTCGTGATATTTTATCCAAAAAAAAAATAGCGAAATTTCGCAATCATTTTCGCTTTCGCATATGGGAAATTTCGCTATTTTTTTTTTTTTTAATAAAATATAGCGAATATTCGTAAATATCGAATATTCGTGATATTTTATCCAAAAAAAAATAGCGAAATTTCGCAATTTTTTTTTTTTTTTATAAAATATCACGAATATTCGATATTAACGAATATTCGCAAATATTCTTCGAAATATTCGTGAAATATTGCGAAATCGAATATGGCGTATTCCGCTCATCACTAGTTACCAACACCACAAAGGGAAACAAAGTGACAAATTCACAGACAGCCACTTAGAAGCACATGATAATAAATCTATGGATAAGGATACCAAAATGAACATAGTAAATTTATTATCACACATACTTACCACATTTGAGACACAATTTTTGATGAAGGGCCTCAGTTTCTGCCCCAAAATGTTGATAGGTTTGATCTTATCAAAGATCTCCACCTCTTTACGCATAAATTGTTACTCAAGAACACATACAATTAGAACATGAACGACTCAACACAACTTAACAAAGAGAATAAAGTCATTGATCAACTCATATCTCTTTTGGAGGAAAATAATCAGACAGATTTAATTGACTGTGTCTACCTGGCCACACTATCATCTCTGGCAATGGTTCCATCACTGAGAATCTTAGCTGTCTGATAGATGAGCATCTTAAGCCCCATGTTGCAAGCCTTCTATCTTATTTCAAGGACACCATTCATTTTCTCAAAATTTTAGATGGCTTATATATACCTGCCCGTGCAATCTTGGCTACCATTGATCTGGAGGCATGGTATAGCTCGATCCCCCACTCTTTGGGTCTGGCAGCCATCCACCACTTTCTGTCTCAATGAGCAGAAGATAAATGGCCCTATAGTGACTTTATTATTTAATCCCTGGAATTCATCCTCAAATTCATGATCACATTATTATGTGGCACAGGTACATCGACGACATGTTCCTGATATGGGATGGTCCTGTGGAGTCATTATCCACCTACTTGGAGAGATTATCCACCTACTTATTGATATACTCACACTCATATACTCTTTTTTTCTCCCCTCAGGGACGTCATCTGTTCCCAGTATACCTGATTGCGGTTTTCTGCCCAAGGTTCTGACGCTCATTCTTCTGTATCTACTTTTTCAGAAAGGCTAGAGTGTTTGTGAGTATGTATGAGCTGTTGCAAGGCATACTGGGCTGCTTAAATACTGCTAAATAATTTAATTAAAATGATCCTTTATATGTCCACCATTCTTTCCCTGCCCTCCTTAACCCTAACCCCTCATAATCCTACATAATCCTACATTGCTCTGTCCCTGCTCCACTCAAGATGAATAATGTGCAGCCATTAGGCTCTTCAATTAAAGTCTCCAGGCTATGCTCTATTTCTAACATACTGTACAAGTTTGTATTGAAGGGGTGTCAATCTTTCTGCCAACAGTGACTGACATTTCATGAATGAATGGGTATTGGACCACGCATGCGCTGAAAAAGCAAAGCCTGAGAAGGAAACCTTTGGAGAAGAGACTATACAGCACCTAACATGTTCTGCAGCAAAGATCTTGTGAAAAGGGGAGCAGAAAAGTGTAAGACATTGGAGTGACAGACATATAAAAGATGACTGGACTAAAAGTACAGTTAATACTTTTTCAGCTGTGCTTTAATAAGACAGCAAAATTTACTGCGATTTATCCAAAATCTCTATTTTTCCTAAAGCTATGATTTGAATCAGTAATACATGAACATAATTACATAATATCAAGAGACACAAGTTACAGCAGCAGCATGTGGGTGAAGCCCAAGCCTGTTTCCTGTGAATTCTCCTCACCTCCCCAGCATTTTGGCCATCTGTGGTACCTGCAATAGTAACTGTGTGCCATACAGAGCAGCCTGTGTCCCTGACTCTGACAGCAACAACACAAACTGCATTGGGAAGGGAAATCCCTATAAATCCAAGAACAGAAGTGTAATATATTGCAGCTCAAATATTAGATGTAGTGGCTGCATTTGTTTTATTTTTTAAGTAAATTTTCTGCTGGTGTGGATAGATTAGAATGAAAAAAACAAGAAAAGGGCGCCTCTGAGTATATATCAAAAGTATAATTTAAAGGCGCGCGCTCCTTTTCTTGTTTTTTTCCTTGTATACTGGAACCGGCTTTTTGTTTTCTTGGTGGCTACCCTGACTGATACCCTGCCATATAGTTCTGTGTGTGCATATATATGTGTATATACACACCTTCTTACCTTTGCTCTTGGACTATTGGGTACTACTTGAGGTACCTGTGCTTTCCGCCTTTTTTAATTGTTTATAGATTAGGATGACTCCCTAAATCAGTGGTTCTCAACCTTTCTAGTGTCGTGACCCCTTGATAACATTTCACAAATTGTGGGGACCTAACAGTAAAATTATTTTCGTAGCGTGGAACCCGTACTACAGTGGTGTCTCGCAGCAGTGACACCTATGCTGAAATCACGAGATAGGGTCTCCTTCAGCCCCTCCCACCTTACTTTCCTCACCAGTCATCTGACTTCTAGTCTCTGCCCCCCAGCCATGCCATGAACTGAATGGGTGGCTGCAAAGAGGCTGAGTGGTCGGCCACGTGCTCTAGGAACAGCCCAGCTGGGCACTCGAGAAAAGGCTGGGAGAGCAGTGTGGGCTTCAGAAACAGGCCAGGATTTGGTGACCCCTGGCAAATCATCATTCGACCCCCAAGGGGGTCCAAACCGCCAGGTTGAGAACCACTGCCCTGTGTGGCAAGCTATTATTTAACTTCTAAGGGTGGAATCCATGGGTTATTGTAAAAAGTTAGACACCAGTAACTTTAGTTTTTTCTTGAATTTATTTCCTCAGAAAATGCTGCAGAGAAGGTTAGGTGCACAGAAAATAGTTCACATCTTCTAGTAGCAGTTACAATTGTTGTTGGTCCTGTAAAAGCAGATTGAAATGATTTTAAGAGAGTAGTTACTTTACTGTCTATTATTAAACATCAAATTAAACTTTCTAATTCTCTAAGTTCATTCTAGGCCTTTTACCCTTTGCGAGTAATCACACATACCTTAGTTGATGAGCAGTGAGAGCCTCTTGCAATGTCCGCCAGAGGCAGCTTCTCTCAAGGTCTCCAGGACACTCTTCAGCACAAAAGACTTCAGTTCCAAGATGTTCTATTCAGACAGCTATCTCCCTGTTACTTTATGTACCTAGGCAGCTGTAATTCCTTAGGCCTTTAGTACAGATCACTGGCTGGGATAAGGCTCAAGAAGAGAAATACCCTTGTGCATCCCCACCAGAAAGAAGCCCAGAAGAGAAGTGACCCTTGTGGAAGGCTACACCAAATAAAGCTTCTGCTAGCCCACCAAATACTTATCGGCTTCCGCTAGCCCACATCACTTGACAACACTCTCAGTGATTGTTTAGGGTGGATAAATATTCACAACTCAATCACTAATTAACTCAAAAGGAGCAACATTGCAGCAGGAGGCAGCAATATTGCAAACAAAAGAGATGGGAATTTAAATAGGTGTCGCCATCAGTCGCGCCCCTTCGGCTCCCGACACTGATGTCCTCAGATGGCCTTAGCGCTTGACGTTGCGTCATCTAGTGCACACACATCCTTAGGTTATCTGGTCCTAGATGGATTTTTGGGGGGGTTTATCCATCACTACTCCCTTACCGTGACTTAGCTAACTTACCTAAGAATTCATTCTCTCTTGCAGATACTCCACATGTCTGCTCCTGAAGAGCCGCTAAAAGCCGCAAAATGCATCAAGCTACTAGACACCGTGTACTTCAAGTTACACACCTACCAAAATATGTGTTCATATTATGTTTACCATGATAGGGAATAGAAAGACTATGGATCGTGCAGATGCTATCTTTGTAACGCTTATAACTAACTATGAATATTGGTAGACCCCTTGATTTTCACCATATTATTAATACTTATAAACACGATATTACCAGTTATTGCCAGCTTAGAAACCGGAACCTTTTATGGGGTGCATTTCTTTGTATATGCAATTCAATGTATGTAAACATGTTTTTTTATGTGATATTATTAAATATTTTATTTTCCACCGCTACATTCTTTTTGTCATCATGGGCTTCATTTAAACTTCCACCTCTTTTGTTTGCAATCTTGCTGCCTCCTGCTGCAATGTTGCTCCCATTGTCAGAATGACAGGGATGGAGGCACATGACTTTACCCAGGCATGGCCTAATGTAAAGTCCCAAATTTCCCATTCCCCCCCCCCCCCCCCCCCACAACATTTACACTGTTACCTCTCGCACTGATGTAGTGCCCTGCCCTGGTTAGGCTTAGGTTTTTTGCTGTGCTCAGTGGAGTAGTTATCTCTCTTTTTCTTGGTCTGATTGGGTTTCCCTATGCTTGGTTAATGATTGTTCTGCCCTTTTCTAGAAGAAACTTACAGAAAATAGAGTAGGAGGATCAATCATTAAGTTATGAATATTTATCAGACCTTGGGCAATCCCTGGGAAGGGGCACCCAGAAGGTGGCTGGGGGAGATAATACATGTTTTGTAAGGCTGTTCACATTTCAGACAGATTCTTTGTCCTCCTCTCTTAAGAGGTCTCAATACTTCCCTGGAAGGCAATCAGTGTGTCCTCTGAAGAGTTGCTGTTGGGCCATAACATGTGCTGGGTCAGGGGCCTGGAAGACATTTGATTAAAGGATTTTGCTGGAGGGCATCACCTATGACATTGGTCTGGAGAAGGATCTGTCTCACTCCTTGCAGAGTGTCTCATAAAAGCTGAAATGAGCAACATGATATTCCTTCTAGACTCGGCAACGACGAGATTTTCTGCTAAGACGCTGTCCTCCTGTTGTTGCTGCTGAAGTTTTGGACTATGCTGCACCCTTAACCCTCTCCTGTTCAAGTTTATGCAATAAATCCACAAAAAGATTTCACAGAGACTGAGCCTTTGTTTGTCTGTATGATTGGAATTGTGTCTGGGCCGGCCGACTCTGTACTAGCAAAAGATATATATGTGTATTTCCAGCGACCCCTGGGCTGGGGGGAAAAAATTGGGTGTGATTCCGCACAACGGAAAAGTACAGGGCAGTTGGTAAGAAGAGGGAACTTCAGCCTCTACAATATACTAGTACCTAAGTGAAATACAGAAATGAGTAAAAAGGAAAGCTGTAGGTATGGCGTTGTTCCTCTATAATTTATGGTAATAATAAAATATGGAATGTGAATATAAAGTGACAAGTGCAAAGGAATTTAATGTGAAAATAATAATAATTAGTGTACCTATAAATAGGGACTATTTAATTGGTAATTGCTTAATGTGTGTGCTCAATGCAATTAATCCTGTAAAGTGCTATGAGGGGTTTTATCCCATGGCAGTGTATTTGGAAAAGTGCTAATAGATAAGCTGAATAATGTGATACCAGTGATACCACAATTGCTTAATAAATTATATATAAATTAACTTCCACAGTAAACATATCAGTAAAGTCCATGAACAAAACTTTTTATGCGCTCTGTGGTATTAAATAATTATAAAGTGTCCAGTGCTAATTGTCTACGAATAAAAACTGCTAAATCTTCTCCTCTCAGTAAAGTGCTTGCAGTACAGGTGATTAATCCGTGCTCTTATTCTGAATGCACTCACCGGATGCTTCTTACCCCACCTGGGGCACTATGCAGCCACAGTATTTGTCCCTGTGTAGCACCCTGGGAGATCCTTATTTGTGGTGTTGGCGTTCCTCCAAGATTTAGTATATAAAGAAGAGAAGGGCACCCATAACGTATTACCGCTTAAAAGTTTTTATTTTAATGAAAAAATGTTGAGATAAACTCACATTATTCAAACAACATCAAACATATATTTCTGACACAAGCGCCGAGGAAAATAACTGTCTACGGCCTCAAAGGGAAGTGACGTTAAGATGTACTGTAGCCCCACTCTACGTGTTTTAAGTATTATTAAAATCACTGCCCTCTGCCAAGCAGAATTTTAATATTTGTTTTTATGCTTTGATACATGCATTCCAGGGCAGTGCCCAGCCTTCGTGACATTTGTTTGACAATCTTTTGCCTATTAGCCTATAAAATGGGCATTACAACTTTTTAACATTCTGATTTTGTTCCCAGTTGGGATGCATACCCGCCAATGATAGATCAATGGAATGGGGCGGTTAACCCTAAAGCGGAGCTCCACCCTAAAGTGGAAATTCCGCTCATCAGAACCCTCCCCCACTCCGGTGTCACATTTGGCACCTTTCAGGGGGGTGCAGATACCTGTCTAAGACAGGTATTTGCACCCACTTGCGGAAGTCCACTCTGCGGGGACCTGCGGGTAGTGCGTCACTCCTCCCCCCCCCCCCCGTTGTGTTCTGGGAAACACACGGCTCCCAGAACACAGCGGGGACCGGTGAGCACAGTGCATCGCGACTCGCACATGCGTCGTAGGGAACTGGGCAGTGAAGCCGCAATGCTTCACTTCCTGGTTCCCTCACCGAAGATGGCTTTGGGGGCAGCAGAGTGATGATCGATTGCTCGTCTTCTGCTGTCGACGTCGCTGGACTCCAGGACAGGTAAGTGTCCTAATATTAAAAGTCAGCAGCTGCAGTATTTATAGATGCTGGCTTTTAATATTATTTTTACAGCGGAGCTCCACTTTAATCTAAGATGTGAGGAACCGACATATAAACATAAGAGGAGCCCTAAAAAAAAAAAAGAAATTTTGGCATTGGTGGCTAGTTTCCTACCTGTCTGAACAATCAGTTGAGAAAACCAATGAAACTGAGGAAAACCAATGATGATATAAGAGCGGTATAAGTATATATACCATAATAAGGAGCATTAATGAGATGAAGGATCTTGAGTAAAGTTTGAAGTGTAGACCGGTAAGCACAAATATGTAAGCACAAATAAATCCACAAAAAGATTTCACAGAGACTGATCCTTTGTTTGTCTGTATGATTGGAATTGTGTCTGGGCCGGCCGACTCTGTACTAGCAAAAGAGATATGTGTGAATTTCCAGCTACCCCTGGGCTGGGGGAAAAAAATTGGGTGTGATTCCACACAACGGAAAAGTACATGGCAGTTGGTAAGAAGAGGGAACTTCAGCCTCTACAATATACTAGCACCTAAGTGAAATACAGAAATGAGTAAAAAGGAAAGCTGTAGGTATGGCGTTGTTCCTCTATAATTTATGGTAATAATAAAATATGGAATGTGAATATAAAGTGACAAGTGCAAAGGAAGTTAATGTGAAAATAATAATAATTAGTGTACCTATGAATAGGGAATATTTAATTGGTAATTGCTTAATGTGTGTGCTCAATGCAATTGATCCTGTAAAGTGCTATGAGGGGTTTTATCCCCTGGCAGTGTATTTGGAAAAGTGCTAATAGCTGAATGGTGTGATACCAGTGATACCACAATTGCTTAATACATTATATATAAATTAACTTCCACAGTAAACATATCAGTAAAGTCCATGAACAAAACTTTTTATGCGCTCTGTGATATTAAATAATTATAAAATGATTGGTGCTCATTAGAAAAGTGTCCAGAGCTAATTGTCCACGAATAAAAACTGCTAAATCTTCTCCTCTCAGTAAAGTGCTTGCAGTACAGGTGATTAATCCGTGCTCTTATTCTGATTGCACTCACCGGATGCTTCTTACCCCACCTGGGGCACTATGCAGCCACAGTATTTGACCCTGGGAGATCCTTATTTGTGGTGTTGGCGTTCCTCGAAGATTTAGTATATAAAGAAGAGAAGGGCGCCCAAAATGTATTACCGCTTAAAAGTTTTTTATTTTTAAGAAAAAATGTTGAGATAAACTCACATTATTCAAACAACATCAAACACAGGTCTAAGACAGGTATTTGCACCCACTTCCGGAAGTCCACTCTGCGGGGACCTGCGGGTAGTGCGTCACTCCCCCCCCCCCCCCCCGTTGTGTTCTGGGAAACACACGGCTCCCAGAACACAACGGGGACCGGTGAGCACAGTGCATCGCGACTCGCACATGCGTCGTAGGGAACTGGGCAGTGAAGCCGCAATGCTTCACTTCCTGGTTCCCTCACCGAGGATGGCTTTGGGGGAAGCAGAGTGATGATCGATTGCTCGTCTTCTGCTGTCGACGTCGCTGGACTCCAGGACAGGTAAGTGTCCTAATATTAAAAGTCAGCAGCTGCAGTATTTATAGATGCTGGCTTTTAATATTATTTTTACAGCGGAGCTCCACTTTAATCTAAGATGTGAGGAATTGACATATAAACATAAGAGGAGCCCTAAAAAAAAAAAAAAATTTTGGCATTGGTGGCTAGTTTCCTACCTGTCTGAACAATCAGTTAAGAAAACCAATGAAACTGAGGAAAACCAATGATGATA
Source organism: Rana kukunoris (assembly GCA_029574335.1). Lineage (NCBI taxonomy): Eukaryota > Metazoa > Chordata > Amphibia > Anura > Ranidae > Rana > Rana kukunoris. Next base: position 57,652,480 of record CM056054.1, read on the forward strand.
TAAGAGCGGTATAAGTATATTCACCATAATAAGGAGCATTAATAAGATGAAGGATCTTGAGTAAAGATTGAAGTGTAGACCGGTAGGCACAAATATGGAAATGTGTTTGTTTTTTTAGGGGTGTATTTGGTGGTGGTGGGGGGGGGGATTTGTGGGAATAGATTGTTTTTGTTTTGTTTCTTCTGTATTATTGCTGTATTATGAACATTGTATAAAAAAGTAGTTGATTGAAAAGAAACCAAAATTAATTTATGAACTCAAAAAAAAAAAGTGGTTTTCATGTCAAATTTTTTTTTGCTTTAATGCATTACCTGCATTAAAGTATAAAACCTTCAGCTTGCTGTTTGTGTGTTTGTGTCCCCCCTACCAGTGCTTACCTGAGTACTCTCTTGATCCAGCTCTGTACCTGTCTCTCTTTCTGCTCTCACAGGACAGACACATAGCCATTGGCTCCTACTGTTGTCAATCAAATCCAGTGAGGAGGGAGCAGAGGGCATGTCCTAGCCAGGCTGTGTGCGTCTATGGACACACACAGTGTGTAACTATGTATACCCCCATATCCAGTGGCTTGCTATGGGGGTACAACCAGGATAGGAGGAGTGGACAGCGCTGGCAGGGGACGCCAAAAGAGGAGGTAATATACTTGCACAGAGCAGGTAAGTATAAAAAAAAAATATTCTAGGTAAAAAATATCAGGCATTAATATCACTTTATAGATATGTCACTGTTATCTCTGATGCCAAAATCAATAAAGAGTATTAAAATTGATATTCTTTATCATATGTTAATGGCAACGAGAACAATAATAGCCCGCAAATTGAGAGATAACAAAAGCCCTGACATCATAGAATGGGTATGTGAAATGAATGAAATTAAATAATATATGGAAAGACTAGTAAAAGAAGAAGGATATATAAAGAATCAAATGCCAGAAATATGGCAAAAATGGGAAGAATTTCGGTCCTCGATAAGAATGAACGGATATTTATAAAGAGAAAATTTAGGGATATAAAGAAGGAAAAGAATAAGAAAAAGAAGATGGTGCAAAAGAAAAGGGGAAAAGGCAACTTTTTTTTTTTTCCATCGGGGAAGAGGGTGATAGGATGAATGTGTATGGAAGAAAGTAAGAAGAAGTGAATGTGATTGTGAATGTTGATAAAGAAGCTTTTGAATACTAAACAAGGTTCTATATTTTAGATAAAGAGGGAACAAATGTATATTGTAATGAATCTTTAAAAAATCGTAAAAATATAAAAATTCTGTATAAAGAGAAAGACCAATAAAGAGAAATTGAAAACAATAATATCACTTTAACCTGTTGGATATTTGTCCTGGGTTTGTAACTTTTTTTTTAGAAACAAGTCACCAATATCAGCCCACACATTTCTGACATGACAGGTGTCCTTTAGGAGACTAAAGGCACTATGAAAACAGTATACAGACTTTAAATTGTAACATAATGACAGTAAGAGCAGCAGATGTAAATTCCAAGAGGATGAAGCAGAGTAATGATTGCCATTCTTGAACCATCTCTGTTGTGATAGATTTGTCAGAATCCTGTACAGATCTGTTTTTTGTGATAATCAAGAAATGGCATAAAAGCCAGTTTTAGCTTTAATGCTTCTTCAATGACCTTCGCATTGGATGATTCCATAAGTGCTCCACATTATTTCCTTCCCTAGAGTTTAGTATGTATTTCTTTTATGAAGTCATAATAAGTGTATTATCATGAGATATACAGGTTTTTTAGACATTACATTGCACTGTTCAACAAAACAGTAATTTTAAACACAATGTAAGATGCATATTGTAATAGTTTTATGTTTCATCGTTTTCTTTGTAATCATGTCCCACAAATTGTCAGAACAATATGCAGAATTACTATTTCAAGTATATAGAGGGTAGGTTGCTTAATTGCAGAGTTTGCGTCTAGTTCTGTGGTTCTATTATTGCAGTTATAAATGTGATTTCTCACAAAGGGTTATGGTTTGCAGCGAAGGGCAGATAAACGTAGGATGTAGGGTTGGTCATGCAAAGGCAGATCATATAAATTGCTATACGATTTGTCATTGAAATAACTGTTCTTGGTTCTTGCTTCAGTGAGCTAATCTCCTGCTGAACATAAGACACTTTCCTACAGAATTTGGAACGAAAACAACTTAAGACTCTTTTCAGTTCCTTTGGGGCTTGAGATTGGTGATGACAGAGATTAGAGAATTGTAACCTGACCCTTACAAAAACCAGCAGCAATGCTGTGTGAAGAATAAAATGATCAATAGGCAGTAGGCATTTAATAGTCAGCTGCTCTGCAGTCCTACATAATGAAGAGTTGCCAACACCATTGTCCAACTCTTCTGCTGTGTCCTGCTCCACTGAGCACCACCCAAGCAGCCAACCTAAATTTTGCTTGATGCCCGATGTCCCCCAGTCAGAGAGCAGGGCTTCTTCTGTGCTAGAGAAGGCTTTACCCACAGCCACAGGTAATTAAACAAAGAGGAAATAGCCAAACAATCATCTTATTATTTTGAACTATGCTTCCTGTTGTACAAATAATTCTTCTGGACAGCCGCACTCCGAATAAAAATTGGCTTTATTGTAAAATCCAAGAGCTATGATTAAACACTAGTACAGTGTGAAATGTGTCAGGTTTCATGGTGTGCTGTGACTTGTAGTGCTGTTTTGGATCTTGGATTTTACAATAAAGGCAATTTGTATTCAGAGTGTGGCTGTCCAGAAGTATTTTTTCTTTTGTTTTGCCTTATACGTGCATTGCTTGCACACGTGGTTCTGGGAGGAGTGATTACCTTGAAGACATCCACACCTAAGCGGTTTTTCCCTCCTCATTGCTCACCAAGACTTTGATATCATGCAAATTATGTCTTGTGGGTGCCAAGTTCTTATGTTTTTTTTTTCCTTCCACCAAAAAAGGCCAAGAATGGAGTCAAATACCATTAGCTTTCTTCTGGTATGTCTACGGTGGATCTTGCACCATGTACTTAGGGGTTAGTTACCATTCTAGTAAAGTCTCTAACGTGGGTGGGTGGTGGGCAGAATGGATACCCTTTTTATAAACCATAGTGGGTGAAGTCCTAGTCCGACAGGAGCATTGGAACAGGTCACCCCTGACTTACATTATGGACGAGCACCCATAGTAGGGCGACTCACAGTGCAGAGAGGATGGGAGAACCGTATAAATATTTCAAGCACTGGGTTTTTATGTACTGAAGGTCCAAAGAGTGACATGAAGAAATGGCTGTACAGAATTTTAACCTGTTGTTCACTGTAACCTGTTGGAAAAACATCCTATGTGGACATTCCTCATTCAAAGTGGCAGGCCTCAGGCCTGGAGCCTGAGTCAAACAATATGGCACAGTTTCTCCTAAAGAAAGGTATGAGTGTACCCCATTTTAAGAACAACAGGGACAGAGCCCCCGTCCAGATTGGCAAGAAGTGACAGCAAATCCAGGTTGCTTTCAACCATATTTCCTGTGACAGCATATTCATTGATTAGACTATAAATCATGAATCTGTAAGGCCGCGTACACACGATCGAACATGTCCGCTAAAACTGGTCCGCAGACCAGTTTCAGCGGACATGTTCGATCGTGTGTACGGCCTATCAGACCGTTTTCCAGCGGACCAAAGTTTTAAAACATGCTTTAAAACCTGTCCGATGGAAACCTGTCCGTCGGACAGGTTCGATGGTTAGTACACAAAATCATCAGACCAAAAACCCGCGCATGCTCAGAATCATGTCGACGCATGCTTGGAAGCATTGAACTTCGTTTTTTCATCACGTCGTTGTGTTCTACGTCACCACGTTCTGGTCCGATGTGATTTTGGTCCGATCAGACCAACAGACCACTTCAGCGTGGTCCGATGAAAACGGTCCGTCGGACAAGTTTCATTAGACATGTCTGATCGTGTGTACGCAGCCCAAGAGATTTACAGATAGAAAGGTTTGTAGTAGAGCAGTTATGAATATATAATATGGTTCCATATCTTTGAGCTTGTGGGCACAGCCACCAGATATGGTACATGATACTTTCATCAACATAATAGCAAAAACAAAAGTTAGAAGCAAAGGGGTTAAACGACACAAGCCTGTTATAAATTGTAAGATTGTACCCATATATTAGAAGAAGAATTTCATAATAATTGTTCTATAATAATATTAATGTTATTGGGTTTTTGTTTAAATTTGCATACATGCAGAGATAAGTATTGCAACATCCCTGTCAACAATACAAAATAATTACCATAGATAATAATGGAATTAACTTGATGGATATTTACCTTTTCAGCTATATAATGACATTACTGTGTAAGGCACTATTGGGTAGCTTTGTTTATTTTCTAGTTTACCCATTTAGCTTGGCCTTGAAAATTCTATTCATATATCAGTATGCTATGACGTATTGATAACACAGGCACAAGCAAAACACAAATATGTGTAAGCACATACAGGCCCACATGTGCAGACAGATATACAGTATATACTGTACTTACAGACACAAACATTTACATACAACATAACTGCAAACACAGGCACACCACATAGACACACACATACAGTACATATGCATTCACATCATCACTAAAAATAAATATGTAAGTCTAACGGGGAATAGAAGTCATAGTTTCCCAGAGGACATCATTTCGACTCAGGCTCTGATTTTAACATTTCATAGCCTACTTTCAGCAGTCAGTATGGGATAAAACAGAATGTTGTTTCATCTTCTTATTAAGCTTCCAAAATTTTGTTTTAGGCATTAAACTGACAGTCAGATGATACGTTAGAGCATGCACTCTCCACTGTAATTTTAGCACTGTTCTTTGCTCTTTTTAAATCAGCTTACCATACAGACTTCCAAATCTCAAAGTCATTTTCTCACTGCTCTGTGTTCGCCATCACGTGTCTTTCCACTGTAGAATTAGGCCAGAAAAAGAAAAAAGAAATGCGAGTCTAAAGATTTATCTGTGAAAGGGTAAAAGATATGACTTTCATGTCAAAGGCAGAACATTGCAATCAACACTTGGCAGTGTGTTAGGCTGTCAGGTAGAAATACTCTTTTAATCAAATCTCACTAAACCTCCACTACCAATTCCGTCTTTACTGCAAAATCCATTTTGCACTATTTCTCCATAAATAAATGAATATATTCCACATTTCATTGATCACCCACTAAGGCCGCGTACACACGATCAGACTAGTCCGATGAAACTGGTCCAGACCAGTTTCATCCGACCAATTTGATGGTGTGTACGGCCTATCGGACCGTTGCACTTTTTGCCCTTAAGATCGTTGTCTATAAATGTAAGGGGGAAGTTCTGCGTAAGGCACATAATCATGGTCCCTTGGATAGTAACGGTGCCCAAATAACACTCCCACCAAAATCTTACTAAATGGAAAGCTCTACAGACCCTTACTTAGGCCCTATCTTAGGCTGCCATAACCTACATCTGGAGGTATCCTTTCCATCCCTTGGCTCGAAAAATGGCCTTCCTCATATTTTTCGGTTACCAGTGATCTTCCAGCATTTATGAAAAAATATGGGCATCCTGCAAGTGGAACTTGAACCCTGGCCTGATCCTCCTATACCCCATCTTTCTGAGCTTCCATCCTTGGAACCATTAAATCCTGCTAAAACTCCAGCACATCGGTCACCCAAATTGTCAGTAGGAGGAATGTCTTGGTGAAGACATTGCCTCCTAGATTTTGTTTAATTGTTGATTTTTTTTCTTTTTGTGCTTTTGATTCTAGATTGTTCTTTCTTTACCTCTAGGACTGCTAGATCTAACTTGTCTTTGATAGGACTGCCATAGATGGTTGGGATATCAAAGGATATATGAATTGTAAATACGAGTCTGAGTAATGTCCGGTGGTCACTGGCTTCATTTGCCTTATGTATATGTAATTTTCTCTTTTTTTTTTTTATTATGTTGAGATAGAGTTGAATATTGTTTATTATTTTGCTTGCTTAAAGTTATCTTCTTTTGGACATATACTTTGGAGTGTGTGTATATATATATATATATATATATATATATATATATATATACTGTATATGCAGTATATCTAGAGATGTTATTGCCTCATTCATGGATTGATTATCGAATATCTTTTTTTTAAGGTGTGCTCTCGTCACTGGGGAGTGCTGTGTGGCCACCCCCTGGCCTTAGTGGGCTTTGGGATGATAATTTATGTGTCCCTTTGTGTATAACAGATGGGGGGGCCTATAATGATGGCGGTCAATTTCTGGTGTTGTGGGGTTATACCAGCCACCTAGGTATGCTGATTTCATTCTTGATTTCTGTGTCTGACCTGTCCTGATCTATGTTTTTATTTATTTTGTTTACAGATGTAGCCACAACTCCTCCACTTCCTGTCTTCACTCAGCAGAGAAAGGTGCTGTTTTGGAGTCTCAGCCATATTGCCACTTCTGAAAGCTACTGATGCTTATGTTCCTGAAGCCTGACAACTGCACTTCCTTCAAGCCACTTGCCTGCTGAGCACGGCAGCCTCACGGTGATCCTATGAAGGTCTATATGGGTCTATGTGCATTTTAATTGTTTTTTATGCCTTTTTTAATTTAATCACTACACCTAGATGGAGGTGCCGTCTTGTGTTTTTTTTTTTTCCGTATATGTGCATTAGGATCTCAAGACCTAATTTAATAGGAGTTGCATCCATTTTACTTGGTGTTTCCTACCACTCTCCTGGCCCTTTTATGTGTCTTGTTATAGGACGGTTGGGTTACTGTCAGCGCAATAGCTTATTATTTTGTATTTTCCCTTTTTCCTACTACTTTTTCTGATTAGCCTTCCCTCTCATTTCTTAGGCTTTTGACTTGGTCCCTTAGCCTTCCAAAATCCTAATAGGCTTGATACCAAGAGGTAATTAACCACTTGCTTACTGGGCACATAAACCCCCTTCGTGCCCAGGCGAAATTTCAGCTTCCGGCACTGCGTCGCTTTAACTGACAATTGCGCGGTCGTGCGACGTGGCACCAAAACAAAATTGGCGTCCTTTTTTTCCCCACAAATAGAGCTTTCTTTTGGTGGTATTTGATCGCCCGTGCGGTTTTTATTTTTTGCGTTATAAACAAAAAAAGAGCGACAATTTAAAAATATATATATATTTTTTACTTGTTGCTATAATAAATATCCCAATTTTTTTTTTTTTTTAAATATTTTTTTTTCTCAGTTAAGGCTGATACGTATTCTTCTACGTATTTTTGTAAAAAAAAAAAAAAATCACAATAAGTGACTGCTTTGCACAAAAGTTATAGCACCTACAAAATAGGGGACAGAATTATGATTTTTTTTTAATATTTTTTTTTTACTAGTAATGGCGGCGATCTGCGATTTTTATTGGGACTGCGATATTGCGGAGGACACATCAAACACTTTTGACATATTTTTGGCGCCATTCACATTTATACAGCGACCAGTGCTATAAATATGCACTAATTACTGTATAAATGTGACTGGCATCGAAGGGGTTAACACTAGGGGGTGAGGAAGGGGTTAAATGTATTGCCTGGGTGTGTTCTAACTGTGTGGGGGGAGGGGGGTGACTGGGGGAGGTGACCGATGCTGTGTCCCTATGTACAAGGGAAACAGCATCTGTCTCCTCTCACTGACAGGACGTGGAGCTCTGTGTTTACACTCAGAGCTCCACGTCCCTGCTCTGTCACCGCCGATCGCGTGAACCTGACGGACATCGCGGCCGCCGGGTACACGCATCGAATCCTCGGTGATGCGACGGGACTGTTTTTCCCCGCTGCGTGCCACCCTGTGGCGCGCGGGGAATTACAACTACATCACGTCCAAAGACGTGACCCCGGCGCCTCAGGTCCGCGCTGTTGACGTATTCTGTCAAAAGCGCGGACCCAAAGTGGTTAAAGGTGTAACTAAAGCGCTAGCCAACAGTGAATACAATCAATATAGACCAGTGAAAAATGTAAATTAAACTTAATAAATGCAGCTCAAATCTGGTATGTGCCAACAACTTGATACCACTCCACAGAGCTCCTGACCCTCCCAGGTACAACGTGGCTTATTGGCCTTCGGTTTTACCCATTACATCTCTGCTCCTATTGGGAAAGCTGTTTTTTCTTTTTCTTTTATTTCATTTTATTTACATTTTTTCTGAGGAGCCTTTTTTCTGACTGAGCAATGCATGCATTACTGAAAGCTTTTACCCACCTTCCATGGCGACTCTCGAGTTCAGATCCTTGAATGTCAGAGGCTTGAACACTCCACAAAAGAGATTGCAAGTACTATGCGATATGCATAAGCAAAAGGCACTGTACATATTATTTTCCTACAGAAAACCCCCTTTAAGTCTATATCAGCTCCTTAAATGCCCACTAGATAATATTCCTCCTGGTTTTTGAGCCATAATCGAAAGGATCAATCAAAAGGAGTGGCAAGTGGCAATTGGCTTACATTCGTCTATCCCAGTCTCTGATGTTCAGGAGCTTATTGACCCTGAGGGTAGGTACTTGTTCATTAAATGTAAAATCTTTCATCTGCTTTCTACTGGGTGGGTGATCTGAACTTTACTCTGGACCCCTCTTTGGATTTGGAGACAGGAAAGACATATATCTCCTATCTCTGTCTAAACAGGCTGAGGCCTTTGTTCCACTTGCTTCAGCAGGTAGAAATTTGGCGTATCCTGCCCTTTCAATTAAAGATAACGTGGGAGGCCCAGAAGTATGTACTGAGGGGAGTACTTATTTCTCATAGCTTAAGCTTGAAAAGAGAAAAGGACTCTATTGTGGCCTCCCTACTTGGGGTGATTCATGAACTATAAGTGAGCCACAAACAAAGGGTGGAGGCCTCTATTTTTCAATCTCTTCAACAAAAGAGAGTTGAATTGCATCCTCTACTTTACCAAGCTTATTTTAAGCATAAAGAATGTGCACAACAAGCCTTTTTATGAACAGGGAGATAAGTGTAGTAGAGCCTTATCAGGCTCGATTTCTATAAAACAGTCTAGGAGGTTTATTTCAAAGGTTCGCTGCCCACATATATATGCCTCGGAGCAAATAGCTTCTACTTTTTATGACTTCTATTCTTCTCTATATATTTTATGGGATACATCTGCGTCTCCACTGGATAATTCTTGCCCTTCTCAACTTCTTGATTATATTCACCGTACTGCCTTACCCCGTCTGATTGAGAAGAAGGTGAAGAGTCTCTTGATCCCCTTTTCAATGGAGGAAATTACATCAGTCATTAAATCTTTAATCTTTTAAAGAAGGCAAAAATCCTGGCCCAGGGGGGTTTTCGGGTGCTTTTTATAAGGAGACTTCCTTATTCCTGTCCTCTGTAACCTGTATAATGAGGTTTAGCCAGACTGTCTATTTATTAACTCCTTAAGGACCGGAAGGATTTGCCCCCTCCCTGACCAGAGCACTTTTTACTATTTGGAACTGTGCTGCTTTAACTGGTAATTGCATGGTCATTCAATGCTGTACCCAAACAAAATGTGTGTCCCTTTTTCTCACAAACTGAAATATAGTCATACATTTTGAATAAAATGTATTCAGCCACATATCTTTGGTAAAAAAAAAAATAATAAGCATATATTTATTGGTTTGGGGAAAAGTTATAGCGTCTACAAACTATGATAAATATTCTGGAATTTACGCAGCTTTTAGTTTATGACTACCTCATTTCTTGAGTTGCTAAAATGGCAGGGCAGTACAAAATTCCCCTAAATGACCCCATTTTGGAAAGTAGACACCCCAGAGGTATGTTGAGTCCATTAAATATTTTAATTTAGTGATTGAAAAATGACAAGAAAAAAAAATGCAACACAAAGTTGTCATTGAAATGATATATTGCTCAAACATGCCATGGGTATATGTGGAATTACACCCCAAAATACATTTTGCTGCTTCTCTTGAGTACAGGGATACCACATGTATGAGACTTTTTGTCAGTCTAGCCATATACAGGACCCCGAAATCTAATCACCGCCTTCAGGTTTTATAAGGGCGTACTTTTCTTATTTTTCTCCTTAATACCTATCATAGTTTCAGAGACCATGAAATGCCAATATAGTACCCCCCCCCCCCCCCAAATGACCCTATTTTGGAAAGTATAAACCACAAGCTATTTGCTGATAGGCATGTTGATCATTTGGGGGGTTTTGTGCTATCTTGACATTTCAGGGCCTCCGAAACTGATAGGTAGTGAGGGGTAAAATCACAATTTTACACCCTTAGAAAGCCAGAAGGCAGTGATTGGTTTTCGGGGTCCTGCACACAGCTAGGCTCACAAAAAGGCTCACACATGTGGTACTCCCATACTCAGGCGAAGCAGCAGAATGGGGTGTAATTTCACATATACCCATGCCATGTGTGAGCAATATATAATTTAGGAACAACTTTGCAGAATTTTCCCGAAACTTGGCAAAATATAAAATATTCCAAGGACTCAATATGCCTCTCAGCAAATAGCAAATAGCTTGGGGTGTCTACTTTCCAAAATAGGGTCATTTGGGGGTGTTTCAGGGACTCCAAAACTGTGATAGGTAGTGAGAAAGTTAAATCACCATTTTACGTTTTACATTTTAAATTGTTGGTGTTGCAATTTTTTTTCACAAAGTATTTGCGCAGCAATTTTTGAAACGCACTTTTTTCTAAATGCACATAAATATACTATTCTGCCCAAATGTATGGTAAAATATAAAAGATGATCTTATGCAGAGTACATAGATGCATGCATTATGCAAACCTGTGTAGCGGCAACAAACTATATAACATTTTTTAAAGCCTTTATAGAATACCACTTTAGATATACAGAGGAGGCCTAATGCCATAATTACTGCCCTTGATCTGACGTATATGGTGATACCTTACATGCATTGTGCAATTGCTGTTTACATAAGCCATGAGACAGACGCTTGCATTCACCTATGTGTGCATGGGGGGGACAGGGGTGCTTTATTTTTATTTTTTTTTATATATTATTCATGTTTCTTTTTCTTTTATCTTCACACTGTCTTTTTATTTATTTTTTGTTTTTTATCATTTTTATTGTTATCATAGGGAATGTAAATATCCCCTATGTTAACAATATGTAGTGACAGGTACTCTTTTTTGAAAAATTTGGGATGCATTAGACTCTAGGGGCCAGATTCAGAAAGCATTTACATCAGCATATCAAGAGATACGCTGCGTAAATACTAAGAATAGCCGGCGTATCTTTTTTTGCTATTCAGAAAAGAAGATACGCCGGCTTTCTTCTAAGATACGAGCGGCGTAATTCGCTTACACCGTCGTATCTAAAGTTGCATATTTACGCTGGCCACTAGGTGGCGCTTGCGTAAATTATGCAAATGAGCTATTTACGCAGATTCACAAGCGTACTTGCGACGGCGCGTCGTATTTTACATCGTTTGCGTAAGCGTGAGGCCGGCGTAAAGTTACCCCTGCTATAGCAGGCGCAGCCAATGTTAAGTATGGACGTCGGGACCGCGTCAAATTGTACGTCGGTTACGGCGTTTGCGTAAATCGTTTGGGAATGGGGCTCAACATTAGTTACGTTCACGTCGTTTACATTGAGAAAAAGCGACGTGATTTCGCGCATGCGCACTGGGAACGCATTTCGCGCATGCGCCGTCCAAAAAAAACTGTCAATTACGTGGGGTCATGATTCATTTACATGAATCATGCCCCCACTTCAGCAATTTGAATTGCGCGGCCTTACGCCGTGCACTTTACGCTACGCCGCAGCATATTATAGAGCAAGTGCTTTCTGAATAAGGCACTTGCCCATAATATTTTCAGCGGCGTAGTGTAAAGAGGAAACGCTACGCCGCCGGAAAGATATATATTTTTGTATCTGAATCTGGCCCTAGATCTCTCCCCAGCCCTTAAAGCATCTGACCACACGAAGACCGGTGTGATAAGATGCTTTCCCAATTTCCCAATGGCGCTGTTTAGATCCGGCAAAACCAAAGTCATGAATTGCTCGTAGCTTCCGGTTTCTTAGACCATAGAGACTATTGGACTAATTCTAGTCACTGATCAGCTCTATGGTCAGCTTACAGAACCACCAACTGCATTCTCTGGTTCCCTGGTGGGACAGAAGATGGCGGGGGAGGAACATTCCCTCCCACTTCTAGTAAAAGTAGTCTAGTGGCTAATTAGCTGCTAGGATTGCTTTTACATAAAAGCTGACCGCCGGCTGAAAATACAATACCAAGATGATTCCCAAACCTGCAGGCATCATTCTGGAATAACCACTCAAAGTCCAGCAACATACCATTACTTTGCTGGTCCTTGTTGGGCATATATTCTAATATTCTTTTTTTTCATGCAGCCAGTGGGTTCAATGAAAAAAAGAGAACCTAACGTATTCCTCCATTCACATTGATTGATCGGGGGTATGCCCACCATTAGAATACCGCCCTACATCCAGCCACTTCTAATGATGGGCATACATGTACAGTACCGTCCTTTTTTTTTCATTCAGCCCATTCACATCAATGTGGATAAAGAAATCTGAAAACAGGCTGTGATGATCTCTCTTTTTTTATACCAGTGTCTGACCTTACGGGCAACTAAGTACCGTGCCATCATCTGGTCATTGAAGTCCACCCCTCCCATGTCAAGGTTGTATTTGTGGACACAGGGGCTTCTCAACAACACCAGTCGCCGTTGGAGTTTGGACTGCCATGTGTCATGGTCTTACCTCCTTGCAGCCTTCTCATCACTGACTTGTGCTGGCGGCCATCTTGCTTCCTGGGCTTCTTGCAACTTCCCACATCCTGCGGCTCCTCCTTCCCACTGGGAGGAGCTGGATGCTCAGCACATATATACCACGGCTGCTGCAGCATTCCCTTGCTTGGTCCTTGTCTTATACCCTCCTGAGATCGTGCTGCTGTTTTGGTCACCGACCCGGCTCCTATGGACGTTCCTTCTGGTTCCTGATCCCCTGCTTCGTCTCACCACCCTTTGGCTAGTGACTCCGGCTTGGCTGACTTCCATCCCTGGCTATCGACCCTGGCTCTGGCGGAGGACCCTTCTGGCTTTTGCTCATCTGTTTGGACTTTACCTTGCTGTTTGGTTTTTAATAAAGACCTTCTTCTTTCATGTATATCTGTGCACGTCTGATTCATGCTTCCTGACACCATGTCTGCGTGAAATATAGTACAGAACAAAAACATTCTGTGTATCCCTCCACTTTACTGCAAGCAATTTATTACAACTTAAGCAAGCTCTCTCCCTCATCTAAGTTGTGCATCTACAAGCCACTGGGGGAAGCCCTGACGATGATTAGATCACACCGGGCCACATGCGGCAATTCCAGAATCAAAAAGGTGACTAAAAAGTACTAAATATATAGCACGCTTGTGTAATAATTGGTACCCCCCTTTCGAATAAGGGTGACACCAAGTCACAAACAATCTTACTGCTGCTCCCTATGTAGTCTGGGCAGTTAGGGGGCTCCAGGCTGCTATATTTCCTTGTAAACCAGAAAACGATATGTATAGCCTGTGGAACTGTCACAGAGCTTATATAGAACACCTGGACCCCATATCTGGAATGCTTGCTGGGGAGAAACTGAAAGCAGGATGGCCAGAAAATGTAATCAGGGACTTATCATCGCAGACAACTTAATTGGCAATAAACAAGGCTGCAAACTGTTGGTTGAAGTGTTTTACAAGGAGTCAAATTTTGTGGAGCCGATCATATTTAGGTTCCCCCTGAGGACGACAGAGTTCATTGTCGTTGAAGTGCATGAACTGCAAGATTTGTTTGTATCCAGTCCTGGAAGCAGAGAACACTGACATATAAGGAATTGGGTCAGTAGACCAATATGACTGCAAATTATTCTTTTTAGTAATGCCCATAAGGAGGGATAGGCTCAGAAAGGTCTCAACCGTTGGAACCGTTATAGATTTCCAGGCAAATTCTATGGCAAGGGTCAAATTTGGATTTTTGGTCCACAATAGATTTGTACAGATCTGTAAAAAACAGCTTGTTAGAAGTCAAGGGTACTAAAATCCGCTGTTTCCACCTGAACTCCGGGTTGGTCAGTGAATAAGGGAAGTACGGGCGCTGGAGAAGTGATGGGCTGCCAATCAGGATTAGCAAACACAGCCAGAAGGACACTATGGGCACTACGGGCCTGTCTTTGAATTCTTGGTGGCTGCAGGGCACTACTTGTGCTAGCCACCACACCAGCTTGAACTGGACTATGGGGCTCGCCACATCACCAAGTGATACTGCAGTGCTTGTTTGTCTACGACCAGGATGTACTAGGCCACTGGTGCTTGCCTGTTCACCAGAAGGTTGAGCAGTACTAGTAATGGCTCTTTGCTCCATACTAGAACCTGGGGTCTTGGCAATCTTCTCATAGCCTAGGCCATCTTTATGTAGAGCAACAATTCTTTTGAGAGTGAGAGCGATAACACCAAATTTAACACACCTTCTCCCTATTCACAAGTGAGACCTTGTAACACTAACAAGTCACATGACACCGGGGAGGGAAAATGGCTAATTGGATCCAATTTGGACATTTTCACTTAGGGGTGTGCCTTCTTTTGTTGCCAGCAGTTTAGACATTAATGGCTGTGTTTTGAGTTATTTTGAGGGGACAGCAAATTTTCACCGTTATACAAGGTGTACACTCACTACTTTACATTGTAGCAAAGTGTAATTTCTTCAGTGTTGTCACATGAAAAGATATAACAAAATATTTACAAAAATGTGAGGTGTGTACTCACTTTTGTGAGATACTGGGGGTTATTTACGAAAGGCAAATCCACTTTGCACTACAAGTGCACTGCAAGTGCACTTGGAAGTGCAGTCACTGCAGATCGATGTAGATCTGAGGGGAAGATCTGTAACAAAGGGAAGCTCTGCAGATTTTATCATCCAATTATGTGTAAGTTAAAATGCTGTTTTTTATTTTCCTTGCATGTCCCCCTTAGATCTACAGTAACTGCACTGTAGGAGAGTCAGGACGCTCTCTACATTGCAGATAGAGAAAGGATCTGTGTGTTAGTGGGCATCCTGACTCTCCTGTAGTCCAAGGGAGGGGGCGAGCACGACACTCCACACCAGGGAGAGAGCCTTGCATTACTGTGTGGAGTTACAGACAGAAGATCAGGAAGTGAGGATTTCTCAAAAGAAATAAGGACATTTAAAAGCAAAATCGAAGGATGAGGTAAGTGAATGAGGACGGCACTAAGGTAAAGGAAGCTATTTAGGGGGAAAAAATTGTACCTTTAGAACCCATTTAAGTGTGTTATAATGTGTTAATATTAGAGTTGAGCGGACACCTGGATGTTTGGGTTCGACGGGTTCGGCCGAACTTCGGAAAAAAGTCCGGGTTCGGGACCTGAACTTGACCCCAGACCCCATTAAAGTCAATGGGGACCCCAATTTTTGACTACTAAAATGTCTCTAAAAAAGTAATGGAAAGGGCTAGAGGGCTGCAAATGGCAGCACCATGTTGGTAAGAGCATGGCAAGTACTCTGCAAACAAATGTGGATAGGGAAATAACTTAAAATAACATAAAATACATAAAGATAAAAAATAAAAAATCTTGACAAGCTTCCTTCCCCTAAAGCAGTGCTCTCCAAACTGCGGCCAGCAGGGCCGGAAGCGGAAGCGGCCCTTTGCATGCCTTTATCCGGCCCTTGGGAATTCATCCTACAGATATGAAGTGCTATTCCTCCCAATGATACGGGCGATGAGACACTTTTCCTCCCACTGATATCAATGATGGGACATTATTCCCCCACTGATACCAATGATGGGACACCATTCCTCCCATTGACACCAATGATGGGACACTATTCCTTCCACTGACACCAATGATGGGGCACTATTCCTCCCACTGACATCAATGATGGGGCACTATTCCTCCCAATGATAGCAATGATGGAACACTATTCCTCCCACTGACACCAATGATGGGACACTATTCCTCCCACTGATACCAATGATAGGACACTATTTCTCCCACTAATACCAATGATGGGACACTATTCCTTCCACTGATACCAATTATGGGGCACTATTCCTATAACTAATACCTTTTATGGGGCACTATCCCACCTACTGACTATGGGCACTATAACTTTCATTTATTTTGTATTCCCACTGACCACAGTCCGACCCCCCTAAAATCTGAAGGACAGTAAACGGGCCCTTTGTTTAGAAAGTTTGGAGACCCCTGCCCTAACATGCAGTAACATTCAGTGCTGGTGTAATTAGATTTTAGAAGCAGGACAGACTCCTATCTATTTTCCTCCCTACAAGCACAAACAGGAACCTTCCCCTAAAGTATCTTGCAGAGTATCTCACAGTAACATATGCAGTGCTGGTGTAATTAGATTTTAGAAGCAGGACAGACTCCTATATATTTCTCTCCCTACAAGCACAATCAGGAACCTTCCCCTAAACTATCTTGCAGAGTATCTCACTGTAACATATGCAGTGCTGGTGTTTCTGAAGCAGGACAGTCTGACTCCTATCTAAATCTCTCTCTGAGAGCAGCAGCGGCAGCCTTTCCCTACCCTATCTGAAGCAGAGTGACAAGCTGTGCTATGTGCCTCTAGCTTATATAGAGGCTGGGTCTCATGCTGGGTCACATGCTGCACTGGCCAATCACAGCCATGCCATTAGTAGCTGTGATGGCTTCTAGGTCACACGGGTAAAACAAATAGTGATTGGCTGCCCTGCAGCGCGCCATTACATTGCCGAACACCGAACCCGAGCTTACAGCAAATTGTTCGGGTTCGGGTCTGGGTACAAAAAATCCAAAAGTCCGGTACGAACCCGAACTTTACAGTTCGGGTTAGCTCAACCCTAGTTAATATGTGATGCATGCTAGCACATTATAGCATGAACTTCGGGGGGCTATTTAGCTAAAAAAAAAAGTGTATTTTATTATTAGTAGGTCTTGTTGAATGAAGTTTGAAGCCTTGTACACAGTGCTGATCCTGACCTCCCTGGGGCCCTAAGCAGAATTCTGCTAAGGGGCCCTCTACCTGACCTGTGATGCCGACAACCATAACTCTTCACCAATCCCCTTGGATAGCGCCCAACCACATAAGAGGGACAGACCTAGAGTGGTGATAGGGTGACCTGTGGCCCCAGATTTTAGTATCACCTCACCAGGAGTCAGGACTAGTACCACAGTACGAGTACACAATGCTCTGCCTGGGGCCCACATCACATACAACATTGCCGATCCTGACCTCCCTGGGACCCTAAGCAAAATGACGTCACATTAAAGTTAAGAAGCAGGGGGAAGGGGCTACCGACAGTGACATGTCACATTAAAGATTCAAGTTGAGAAGCGGGGGGAGGGGAGAGGGGTGTTCTGCTGTCGAAGATAACATCTTACATTAAAGTGAGAAAGAAGCGGGGGGTGCTGACTTCTTAACTCTTCTCCCATGCAGCCAACGAGTTGCCAAAAAGGGTCCGAAAATGACTTCTCACCAGGCAGGGCCTCTAGTAATTTGGGGGGCCCTCCGCATCTTTGTGGGGCCCTAAGCGGCTTGCATAGTGAGCCTATAGGGCGGATTGGCCCT
Organism: Rana kukunoris; assembly: GCA_029574335.1. Classification (NCBI taxonomy): domain Eukaryota; kingdom Metazoa; phylum Chordata; class Amphibia; order Anura; family Ranidae; genus Rana; species Rana kukunoris. The sequence goes on from CM056054.1 coordinate 57,670,053, forward strand.
GCTTGTACACACAACTGTTTTATCGGCAGTGAAACTGGCAGGAGAGCTTTTGGCTGGGAATCCCAGCCGTGTGTATGCTCCCTAGCAGTTTTCCAGTCAGGAAAACAGATGGGAATCCCGACTGGAAAATAGAGAACCCTGCTCTCTATTTTTCTCGTCAGCTTTCCCAGAAGAGTGTTTCCTGCCGAGAAAAACGGTTGTCTGTATGGGTGAAAAACCGTGCATGCTCGATAACACTTCGACGAATGCGCGGTAGAATACAAGGTTAGTGTGGGGTGTAGCAAGATGGTGGTGACCGCATCGAATGTGATGAGACACTGGCTCGTCGTAGTCGATGACGTCAACGCCCTCTTGCCATTCAAAAGAACGGCGGGATTTTGTGTGGCCGTGTGTATACACAGCTTTTCAAGTCAAGCCTGTCGGGAATACCAACTTTTTTTCCCAACGGGATTCCCGGTCGCGTGGACAGGACTTGAAAGTGTGTCAGGATTTTAACCGGAAATGTACAGTACACGTTCTTTTAATTGGTATCTATATATAATGTCCTATGTGTTGACAGATAGTTTCATCAAGCATATCAAAAGGTCTAAGATCACTTTTCATACTGTATAAATCGCTTCAGTAGCTCCTTAACATTAGCTCTTTAAACTTCATTCTGCTTGATTGTAAAGCAGTGTTCCAATGATTAAGTCATATATCACAATGGTATATAGACAACTTAGGGTCTTCACATAAAGACCAAAGCGCAGATCTAAAGTATAGCTTAGTAATAATTCTTAGACCTTAATTGCAATTGTTCATATACTAATCCTGAAAAGGGGGGGTATCTCTTTCTACTTAAATGTCCTCAGGGGATTATTCATCGGGGAAGGAATTCAGAGTTTTGTTTTAATGAATGGCTTTAGGTTTGTGGTTGGTAACCTGCCGAGGTCCGAGTGGCAACTGAAGGTTCTGGTAAAAGAAAGTTCTTACTCTTTCAAAGAAAAACTCGGAAACTTTGAAGGCATATACACTTTGATCATTAGAAACACCAGGAGAGAAGGTGATAAATGTATTATTTTAAAACTATTCTTATGAGAACAAAGACTTTTTTCAACATCTACTGTAGTTAAATATCTATTAGTTTAAGTGTCATTGAGCTTGCAGCAGAAAAGTATAATGTTGATATGGAACTAACTCACCCCTTTAATCTCTGAAGTAATGTATCAAGGTACATTGTTTTAACAAGCTAATTAAAAATGTTGTCTGCTTTCCCACTTATTGGCAGTAAGTGATGAGTTGGGGGCCAGCCTTATATGTGCATCTTATGTTTTGTACTTGTCTTTGCTTCCTATAATTCACTACCTCATCACCTTTACGTCAACAATAGTTGTTCCTGGACACCCTGCATCATGGATCTAGTGCTGCAGTTCTTCATACAGGCCTTGGGTGCTAAAAACACCCTGGGCCAGATTCTCGTACTTTTGCGTTTTTACGGCGTATGCCATTTACGCTACGCCTCCGCACTTTTTACGGGCAAGTGCTGTATTCTCAAAGCACTTGCTCCGTAATTTGCGGCGGCGTAGCGTAAATGGGCCGGTGTAAGGCTGCGTAATTCAAAGTAGGAAGGAGTTGGGCGTGCTGTATTTAAATTAAGAGCGCCCCTGCGCCGAATGAACTGCGCATGCGTAAACATAGCCCACTGCGCATGCTCCATAGTACGCCGCAAATACATTGATTTTGACAGCAACGTAATTAACGCACAGTCCTATTCGCGACAAGTTACGTAAACGACGGAAAAACACGACGCTGTCCCGACGTCCATACTTAACATTACGCTTACGCAAACTACGTAAACAACGACGACGGTGCGCAAATACGTTCGGGAATCGGCGTATCAGGCTCATTTGCATATTCGATGGGAACGCCACCTAGCGGCCAGCGTAACATTACAACTTAGATCCGACGGTGTAAGTGACTTACGCAAGTCGGATCTAAGCAAAATCTATGCGTAACTGATTCTAAGAATCAGTCGCATAGATACCCACGGCCAGAAAAAGAGATACGACGGCGTATCTGGAGATACACCGTCGTATCTCAGCTGAGAATCTGGCCACCTAACTCTACGGTTTCACTAACATTTTAACATGCTAACATCCCAGTTAATATAAAACCTAATGTCTAAGTGGTACATACCAACTAAAGATGTTTTGGGCACCCTTTAACCACTTAAGCCCCAGACCATTTTGCTGGTCAAAGACCAGGCCACTTTTTTGCGATTCGGCACTGCGTAGTTTTAACTGACATTTGCGCAGTCGTGCGACATGGCTCCCAAATATAATTGACTTCCTTTTTTCCCACAAATAGAGCTTTCTTTTGGTGGTATATAATTTTTTTCTGGTGATTCCGCCAGTAACACGCTTCCAGTCCTAGGATGACAATGCTCACTTACCCTACTGTGTATAAGGACAACAGAAACATAATAGGACTTCAGGATTTCACCCCTATGGTATTGTCCATAACAACAAGGAGCATGGTTCCATAGTCCCCAGAACAAAAGGAAGGAAGACGTCTGTAAGTGCAATATGCACAAGGGGTTAAAAGCACTTACAAGATTGTAGAGTGTTAAGTCGTGTACCCACGATCGGTTCAAACCGATGAAAACGGACTGAAGTTTGTTTTCATCGGTCCAAATCGATCGTGTGTAGGCCCCATCGGTCCGTTATCCTTTGGTCCAAAAAAAGATGACTTGCTTTAAAATTGAACCGATGGACGGCTAACCGATCAAAACCGATCATTAGTACGCACGAGCATTGGTTAAAAATCCATGCACGCTCATAATCAAGTCGACGCATACTTGGAAGCATTCAACTTTGTTTTTTTCATCACGTTGTTGTGTTTTACGTCACCACATTCTGACACGATCGGTTCATGAACCGATGGTGTGTAGGCACATCAGTCCATCAGTCAGTTTCATCGGTGAACCGATGAAAACGGTCCGTCGTACCTTTCTCATCGGATGGACCGATTGTGTGTACAGGGCTTTAAAAGCATGATAAATGAAAGGTCCTTATCTCTGGTTAGAGTCTGTCCTGGGCACAGGAATGGAGAGCAGTGTAGAGCTGTCCAGCAGCTGTGGGATGTTCTCATACGTGCAGAAGTGAGGATGCAGCAGGGCAGCCTGTGTTCTGGATTCACTGCGGGACACACAAGGCTGATGGCATCAGTAGGCGGCAACACGTTTCGGAGCATGCGCAGCTCCTTTGTCAGACCTACGCCCATAATCCTCAGGCTGGCTTATGAGTGGTGGGGGGAAAAGTAAGGGGAGGAGTGTGGGTGGGTGTTGAATACACAATACGGTTTGTTGCGAGGACAGCAGTCAAATGTCTATACAGAGATAGCTGAGAACAGTGTAGCTAATGTAGTGCTACCCCTGTAGGGGCTGCTGTAGATTATCAGGTTCTTTCCCAAAGCAACACTCAATAACAGTCCATTCATGCTGGCTTATTGAACATTCTAGGAATTGTCTCTTAAGGTTTATTTGCTTTTAGAAACTTATAACAGGAGGGGATATGGGGGGTTTGGGGTGATGTGGAATACACCAAGACGTTTACACACGTGGCACATGTACAGGAAGACTGGAACAGTGTATGGGTTCACTGCTAGGGATCATGAAGCAGCTTAAAAACAGATAAAGACAGGCTGGAACAGTCAACAAGTTCATGGCTGGGCACCATGAAGTAGCTTTGGCACAGGTAAAGGCAGACTAAAACAGTCCACAGGTTCACTGCTGAGGACCATGAAGCAGGTTTGAGGGAGTATAAATAGGAGGTTCTGCTCACAGAATACTGGAACAGGATCAGTCCATAGGTGCAGTCTCTTTTAAAGCAGTCCAGCATTTAGTCTGAAGGGAACCAGTGCCAATTAGCCTCCCTTTTCTCAGCTCACGAATCCATTCAGAGAGGAAAAAGACAATCTCTTCTGCTCAGTGTTATGGCTGGCCATTTGAATTCTCCTTCCCTAAACTCCAAAAAACTATTTTAGAGGCAGAGGGAAGCAATCAAACTCCCAGACTGTGAAACCCTGAACAGACCAGACCAAAAAAACACTGCAAAAAAAACAACAGTCACTGCCCCTACCTATAACTGGTCTTCTTAGCAAGGAGCACTGAAAGGGGCGGACGCATGTCAAAAAACACACAGAATTTCGAAAGCTCAACTTACCAACCAATCAGCAACCAACCAAATTCACCTAACAGTGCGTTAAAAACAGGGGTTTAGTTGCATGGATTTTCAAATACATGCGTAAGCTGCAGGCCCTGTCAAGGCTCCCTGTGTACTGCAGACCCTAACTCTGAAATATAAAGAGTCTCCTCAGTGGAAGCACATGTATGCTGATGGATAGATGAAGGGCAGATGACTGGAGGGAGCCCAAACCTCCTTAACCACTTCAGGCCTGCGCTACCGTCGAATGACGGCAACAGCGCGGGTCTGAATAGCCAACATGCCGTCTTTTGACGGCATCTCCTTTGGGCGTTCCCAGCGCGTGCTGTAGAGCGTGCTGCGAGGAAGCCCTGTGTTGTCCGTGTCCCTTGGACATGGCCAATCACAGATCGCGGCGAACGGCCAATCAGAGTGGCCGTTTGCGATGCGATCTGTGGGCGAATGAGAGATGATCTCATAATTCATCTCTCATTGCCGTTTTACACAGAGACAGCGTCCTGTCTCTGGAGAGGAGGAGCCCGATCTGTGTTTCTTCCTACATAGGGACACAGATCGGTCACCCCCCCCAGTCACCCCCCCTCCCCCCACAGTTAGAACACACCTAGGATACACATTTAACCTTTTCCTCACCCCCTAGTGTTAACCCCGTCAATGCCAGTCACATTTATACTGTAATTAGTGCATATTTATAGCACTGATCGCAGTATAAATGTGAATGGCGCCAAAAATGTGTCAAAAGTGTCCCATGTGTCCGCCATAACATCGTAGTACCAATAAGAATCGCAGATCGCCGCCATTTCTAGTAAAAAAAAAATAATAAAAAATAATAATTCTCTCCCCTATTTTGTAAGCGCTATAACTTTTGCGCAAACCAGTCGCTTATTGCAATTTTTTTTTTTTCCAAAAATATGTAGAAGAATACGTATCGCCCTAAACTGAGAAAAAAAAAATGTGTTTTTTTTTTTTTTTTTAATTGGGATATTTATTATAGCAACAAGTAAAAAAATATTGTATTTTTCTTCAAAATTGTCGCTCTTTTTTGTTTATAGCGCAAAAAATAAAAACCGCACAGGCGATAAAATACCACCAAAAGAAAGCTCTACTTGTGGGGAAAAAAGGACGTCAATTTTGTTTGGGAGCCACGTCGCAGTGCCGGAAGCTGAAATTTCACCTGGGCAGGAGGGGGGTGTATGTGCCCAGTAAGCAAGTGGTTAAAGGAGCAGGAACACACTAAACACCCAGCACATTGCACAATGGCAGCAAAGGTGCTAGTGCGTTGCCTGACCACAAAAAACAAAAACACTGCTTCCCTGATTACAGAATAAGACAAAAAGGACATTTACCTAGCAGCCAAACTAGGAAGTTGCTTCACTAATAAAAGAGGTCACAGGAAGAGAGCATAGGATCTGCTCACATGTTTTCTGGCAAAACCCAGTGGTATTTTTGTACTCCCCTGTGTCAATGAGCAGCTGCTGAGGCTAGTGGGTGGGAACGCCAGCAATGAGGGAACATTAGAAGCTAGCCGGTAACATCTGTGCAATTTAGCCTGTTTTCAAGTCGCTAGGTGATAGAGCTGTAACTACTTCTTAAGAGGATTTAAAAAAAAAAAAGTATTTACATTGTGACTTCTTACAAAAAGTATGCAGCATGTATATGAACAGAAGGGAGACAATGTTTTCAACTTTGGTAATTTTAGTCTTTCTAGCCACTTTAACCCCTTCCTACTGAGCTTCTAGATGCTGGGATGCAGAGGCGGGCACGTGACCACTGTGATTGGCTGTCGCCGCAGTCACATGATTGGAAAGCTCCCAATCACAAGTATACATTGAGCGTTTTCTGATCTTCACTGGTGACTGTGCTGTAGCGTGACCACATTTCCAAACTACCATTCAGGGACACCCTCCCTTCCCAAAAATCAGCTTGTGCTGTAACGAATCACAGCACAGTAATTGGACACAAGAGGCGGGATTTATAATTTCCCCAATCACAAGAAGGGGGTGGGATTGTGCTACTCCAGGCATTCCCGGCCAGGACAAGTACTGTCAGTGAGTAAAGCGGTGATGTGGCGGCCTTTTTTGGGGGCATCAAATTGGCCTCGGGGTGGCTGTGTCAGTTTCATCCTGGGACACTGTATTGTCCTGGAATAATTGTGCCCGGCACAGACCTGCAAAATGCGGGACTGTCCCGGGCAATCCGGGACACATGGTCACCCTACTGTCCTGGGAGCGTGCATAGCCAGAAGGCAATATCATTTTTGTGAAAAAGACACTTATAGCCAAGACAGCCTTCAAACCCTTGAACAGACAGTATGGCCGGCTTATTGCCGCTCATAGAACACTACCCCAAGGGTTATGTTGCCTGGGGCAATTCTTGCCAAGAGAAACATACATAAACCAGTTTCATGCACAACAGTAGCACCACCAGGGCTGTATTTACAATAATGACATTGTCTAGGGCAAGGGGGTTAGCGACAATAGTGCCTCCAAAAAAGGAGGTGGGTAGAGGGGATTTTGAGATGAGTTAGAAGTCACTTTATAATTCAGGGAATGTGAAATCATCGCTCCTTTCTTTGTTTTGGTGGATCATACACCTAAAACGTAGTTCCACATATAGAGCTGCACTGCATACTGTCTCCAGTTACACATTCAAGTAGTATCACATCATCAACACGGCACTGATCCTTCTGAGAATAACATATGTTATGTTAATTGCAGAAGGTTATGCACTGCACTGGGGTTAATTGATTTTTTTTTTGAATGATTATTTAATTTATGACCTGGCTGCACATAATTAGTATTGATTAAATCAGTAAGACAGTGGATAAAGTATAGCAATCTAGTTGTTGCTAATAAGGAACAGTTTTTTACAAAGGGGCACCATTGTTCAGGTAAATCTATGATAGAATGATCATACCTCCCAACTTCCCATAATATGAAAAGAGTGACACCTTTCAAAGACAATGAACATCCCATAATTCCATACCCCATCCAAGTTATCATCCCCTAATAAAACCGCAAAACAAGCCAAAGACTCTTTTCTGTATTTGAGTAATGGAAATGCTGTATGGCTGGCTATGCAGCACTGGAGGATCAGCGACTCCTACTGTGGTAGTGCTACAGTTAAAAAAAGATGGACAACTGAGGAGGATAGACAGGCAGAATGATTGGACTACAAACAACTGGGAGCTATCTATACTATCCAAATAGGTGCTCTTTTACGTGGGAAAAAAACAGGCGACTACGCCACAGTTTTACCGCCCCTGGCTCCTGGCTGTCCAGCCAAATCCTTGTGGTCACAGCAATTTTAACTTGAAATGGTAGAGTTTGACAGATGACACCACCTGTCAAACTTGCCAGTTGAGTTCAATGGGACTGCTCCACAAACATGAGCCAAATACTCCCGCAATGTCAATTTGCCAATTGGCAAAATAACAAAACAAAAAAACAGGTGGCAATGGTGCCTACTGAACACCTGTCAGCCAGTACTATACCACCCTCTGAGAAGCAATCCACTCCAAGAGACTTAAGACCCTCGGCACCAATGTTAATGGCCCAACCTGTTCCAGTTTGGCTTGCCTACAGATGAGCATAAGTCTTGAGCAGCTTATTCTGTGCATGAGTAGCTTCAGCTCATAGTGAGAAGTTTTACAATATGTCCACTGGAATGTTAAGCACAGGATACTGAAGTAGGAATATTTATGATAACCTTTTTTGTTACAATAAGAAAAAAGAAACCAAGCAGACTGCAGGGAGAAAATAAGCCACAGATGTAGCCCAGATTAAAGCGTTTGATGCGGCATGATAAGGCGTTATGTCTAATGTGCTAGCAGGTGCAGCGCCCATTAACAAGGTATTAGCCTTATGTAATATGGATTGCTTCTAAAGCACTGTTTTATCGGCTGATGCAATGATGCTCATTATTCCTGGAACCATAGCTGAGAATTCTCTAAAGAGTGACCCCAACAGAGTTTATAGTGAATGCTTTAGTAACTGCATTTTAATGTATACATACCAGTGAAAAGAGAAAGAGAGAGAGAGAGAGAGCAGCGATCATGCCCGTTTACCAAAGGATTTGTTTCAATACAGCCTGTGATAATGTCAAATATCCACCCAGATTCAGATGAATTTCATTTTTTTTCTTCATCTGAATGTGATTGTGCATCTGAAGGGAACAAAGACCTGAATGAATAGTTTTCCTTTAGTAAGGCAGCCCTATTTAAAGAGAGAAAACAGGGAAAAAAAAGAGTACATTTAGTTAAAGGAACACTAAAGGTTCGTTTTTTATTAGATCAATTGATTGCTGTAAGCTAGAACATTTAAAGATCACTTACCTCATTTTTCCTTTTGACCTCCAAAATACAGTAATCCAGCTTTAAAAAATGCCATTTCCTGTCTCTCCTCTTCTTGCTTTCCACCAGCACCTGAGCTGTTTTGCATGGTGGAAAGCAGAATGTGTTCACCCCCTCCCTATGTCTACAGCCCTCCTTAAAGATGCTCTTGTATCCCTCACAGGCATGGAGGCTAAGCCTAATGGGAACTGTAGTTCCCATTAGGCCGTGATGTAGCAAGAATGAATGCGCAGCGCAAACCAGGAAGTCAATGAGAACAACGATTCAGGATTGACGGATGTGAATAAAACAGCTCGATTTCAACAGGTATCAAACTAGTTATAATGCAAAACATTACTTTTTACTTTATCAGCTACTGTCAGACTTTAATTTAAGAGGAAAATATTTTTGTCTTTACAACCCCTTTAACACTTGAGCTCTGGATATTTGAATTAAATGTTTTTAGATAAAGCTTCTGAGCAATAAAGAAGAACTAATATATATCCCATTAAAAGATAAAATATAAATAAAAACTCCTTTGCTGCAATATTCACCTTCAATATAGGGATTCCCCCTACATTACTTTCTTCTACCTCTAGATGTCCTCAGTCTAATGGCCAACATTATTCAAAACATGTCCTCTGTGCCCAAGTAATCTTGGACCCACCACAGCCACAGAGAAGCAGCACAGATTTGAGCGTTTATTCGCTACTTACAGTGTTTGCATTTAAAGCAAAAGTAAAAATATATATATAGCTTTAGATATAATATAAACAAATGAATGCAGCTCTGTAATCATTAATACATAAGTAAATGTATTTTTAGAATGAAGTTTTAGCATTAAAAAAAAATCCCTACAGCTTTGGTCACCTCACCTACATGTAAGGATGTATCACATTGTGCAGGTAGCTGGATCCTGGAGAAGTCTTCATTTCAAGGATGCCTGTCCTCTTCCTGTCTCTGAACTTCCATTGCTGTAATGCAGTGTTTCTCAACTCCAGTCCTCAAGCCCCCCCCAACAGGTCAAGTTTTCAGGATTTCCCTCAGATGAAAAGTCTGTGGGAATTACTAAGGCAGTGAAACTGATCAAATCACCTGTTCAAAATAATGGAAATCCTGAAAACATGACCTGTTGGGGGGCCTTGAGGACTGGAGTTGAGAAACACTGCTCTAATGGAACAGCTTCAGATCTTCAGACAGAACAGCAGAACAAATAGCCTGTGAATGGGGGAGAGTCTGATCAGCCACATGATTCTCTCCTCCATTCACATGTAGTGTAATAAATTAAAGATCTTTTCTCAGTGGGGGAGAAGAAAGGGGTGGGCGTGTCCCCATCAGACCATCAGCTCTTCTGTTTTACCCGACGACCCTAAACTGTTAATCATTGTAATGCAAGTTTAGAAACACGAAGAGGACAGGCATTCCTGCAGTGATGACTTTGCAGGATCCAGATGCTTGCATAACACAACAGATCCTTTATTACAGTTAAGTGATGTAACCAAAGCTGTAGGAACTTTTTTTCAGGTAAACTTCAGCTTTAAATAATATATTTACTGCCGAAAACATTTTTTCAGAGCTGAACCAATTTGTGTGTGTAATATCTGTCTATATTTTATCATTAAACAGTTAATGAATGAATCAGTATTTCTTGCACTTGACCCTTTAGATGGAACACCTGTTTCGGGCTGTAGTCTGCTGTACCCTTTGTGACATAAGGGGTCTACCATTCCTGTGACATCAGTACACTGAACATTCGTTAAATTTATTCCAATTGGGGCTAGATAAAAAAAGTGTAGTTTTGCTCTCAAGCCGTTATTAGGGTCATATTGGCGATTTTGAGCCAAACTCTTAAAGCACTCAACAAATGCTGAAGGACAGATGGGTTCCTGTCAGCATTGTAAGGACTTCACACAAGTGACCCTTTTGTTGTAACCTATAGCAACAACTTACCTTTTCTAAACTGAAAATTGTGACAAGTTACTCTCATAGCTTCTGCTATCACTGTTGCTACAACTTTTTTTCTTTTGGCTGAATACTAGACCACCTCTTTTAGCACTTGCTTGCTGATGTGATGGAAGGGTGTAAGGGTTTAGAATTAATACTAAGGGCCAGATTCTCGTAGATGCGCGCCTAATTATGCAGGCGTTGCGCATCTCAGATGCACTACGCCGACGTAACACGGAGTGGCAAGTACCGTATTCCCTAAGTAAATGCGCTCCAAGATGCACCTGCGTCGCGTAAAATCATGGGCGTAATCCGGCGCAACTCCAAAGTAGGAGGAAAGTGGGCGTGTTGCATTATAATGAAGCGTGACCCCATGCAAATGCAGGCCGGGACGAACGGAGCATGCGCCGTGACATGGATGACCCGCGCCGTGACATGGATGACCCGCGCCGTGACATGGATGACCCGCGCCGTGACGTGGATGCCTTCTGCGCATGCGCAAAGCCTCCCTACGATGCGCCGGCGCAGGGTATATAATGCGCCCACACATGCGCCCGTGCAGCGCAAACGTCTCCCATTTTTTTGATAGTGACGGCCAAAGTTTGTGCTGGACAAGATGACAACCGCGGTTAAGGAGAGGAGGAAGAAGAATTTCTCCCCAGAGGAGAGGGCCATTGTCGTCAGGGCCATGGAGAAGTATGACTCGCGGCTCCATGGTGCTGACAGTGCCCGGACCAGCAAGTCCCGGAGGGATCAGATTTTAATGAGGGTCGCGTGCCAGGTCAATGCCCTCTCTCATGAGGTCCGGACACCGCAGGACATTCAGAAGAAAATGAATGACCTGCGGCGTCATGTGAAGGGCAAGCTGGCTGCCATAGCTCGGCATGCCAGGGGCACTGGAGGGGGCCCACCCTGCCCTGTCCGCCTGAGTGAGGAGGAGAAGGTGGTTGCCCGCTGCCTGCAGACGGAGCAGGTAGAGGGAGTTGGGGGCTATGAGTCCCAGAAGCCAGCCGTGAGGACAGGTAAGTGTGTTTTAGATTCTATCTGTTGTGTACATGTATGGGGGTGGAAGGGAACATGTGCCAAGTGTGTGGGTCCACCAACATGGGCATCTTTTGTGTCATCCACAGATGTGCAGGAGGGAGCGGGGCCATCTGTTGATGCCAGGGCCCATCAGGATCCATCCCCTGAAGATACAGTCCCTCTGGCTGCCCCCCTGGAACAGGACTTGGAGGGAAGTGGGCACACCTCAACGGAGGAGGTGGTTGAGGAGGGTGTGGTAGTCCAGGACCAGGCCCTCTATGTTGTTGTGGAGGAGGATGGTGGGTTGGCCGGACCAGCCCAGGCTATTCCTCTACCTGTAGCGAACCCCTCAGTGTCCCCCTCCAACCTCTCCAGTCCCTCTCTTCCCCCCCCCCTCATCTCCGGCCCCTCAACATCCTCCCCTTATGCCCGGTCCCCTGCCACTCCCCGCAAGGCGACGTGCAAGACCAGGGGTGTATCCAAGGTCCTGCCGGAAGAGCTGGTCAGACAGCAGGACCAGCAAAATCAGCACCTGGCCGAGGTCGTGGAGGAGATGAGGCGCCTGGCCGACAGCCTGGCATCCTCGGACAATATTACAGATGCCATCCAGGATGTTGCTGTTAACAGCGCAGCAACGCTGACCAGCTTGGGGGAGCTGCAGGAAAACACCTCGGAACCAACGGCGGATCCAGGGGGGGGGCAACGGGGCAATTGCCCCCCCCGAGGCAATCATGTCACATTGGTCCCCAGGGGCCCGGAGGCCACCAGGGCCGCAGATGGCAAACCCCTCTTTTTTCATTTATTTTTTTATAAAAAAAAATATTTTTTTAACATATTTTTTTATTAGAAGTCCGGAGGTCCCCATGGTCCCAGAGGCCGCCAGGGCCCCGTATGGCAACCCCCCCTTTTTTTTTAGGGGTCTGGAGGTCCCCAGGGGCCCAGAGATCCCCAGGGCCCCAGATGACCACCCCCCTTTTTTTATTAAATGTATATATATATATATATATATATATATATATATATAAATTATTATTATTATTATTATTGTTAGTATTATTATTAAAGGGCAAAGAGGTCCCCAGGGCCCCCGGAGGACAACCCTCCTTTTTTTTATAAATTTTTTATATTTTATTTTTTATTTTTTATTTTTTTATATATAGATATATTTTTATTAAAGGGCTCAGAGGTCCCCAGGGCCCCATGTGTCAAACCCCCTTTTTTTAATAAATGTTTTTTTTAATATTTTTTTATATATTGTTTTATTTAACTTTTTTTTATCATTTTTTTAAACTGCTTTGCGGTGCCTGCAGCTGCTGCTGCCGAGTCTGTCACTCTCTCTCTCTCTCATCACCAGGGCTGGTAGGCTGCCTGTCCTGAGGCTGCTTTGAGCTGTAGCTGACTGCAGCACTCCCCTCTCTCCTGCTGACATCGGGCATCTCTGGCTGTGTGTGAGCTGGATCTGTGTTCGGCTGTGCTGCCTGTGCTAGACCTGCTCGTGTGATAGTAGATGGAGATGGAACACTGATTGAATCAGTGTCAGGGATTCTAAATAGACCAGTACTGTGTGCCTACACAGAGGAGACCAACACTGTATGCAGTGAAATAAAAGGTGTTTATTTACAAGGTGAACAAAACAGGTGAAGACAGCCAGTGCACAAATAACAACAAAGCATATATAAGTGAAGGGGAAATGCCGTAATCATAAACCAAAAGCCAAGCCGAGGTCATATACCAGGAGATCACAGAAGAAGCTGCAGACAGGGAATGGGCAGGAAGGGAATGTCCAGGAGAGGGATCAGGTCAGGTCGGATCAGATCAGAAGTCAAGAAAGGGGACAGCAAGCTCAGGGTCAGATATCAGATCTCAGGATCAGGTTAGTAGACAGATACCAGGGCGAGGAGTGATTACACACGCCGGGTATTATAGAGGCGTGCTGATTGCATTTAGGTCACACCTGAACGCAGGAAGGGCTGTGTGCTCCATACTGCCAATAACTCCCCGCTGGTGGAGGCCAGTACTGCAGCCCAAATAACAGGCAAAATCACCAGCGGGGGGACCTTTCCTGACAATCAGTGTTTTGTCTATCACACAAGCCTGTCTAGGGGGGGACCTTGCTAGAGCACACTGGCCTACCGAACACAGACCTTCAGCTCCTGTTTGTTCCATGACACACGTCGGGAGAGGAGATGCCTGCTGTGTGTGATCGAGGCAATGCCATGGTGAGTGCCGTGCACAGTGTGGCTGCATTCATAGACAAAAGCGGGGGTGCATTGATAGACAAAAGTGGGATTGCATTGATATGCAAAAGTGGGGATGCATTGATATGCAAAAGTGGGGTTGCATTGATATACAAAAGTGGGACTGCATTGATATACAAAGGTGGGGCTGCGTTCATATGCACAGTGAGGCTGCAATGATCTCTTGTACCATGTCTTCAGTCTCTGACCATCCCTTGTACAACGTCTGCAGTCTCTGGCCATCTCTTGTACCACGTCTGCAGTCTCTGACCATCCCTTGTACCACGTCTGCAGTCTCTGACCATCTCTTGTACCACGTCTGCAGTCTCTGACCATCCCTTGTACCACGTCTGCAGTCTCTGACCATCCCTTGTACCACGTCTGCAGTCTCTGACCATCTCTTGTACCACGTCTGCAGTCTCTCACCATCTCCTTGTACCACGTCTGTAGTCTGACCATCTACTTGTACCACGCTTGCAGTCTCTGACCATCTCCTGTACCACGTCTGCAGTCTCTGACCATCCCTTGTACCACGTCTGCAGTTTTCCTGACCATCTCTTGTACCACGCCTGCAGTTTCTGACCATCTCTTGTACCATGTCTGCAGTCTCTGACCATCTCTTGTACCATGTCTGCAGTTTCTGACCATCTCTTGTACCATGTCTCCATTCTCTGACCATCTCTTGTATCACGTCTGCAGTCTCTCACCATCTCCTGTACCACATCTGCAGTCTCTCACCATCTCCTGTATCACGTCTGCAGTCTCTCACCATCTCCTGTACCACGTCTGCAGTCTCTCACCATCTCCTGTACCACGTCTGCAGTCTCTCACCATCTCCTGTACCACATCTGCAGTCTCTCACCATCTCCTGTACCACGTCTGCAGTCTCTGACCATCCCTTGTACCACGTCTGCAGTCTCTCACCATCCCTTGTACCACGTCTGCAGTTTCTAACCATGTCTTGTACCACGTCTGCAGTTTCTGACCATCTCTTGTACCACGCCTGCAGTCTCTGACCATCTCTTGTACCATGTCTGCAGTTTCTGACCATCTCTTGTACCATGTCTGCAGTCTCTGACCATCTCTTGTACCATGTCTGCAGTCTCTGACCATTTCCTTGTACCACGTCTGCAGTCTCTGACCATCTCCTGTACCACGTCTGCAGTCTCTGACCATCTCCTTGTACCACGTCTGTAGTCTGACCATCTACTTGTACCACGCTTGCAGTCTCTGACCATCTCCTGTACCACGTCTGCAGTCTCTGACCATCCCTTGTACCACGTCTGCAGTTTTCCTGACCATCTCTTGTACCACGCCTGCAGTTTCTGACCATCTCTTGTACCATGTCTGCAGTCTCTGACCATCTCTTGTACCATGTCTGCAGTTTCTGACCATCTCTTGTACCATGTCTCCATTCTCTGACCATCTCTTGTATCACGTCTGCAGTCTCTCACCATCTCCTGTACCACATCTGCAGTCTCTCACCATCTCCTGTATCACGTCTGCAGTCTCTCACCATCTCCTGTACCACGTCTGCAGTCTCTCACCATCTCCTGTACCACGTCTGCAGTCTCTCACCATCTCCTGTACCACATCTGCAGTCTCTCACCATCTCCTGTACCACGTCTGCAGTCTCTGACCATCCCTTGTACCACGTCTGCAGTCTCTCACCATCCCTTGTACCACGTCTGCAGTTTCTAACCATGTCTTGTACCACGTCTGCAGTTTCTGACCATCTCTTGTACCACGCCTGCAGTCTCTGACCATCTCTTGTACCATGTCTGCAGTTTCTGACCATCTCTTGTACCATGTCTGCAGTCTCTGACCATCTCTTGTACCATGTCTGCAGTCTCTGACCATTTCCTTGTACCACGTCTGCAGTCTCTGACCATCTCCTGTACCACGTCTGCAGTCTCTGACCATCTCCTTGTACCACGTCTGCAGTCTCTGACCATCTCCTCCACCACGTCTGCAGTCTCTGACCATCCCTTGTACCATGCCTGCAGTCTCTGACAATCCCTTGTACCACGTCTGCAGTCTCTCACCATCTCCTGTACCATGTCTGCAGTCTCTCACCATCTCTTGTACCACGTCTGCAGTCTCTGACCATCTCTTGTACCACGTCTGCAGTCTCTGACCATCTCTTGTACCATATCTGCATTCTCTGACCACCTCTTGTACCATGTCTGCAGTCTCTGACCATCTCTTGTACCACGTCTGCAGTCCCTGACAATCGTCTACAAACCATGGGATAGATTTATGGCATTCATATTTAAATATGTCTTACTAGTAATGGCGGGGATCATTGATTTTTTAGCAGTACTGCAACATTGCAGCGGACACATCGGACACCTAATTGAGTTCTGTAAGCAACACCTTATTTTCTGGCAGTGCCCCCCCCGAGACTAGACTCTGGATCCGCCCTTGCTCGGAACTTGTGGGGGAGGTTCATGCCCTGCGCCTTGCTGTCGAGGCGCAGACTGCTGTGCAGACCCGCATAGCGGTTGCCCTGGAGGGCATGCAGGCAGCCAGGGAGGGACGTGGGGATGCTCCTCCTCAACCTGCTGCCCCCCCCCCATCTGTGGCTGCCCCCAGGCAAGTGAGGGGCAGGACCCGTGGCACCAGGCAGAGCCCCCGCCAGGCCCATTAATTTTATTTTTATTTATTATTATGCTCTGGATAAGAGCTTTTTGTTATTTTTTATTATGCTCTGGATAAGAGCTTTTTGTTATTTTTTATTATGCTCTGGATAAGAGCTTTTTTTATTTTTTATTATGCTCTGGATAAGAGCTTTTTGTTATTTTTTATTATGCTCTGGATAAGAGCTTTTTGTTATTTTTTATTATGCTCTGGATAAGAGCTTTTTGTTATTTTTTATTATGCTCTGGATAAGAGCTTTTTGTTATTTTTTATTATGCTCTGGATAAGAGCTTTTTTTATTTTTTATTATGCTCTGGATAAGAGCTTTTTGTTATTTTTTATTATGCTCTGGATAAGAGCTTTTTTTATTTTTTATTATGCTCTGGATAAGAGCTTTTTGTTATTTTTTATTATGCTCTGGATAAGAGCTTTTTGTTATTTTTTATTATGCTCTGGATAAGAGCTTTTTGTTATTTTTTATTATGCTCTGGATAAGAGCTTTTTTTATTTTTTCTTGGATACTGAACACGGTGCAGTGTGAATGGTGTGTGAATGTGAGAGGGTGGCACTCCTGACAGTAAGGGGTGTCACCCTCGGCCGTGGTGGTGAAGTTAACCCCACGGCTGTATGAATGATGTGTGAAAGGTGTATGAATGGACAGCAACATCATTGGGGCCTTGACGTGGCGTTGCTGCTCCCAAGGCCTACATGCTGGACTTGGGCTAATCCAATGCGATGTGCATGTGGTGTGTGTGATCTAGGGACATCAGTGGTGTACACGCGTGCATTGTCTGTGTGCCATGCTGTATGTGTGTGTTTAACGGTCAAAGATTCGTAACACGAGGACCCTCCTGACTGCTCTTCCATCAGCTGACGGGGTCTCCTCTGGCGGGGGGGGGCTGTGTGGTTGGGGGGTCAGGTCATCACGTAGGGCAATGTGCAGGCCCTTTCGCATGGCAAAGTTGTGCAGAATACAACATGCACCAATGATCTGACCCACAAAGTTGGGGGAATACAATAGGGCCCCCCCAGACTTATCCAGGCATCGGAAACGGGACTTCAGGAGGCCAAATGTGCGCTCCACCACTGCACGGGTTTTGATGTGTGCTTCATTGTATCTTCTCTCTCCTCTGGTTTGGGGGTTCCGGAAAGGAGTCATGAGATGGGGTCCCAGTGTATATGCAGAGTCACCTGTAAGGGAAAAGACAGGAGGATGGTAGTCATGCATGTGCCACTTCTGTTGTGCATCATGGGAGGGGATAGTCATGGCTGCCACCCATGTCACTCACCAACCAGCCAGCTGTCCCCATACATGTCCTGCTCAAAATCTTCTGGGATGTTGCTTTGACG
Source organism: Rana kukunoris (assembly GCA_029574335.1). Taxonomy (NCBI): domain Eukaryota; kingdom Metazoa; phylum Chordata; class Amphibia; order Anura; family Ranidae; genus Rana; species Rana kukunoris. The sequence continues at coordinate 57,687,776 of CM056054.1, forward strand.
GTAGATGTAGCTGTCATGGCTGGACCCGGGGTCTTTGGCACGGACGTGCCATATGAGGTATTTGGCATCGGCTATCACCTGTACGTTGATGGAATGCCAATGCTTCCGATTGCGGTATATGTGCTCTGTGGCACTGGGGGGCTGGAGTGCCACATGTGTGCAATCAATGGCCCCGATGGTGCGTGGGAATCCGTCAATTCTGTAGAAATCTGTCATTGCCTTCTGCCGCAGGTGCTCAGTGGTGGGTCTGATGAACTGGTTGGACATGCGTCTGAGGATTGCGGGGACAACCTGGTGCAGACATCTGCTTATGCTGGTTTGTGACATCCCAGCCACCACTCCACTTGTACGCTGGAATGATCCACTGGCCAGGAAATGCAGTGTTGCCAGTACCTTCACCAGTGGCTGCAGTGCATGTGAGCGGTATGTCTGGCTGGTGATGTCACCCTGCAGGGGTGTGGTTATTTCCAGGATGGCAGCAGGGCTGAATCTGAAGATGCGATACACCTCCTCATCACCCATGCCAAAGATCCTCATGCGCGCTCGGTAGATCCTCTCACGTGCCCCCCTCCTCCTACTCCTCCTTCTATGCGCCTCTTCCTCTGCATACCTTAGTAGTGATAAGACCATGGCTGGCCCTGGCATCATTGGCATACGAATGTCTTGTCCAGTAAGTGTGATTGCTCAGCTAGTCCGTTACGGTGCTGCTGTAGTTGCTCTCCAGCTGACTTGCACACGGCCTTGAGCAAAGTTACCCGTGCTTTTATGAGGGGTATGTTTACTCAAGGCTTTCGAGTTACGCGCACCACGAGTAGCCAACGCCGGACGCGCGTAGTTTCGGGAATACGCGCATCTCCCTCATTTGCATATTTGCATGCTAATTCAATGGGAACTGAATATTTTTCATGCGTAACTATGCGCCTACGCCGCGCTAGCTTAATGCATTTTCGCCGGCCAGACGGAAACAAATTTCGCGCGTATGTGGTTCTGTGTTTACCGCGCATCGATACGCAGGCGAACATTTACTATTACGCCGCGCATATACATTTACGCAGGCGTAGCGCCTCTGAGAATCTGGCCCTAAGTCATAAGTGTGGCACTGTCTAGCCCCTCTGAAAATAAATCTTTTGCCTCCTTACCATCTGCTTTAGCCCTTAAAATGCAGACTCACTGTACTGCCATGCCATTTCATTTTTGCTACAGCTCACCCAGGTGAATAAGCGCTATGTCCTTAGATGCTTCTCTGACATTGGTCCTCCTTTAGCCTACTGACTATATCATAGGCTGTCCTGCTAACGCTCTTAGATATAGGCATACTTTATGTTAGGGTAATTTATTTATATAGCACCAAGAATGTATGCAGCTCTTTACAGTCATGTCAATCCCTGTCCTCAAGGAGCTTACAATCTAAGGTTGTTAAATCATATGCATACATACTAGCAGGGCTTTTTTTCTCAGAGAATAGGTGCAGAAACTCCCTCCTTCTGAGTCACCTCTTGTGCCCACCCCCTACCCACCTCCAAGCACCATTTTTTGGTTCCACCCCCTTCCCACCTCCGAGCACCATTCTTTGGTTCCACCCCTTACCCACCTCCGAGCACCATTGCTTGGTTCCACCCCTTACCCACCTCCAAGCACTATTCCTTGGTTCCACCACCTACCCACCTCCAAGCACCATTGATTGGTTTCACCCCCTACCCACCTCTGAGCACCATTCCTTGGTTTCCACTCCTTACCCACTTCCAAGCACTGTTCCTTGGTTCCACCCCCTGCCCACCTCCGAGCACCATTACATACATTCAGAGCTGAAGGTGCCGGAACTGTGTTCCCCGTTTTCCTGCTGAAAAAAAGACCTGCATACTAGTGTCAATTAATATACTTACATATCTTTGAAGTCTAAAGTACCTAGATGAAACATACATAAGCACAGGGAGAACGTGCAAACTTTGTACAGGCAGTGTACTGACCAGGACACAAACTGTGAACTCTAATGCCTCGTACACACATACGTGAACTTTTCCCGACGGAAATCACAAGGGGAAAGCCGAAGACCTGCTCGGTTCAGTCTTTTCCCTACACACAGCCAGTTTTCCCGACAGGAAAACTGCGATGGAGCTTTGGCCGGGAATCCCGGCTGTGTGTTTGCTCCATCGCAGTTTTTCCCATAGGAAACTGGCAAAAACCGCCGGGCAAAAGTCTGCCAGTTTTCCCGCTCTCTTTTTTTGTCCGGCTGTATTTGGGCAGTTTTCCCATCTGGAAAAGACGGAGAGTCAGGACGCCCACTAACACACAGCTCCTTTCTCTATCTGCAATGTAGAGAGCGTCCTAACTCTTCTGTAGTCCAAGGGAGGGGGCGAGCGCGACACTCCACACCTGGGAGAAAGCCTTGCATTACTGTGTGGAGTTACAGACAGAAGAACAGGAAGTGAGGATTTCTCAGAGAAAATAAGGACATTTAAAAGCAAAATGAAAAGATGAAGTAAGTGAAGGAGGACTGCACTAAGGTAAAGGAAGCTATTTAGGAAAAAAAATTGTACCTTTACAACCCCTTTAAGGCAAAATTGCTAACTGTCACTGCTCTGCCTATTTTATTACAATGAAAGCATTTGTAAAGGTTGCATTTGTTAAAATAACAAACATGTTATACTTACCTGCTCTGTGCAATTGTTTTGCACAGAGCAGCTCTGGTCTTTCTTTTCTCCTGTCCCTCACTGGTGCTCCAGGCCCTTGTGCATGCTCTCCCCAACCGTCTCTGTGTGCCTATGAGACACAGAACGCAGCTCGGCTCTGCCTCTCCAATCCGCCAATGGCTCTCACCGCTGTGTCTTAGCCAATGAGGAGGAAGAGACTCAGGAGAGCTTCTGCTTTTGTGCACATCACTGGATCAGGCTTGAGTATAAAGGGAGGGAAGGTAAAAAAAAAAATACTTCAGCCTTTAGAACCACTTTAACTAATTGTCGACCGCCCGCCGTCATATTACTGCGGGACGGTGGCACTGCTACGCGGGAGCACGTAGCTCTATGTCCTCCCTGTAGCAGCTTGTAGGGCTCCCGCTGACATACCTCTCGTTTCTGTCAGCAGGGGAAACGCTGATCTTCTGTCCATACAATGTATGGACAGAAGATCAGTGATTTCCCCTAGTGAGGCCACCCCCCCATTCAGTTAGAACACAAACAGGAACACACTTAACCCCTTCCCTGCCCCCTAGTGTTAACCCCTTCACTGCCAATGGCATTTTTATAGTAATACAATGCATTTTTATAGCATTGATCGCTATAAAAATGCCAATGGTCCCAAAAATGTGTCAAAAGTGTCCGATGTGTCCGCCATAATATCACAGTGCCGAAAAAAAAAAAAGATGATCGCCGCCATTACTAGTAAAAAATAAAATAATAAAAATGCCATAAAACGACCCCCTTTTTGTAAACGCTATAAATTTTGCGCAAACCAATTAATAAACGCTAATTGCGATTTTTTTTAACGAAAAATATGAAGAATACGTATCGGCCTAAACTGAGGAAAAAAATGTTTTTTTATATCTTTTTGGGGATTTTTATTATAGCAAAATGTAAAAAATATTGCATTTTTTTCAAAATAGTCGCTCTATTTTTGTTTATAGCGCAAAGAAAAAAAACCGCAGAGATGATCAAATACCACCAAAAGAAAGCTCTATTTGTGAGAAAAAAAAGGACGCCAATTTTGTTTGGGAGCCACGTCGCACGACCACGCAATTGTCAGTTAAAGCGACGCAGTGCCGAATCACAAAAAGTGCTCTGGTCTTTGGACAGGAATATGGTCCGGGGCTAAAGTGGTTAAATGCTAACCAGGTACCAAAGAGAGAGGTCACTGATGGGTCCAGTCAAAATTCTGCTATCGTGCCACACAATCTGTAATTGCACCCCTGATTTGTTGTAATATGAGGGACTTTACAAAGAAAGGGATACCCACTTCCTAATGACTACAGAAGTTGGCTAGGCTAGATAGACTTAAGCCTCATAAACACAATTGTTTTTTCTGAAGAAAATTGTGTGATGACAGGCTGTTGGAGGAAAATCCGACCGTTTGTATGCTCCATGGGACAATTGTTGTTGGATTTTCCGGACGAATGTTGGATGGCATGTTTTAAAATTTTCCATCAACAATTGTGTGTTGTTGTATTTTCCGAGCGTCGGACAAAACTCCAAAGTACAAACACGCATTCTCGGAATGAATGCTTACCAAACACGACATTAGCAGAAGGTGCCCAAAGGGTGCCGCTAAAGAGCTGAAAAAACATGTAGTTTCATGTTTGTTGGCCGACAATTGTGTGCCATTTGTATGCAAGACAAATTCCTGATCAACGCTCTTCGAAACACAAGTCGTACGCTTTGTCTGCAGAAAATCCGATCGTGTGTACCAAGGCTTAAGAGATCTCACTGCTGTAAAGGATGCCTGAGAGTTAAAGGAATTTTTTATTTGATGTAATCAGCAATATTCTCACTATGAGCATCATGAAGGTCAGAGGCTCTCAAAGCTGTGCAAAAGAGACAAAGAACAATCAGCTTACTGTAAGTGTATTTTTTTTTTGTCTGAATCTATTTCAGATGAGGGCCAGAGGTTATCATGGATCAACCAGTATAAGTTATTGTTCCACTGCAACCTGCACTAAAAACTGCCACATTCGCTTGCTCTCTGTATTGACAAGCTTATTCTGGTTTTTACAGCACCCTCCGGGCATCTCTTCTCAGTATAATCAAAATGCAATATTAAAAGTGTCAGCTTATTTACAGGCTCCCAGACACAAACATTTGTTATTTGTAAAACTCAAACCAGAACGATGCATGATTCAAGCTTGCATAATACTCTAAGCTCCATCTCACACATGCACATGCATTGTGATGAATTCATTTTCCAGATAAAAGTAGTGCTTCTGTGTATATATTCCAGATCCTCCGGTGAACTGCTGCACGCTGCTTCCAAGCCAGTATGACAGCTTGAAGTATCATCGATGCCGATGTTTCTATGGCTGACCCCAAGGCCTGCTTCACAATTCAGCATCTCTTACTCAGCCCACGGAATTGTTGTTTCATATTGTATTACAGATTGGCAACATTTTTTGTTTTTAAAGGAAATGATATTTTTGGATGTGCTGATATTTCAGCTTGTTCTGCACTACGTACAACAGATGTATTCAATAATAAAATTTGCAAGCCCCTACTGATATCAGGCAGGTCTTTCTATAGCAGGGGTGTCCAAACTTTTTGTCAAAGAGGGCCCGATTTGATGAAGTGAACATGCGTGAGGGCCGAACCATTTTGCCTGACATTCTTCATTAAAATTCGGTCTTATGCCGCGTACACACGATCATTTTTCGGCATGACAAAAACAAAGTTTTTTGGCATGTAGGGAAAACTTTGTTATTTCCAACTTCATCATTAAAACTACGTTGCCCACACATGATCGTTTTAAAAAAATGTTATAGCAAAGCGTGGTGACGTACAACACGTACGACGGCACTATAAAGGAGAAGTTCTATTCGGATGACGCCACCCTTTGGGCTGCTTTAGCTGATTTCCTGTTAGTAAAAGACGATTCGCGCTTTTCTGTCTGTTACAGCGTGATGAATGTGCTTACTCCATTATGAATGGTAGTTTTACCAGAACGAGCGATCCCGTCTCATAACTTGCTTCTGAGCATGCGCAGGTTTTTAACGTTGTTTTAGACCACACACGATCATTTTTTACAACCCGAAAAACGACATAGTTTGAAACGTCGTTAAAAAAAGGCAGCATGTTCGGAAAAAAAATTGTCGTCTTTCAGAACCCGAAAAATGATGTGAAGCCCACACACGTTCTTTTTAAATTACACTTAGGCCCCGTACACACGAGCAGACAGATTTGTTCAAATCAGTCGGACAGACCGATTTGAACAAATCTGTCTGCTGGGATGTATTGGTTTGATCGTGTACACACGATTAAACCAAAATCCCCGCCGGCAGACGGCGCGCTGACGTGTCGGTGACGTGGCGGTGACGTTGACGCCGCCACGTCACCGCACCAGGAAGTGAATTACTTCCGCGAATACGTTGAATCCATCCGACGCGTGTGCGAGAAGATATGTCTGCTGGTTAGCGTACTAACCAGCAGACATATCGGGCTGTCGGGTGGCCAAATCCGTCGGCTCGCCCGTACACACGATCGAATCTGTCTGCTGGGACGGTCGGGCCGACCGTTTCCAGCAGATAGATTTGATCGTGTGTACGCGGCCTTATACGCGGCATAAGTGTGTTTCTCTGAGCACTAATACACTTCCCAACAAGAATTATCTTGCCTTTGTGGCTGTGTGTGCCAGGAATGTAGCACCATTGCCAGGAATGCACCCGCCATTGCCAGGAATGCACCCGCCATTGCCAGGAATGAACCCGCCATTGCCAGGAATGCAGCACCATAATTGCCAGGAATGCACTCACGAGCGCCAAAAATTAATTACAGGAGAATCTCCTGTTTACACAGCAGCCTCTTTAATAGAAAGTCCCGCCTCTTTTGATGGACCGAACAGTCGTCCAATGGCAGCGTAGCACTTCCTATTACAGAGGCCACCCGTAAACAGGAAATTCTCCTGTGTGTGTACGGCAACGACGCTCGTCCTGCCTCCTCTCTGTTCTGTTCCAAGGCATATACATGTTTTGTGGCCTCAGCGATGGGAGATCGTCGGGGGCCACAAAAGATATATATGTCTAAATAATTTGGCGGGCCATTCAAAACCGGATAGCGGGCCGCGATTGGCCCACGGGCCAGACTTTGGACATGCTTGTTCTATAACATTGAAGGGATCCCACCACTACCATAACGATGATTAAAGAGCCCATCTGGAATGAACCAGGGGCTGATGAAAATCATAGAGCACACCAGGCAGCTAATGCCCCGTACACACGATCGGATTTTCCATCGGAAAAACCATGGATGGTTTTTCCGACAGAATTCCGCTCAAGCTTGGTTTGCAAATACACGATCACACATAAGTTCTCTGAACTTTTGTCCATCAAGAACGCAGTGACGTACAACACTACGACAAGCCGAGAAAATTAAGTTCAATGCTTCCGAGCATGCGTCGGAATTTTGCACGTCGGAATTGCTACAGACGATCACATTTTTTGCTAGGAATTTTTTCCATCGGAAAATTTGAGAACTAGCTCTCAATCTTTTGTTGGAGGAAATTCCGACAGCAAAAGTTTGATGGAGCATACACACAGTCGGAATTTCCATTCAAAAGCTCACATCGGACTTTTGCTGTCGGAATTTCCGATCGTGTGTACGGGGCATAAGTATGCTGTGCTGCTACTCCAGAAACTTGCAAAATTCACCCCTAATTCTGGCCCAGTATGGCTGGGATTAAAGCCGGGGTTCACCCTAAAAAAAAATTCTAACATTTCATGGAGCCGGCCTATGAGACCGACATCATGCTGTTTTTTTTTTTTGGTACATACGTTTTTAGGACTATTTTCACCCCCGGCTTCCCCGCGGGGAGTAGGCGTTCCTAATCACAGGCTGTGATTGACATGCTTCCGACTGGTGCATACTGCGCGTCACAAGTTGCCGAAACAACTAGAACGTCGGTGCGGCTCTATACGGCGCCTGCGCACTGACGTTCGGCTTCTTTCGGCAACTTGTGACGCGCAGTATGCACCAGTCGGAAGCAGGTCAATCACAGCCTGTGATTAGGAACGCCCACTCTCCGCAGGGAAGCCAGGGGTGAAAATAGCCTTAAAAAGGTATGTACAGAAGTCATTTTTCAAGTCGCTTCTGAAGTTGTAGGCTGATCGCCTTGCTGAGTCGCTCGGCAAGTCATGCTGTCCTTGTGTGAACCGGCTCTCAGAATGGATTTTGGAGTTTTTGTTTTTTTTGGGGTTCTTTTCTGTTGGTTTTCTATCTACTGATGGAAAAATATGTTCATCCCGTCTAGCATGTCAATCATTAATATTTTTTAAATTAGTCATTACATTCATGGACATATGATTGACATATTTGCATGCCAAAATGTATTTTTCCTTATATATTCTGTAGTAGTCAGGAGTTTACAAATTCCCTTTGGCTGTGTGCCCGAGGTATGACATAATGCTGACAAAACTGTATTTAAATGGACTGAGATAATCAGCCATTGTCACCCCTTGTATCTTTACTGTGAACCAATATATACTGTATATATATATATATATATATATATATATATATATATATACACATACTGTATATCATATTGTTCAGTAAGCCATATACAGATGAACAGATTCTTTATTGATGTCTGTTATTTAAAAGCTTTACATATCAGCACAAAATGTTTTAGAAACCATTCACACCATGTGCGTTAGGCTGCACTGGGCCGCCTTGCAGTCCCAACACAAAGACAAGCCAATGTGCCTTATGTCCTGTGGTTTCAGTTCACACAAATATGCTTTGTTGGTGCGTGCTGAAAAAAAAAGTAGAACATGCTGCTTTGTTGCAACATACAAAACAGTGCATAAAGATGAATAAAAGTGTGATTTTGTGACAATGCAAAAAGGTTAAAATAAAGAAAAAAAGGCAAACGCTCCAACGACCTGTAACAACACATTGCATCACACCATCACCGCGCACACCAATGGGCATGCAGTATACAGCATAGCGCATGTTAACTGATATAAACAGGCGAAAAGTTATTGCTTATCATCTAAAGTTAGACCAGCACCCCTAAAAAAAAACATTATACAGAAGAGGAGAATTTATGGGATTTTCACAGGATTTTTATAGAAAATATTATTTATTGAAAAATTTAAAAGACATATTCAAAGATGGATACCTGAATCATACAGTACAGTTGAAAGTGTTGACTGATTTGTTCTCTACATGTTTCGCCACGAGTAGTAGCTTCCTCTGGAGAATTTATTTATCAAACACTGTAAACACTAGAAATAGAAAGAGAACTTTTAGAAAACATAACATAAGACATAATGGTAATACAATACACATATACGAACAAACGAAATTATTATTATTTTACCGGAATGACTGAGAACACACTGGCAATTTATATTCAAATTCATAGGAGTTACCTGTATATTCAATAGTGGCTAATAAAATATGTCATCTTTGAAGCCGAGAAGCCATAAGGGTATAATGCAAGGGATCATCTGGTGCAACCATAGAGGGGGATGTATCTAGATGTGTATCAGATGTGAAACAGAGCCCGCTTAATGGTCCACTTAGGTTAGGGAGACAAGAACCAATCACAAGGGTTAACTCTATCCTTCATAGGTAGAGCAATATCCACAAAATCTATCTGTGATCATGGAACCGGGTTATCGATATTCAAAAAACATGCCTTTGAAAACTAAAAGCAAGTGGCTTATCTCTAGAATTAGAAAAGGATATTTGGAGGAATAATTGAATAATATGAGATTTAAGGTTTTCTAGGCATTAAGGTAAAAAAACCTTCTGGGTGCAGCTCCCCCAACCCCCCTTATACTTACCTGAGCCCCATCTCGATCCAGCGATATGCATGAGAGAATCAGCTCTCCTGGGTCTCTATCTCCTTATTGGCTTACAAAACAGCAGTAGCCATTAGCTCCTGCTGCTGCCAATCACAGCCAGTGAGTTAGTGAGCAGTTGGCCCAAACCTTGATCTGTGTATGTGAATAGACAATGTCCATTCTCAAGAGTGCAGCTCAGGAGCGAGCCTGCTTAAGTCCTCTCATAGCAACAAGCTTGCTATTGGGGGCACTCGCGGCGCAGCTGCGCAATTGCATCAGGGATGCGCGGGAGTGATGACATCGCGGCTCCAGCCACTCACAGCGCTGGAGCCACGATACCCTGAAGACACGCAGAGTCAAAATGTCAGCTGCCTCGGCGTGGACCGTGTGAGATACCGACGCCTCGTTTTAAGGTAGGTATTTCATAATGAGCTAGTATGCGGTGGATTCTAGCTCATTATGCCCTTTGCCTTACAGGTGTAGAGCCGAGCACACCCAGGTGTGTTACAATAGCGAAGGAATATTCACTATTGTAACACTGATCCTCCTCCGGGCCATTAATGAAGCAAGCTTTGAGACTCCTCACCTAATTGGCTGAAAGGAGAGGCGGTCTTATTGGACGCCTAGGAGGAGATGAGGAGCCGCATGGCGGAAGCCACCGTGATGGACAAGAGGACACAGGAGCCGCTGCCAACTAGATGGGGTAATTTCCGAACCGACCTGCAGACAACCAGCAGGGGGGGTGGAAACCATTAGTTCCATTTTGCTAGAACATTTGACATGCCTCCTCAAAGATGGCTAATGTGTAAGTTACGATGTAGGGTGTAGTTTTATTACATTTAAACTGTAAATGCATAGAAAACCTGCCTAAAGATCACTTCAATGGGGCATGGTTGGGACTTCATAATGTAAATCAGTGGTTCTCAACCTCAGTTCTCAAGTACCCCCAACAGGCCATGTTTTCAGGTTTTCCTTGTTAATGCACAGGTGCTTTTAATCAGAGTCAATGGCTTGGTATGTTGGATGGCTATTTTATCTAAAGCCTCATACACATGATCGGACTTCCATCTGACTTTTCCGTGGATTTTTGTCCGAAGTGGCGTTGGCCGTGAACTTGGTATGCATACACACGGCAGAACATTTTCAGGCAACATTCACCAAATCACATGGTTTTTCAGCTCTTTACCGCCACCCTTTGGGCAACTTCTGCTATTGTTGTCTGATGTTTAGCATTGGTTCTGAGCATGCGCGTTTGTACTTTGGATTTTAGTCCGATGTACTTGTGTACACACGATCGCCAATACGCACGCCAATACGCCTGACGCCGAACGCCTGAAGCTCAAACAAGTTCCAGACCCTTTTTTGTCGAAAAGTTTGAGAGAATGCACAGCGAACATTTGTCCGTGGAAAACCAGACAACAATTGTCCAATGGAGCATACAGACGGTCGGATTGTCCGATAAAACACGTCTGATCGTGTGCATGGGCCTTAAGAGAACTTCCAAAAACATGGCCCGTTGGGGGTACTTGAGGACTGAGTTTGAGAACCACTGATGTAAATGTTCTAAGGTTGTAAGCAGTGTAACAAAGGTTCATCATTTAAACCATTTATTTTTAGTCCATTTATAATTTATATATAGTTTGGGAATAAAAGTATAATGTCATCGTTTGCAGATGGCACACATCCACATACTGTAGTAGAACACAGCCATTGCAAGAAGCCAGTAATTGGCAGCTGAACTGGATGCACTAGCCAAGAGGGTGACTACTTGGCAAATAGGGTTTAATGAGTTGCTGTTTTACAAATACTGAAAGTTTTGAACAGGTATGAAGTGCAGGCACATAGAGGTGGGCAGCGTGTATTTTTTAAACAATGTTGTATTGTTTAAAATTTTCGAAAATAATGTATTTTTTCCCCAAAACTTTTTTTCGTTAATACTTCTTGTGACTACACTGCAAGATTTACCATAAAAATAAAACGTTTTCTCTTAACTTGGCTAAAGTCCTCTGAATTTCAATGTGCATGACCCTTATCCATTAGTAGGCGCTGGCTTTTTTTAATTATTATTGAAGAGGAGCACTGCTAGGAATGCTGGAAAATGATAATACACCGGGCTGCCAAATGATACATTGCAAAAAATTGCAATTAGCAGCAATTAATACTTTGGTTGCAGAAATATGACAGCTGTTCTTCATTTGCTTCATAGTTTAAGAGCTATTCAAGACCTTGTAAAGCAGCATAATTAATATACCGGATGTAGCATGTACTATAGGGTACAGGCTGTACAGGAATGATATTGCAGTCAATGAACAAAGTGTTCCAGAACAAATTACAGCTGTTCTCCAAAAGGTATGGGAGACATACAGTACACTGATAGATCTTTACTGACTTATTTTTGACTGGTTTATGGCAGTATACTCTACATGATATGTGGGTCTAAGCGGTCATAAAAATATATTTGACTTGACAAATCTATCACAGAGTCTCCTCTAGCAATATGTTTGGGAAGATTTATAAAAACGAAAACAAAAAAGTTTTGTAGCCATCAGAAAACTGTCAAACTCCTTAAAGGAGTTGTAAAGTCTGATGAGGTGTACACACGACCGTTTTTCGGCATTAAAAAAAAAAAAGACCTTTTTCGGCATGTAGAAAAAATATATTTTTTCCGACTTCATCATTAAAACGACGTTGCCCACACACCATTGTTTAAAAAAAATGCTCTAGCAAAGCGCAGTGACGTACAACACGTACAACGGCACTATAAAGGGGAAGTTCCATTCGGATGGCGCAACCCTTTGGGCTGCTTTTGCCGATTGTGGGTTAGTAAAAGACGATTCATGCTTTTCAATTTGTTACAGCGTGATGAATGTGCTTAGTCTATTATGAACGCTAGTTTTACTAGAATGAGCGCTCCCGTCTCATAACTTGCTTCTGAGCATGCACGTTTTTTTCACGTTGTTAAAGCCCACACGCGACCATTTTTTACGACGTTAAAAACGTTGTGAAAAATTAGAGCATGTTCGAAAATTTGAATGTCCATTTTTTAGATCGTGAAAAATGTTCTGGAGCCCGTTTTTAATGACATAAAAAAAAACGTAATTTTTTAGAACCCGAAAAACAGTCTTGTGTACGCAGCATCAGTGTTTTTCACCTTAATGCGTTCTATATATTAGGGTGAAAAACCTTCCATGCTGCAGCAGCCCCCCAGAGTCCCCTTTTACTTACCTGAACCCGATCTTTCCAGTGACGGGACGAGCACATCAGCTTCAGCCCCTGTCTCGGGTCCTCATTGGATAGATTGATAACATCAGCAGCCATTGGCTCCCGCCACTGTCAATCAAATCCAGTGGCATGGGAGCTAGGGGGCAGGGCCCAGCTATGCTGTCAGTGGACGCAGCAGTAGGACTCAGGAGCGCGCCCGCACAAGTGTCCCCTTGGAATGTGGGTCTTCGAGGAGGCACAAAAGAAGAGGAGGAGCCAGGAGCGCCTCTGAGGGACCCCAGAAAAGGAGGGTCGGGCTACTCTGTGCAAAACCCTTGCACAGAGGAGGTAAGTATGACGTGTTATTTTTTTTTTTTAAACAAACTTTTAATATCACTTAAACGGTTTAACCTGTCATCATTTAAATATATTTTTCGGTATAAAACAAAGTAAAAACATCAACATTTTGAATGCAGACACTACCCCTACTTATACATTTCTATGTTAAGTTGGTGTTGAATAAATGAGACATACTATTGTGATTTACTACAGAAAGATACTATTTTTCAGAGAGAGCCGCTATGACTGTAAGGCTGCATTCACACCTGAGCGTTTTGTCGCCTGAAGCGCGACGCTCAAATACGCTAGAGGGGAAAAAATACATCATTCCCTATGGAGATGGTTCACATCTGCACGCCAATACGCCTGACGCCGAACGCCTGAAGCTCAAACAAGTTCCAGACCCTTTTTTGTCGCACGTATCGGGCGGTTTGGGCGTACTTGAGCGTTTCCATTTCCCATAGAAAGTAATGGAAACGCTCGATTCAAGCGACTAGGGCGACAACGAGCGTTTGCTGCGGGCGTTTCGTCGCTTTAATCAATAGAACTTTTCACCCAGACAGAAGATAAAAAAAATCTACCAACATAGCAACAAGTGATGAAAAGGTGATCATTTTTCCTATTGGCTAAAATAAAAAACGTCGAAGTATAAAAACGTCGGACGACGCTGTATGCAAAACGCGCAAAAACGTGCGAATACGTGTGACAAAACGACGGAAAAAACGCCATAAAAAAAAAAATGCTACGCTTAGGTGCGAATGCAGCCTAAAGAGGCAAAAATAACTGCATTACCTTGATCTATATATTTTTATTTGTTTCAGAATTAAACAGACTCCTCATACGAGGCAGGGATGTCCTATGTCGCCGTTGTTGTTCACAATTGCTATTGAGACACTTTTGTTGCGATTTTGTAAGTGGACGACCTTATTTTGTGTCTGCAGAATGCTTTCACTTCTTTGCCAGCTGTGATGCAATTTATTAAAACATATGGAGCCAATTCTGGCTTTCAAATTAATTGGCAAAAATCAGCTTTGATGCCTCTGTATCCGCAGGAATACAACCGCACTGCAGTTGACAACCCTTTGAAAGTGTTTTTTCCTTTAAATATCTAGGGGTGATTATTCTATCATCAACTAAGAAAGTACTAAAGGCTAATATAGATCCCCTGCTTCAAGGAACTAGACTTAAGCTTAATGTCTGGGCCAAACTCCCATTATCTGTGGCTGGAAGGATCAATCTGATAAAGATGATCCTTTTCTCCAAAATGTCTGTAAGTAACATCCCACATGCCCACGGTGGTACCCAAGTCATTTTTCAAAATGTTAGATGCAATGCTTAGCTCCTTTATTTGGGCGAAAGTTGAAATTCTCTTGTTCTGCGCCACCTAGTTGATTGGCTGGTTCCTGTCACTCCGGTGGTGGTGGAGTTACATTTGCCATATGTACTTTAATTAAAACAATTAGTAATAGCATTGGACTTAATGCCAAAAGTTCACCTGACGATTTTGACGTTAGCCCGACTGGTCTGGAAAGAGGCTAAACGCCTCGGTGGGTTTGCTAACATAAACATATCTTTACCTCTGTAGCATAACCCCATGTTTCCTCAGATGTTGAAATGAACTGACAGTGCCTTCTGGGAGCATAGGGCATTAACTCTCTTATGCCGCGTACACTCGATCAGGCTTTTGCGACGGAATTCCTTCGGAAAAATATAGAACATGTTCTATATCTAAAGTCCGATGGAAGTCATTGGAATTTCCGATAAAAAAACTCTGATGGGGCTACACACATCAAAAAATCTGATGGGAAAAGTCCATCGGAAATTCCGATCGTGTGTATGGGGCATTAGATTACATCTATACTAGGGATGTGCTGGCTTGTTTTGCTTTCTTACAAAGAAATTATGATCTCCCACAGACAGTATTCTACTGGTACCTACAGCTCCGCCAGTCTGTACAAGCCCAATTTGGAATTAATGCACCCCGGTTCTTGGACTACCCCTTGATAGGTATACTGGGATCTCAGGGCCCCAAAGGCTTAGGCCACGTACACACGATCAGACCGGTTCGATGAGACTGGTCCGACAGACCGTTTTCATCGGACCACGCTGAAGTCCAAAATCCCATCGGGCCAGAACGCGGTGACGTAGAACACAACGACGTGTTGAAAAAACGAAGTTCAATGCTTCCAAGCATGCGTCGACTTGATTCTGAGCATGCGCAGGTTTTTGGTCCGATGCTTTTGTGTACTAACCATCGTTTTGGTCCGACGGACAAGTGTCTGTCGGACAGATTTTAAAGCAGGTTTTAAAACTTTGGTTCGACGGAAAACGGTCCGATGGGCCGTACACATGATCAATTTGGTCCGATGAAACTGGTCTTCAGACCAGTTTCATCGGACCGGTCTGATCGTGTGTACGCGGCCTCAATCTCTGATGTTTACTCCCACCTTCTACATAAATCATTAGTACTCCCCTGGCAGCTCAGGCTAAGTGGTAGATGCCCATACCTGATTTGTCTGAGGAAGACTTGGAGGAGGCGAGCTCTTCCCATTTAACTGTCTCACCGACCGTAAATAATAAATTAATTCAATTGTATATGCAGCATCAGTCATATTTATCACTGGTAAGGTTACACGCTATGCACCACATTCCTACACCTGTGTGCACTAAGTGCACCCATCAGAGAGCTGATTTGAATCATATCATGTGGTTATGTCCAGTTATGGGAGGAGGGTACTTGTAATATTATCCCAAATGTTATCTGTTCCGATGCCATGTACTCCACAGGGGTATTCTAGATGAGGAACAGTGCCCAAAATGTACAATAATTCTGTTGAGAGAAACACTCTTCTTAGCTTGCAAGGCCATAGCGATTAAATGGAATCAAGCTGCTACTCCATCTACCCAACAGTGGCTCCAGATGGTGAACCAGATCCTCCCATTTGAAAAAATGATCTTTGAGCATAGGGGCTGCCCCACTAAATACAATAAGGTGTGGGACATTTGGTGTTCATCTACTCTCACTATCACATATCACTACCTGAGAGCTTAGGGCCTATACTTGGTCTATAGATCTGGGCGTGCGCATACCTGATGTCCGACTCACCATTAGGCCTCTTTCACACGGAGCGGTCCGTTTTTCGGTCCGCTCCGTGTGTGTCCGTCGGATCAGCGGGGGGTCCCGCTGAGCTGTCGGCGGACAGGGGGTCCCCGCACACTGTGCAGGAACCGCCCTGTCTCTCCTCCGCTATCCCCTATGGGGAATCGGATGGAAACGGACCGCCTGTCCGTTTGCATCCGATCCGATCCGCTGGACGGAAAAAAAATAGGGTTTTCTTCTGTCCGAAAAACGGATCCAGACGGACGCGGATCTTAGGCGGACGTTAGCGGATGCATCATCCGCTAACGGACGCGATCCCATAGGGGCCCATTACAAGTCTGTAAACGGACTTGTAATAAGCGGACGAACGGTCCGCTCATGTGAAAGGGGCCTTACTTAGCTAATAAGTGACTGGATGTTATCCGTTTATGTGAAAAATGTATCATTGATCTCTGTATATACAGCTGTAAATATGATACGTAATTGTGTACTGAACTGTATTTTCATTGTGCTCATGCTGAGAACCTTGGTCATTGTACCAACATGTCTTTCTTTTTGTACATCTTGTAAATGAAAAGAGTTAAAAAAAAAGAACTGACTCCTTGTAAACAAAAAAAAAAACTGACTCCTCTAGAGCAGAGAAGAAAATCTAATTTAAATAACTGGGTAGCATTTCTTTTTATACAGTTTTTTTTTTTTTTAAAACCCAGGACCCTGCATTTACTATATCTGTTCCCCCACAGTACACAGAACATGGAAATGCAATCGTTTTAGTAAATATAAACTGCTAAATACTTTTTTCTCATCAGCAGTTAGAACAGTCTTGTGACTTCTATCAGTGTGTGGTTAAAGCCTGTAAGAGGAATTTCTATTCTTCCCTAATTGTCCTATGAGGCTGCAGGACCCCTGACCCTCTGTCTGGACAGTGCTCACTGGCCATGTGCTGATCACATGCACTCTCCCAAGAAAAAAACTCTCTAGCAATACACACCAAACTGAGCATGTGCAGCTTTCCCCCAAGGCTCTGTTCTATCAGGAGGTAGATTGGGGATAGTGGAAAAAGGGAAGGATCAGAGAAGACAGGATCAGTCTTTTTACAGAATGCAGAAAATTACACCTTAGGTTCCACAGTGAGCATAACAAGCATGCTTTACTGCATATACAGACTGATTTTACTGTTGTGGGTCTATGAAACTAATAGTGCAGCGCTAAAAAGAAGGGGTTATCAATTGAACCAATGACAGTCCATATAAACTGTTTCCAAATTGGTACTTCAAAGCAAATAAGTTGAGATGTCCCACATACCCTGGAAGTGTTGAAAAAATAGTAGAAGTGTCACCAACATTAATTTCACACCACGCTTACTATGAAATATGTGACCCTCTAATAAGAATGGTCTAATACACTTTGTTTACAATAGGCAAAGCCAGAGATCCAGATCAATCGGATATCCTCCCCTCTGTTAAGGTGAATAGCACTATAGGAATGGATAGATGGACGCGGGCCTCTGTGCGTGAATCCACCACTTGGACCGGTTCAGATCACCTGAGTAACGAACTTAGCATTCCACCTTTGTGGGTTTAGTAACACTTTAAAGTGTAACTCCACTTTTGTTGAGAAAATATTCCCCTCTGGGTGATCTATGTACATTGCAAGGATTATAACAACATTTATTTCAAATTCCTACCTTTTGTTATTCTATAGAAATCACTGTTTGTTCCTTTGTGCCTGTGTGCTCAGTGAATCCATATGGGGCTGGTCTTAATAATTATCAACTAGCTCCTGCAGCTACAGGTCTCTAATGAGGAAAGCTTTTAGGCCTGCATTCCTTTAGACATGATTTCCTATTGAGTGTATCTCACCAAAAATAACACAAATTAAATTTATATAATTTTGTTTTCACAAAAATAGCTTTTCTTGGTGGTATTTAACCACTTAAGGACCGCCTACTGAACGTTTACGAATGGCACGGCTGGTCACATCAACGTATATATACGTTGGTTTCTAGTACCCAGCCGTGGGTCACGGGCGCGCGCCCGTGGCGCACTCCCGTGACTCGGTCCGAAGCTCCGGGACCACGGGACTCGCGGACCCGATCGCCGCTGGAGTGCGGCGATCGGTCCCCGTAGCTGAAGAACGGGGAGAGCCGTGTGTAAACACGGCTTCCCCGTGCTTCACTGTGGCCGCAGCATCGATCACGTCATCCCTGGATAGGGGGACGTGATCGATGATGTCACACCTACAGCCACACCCCCTACAGTTGTAAACACATGCAGGGAACACACAAATCCTACAGCGCCCCCCTGTGGTTAACTCCCAAACTGCAACTGTCATTTTCACAGTAAACAATGCGATTTAAATGCATTTTTTGCTGTGAAAATGACAATTGTCCCAAAAATGTGTCAAAATTGTCCGAAGTGTCCGCCATAATGTCGCAGTCACGAAAAAAATAAATCGCTGATCGCCGCTATTAGTAGTAAAAAAAAATAATTAACAAAAATGCAATAAAACTATCCCTTATTTTGTAAACGCAATAAATTTTGCGAAAACCAACTGATAAACGCTTATTGCGATTTTTTTTACCAAAAATAGGTAGAAGAATACGTATCAGCCTAAACTGAGGGAAAAAAAATTATATATATTTTTGGGGATATTTATTATAGCAAAAAGTTAAAAATATTGCATTTTTTTCAAAATTGTCGCTCTATTTTTGTTTATAGCGCAAAAAATAAAAACCGCAGAGGTGATCAAATACCCCCAAAAGAAAGCTCTATTTGTGGGGAAAAAAGGACGCCAATTTTGTTTGGGAGCCACGTCGCACTACCGCGCAATTGTCAGTTAAAACTACGCAGTGCCGAATCGCAAAAAGGGGCAAGGTCCTTTAGCAACATTTTGGTCCGGGTCTTAAGTGGTTAATCACCACTGTATTTTTTTATTTTTTATTATATAAATGAAAAAAATACCGAACATTTTGAAAAAATAATATTTTCTACTTTCTTTTTTAAAACATATCCAATAAAATCAAATTTCTTCAACGCAGTAAAAACCAAACTGCGTTGAGGACAATAGTATAGTTTTGATCGTGATCAAGATACTGATCTGTGTGACTGTGATAGTGTGGCAGAAAATCTGACACTGGCTGGGAGGGACACTAACTGATTAACTGGCATTGACTTCACTCGTGACACTGATACAGTGACCAGTGATAATACTGTACACTGTCACCATACTAATGACACCGACTGGGTTACAGGGCAATCAAAGGGTTACCTGTGGAGGGCAATCAAGGGGTTAAATGTGTCTAACAAGTGTATGAAAGTATATATGTGCTGCCTGTACTCGAAAAACAGTTTAGAGAGGAAAAAAACAGCTAAATCTTGTGTGTTCTGTTTACAAACACAGAAGCATGTGATGTGATTGGCCACAGCTGATCAGCAGATATACAGCCAAAATAATTGTCTGTAACCGGCTATTCACAGCACAGATTAGCAGGGGGTATGCCCAGCATACCTGAAAACCAGGAACTAAACAGTGACGTACCTGTATGTCTGGAGCTGCTGTCTACTCGCAAAAGGGACCAAAAGTAATAGGACAGATTAACAATCATAAATCAAACTTTCACTTTTTAGTACTTGGTTGCAAATCCTTTGCAGCCAATTACAGCCTGAAGTCTGGAAGGCATAGACATCACCAGATGCTGGGTTTCATCCCTGGTGATGCTCTGCCAGGCTTCTACTGAAACTGTCTTCAGTTCCTGCTTGTTCTTGGGGCATTTTCCCTTCAGTTTTGTCTTCAGCAAGTGAAATGCATGCTCAATCGGATTCAGGTCAGGTGATTGACTTGGCCATTGCATAACATTCCACTTCTTTCCCTTAAAAAAACTCTTTGGCTGCTCTTGCAGTATGCTTTGAGTCATTGTCCATCTGCACTGTGAAGCGCTGTCCAATGAGTTCTGAAGCATTTCTCTGAATATGAGCAGATAATATTGCCCGAAACACTTCTGAATTCATCCTGCTGCTTTTGCCAGCAGTCACATCATCAATAAATACAAGAGAACTAGTTCCATTGGCAGCCATACATGCCCACGCCATGACACTATCACCACCATGCTTCACTGATGAGGTGGTATGCTTTGGATCATGACTGAGCAGTTCCTTTCCTTCTCCATACTCTTCTCTTCCCATCACTCAGGTACAAGTTGATCTTGGTCTCATCTGTCCATAGAACTGTGAAGGCTTTTTTAGATGTTGTTTGGCAAACTCTAATCTGGCCTTCCTGTTTTTGAGGCTCACCAATGGTTTACATCTTGTGGTGAACCCTCTGTATTCACTGTGGTGAAGTCTTCTCTTGATTGTTGACTTTGACATGCATACACCTACCTCCTGGAGAGTGTTCTTGATCTGGTCAACTGTTGTGAAGGGTGTTTTCTTCTTGGGTCTTTTGGTGTCTTGGGTCTTTTGGTGTTGCTGAGCTCACCGGTGCATTCTTTCTTTTTATTGATGTTCCAAACAGTTGATTTGGCCACACCTAATGTTTTTGCTATCTCTCTGATGGGTTTGTTTTGTTTTCTCAGCCTAATGATGGCTTGCTTCACTGATAGTGACAGCTCTTTGGATCTCATATTGAAAGTTGACAGCAAGAGATTCCAAATGCAAATAGCACACTTGAAATGAACTCTGGACCTTTTATCTGCTCCTTGTAAATGGGATAATGAGGGAATAACACACACCTGGCCATGGAACACCTGAGCAGCCAATTGTCCCATTACTTTTGGTCCCTTAAAAAGTCCCTTAAAAAGTGGGAGGCACATATACAAACTGTTGTAATTCCTGCACCGTTCACCTGATTTGGATATAAATAGCCTCAAATTAAAGCTGAAAGTCTGCAGTTAAAGCACATCTTGTTAGTTTAATTTCAAATCCATTGTGGTGGTGTATAGAGCCAAAGAGATTAGAATTGTGTCGATGTCCCAATATTTATGGACCTGACTGTAGTTCACTCTGCAGTCGGTGGTAAGCACAGTTCAAAAGGTTTCCTTCATAATATTTACTGTTCTACTCAAATGTTATTAGTCTATAGTTTTGGGTTCTTTTCTCTATTAGCAGCATGTTTTTTTAACAGTTTTTTTTTTTGCACATTTTTAAATGCAATTTTTCAGATTATACATATTTACTTTTTTGGCTATTTTTATATGTATTTACCAACATCTAAAACTTTTTTGCACTCTTATCTGTTTTTAGTCTGGTGCTCCTTTCTGTAGTTCTATGATACTGTAGAGAAGCCAGTACTGAATCAACAAATCAGGTTCCACCTATAACTAAAATAGTCTTTCCATGCAAGTCTGAAATGGTGATGGTTGTTTCAACATGGGGTCCCAAAAAGTTAGCTCCCCTTTCCCCCACCAGGATATCAGTTGAGTGCTAATAGACATATGGCTATTATATCTTTTCAGTGTCTAGACTGAGGAACATTATTGGGCTTTATGCACAATTTATTGACAGGTAATTTTTGCTACATTCTTCCATAGTAAACCAATAAAAAGTTATCTACTGAACCCCTTGCTTGTTCAAGGTGGTACAACAATGTGTGAACAAAATACTCAAATTAAATGAGCCTATTTTGGAGCAATAAGCAGAAGCTGTGCACTCCTATAATCAACGCAACTCCTCAAAGTTTACAGCAGTAATCCTGAAGTTGTCCAAAAATGTCTCTCCACTCCCCCAGCCCCCCTTGCTTCCTGGTAGTAAATCAGTCGTCTTGCAGTCTTCTTATCTCTAAAATAAAACACAGAATAGATTCTTCTAGAAGGGGGCATGTTAAACTGAACTGTTGTGAAAATTACGGCTTTAGTGCGTCTGCTGTAAATTTTGAAGATGAATTGCTCCACATTGCCTTGAGCTACAGAGATCAATCAGGGCATATGTTAAATTCCATTTGCTGTTTTTTAAGAACATCATTTAAGACAGAATAAAGGTTTTTAAGAACATTTTATAGCATAGCTATAGGTTTACTGTAAAGATGGAAGTCAATAAGACTATTTTGTGCTATCACATTGATATTCCTTGTGATTAAGTTACCAGTTCCTAGAGATGAGCAAATAAATAAACCTTGTCACCTGAACCAAACCTGCAATATGGTTTGGCAGGTTTGGACCTGTCAGCCATCTGCTTATGTACCTTTATTGCAATCTGGTTTGCAAATAGCCAACTCATCTCTTGTTTTAGAATGCCATCCATCTGAATAACACTGGCAAAAAAAGCTCTCTTCTAGGAAGAGGGTGCCTGTGCAGCTGACATATTTGTATTTCAGAGGCATCCATCTAGCATGTGCACATTTGGTGCCAGGGTGCTGGAATGTATTTCAATTTCAGCACCAGATGAAGATTTAAATTTGTTTTTTGAGCATTTCTTGGTATTATAATGCAGTCATGTTTATGATAGGGGCAGACAGTTACTTAAAACTGAAGATCTCAGGAGAAGATAATGTACTAACAATGCAATGTTAGTACAGCAATCTCCCCGCTGAGCTATTGTCAAGGGGATGGCCCCCAAGCCAGAACACACCGGTCAGTGCTCAAAAATGTGAAACAAAGTTCCCAATTATTGTAACAATGTTGCAAAGAGAAAGGTTTGTCTGCAGAAAATCGGCTTGTCTTCAGATACTCATTCAGATCTTCTCAGCCTGCATACTCTATGATAGTATAGTGAAAATATGTCTCCTTTCCCGCAATAGTAGTTAAAAACAGCTCACAAACAACCCACGGAAGGTCTCCTCTGGCTCCAGTCTCTGAACCTCACACCTCAGCAGGGAAAACAGGCAGCTATCAATCAGCAAAAGCTTCTCCACAGGTGGCTATGGCTCCAGCTACTGCTATTTCCTCCCGGCGAGATAATTTCAGAAAACAATGGATGCAGTATGGGAAAGAAAAAGAAAGAGCTTCATGGTGCAGATAGAAAAAAAAAAAAAAGCTCTAGCCAAAACATATTTTTTTTTAGTTAGCAAGGAAGGGTTATAATCTCGGTATGCTTGTATTACCATCCAAAATGTTATTGAGAAGATGCTTCCTACACTTCGTAAGAAAACATTGACCAAACATAAGAGAAAATCTGCATGGGGTTAAAGACAAGAACAAGTAACTCATTGAGCCTTCCCTAATTTCCTAAGCTGGTGTTTTTATTGCTTTCTGTGTTCCTGTGAAATATTTTACATCACTTTCTGTGCTGGTGACATCACTGTCAGCAGAACAGAAACTCATTGGTGCCAGACTGACAAGGTTTCTCCCACTGTCTTGCATTTTCAAAGAAAATAATTGGAGTTATGCTTTAACCACTTCTATACAGGGCACTTATACACCTTCCTGCAGAGGCGTATCTAGTGAAAATGGCGCCTATGGCAAGCACTGAAACTGCGCCCCTGTCAAAACATTTGAAACCCGTCTTTCAGATAATACTGTCAGTATATACAGTTATATAGGGAGAACAGTAGGTTAGTGGTTGGGATTTGCCTCACTTGGTTTGAATCCGGGCCAAAAAGTTATCTGCATGTAGTTTGCATGTTCTCTTGGTGTGGGCACACTCCAAAGCCATGTTGGTAGGTGTGATTGTATGTATTTTATTGTGATTTTTTGTGATAGACCAACACAAAGTGCCAGGTTAGGTGATATACAGTAGTGCCAGGTTAGAGTAGTATAGTGCCAGGTTAGAGTAGTATAGTGCCAGGTTAGAGTAGTATAGTGCCAGGTTAGGTGATATACAGTAGTGCCAGGTTAGAGTAGTATAGTGCCAGGTTAGAGTAGTATAGTGCCAGGTTAGGTGATATACAGTAGTGCCAGGTTAGAGTAGTATAGTGCCAGGTTAGAGTAGTATAGTGCCAGGTTAGGTGATATACAGTAGTGCCAGGTTAGATTAGTATAGTGCCAGGTTAGAGTAGTATAGTGCCAGGTTAGGTGATATACAGTAGTGCCAGGTTAGAGTAGTATAGTACCAGGTTAGAGTAGTATAGTGCCAGGTTAGAGTAGTATAGTGCCAGGTTAGGTGATATACAGTAGTGCCAGGTTAGAGTAGTATAGTGCCAGGTTAGAGTAGTATAGTGCCAGGTTAGGTGATATACAGTAGTGTCAGGTTAGAGTAGTATAGTGCCAGGTTAGGTGATATACAGTAGTGCCAAGTTAGGTGGTAGTGCCAGGTGATATACAGTAGTGCCAGGTTAGAGTAGTATAGTGCCAGGTTAGATTAGTATAGTGCCAGGTTAGAGTAGTATAGTGCCAGGTTAGAGTAGTATAGTGCCAGGTTAGGTGATATACAGTAGTGCCAGGTTAGAGTAGTATAGTGCCAGGTTAGAGTAGTATAGTGCCAGGTTAGGTGATATACAGTAGTGCCAGGTTAGAGTAGTATAGTGCCAGGTTAGAGTAGTATAGTGCCAGGTTAGGTGATATACAGTAGTGCCAGGTTAGGGTAGTAGTATTAATTTAAGTGGTACAGTGTCAGGTTAGGGTAGTGCCAGGTTAGGGTAGTAGTACCAGGTTAAGTGGTACAGTGTCAGGTTAGGGTAGTGCCAGGTTAGGGTAGTAGTACCAGGTTAAGTGGTACAGTGTCAGGTCAGGGTAGTGCAAGGTTAGGGTAGTAGTACCAGGTTAAGTGGTACAGTGTCAGGTCAGGGTAGTGCCAGGTTAGGGTAGTAGTACCAGGTTAAGTGGTACAGTGTCAGGTTAGGGTAGTGCCAGATTAGGGTAGTAGTACCAGTTTCAGTGGTACAGTGTCAGGTTAGGGTAGTGCCAGATTAGGGTAGTAGTACCAGTTTCAGTGGTACAGTGTCAGGTTAGGGTAGTATAGTGCCAGTTTAGATTAGTATAGTGCCAGGTTAGAGTAGTATAGTGCCAGGTTAGAGTAGTATAGTGCCAGGTTAGGTGATATACAGTAGTGCCAGGTTAGAGTAGTATAGTGCCAGGTTAGAGTAGTATAGTGCCAGGTTAGGTGATATACAGTAGTGCCAGGTTAGGGTAGTAGTATTAATTTAAGTGGTACAGTGTCAGGTTAGGGTAGTGCCAGGTTAGGGTAGTAGTACCAGGTTAAGTGGTACAGTGTCAGGTTAGGGTAGTGCCAGGTTAGGGTAGTAGTACCAGGTTAAGTGGTACAGTGTCAGGTCAGGGTAGTGCAAGGTTAGGGTAGTAGTACCAGGTTAAGTGGTACAGTGTCAGGTCAGGGTAGTGCCAGGTTAGGGTAGTAGTACCAGGTTAAGTGGTACAGTGTCAGGTTAGGGTAGTGCCAGATTAGGGTAGTAGTACCAGTTTCAGTGGTACAGTGTCAGGTTAGGGTAGTGCCAGATTAGGGTAGTAGTACCAGTTTCAGTGGTACAGTGTCAGGTTAGGGTAGTGCCAGGTTGGGGTAGTAGTACCAGGTTAGAGTAGTATAGTGTCAGAGTAAATACATGACATGAATAGATAAGAGAATGCTGGTCCTGTCCTCTGTCACCTGTACTAAAAGCACAACCCTATAACTGTCCCTGCTGCAGAACTTCCTCCTCTCCCTTCCTGAAGTAAACATGAAAAAAATAAAACTCACATGGCCTCAGCAAGCAGATGGCTGATTCTGTCTTCTTCCTGGAACTGAAGACGAAATGTGGGAGGGGAAGAGGGAGGGGCTGCAACAGGGACAAAGCCTTATTGGCTAACACCTGGGATGAGATGCAAATATCCCCCTGCCTGTGATGGTCGGGGGCGGGACAGTGAATTATCATCATGCAGCCCCCTGTATCCTCCTGCACACAGTACAGGTTGGAGATGAAGTTTTGCACACACACAGGGGGGGCTTAGGGTGGAAGTGCTGCTGCTCGAGCTGCTTGATCTGCCTTCTCTGTCATTAGGACCCCCTGACTGCAGGACACAGAGGAATGGATGATCAGCACGGCAATTACACATTCTGTGTTTCTATCCCTCCAGCGGCTGAGAGCTTACAGGAGGAAGAGGGAGACACACACAGAGAATCGCTCTGTAATTGCCGTGACACAGATCTACAACTACACTCCACTCTTCTTACCATGGAGAAGCAACTTCCTCTCGACCCCCCCCCCCCCCATACACTGCACGGCCGCGGAGACTGGAGTGAGCGCCCACCCTGCAGGAAGAACAGTGGGATGTGCCAGAGGGGGGAGTCACCTGACACGCACACAATCACTTTCCAAGACCTTCCCGGGAGAGGAGAGCACCGACACTGTGCTCTGCTGGGGATCGTCTCTGAGCAGTGTGTGGACTGTAGCCACTCACCAGCGCCCCCTTCCTGTGGCGCCTATGGCACATTCCACACCTGCCATACCTTAGATACGCCACTGCCTTCCTGCCCAGACCAATTTTCAGCTTTCAGTGCTGTTGCACTTTGAATGACAATTGTGCGGTCATGCTACACTGTACCCAAACTAAATTTTTATCATTTTGTTCCCACAAAAAGAGCTTTATTTTGGTGGTATTTGATCACCTCTGCGGTTTTTATTTTCTGCAAAAAAAATGTCCGAAAATGTAGAAAAAAAAATCAAATTTTTTGTTTCAGTTACAAAACATTGTAAATAAGTAGGTTTTCTCCTTCACTGATGGGCACTGATGGTACTGCACTGGCAGGCACTGATAAGGCGGCACTTATGGGCACCGATGAGGTGGCACCAATAAGGTGGCACTTTTGAGGTGGCATTGATGGGCACTGATGATGGGCACTAATATGCATCACTGATAGGCGGCACTAATGGGCACTGATAGGCGGCACGGATGGACACTGATAGGTGGCATGGGTGGGTACTGATAGGTGGCATGGATGGGCACTGATAGGCGGCACGGATGGGCATAGATGGGCATTGATAGGTGGCACTAATTTACTGTAATGTGTTTTACTAATGGATGCCAATCAGTGCCAAACAATAATGCCTACCAATCAGTGATGCCCATTGTGGGCACTGATTGGCATCCATTGTGGGCACTGATTGGCATCCATTAATAATTTTTGATTGTCATCCCTGGTGGTCTAGGGTGGCATACCTGTGGTGGGCATCCCTGGTGGTCTAGTGGCATCCCTGGTGGTCCAGTGTGGGCATCCTCAGGGGGCTGCGCTGATAATCACATCACCACAAACCCCCAGTTAAAGGAGCAGCCGATTGGCTCTCCTCTACTCGCGTCTGACAGACGCGAGTGAGGAAAAGCCAATTACTGGCTTTTCCTGTTTACATTGTGATTAGCCGTGATTGGACACAGCTGATCACGTGGTAAAGAGTCTCCGTCTGAGACTCTTTACCTAGATTGGTGTTGCGGGGTGTCAGACTGACACCAAGCAACAACGATTGCCGCAATGAAGACGTCATATGATTTTGAAACCACTTTGCCGCCATCATTTTGTAATAGGGCGGGCGGCAAGTGGTTAATAATGTTATCTTCATATTTCTTGGGCCAGACACAAAAACACTCCAAAATATAAAGACAGTAGTTGATATGATATGTTCACATTCAATTTAATAAACCTGTCTTCTGAGTTATTCTTTGAAGATTTGAAGAGTCTTTCATGCTTTTTGAAAATTGAAAAAAGCAAATTCAGAGGCAAAGTGGACTTGTGACTGGGCTATTCAAGGACATTCACTTTCTGTTTGCTAAGCTGCTTCCATATTTGACTTGTACTTTTAGGCCACTGTCCTGCTAAAAGGTGATTGTTAAACACTATCTTAGTTCTTCAGGGGTGATCATTTTTTTTTAAATGTCTTCCATTCAATTTTTTCATTATTTAAAAAAAGAATTCCAGGTATGGACATTTTTGCGTAGTAACATTGGTCCAGCTTGGAGTTTTATGAAAGCGCACATTTCCTAAAACATGTGCAATATTTCTTAGCAATTTGTAACTATTCTAAGTATATTACAGTAAAAAATTATAATATGACTTGCACAGAGGCCTATCTATATACAGAGGGCCCCTTAACAAAATCATTTTGTGCCCCACTGCTCTCCAAACCTAATTAGAAGTGTGCAATCCTAATCTAAAATGACCGCATCTTGCTAACTGCTTTCAAAAGAAGCCATATCACATGGCAAGCTGCATTTAAAGGGGTTGTAAAAGTTCATGTTTTTCACCTTAATGCATACTATGTGTAACACTACCCCTGGAGGAGCTGCTGGATTTTTGGGTGGCACATTACCTCATGGCTCCTCCGAATTCCTAGGGGTGAATGATGCGTATTGCATCTTCTTCTAAGAAGTAAAGGAATGTCCATGACAGTTGCTCTTTGCTGTGCTCTTTGATACCCAGACGGGTAAAAACAGTAAACTTGTGGTGAGAAAAGTAAAGTTAAAGAAGAATGGAGAATAGCAGATTCAGGCGTAATGATAGGAAACAGTCCTGCTCCCAAGCGTAACACTTCCATGCGCCACTCCCGCCGGAATGGGTTTAGCGTACCCGGACAGGCCTCTCTCACTGACCTGGCAGTCGGAGTATCACTAGGACAATTGTAGGATAAATTCTCTGCCACAGACCCTCCTTGGTGAACTTGAATTTGAGGGAAAGTCTCTGCCACAGACCCTCCTTGGTGAGCCTCAGAAAGACACCTCTGCCACAGGCCCTCTCTGGATTGAATTCTTGGAGATATCCCTCCTTAGATGAGTTACGCCTGGATCTCCTTCAACTTGTCGCCCAGGTACCGACTGAAAGGTGATCAATCCCTCAGTGTCTGGCTACCTCGATCCCCAGTGGTTTGTCCAGGCCCTTTTGGACCGCCAGCCTCTCAATGGCGCTCCTCAGACTGACTCCCCACCGAACAGCAGTACAGCTTGGAATCCTCAAAGGTGGGAACCCAGTCACGCGCTGGACTCCAGTCGCTGTTTAGATGCACGGGGCCAACATGGTCTTGGAACCAGGAACACCGCGTGGCACATACGCCCCTGCGAGGAAGGCCCTTTAACGCCGGGGCACCATGGTGTGGCCACCATAAAGGTGGGTGCCACACTGGACGAAGAAGACCCAGAACCAATGGCGTCTGCCTCATAAAAAAATATGTGAACAGAAAAGGGGTCATATCTTGCTGCATTCCACCTATTCTGACTTACAAACAGATTGAACTTAAGAACAAACCTTCAGTCCCTATTTTGTTTGTAACCCGGGGACCGCCTGTAATCAGGAAGCAGAAGCAGGGAGATGCGTGCCTGTAGGTCCTAAGTTTCAGCTTCCTTTCCACTAAGAAGAATTGTGAGCGGCACAGTAGCAACCTTACCAAAACTCACTATAAATCTCTTGAGACTAGCAATCACAGGCACAGTGCCTTAGCTCTCACTCCGCAGCTATACAGTCATGATACAGAAAAAAATTGCGCTTGTCACAAATAAACTATCAATTAGTACCGGTGTAACAGTCACTAAAAATAAATGTAAAAGAAATGTAAAAGAAATGGGGAGGCAGCAGCTCTTGTGCCAAGACACAAAGGGAATACAACAGGAAAAACAAAGATTTAGAGCTGCGCCTTGTCACCCGGACTCAGTGTAGTCCAAAGAGTCCATATATCAATCATGTGGAGATAAACAATCCTTCAGACAAAAGGAATGTAGCAATAACATTGGCTCCAGAAAGTCTCCACTGGTCTTAAATCAGGATGGCCGTGTATTAATCACCACTGTGCTCAAACTTGGCTCTTCAATGTGGCCCACCACCAGAAGTATAAGCAGCTTACCAGAGAAATGGCTGTAATCAGCAGTCGGCTGTGACCCAGCCGCGGCCTTTGAGGGAACCAGGACGAATCCCAAATCCTAGGGCAGTGCCTACACCAGGGTTCCGCTCGATCCTCATTATGGCGACATCTAGTGGATTTTGTGAAAAAATACAGCGATGTCATCACATTGGGAAATGTGTTTTCCCAATGTGATGACATCGCTGTATTTTTTCACAAAATCCACTAGATGTCGCCATAATGAGGATTAGATATATATAACGAGAATGTTGTAGCAGGCAATTGCCATAAATTTCCCGTGATTACGCTACCAAATAAAAGTTTTTTCTGCTTCTTCTTTTTCTTTTTCATTCCTGTGGAACTACAAGATAAGGGTTTTGCCTACTGTATGTCTTAAGGAAAGATTTTTTAAGTTTTGTAGTTTATGCTAGGAATAGTTTTGGATGAGGTCAAGTATTGGCATCTTGCCCTTGTCCAAGATGGCGTCTGCAGCTTTGGATCTACACCTCACGGCGAGGTCCTGGCCTATTTAAGTGATGACTCACCGCAACGCCCTATCCCATTGACAACGTCCTATGACGAAACGCGTCTGGGAAGACGTGCGGTGACGTCATCACGCTTTGGAGGAGGGTCCTTTCCTATCTGTTTGCCGGTCGGCAACATTGTGTTTTATATGCCTGTCTAACTCATCTTGAATGCGAGTATTCTGTTTTTTTATGATTTTAAATAAAAGTCCCAGCGGGATTACGCTATGTCTGCCTCTATTTATCATTCACATATGATCTAATTGGTGGAGTTGATCGAGCGGAACCCTGGTGTAGGCACTGCCCTAGGATTTGGGATTCGTCCTGGTTCCCTCAAAGGCCGCGGCTGGGTCACAGCCGACTGCTGATTACAGCCATTTCTCTGGTAAGCTGTGTATACAGACATGAGACTGGCACAAAAAGTAGTTGCTGTTTTTCAATAAGAATTTGAGGAAAAGGGTAGATTTTGCAAAACATTGCTTAGGTATACATTATTATTTAAATTACACAGCTGCTATTTAGATACGTATTAGAAAAATCCTTTATGAAAGAATATTTCCAACAAGATCCTTGCCTTCCACTATGGCTATAGTATAATACTATACCCAGTTTTTTTTTGCAAAGCAACAAAGAAATCCACAATGACATATTTCTTAAAATACAGACAATTAAAGCTGCTTACTACAACATTTAAATATGTGAACAGAAAAGGGGTCATATCTTGCTGCATTCCAGCATAAACTGAATCCTAAGTTTTGGATGGACTTGCTCTTTTATGTCTGCATTAACAGGAGATTAGAGAGACAGCAAGGAAGAGAGAAATGAGGGGAACATATATAGGTCAGTGTTAACTAATGATCATAATTTTCCTTTCTTTCTTTATATTTTTCACACTGCACTGGAAAAGTAAAATAGAGAATCTCATTTTGGATAAGGGCAAGCAAAACCTTCCAAGTCAGTTCTTACCTGAGACATTTTGATAAATGTGACCATTTAATTTTTTCCCTTGACTTATATCTTCTGCAGTAAGGCTGGTCAGAAGCATGGAAAGTCATACAAAGCCTCGAAAATATGCTTAGCTTTTCCATCAAAACACTGGAACACAAAACATTAATGTTAGCGAAGATGGCAATGTCTGACTCACTATTATAACATAAGAGTTCCATTTACAGCATTTATACCTAGCTATCACATTTAAAATGGTTAACCAAAGTAGTTTAAATGCATGGTCCATTTCATTCTATGCTATCTTTATCCTGCATTAGAACTACTCTGATAAAGACATCAATTATATGAAAGATTCTATCTTGTAAAACATTTTAGTTTAACAGATTTTGTTAGGCAGAATACTCTGCTTAAGGATGTGATAGCTTTGGTATAAAAACAAATGTAACATTCAGTTAAAGTATATAAAAAGGCTATTACTCTACTTGAAGAGGAGGTCCGGGAAAAAATAAATAAAAGCCAGCAGCTACACATACTGCAGCTGCTGGCTTTTAATAAATGTACACTTACCTGTCCTGGAGTCCAGCAATGGCAGCAGTAGGGTTCCCGGCAAGAAGCTAAAAGGCTACACTGTTGCCGCCATTGCAGGTAAGGAAACCTGGCAGTGTAGCCTTTCGGCTTCATGTCAGGAAACTTACTGCGCATGTGTGAGGCCACGCTCCTCTCTCCTATTAGCCCAGTGGCCAGGGGTGGAGGAGGAGGGAGCCACGTCTGGTCTCCCGGTAGTGGGAAAGGATACCTGTCCCCCCTCCCCCTGAAAGGTGCCAATTGTGGCACCGGAGGGGGGAGGAATGCGATGAGCGGAAGTTCCACTTTAGGGTGGAGCTCCACTTTAATTGTGATGCAAACTATCTTTATTCTGTGAAAACAGTTGTTTTTTTTATTATATATAGCCTGCCCTTTACCTTTTCCATTCAATGGTGTCACAGTCTAGCCTGCAGATTTCTGAAATTCTTACCTGCTTGCTGCAGATCTGTACCATATAAACGTGATCCATTTGGACTGAACTATTTTATATTTTAATCCATTTTATATTAACTGTTTCTACTATTCCCCGAATATGCCATCCCCTCCTGCCTTCATATTTGGTGTTTTTTTCTTTTTCTTTTCCTTTTCTCGCATATAAGTGTGTATCTACTTATATGGTTTTTTATCTATCTAATAATTCTACCTCTTCTGAACAGCGCTTGATTCAATTGTTTGTTGTTGCTGCAGATCTGTGACTCTGTTTCACATTGGCTCCTGGGATATTGATCTGGTCGGTTAAGTAGCAGAGGGGGACGTGTGTATACAGAGAGGGTTGTTAATCAGTTTCAGCTGCTTTGCTGCTAATTGAAATTAACAACAGGTGCACTAGATGGGTAACTTTGAGACGACCTATAAAACAGGAATGTTTTTTCAGGTGGAAGTGTCTGACATTTTTTTCCCTACTCATCTTTTCTGACTGCTTTTCACTAGTTTTTCATTAGGCTAGGGTCACTATCAATACTGGTAGCATTAGGCGATAGTTGGACCCTATAGAGGTTGCACAGGCAGTCCAACTGCTCCAGGATGGTACATCAATACGTGTCTTTGCCAGAAGGTTTGCCATGTCTCCCAGCACAGTCTCAAGAGCATGGAGGAGATTCCAGAACACAGGCAGTTACTCTAGGAGAGCTGGACAGAGACGTAGAAGGTCCTTAACCCATCACCAGGACCGGGATCTGCTCCTTTGTGCAAGGAGGAACAGGATGAGCACTGCCAGAGCCCTACAAAATGACCTCTATCAGGCCACTGGTGTGAATGTCTCTGACCAAACAATCAGAAACAGGCTTCATGGGGTGGCCTGAGGGTCCAATGTCCTCTAGTGTGCTCTCACTGCCAGACACTGTGGAGATCAATTGGCATTTTCCATTGAACACCAGAATTGGCAGGTCCGCCACTGGTGCCCCATGCTTTTCACAGATGGGAGCAGGTTCACCCTGAGCATATGTGACAGACGTGAAAGGGTCTGGAGAAGCCGCGGAGAACTTGCCTGTAACATTGTTCAGCATGACCGGTTTGGTGGTGGGTCAGTGATGGTCTGGGGAGGCTTAACCATGGAGGAACGCACAGACCTCTACAGGCTACACAATGGCACCCTGACTGGCATTAGGTATCGGGATGAAATCCTTGGAGCGATTGTCAGACCCTACGTTGGTGCACTTGGTGCTGTGTTCCTCCTGGTGCATGACAATGCCCGGCCTCATGTGGCAAGAGCATGCAGCCAGTTCCTGGAGGATGAAGAAATTAATACCATTGAATGGCCCCCATGCTGACCTAAATCCAAAAGAACACCTCTGGGACATTATGTTTCGGTCCATCTGGTGCCGCCAGGTTGCACCTCAGTCGGTTCAGGAGCTCACTGATGCTCTGGTCCAAATCTGGGAGGAAATACCCCAGGACACCATCCGTCGTCTCACTAGAAGCATGCCCTGATGTTGTCAGGCATGCATACAAGCACTTGGGGGTCATACAAACTACTGAGGACCATTTTGAGTTGTTGCAATGAAATTTCAGCAAAATGGACTAGCTTGCTGCATAATTTTTTTACTTTGATTTTCGGGGGGTGTCTTTAAATTTAGCCCTCTGTAGGTGGATAATTTTCATTTCCATCAAATGATGTGCCATCCTTTCATTCCTAACACATTACCCAGTCCATATCAGTATCAGGGGCAGACTGACCATTGAGGCATTCGGGCACTGCCCGAGAGCCCCATGCCTTTAGGGGGCCCCATCAGGGTTACAAGGATCAGTTAAACCAGGGACAGTATGTAAAAATCTGTGTATTTTTTTAAATCTGTCCCTGATATGTCTGAAACCGACATGCTTTTGATGTGAAAATCCCGAGATTTTAGCTGTCCCGCCTCTGCACTGCCTCCTGGCATGGTGGCCATCTGTAAGCCCGGGGGCCCCATAATCTTCTATTGCCCGGGGGCCCCATGAATTGTCAGTCCGCCCCTGATCAGTATAGATATCCAGGATGAGATTTTTGCCCGTTGAGATCTGATATGTTTTTAAAGGGTTCCTTAAAAAATGAGCAGTGTGTGTGTGTATATATATATATATATATATATATATATATATACACTCTTCTCATAACTGAAGATCGGGGATGAGATAATGAGCAAGCGATAACTTTTTTACGCAAAACACATTTACTTCTTTGTCCCCAGCTCCATCTGTCAACCTCTTGTCATATGAAGCTTCAATAAAAAGGATTATTGGAAGAGCAGCCATCCAGAATTATTTCCATATGACCCAGTCTTAAGCTTCCCACTTTGACATATATCTATGTGTGAGTGTTTAAGAGCTGTGCTGAAGCTTATCACATAGCAAATTGATTGCAGCCTTATAAAGTAAAACCTTGGATTGTGAGTTCGTTCCAGAAGCATGCTTGTAATCCAAAGCACTTGTATATTAAAGCAAATGTTCCTATAAGAAATAATGGAAACTCAAATGATTCGTTCCACAACCATTCATAAGTCCTTCAGTTTATAGTCCATATAAAAAGATTATAGCAATGTGATAAGTTATGTAACCATAAAATGACCATCCACCAATGGAAGCCTCCACAAGGGGATTAGAAGCAAAATCCAGCAGGAGCTAGAGAGTATAAAAGAGAAGAGAGGCACCTCCAAGTGTCGTAATATGGTTACATTTAATGAAGGTACAACATTTAGCAACTCACATGGTTGATGATTAAAGAGGCACATCTAAGTATGCAGGCATCCGGGGTAAAGCGATCCACATAGACCCTCATCCTCACTGCCGGCTCTCACCGCTATCAATCTGCAATCATGACCCGGGAAGACTACCCAGCAGTGGAGTGATCTGAAAGCGAGGCTTGAACCGCTCATGGAAGGGATGACATCAATGGCAGTGACGAGGATGGTCTATGTGGACAGCTTGCACCCGTCGGGTGATCTGTCAATCAAAGTGCCCGGGCAAGGGGGAGGGGCCATACATGTCGGCGCGGCGGGAGAACACAGCTATTCAAATGACAGCTGTTATGTTCCTCCGGCGAATAGTAAGTAGATGTCGGGACTCGGCAGTGGCGGGAGGAGGGGGGGGGCGGCCGCAGCAGCTCTCCTCTCCCCCATACGAGGACTGCTTTGCTCGGCGCTCCGCTTCCTCTCCACCCCCTCTCCACCCGCACTCCACCCCCTCTCCACCCCCTCTCCACCCACACTCCACCCCCTAACCACCCGCACTCGGGAGTATTTGCGCGAGTACAAGTACTCGCGCAAATACTCGGCATCGGTCCCGATACCGATACTAGTATCGGTATCGGGACAACCCTAAAGACAATGCTTGTATATCAAGTCAAAATTTATAAACAAACAAACAAAATTAGCTTGTCTTGCAAAACGATCTCGAACCAAGTTACTCTAAAAACCAAGGTTTTACTGTAATGGGGATATCTATCACACCTGAGCTTGAGAGAGGTGAGGTTTAATTCCACTGTTGGTATCTAGACCATTAAGGCAACAGTGTTTAGTGTGGAGGTGTGTAAAGATTTCAGAGTTTGGAAATGATGCTGCAGAGTGGAAAAAGATGTCACTTTGCTTGTTGTAAGAAAATGACAGCAGCAACACAACAGCTGAAAGCAATGTCAATCTAGCCTTGGGAAGAAACCAAAGCAGATTATTCCCAGAAGGTGTTTTCCAATGTAGCATGACATTTAGTAAAAGTAGCTAGCTGTGCTGCCACTGCCATTGCCACTGTCTTTTACCTTTCAAATGATTCATTGACACTGATTCCAGCTCCAGGAGAAAGCAAGTCATGGTGGGAGGGTTTCAGCAACACATTTACTTAACTCTCCTGTGACATGCAAGCGTCTGCAGAGATGAAAACTCCCATGATATTCCTTCTCTAGCTTATGTGCAAACCAAGTGCTGTCAATCATAGACAGCAGGCAAGGCTAGATAGTGCCAACCACTGATTGACAAGCTAGAGAATCTGCTTGAATCAGAAGAGACAACACTCTTATGCCGCGTACACACGATCAGAATTTGCGATGAAAAAAGTCCATCTGATTTTTTTTCATTGGAAATTCCGATCGTGTGGGCCACATCTGACTTATTTTACCATCGGTGTTTAGAAATAGAACATGTTTTATTTTTTGAACTCCGACGGAGTAAAAACCCACGCATGCTCAGAATCAAGTTGACGCATGCTCAGAAGCTTTGAACTTAATTTTTTTCGGCTCGTTGTAATGTAAGGCCGTGTACACACGATCAGACATGTCCGATGAAACTTGTCCGACGAACCACGCTGCGTACACACCATCGGACCAAAATCCCCTCGCGGTGACGTAGAACACAACGACGTGATGAAAAAACAAAGTTCAATGCTTCCAAGCATGCGTCGACTTGATTCTGAGCATGCGCGGGTTTGTGGTCCGATGATTTTGTGTACTGACCATCGAACCTGCCCAACGGACAAGTTTCCAGCGGACATGTTTTCAAGCATGTTTTGAAACTTTGGTCCGCTGGAAAACGGTCCGATAGGCCATACACACGATCAAACATGTCCGGTGAAACTTGTCTGCGGACCAGTTTCAGCGGACATGTTTGATCGTGTGTACGCGGCCTTATACATCACCGCCTTTTGGACGTTCTGAATTTAGTCTGACAGTGTGTATACAAGACTGATGGAAATCAGCTTCATCGGAATTCCGATTGAAAATGTCATCAGATTTTATTTCATCAGATTTTATTTCATCGTGTGTATGCGGCATTAGTCACCCCCCTAATATGTAATGTCACAATAACCCGCTGTTGTCCAAGTGGGTGCAGGATACACAAAAGCAACAACTCTACCCTGATTTTAAAAGCATTTTTGCAGTGTTGTCATCCTACTAAAGGAAGTTGGAGACTACTGATTTTGCTTGACGGATCAACAGTTAATTAGTAGACAATATGAATGAATATTGAGACAGCGCTTGCACAACCATAAACTGATGAATTGTACCACAACTGCTATAGTCAATACTGTGCAATACCACTTTAAAGGTGTAACCAATCAATGTTTCAAAATGCTATAAAGTGGCAAGTATAGAAACAGAGTGCAAAAAAAAGTCCTTCTGTGCAATAAAGTGCTTCATTCCCTGTCCACCAGGTTTTTCCAGTGTATCCCATAATACCATTAACACATTAGTTGCATGGCACGGGAGTTTTATTTTATTTGTATTTTATTTAATTTCTTTAGTAGATAATGCTTGGGACTATGGGCAAACTAATGGAGCAGAAATATACCCCAGGATCTACTCCTTGCCTTGACCACCCCTCCCCTACCCTTCTGTCCCCCCTCCTCTTCCCGCCCCTTCCGGTGCACACTGGCATGGACTCTCTGTTCTCAAACTCATTGTCTTCATTTTGATGTAACAGTTAGCCTGATGTTTTGTAATCTTTGATATGTTCAGTTTGGATGACTGTTTCTGTTTTACCTCTGTTCACTGTGTATTTGAACTACGCCGTGTCATACCAGTTATGTTTCCCTTTCCTTCAATAAAATATAGATTGTGAAAAAAAATATATATATAAAGTTTTGTAACTTTTTTATTGTTTACCGATAGTTCTATTGTGGTCATAGGAAAATATATCATGACATTTTGACATTATGACAATTAGGGATGAGTTGAAAATTTGGTCCAAACCTAAGTTCAGTGCGTACTTCAGCTGTTTAGACTGGATCAGAACTTTAGGGACATTCATCAGGGGGTTAGTCAAATGTCCCATAATGCACTGCAAAAACTGTCATTGTCCAGAGTCTTCAAAGAAATTCACATTTCAATGCAAGCTTCCTTTACTTTGTAAATAATACATTGAGGACATCTCAAAAAAATCAGATGAGGGTCTGGTATGCATTTTGGGGGGCCCACATTGCATTTGCAAATTATAGGTAGCTTGCAGGTAAAAGTCAATTTACCTTTTTTGTCACTTTAGCTATTCATTAAAAAAAATTCCTCCTTGCCCTCTGGCCTAGGCGAGAGACATTCCCCCCCCCCCTTATGAGGTTCGGTTAAGTTTAATGCACATTCATAATTAGCCTCGCATCCCTGACCCGGGACCATGAAGACAGATACTCTTACTTTCCCCATCCACAGGAACGCAACCCGCGTACCCATCAGAGTCACATCGACATTCCTGCTCATTGCTGGTTTCTATGAAAAGGGTGTTTTTTGAGCCCTTGCATACAAGATACAGGCACTGGGCTAAGACTCAAGTAAGGTGTTAGCTCTTAAGAGCTAATTACACCAATCCTTCCCCCACTTTCATCCCTGTGGGAACTTTCCGCGGCCATCTCCTAATTTGAACTTTCCTCCCCTTTACCCACACCCTTCATAACCCCCTTCTCCCCTTCTCCTCTCTCTCACCCCCCCCCCTTTTTTTTTTTTTTTCTTTTCCTCCCCCTCCACTATATTCAGGATCTTAAATGGCTTACTCCTTCCTGGGCAAAGCCCCCACATTAATCTCACATAACATAAATGGATTAAACATTCCAGAAAAAAGGTCCAAATTTTTTAGAGAACTTAGGAAAATCAAACCCTTATTGGTATTCTTACAAGAAACACACTTTAAGGGCCAAAACATCCCCAAATTAACAGACAATCTATACACAGTGGCCCACCATGCGACAAACCCTATTGCCAAAACTAAAGGTGTTTCGATATTGATCAACAAAAATGCCCCATTTGTCCTCAAAAGTAGCCTAACTGACCAAGAAGGCAGATACATATTTCTCAAAGGCACATGGGAGGGTTCCCCCATCACACTTGCCAATGTATACTTCCCGAATAAAAATCATATCACATTTTGTCGGAAAGTCATGGATGAGCTGAAGTGGTTTGCAGAAGGTTGTATTCTTCTGGGTGGGGATTTTAATGTCCCTCTTTCTCCGCTCCAGGACACATCAACTGGACACACACATGTAACTTACAGAATTCTAAAGATATTAAAAGCCTTGCTCTTATCAATGTCCCTGATTGATTCATGGAGGTCAACTCATCCTACGGAGAAAGACTATTCCTTTTACTCAGCCCCACACAAGAAGTATTCTAGACTGGATATGATATTCATTTCTCAGAGAGACTTGCCCAGATTGACTAGGACAGAGATGGGAATTATATCCCTATCTGACCATGCCCCAGTAGCACTGACTTTGAAACCTGGTTCTCCCAGAAGCCAGAGCTTCAACTGGAGACTCAACCCTGCGTTACTGACGGACCAAACGATACAAGACGACACATTTAACTCTATTAAGAACTATTTTGCAGATAACCTGGACTCAGACACAAACCCATTAAACAATTGGGAGGCCCACAAACCGGTGATAAGGGGGAATTTGATTAGGTGGGGTGCACTGCGGAAAAAAGAAAGAGAAAATGAGATGACATCTTTATCTAATAGAATTGCCCGTTTGGAGTTACAACATAAAAAGACGCTTTCAGAACAGGTAGAAAAAGAGCTACTTGAGTGCAGGAGGTCCTTATTGCAAACTTTGAACATGCAAACCCAAAAGTCCCTTTTCTTTAAAAAAAAAAATTTTATGAGCATGGCGACAAGGGAGGCAAATTCCTGGCTAGGGCCCTGAAAGAGGTTTCTTCCGCTAACTGTGTTCATTCAATCAAAAACAAACAAGGAATCCTTGAACACGATTCTATACGCATAGCAAAAAATTTCCAGGAGTTTTACTCAAAACTATATAACCTACCACCACAGCACAAACCTGCACATATCACATCTACTAGGGTGAAGGCTATTGAGGAATTCCTGGAAAATAGCGAACTCCCCAAGATCCCAGTTGATGACGCCAAACTGTTAGAGAATCCCATAACACAAGAAGAATTGTTAGAGGCCATAAAAATATTGAAACCAAGTAAAAGTCCTGGACCCGATGGGTTTACTGCACAATATTACAAAACATACCCCCAATTAATTTTGCCCCCTTTACTTAAGGCCCTTAATTTCCTGGCCAAACACAAACATGAATCAAGCTCGTTTCTCACAGCACATATTGCTGTAATCCCTAAACCAGACAAAGACCATTCCGACTGCGCGAACTTTAGACCCATCTCGTTACTGAATGTAGACGTTAAACTATTGGCGAAAATTCTTGCAAATAGGCTTAAACCGCTTCTTCCAAATATTATTGGCCCGGAACAGGTAGGATTCATGACGGGAAGGGAAGCTAGAGACAATATCTCAAAAGCCCTCAGCATGATACATTACGCTAGGCAGTCGGGGATCAAGGGCCTTCTCCTGTCTACTGACACGGAGAAGGCCTTTGATAGGGTCTCATGGGACTACATGTTGGCTACATGTAAACACATTGGTCTGGGTAGTCACATGCTTAGTTGGATTGGAACCCTCTACACCAACCCACAGGCTTTGATCAAAATCAATAACACGTTCTCGGATCCTCTAAAAATTAACAACGGCACACGACAGGGCTGCCCCCTATCCCCTCTTTTGTTTATTATTTCTTTAGAACCCCTAATAAGATCCATCAATCTTTCAAAAGACATCAGGGGCTTCACAGTGAATCACAGGGAGTATAAGACTGCTGCTTACGCAGATGACCTCTTGTTTTTTATTTCTAAACCACACATTTCCATCCCCACACTACTAAAACTATTTGTCACCTTTGGTTATGTCTCGAATTTCAAAGTTAACCATAGCAAGTCGGAAGCGATCAATTTGACCCTCAGTACCAGTGAATATGATCTGCTGAAGAGCAATCATAATTTCAGGTGGGAACAAAGCCATCTTAAGTATTTAGGCATAAGATTAACCCCAACAATTGAAGGCCTCTATGCAGCAAACTTTAACAATTACACAGATGGTCTTCAAAACTTTTCACTTGGTTTGGTAGGGCCTCTATCCTTAAAATGACAGTACTGCCAAGACTAC
Organism: Rana kukunoris; assembly: GCA_029574335.1. Classification (NCBI taxonomy): domain Eukaryota; kingdom Metazoa; phylum Chordata; class Amphibia; order Anura; family Ranidae; genus Rana; species Rana kukunoris. The sequence goes on from CM056054.1 coordinate 57,729,044, forward strand.
TATACTATTTTAATGCCTTACCAATTAAACTTCACTCGTCCTTCTTTGACAGGTTGCGTACAGCCCAATTGAAATTTCTTTGGGCTGGCAAAAAGTCAAGATTAAGTTTCTCCCAACTGACTCAACCAAAATATAGAGGGGGTATAGGCTTACCAGATTTTAGGAAGTACTATGTGGCTGCTCACATCACCAGGCTGATAGACTGGCACTGCCATCGGACAACCAAAGATTGGGTAGGCTTAGAGGGAACACCTCATACCAAATCGCTTGCGTACTACCCTTGGTCGGCTGACTCGAGGCGGACGAGTAGACTTTCCCACCCATTGGTGGCGGCGACACTCTCGGTCTGGCACAGTTCAGTGTTGTCCTATAATCTAGCTACTGTACCAGGCCCACTGACCCCGTTGACAGATAACCCAGACTTCCCTCCAGGAATAGACATTAAATTACCTACAATCTGCACAGGGAAACTTTTAGCCACTCATTGTCTCTCGGATAACAAGATCAAATCTCTTAACAGGCTGAAGTCAGAACTTGGACACACCTACCCCGGTTTCTGGTTCTACCTACAAACACGGGATTTTTTGGTCAATAGCAGGCTTAAGTTAGAATACTGTAAAGCCCCCACCCAGTTGGAACAAATTTGCCTCTCAGGCTCCCCTATCTTAAAGACAACTTCCCTGGCCTATTCTTGGTTGAGCTCCCACAATACACAAACACCAGATAAGCACAAGAACAAATGGGAGAGTGAATTAAATGTCACATTCTCCGAAAACCAATGGGAAAAAGCATGCGTATTTTCACATAAATGTTCCTTAAGCTCCAAGTTTCAAGAAATTTCGTATAAAATCCTTACACACTGGTATATCACCCCCCAGAAAATAAAGGCTTGGTCACCGACCACTTCTGATAGGTGCTGGAGGTGCAAGAGCGATGTCGGGTCCTTCATACACATTTGGTGGTCCTGCCCTATGATATCAGACTTTTGGTCCCAAATAATACTCCATATCAAACAGGTCACAGACACAAGTATTTCACTTGATGCTGCTGCCTGATATTAATCACATGTCCATTCGTAGATACAAAGCATCGTTGACAAGGCACTTACTGACAGCTGCCAAAACGCTAATTCCGCTGTTCTGGAAGTCCTCTAAATGCCCATCGATTGTGGATTGGTTGAACAGGGTACATTACATTTACAAAATGGAGGAATTAATAGCTATGAGAAGTGAAGATTCAAACCAATTCAATGAAACCTGGCAACCGTGGGTACTGTTTAAATACTCTAACGATTATCAGCTGTTGGTGGCCTGATTTGTTCTGTATCTGCCATGCATTGTAGAATACCGGCTCCTGTATTGTTTAAGGCTTATCTTTTAACATTTGCTGTTGCCTGATGTTCGAAAGAAAGTTTACTATCCTTACACGACCTCTGGATATTTGTACCAAAGGTCAATCTACCCTACCTCCACTCCCCCCCTCCCCCTTTCCCCCCCCCCTCCCTTTTTATATAACAACGCTCAAGATTACATGCTTAGATCTTTATTTTTCTCATACCACATACTTGATCCAACCCATCTTTGTTAATGTCATGCCCATGTTAATGTATGATGGAATTTTGGTCTTTCATATTGTTTGTTCTTTGACATTGTATTCTGCTACTTTTGAATTTATAAACTTGATTGTGAAAAAAAAAAAATTACATGGGGCCCCCACCCCCCAAAACCAATACCAGGCTCTTTGGTGTCCCCCTAAAATCTATACCAGACTTTAAATCTGGTGAGAATTTTATGGCAAATCTCGGCATAAAAACAAAATGGTGTGGGGTCTTCCCCAAATACGTACCAGACTCTAAATCCAAGCACACAGGCCAAACTCACAGGCGTCACCGAGCCTCAACCAGAGGCGAAAGGGGACCTCAGTGACTTACTGGGTTCCCAGTCCTATTGCATGGATCCCAGGCTGGGTGCCGTGCGATTGGGGAATCAGCTCGAGTGGAACACGGAGGCAGGTTGTCCACAGGGCCCGAGTGAACAAATCGGGGATCTGGTGATCGGGATGCTGACAGGTATGCTTTACTGTCTCCCTGTGACCTGTACTAGAATTTACTGGGAGGATTCGCTCTGTTCATTCACCTAATCTCGTCTAAAGTAATTTGGCCTGTGGCTGAGGCCCTAGAGCCAGGTCTGTGTGAAAGACCTGTTACTCCCAGACATCCAAAATGACACCTCGGCTGCCAGGTTAGTGAAAGAAAACCTGTCCGTGGGCACTTCACCCACTCAAGCAGGAGTGGCGATGAGTTTACAAATTGGTACTACTAAGGGCAGGCTTGCCCGTTCATATCCAGGCCTGACCCTGCAAGTTCTCCTCTCCTTTCATCAACCTGTCTTTCCTTCCTAACTGAAGTTGATGTTGGCTGTGTTGGCCTGGAAATAAAGCATTGGAAAAACCTTTATTGACTGTCTGGACCTCCGCTCACTACTTTGTTCCTGCATCAGCGTATGGTGAAACCATCAGTAGTGGCTTCTCCACCCATCTCGTGTGTGGTCATGGATGGGAAAGACATCAAATTGACGTCACTGACACTGTTAATACAGTGTCAATGCATGACGCCGATGCGCAGGAGTTCAACCCCCGCCCCCACCTTGCATCGCAACCCCGGAACCAGAGAAACCAAACAAGCCCCCCCAAAAACCCTGACAACACTGGACCAGGGGCTGGGAATTGATCTAGTAACAGTAATAGGTCAAAGGTAATACATGGGGAAATGGAAAGTATGGGGATTCTAATTGATCTATTTTATTATGTATATCTGCCATGTCTGTTTTTTATTTGTGTATTGCATGCTATGTAGCAGCATATTTAGAGTAAGCCTTGTGACTACCTATCTATTTGATACGAAATATTTGACATATATATAAGATTGTAACTAATAAATCATGTACTGTAAGTCAAATGTTATGTCATTTTTCCCTTTGACATGGCGCTCCCTCATTTAAAGTCCCACAAACTCCTCTCCTTTATATACAAAATCCTGCTTTCAGTTTAAAAAAATTACACCATTATTTGTTTAATTAAGATTAAAATTAGCTTGCTCGATACCACAGACATAGCAACCTAGCTAAAAAGGAATACATACTGCCCAACAAATCAGTTCTGTCTTTCTTGCTTGTGGCTTGGGAAAATGTCACTCATTTAGTTACATACTGTATAACACCTGCCAAGTCTCTCTGTCTCTTATTATGGCTTAATAAAAACACCTACTGTACATGGTGTGCAGTGTGTCCCCAAAGTATATCTGGATATTAATGGTGACATAATAAATCGATTTTTGTTTTTGCCTCATCTCTTGTTGGGAGACTTCATTTACACTGTACTGCATTGAGGCTCTGGCATTTAGCAGCAGCTGGAGGGCACTGTCCAGTCACCATCTCTACATATCTAATCATAACCATGGTGGTTTGGGGAGTAGGAGTATACTTCAGAGCCCTTTGATAAAATATGCTATTAATTAAAATTGTATCATTTTTTCGTGTACATTTTGTCGTGTACATATTTGTATATTTACAGGGGCTGAGACACATCAAGTTAACCATACACTAGATATATTATGTAGCTTTGGGCCACAATGGCTATTATTAGATATGTAGAGATGCTTACCTATAATATTTGGCCAATATTTATTAGCTTATGTTAAGATTGTTGGAAGTTTTGACCTCAGGTCCTTCATTTCATTGAATCTCTATAGGATCTATATATGCACCCCATAATATTACACCGTTGTCCACAATTTCCTGCACGGCTGGGTCTCTCCTATACACAGCGATCATGGTTCCTTGAATTTGGGGTCAAGATACATGCAATCTGAGCATTCAAAGCAAGTAGTGTCTGTACATGTATATGATTATGCTATCTATTTAATATGTATGATCCTACATAATGCTCATTACTCTGTAATCTTAGAAACTTATGCCAGTTCTCCCTGAGGAAGAGGACATGTGAAACCCATCAGAAATATCTACATGAGAAGCCTCCTATGATAATTGGGGGCATGATTATCAACCACTAACAAATATGTAACTGCAATGTTTACCTTCTGTTAACTATGTGTTAGGGTTAGCATTTTAAACTTTTTTAATCTTCGTGTAGTGCTACCCCATTCAGGAGCCGCTGGTTAGATGTGGGGTCGGCATAAGTCAAGTTAACCTTTGATGTGTCTAGGGACATTCATGGTAGCAACTGTGAGAGCAGTAACGGAATGTCCAACCAAATGATCGACGTTTTCTAAGTGCTTTATTTTCGGTCCAACACGACCAACAGTCAACTTGAGGTAGACAGGATAGGTTGGTAAAAAGAATAACTTTGCAGATTCAGGCTGTGGATAACGAACAGAAGCAGTCCTGCTTCTAGAGTGTATTATTTTCTCCCGTCGCCACTCCAGTGCACCTGGACAGGCCTCTCCCACAGGCCTGGCAGCCAGAGTGTCACTGAGAATGCTGAGAAGGAACAAGTCTCTGCCACCGACTTGGCTCTAGTAAATTAGTAAAGGCCTCTGCCACAGGTCCGATACTTGAGAGCAATAGAGTGTATCCTCTCAGTCAATTTCTCTTGAAGTGTGGGGACCCAGTAAGTCTCTGGGGCCCCTCGGCAACTTTATTTGCTCTGAGCCATGAGGGCCCAGAGTAAGGAACTCTGCGTTGCACGGCCCCCGGCCAGGTAAGCCATAGTGATGGGGCCCGTGATGTGCGCACACCCTAAAGGTGGGTGCCGTACCCGGAACCAGCAACCCACGAAGACCCCGAAAAATGGCGTCTGCCACAGATATACCCTCCCCTAGCATGCCCCGCGAGGAAAACACTCCTCCAATTGGCTGCTGGGGAAAAGTGGCTCTGCCTGAATCCCTTTGGCACCACCTGCCGCCCAGAGATTGAACTGCATCCCTGAAGCACAGAATGACCCACAGGATAATTCAGAGCTGACAGCAGCCTAATTTAGCATAAATTAACCTGGGTGAGAGCAAATAAGTATCTAACCCCACTAAATTTGAACAGCGTCCCTTACTGACAGTAAGGAGGCGCTACATTCATAAAATAAAAAAATGTTTTAATATCACTTTTGATATGGTAAGACCAATATTTTTAACTTTTTAGGGATTTATTGTCTTGCAATCAAGGATGTGGTACCAGTAAAACCTTTGGTGCAAGTATAGATTACTGAAGCCCTGTACACATGGCCCAGATTCTCCTGCCGGCCGAGTGTACACACACTCCATTGAAAAGAACCGCCGTTCTTTTGAATGGCACGAACGCGGTGACTTCATAGACTATGACGAGGATGCGCTCGTTACGTTCGATGCCGTCACCGCCATCTTGCTACACCGTACCTATGCATTGGAAGCTACCACGCATGCGTCAAAGTAATTTTGAGCATTCGCAGGTTTCCATGGTGACAGGTAAGTATACAGATGCTCGGGTTTCTCGGCAGGAAAACACTTCCGAGAATCACGATGAGAAAATAGAGAGCAGGTTCTATTTTTTTCTCGTCTAGATTCTGGGCAGTTTTCTTGACAAGAAACCTCAAAGCCTCGTACACACGCACGGTTTACTCGGCTGGTTCTTGCCGAGAAAACAGAACGTGTGTACGAGGCTTTAGTGTAGTCTCTTTTCCAGTTTTTCTTGCACACCCTTATTATTTCCTGGCCAGGGCATTTTAAATACTATTTTAAACAGTCTCTAGACCTTCTCATTTCTCATTGTACCTTCCCTTTCTGAGGATTGCCTGTGATGCTGAAGGCAATGGCCTTGAAGATTCCTGAATTTTTTTTGTTCTTGTATGGATTCCAAATGTGTGTTGAAGAAGCATTGATGGATTGTCCTTACTTAATTGCATTTGCTAATGATGCTGTTCAGTGAGATAACAGCTTAGAACATTAATGAAGATAGATAAGAGAGTTGTAGATGAAAGGTCTTTTAACTTATCAACTGGTGTATCTAGCCAATCACACATTGAACAATTAAATGAACTAACCTTTGCTTATAATGTGTAAATCTTGAGTCTTTTATTATGCTTTGATTTGTTTTAAAAATATAATATCTTTACTGCAGTATATAATATATACTTAAGTGTCCAATGTTCCTGATGTATCTCTTATATCAGTGGCGGCAGGCGCTCCAACATTTTTTTTTTTGGGGGGGGGGCGCAAACGAAAAAAAAAGAAAAAAACAATTGCACTGTGCCCATCAAATGCAGCCACTGTGCCCATCAAAGGCAGCCACTGTGCCATTAATTGTCACCACTGTGCCATGCCATCAAATGCAGCCACTGTGCCATGCCATCAAACGCAGCCACTGTGCCATCAAATGCAGCCACTGTGCCATGCCATCAAACGCAGCCACTGTGCCATCAATTGTCACCACTGTGCCATGCCATCAAACGCAGCCACTGTGCCATCAATTGTCACCACGGCGCCATGCCATCAAACGCAGCCACTGTGCCCATCAAATGCAGCCACTGTGCCATCAATTGTCACCACTGTGCCATGCCATCAAACGCAGTCACTGTGCCCATCAATTGTCGCCACTGTGCTAATTGTTGCCACTGTGCCCTTTAATTGTCGCCACTGTGCCCTTTAATTGATGCCACTGTGCCCTTTAATTGTCGCCACTATACCCATTGTCGCCACTGTACCCATGGATGCCACAGTGCCCTTTAATTGTTGCCACTATGCCCATTGTCGCCACTGGCACTTTCACACAGCCAACCAGCTGCCTTTATTAAGGTGGTCGGCACTCACCATCCGGCCATCTGAATAGTCGGCGGCAGCGGCGAAAATACATAGATTCATGCAATGCATGAATCTATGTATTTCAGTGGCGGTGCGAGAGCCAAAGTGGGCGGCGCTCCGGCGCCCTCTATGGAGGAACCGCCACTGTCTTAAAGTGTATCTGAATCCAAATATATAATGCAATGTATTGCAGCTTACCTGTCCTTAGATGTGGTGACTGCACTGTTTTTTTCTTATAGCTTTTTGCTATTAATTTTTAAATCGTAATACACTTCCTGTCCTAGGGTGATAATGCTTAGTCACTATACTGTGCTAATGTGATGCAGTGTTGTCACCTTAGGACAGGACTACAAACATCTTTCCTCTCCCAACATAAAGGGACATGATTCAGTAGTCCTTGGAGATAGCTGGGAAGAGTGTAGTTGGTAACCAGCATAGGCAAAGAGCACATGAAATTAGCTGACAGGATTCCTGGCAAAATCAATGGGTATCTTTTGGCACTTATTGATCAGATATAACAAAAGCATGTAATTGTATATTTAAAGTGTATGTTACCCTAACATTTCATATTCCTAAATCGTACCTGTTGTATAATGTACTTGTAATAAAAAGTACCATGTTCTCTTTGCATTGCTTTCTTTGTGTGAAGTTCTCCTGTTTTCATGTTTGAAACTGACCATATCAGGCATGGAAGCACATCCATCCAAGCGTGGTGAGTTTTCACTTAAAAAAAAAAAAGAGAAAAGGTATATATGTAGAGTATCTTACAAAAGTGAGTACACCCCTCACATTTTTGTAAATATTTTATTATAACTTTTCATGTGACAACACTGAAGAAATGACACTTTGCTACAATGTAAAGTAGTGAGTGTACAGCTTGTATAACAGTGTAAGTTTGCTGTCCCCTCAAAATAACTCACCACACAACCATTGATGTCTAAGCCGCTGGCAACAAAAGTGAGTACACCCCTAAGTGAAAATGTCCAGATTGGGTCTAATTAGCCATTTTTGTCATGTGATTTGTTAGTGTTACAAGATCTTAGGTGTGAATGGGGAGCAGATGTGTTACATTTGGTGTTGTTGCTCTCCCTCTCTCATACTAGTCACTGGAAGTTCATCATGGCACCTCATGGCAAAGAACTCTCTGAGGTTCTGAAAAAAAAAAGAATTGTTGTTCTACATAAAGATGGCCTAGGCTTTAAGAAGATTGCCAAGACCCTGAATCTGAGCTGCAGCACGGTGGCTAAGACCATACAGCAGTTTAACAGGACAGGTTCCACTCAGAAAAGGCCTCAACATGGTCAACCAAAGAGGTTGGATGCAGGTGCTCACCGTCACATCCAGTGGTTGTCTTTGGGAAATAGATGTATGAGTGCTGCCAGCATTTCTGCAGAGGTTGAAGGGGTGGGGGGTTAGCCTGTCAGTGCTTAGACCATACGCCGCAGACTGCATCAAATTGGTCTGCATGGCTGTCATCCCAGAAGGAAGCCTCTTCTAAAGATGATGCACAAGAAAGCCCACAAAGAGTTTGCTGAAGACGAGCAGACAAGGGATATGGATTACTAGAACCATGTCCTGTGGTCTGATGAGACCTAGATAAACATATTTGGTTCAGATGGTGTTAAGCGTGTGTGGCAGCATCCAGGCGAGGAGTACAAAGAAAAGTGTGTCTTGCCTACAGTTAGCCATGGTGGTGGGAGTGTCATGGTCTGGGGCTGCTGCCGGCACTGGGGAGCTACAGTTCATTGAGGGAACCATGAATGCCAACATACTGTGACATACTGAAGCAGAGCATGATCCCCTCCCTTCGTAGACTTGGCCACAGGGCAATATTCCAATATTATATCGACCCCAAACCAGGGGTGGACTGACAACTCATGGGGCCCCCGGGCAATAGAAGATCATGGGGCCCCCGGGCTTACAGATATCCACCAAGACAGATGGCAGTACAGAGGCGGGGCAGCTAAAATCTTGGGATTTTCACATCAAAAGCATATAGGTTTTGGACATATCAGGGACAGATGTAAAAAAAACACAGATTTTTACATACTTTCCCTATTTTTAATGAGCCTGGCAACCCTGATGGGGCCCCCTAGTGGCATGGGGCCCTCGGGCAGTGCCCAAATTCCTCAATGGTTAGTCCGCCCCTGCCCCAAACACACCTCCAAAACGACAACTGCCTTGCTAAAGAAGCTGAGGGTAAAGGAGATGGACTGGCCAAGCACATCTCCAGACCTAAACCCTATTGAGCATCTGTGGGGTATCCTCACATACATAGCTATTAAGCTGTGTATGTGAAATCTGACAAGCTGTAGGCTTGCTTAGCCTGGCAGTTAAGATCTGTAAATATTGTATAGTTAGTGCCGAGACATGGCTAGGTTTTTGTTTGGCTATTTTTGTTCCTATTTGTTTTCTGGAACACTGTACAGCACCTGTATATAGACAACAGGACAACTATTAGTTGTGCACTCCACAAATCTGGCCTTCATGGAAGAGTGGCAAAAAGAAAGACATTGTTGAAAGAAGCCATAAGAAATCCCATTTACAGTTTGCCAGAAGCCATATGGGGGACACAATAAACATGTGAAAGAAGGTGTTCTTGTCAGATGAGACCAAAATTTAACTTTTTGGTCTAAAAGCAGAACGTTATGCGTGGCAGAAAACTAACATCACCCTGAACACACCGTTCCCACCATTAAACATGGTGGTGGTGGCAGCATCATGTTAAGGGGATGCTTTTCTTCAGCAGGGAAGCTGGTAAAAGTTGATGGGAGGATAGATGGAGCCAAATACAGGACAATCTTAGAAGAAAATCTTATAGAGTCTGCAAAAGGCTTAAGACTGGGGCGGAGGTTCACCTTCCAGCAGGACAACAACCCTAAACATGCAGCCAGAGCTACAATGGAATGGTTTAGATCAAAGCATATTCATGTGTTAGAATGGCCCAGTCAAAGTCGAGACATAAATCCAATAGAGAATCTGTGGCAAGACTTGAAAATTGTTGCTCCCAGATGATTTTCGTCCAATCTGACAGAGCTTGAGCTATTTTGCAAAGGATATGGAAAAAAATAGATGTGCAAAGCTGGTAGAGACATACTCCAAAAAATTGCAGCTTTAATTGCAGCGAAAGCCGGTTCTACAAAGTATTGACTCAGGGGGGCTGAATACAAATGCATACCACACTTTATTATTTTCCTTCCACTTCTCAATTATGTATATATATATATATATATATATATATATATATATATATATATATATATATATATATATATATATATATAATTAGGGCTGTGGAAATTAAAGATTAGTTCCTCAATAAATCATAAAAAATTTTGATCAATCAAAATTCTTTTGATCGGTACTAGTGGTGCAACGGATCGTAAATGATCCCTGATCCGAATGGGTCACCAAATGCGGATCAACGTCATCACCCGGCCTCAACTGCTCGTGTTGGGCCGGCTTCTCTGGTAAGACTAAGCAATCACTTAACTTCCTATACAGTGGGGGAGATGTGGACCATATTACAGTGGGGAGATGTCTGGATTACAGTGGGGAGATGTCTGGATTACAGTGGGGAGATGTCTATGCATATTACATTTGGGGAGATGTCTGTGGATATTACAGTTGGGGAGATGGTGGATATTACAGTTGGGGAGATGGTGGATATTACAGTGGGGGTGATTGTGGATATTACAGTGGGGGGAGATGTCTGTGGATATTACAGTGGGGGAGATGTCTGTGGATATTACAGTGGGGGAGATGTCTGTGGATATTACAGTGTGGATTATATATGGTGGTTGATCCGAAAATGTATGTGTATTATAATTAATTGAAATTAGTCGATCGATTAAAAAAAATTGATTAATCGAACACAACATTTTTAATCAGTGAAATTAATATATATATATCTCGACACACATAGGCATGTTTTGCCTTTGCATTTTTTTTAAACTGAATGTGTTGTTTTGTAACATAAGGGTCCACATATAATTTAAAAGACCAAACCAAACAAAACATAAAAGGTTCATTGTTATTAAACAAAAGTGTGTTAATGGCCTATCTATGCCGCTCAGCGATATATTACTTTGGGCCTGAAATGTAAACAGTAAACTTGTGATGATTGAATGAATGAATGAATAAATAAAAAACTCTACACAAAACAATTTCATATCAATTGTGATCTCAATAGCAGCTGCTATGAAAAACAAACATATAAAAATAGCGAAATTTATGCAGTACTGAAATAATGCAGTACATGTCGCTCCTGTCAGTCTTTTCCAACTTGGTCGGCATTCGTATTGTAAATCATATACAATTAAGAGGGATGAAAATGGCGAGTACTGTTCTGAAGATAGGGATATTAATCTGAACACCAGTCCACCTCACGTGAGTCACTCTCCCCAACGGGGTTTACACTCACCAAAAAACTGCAAATCACATGCCTTGAGATAGTAAAATTCATTCACTATAGGCCTTTTTGGGGATGCAGGTCACTTAATATGTATAACACCTATGAAAGCAGATATTAAACCAGATGCATCATTTGAGCAATATAGCCTGGAGACGGAGACAACATATATAGCAGGGCTCAAAATTTCAAGTCCTGAGCTACTAGCCAGGCCTCAAGAGTTACTCGCCACCAGTTGCCCCACCTAATTCATACATTGCCCTGCGCCTAATTGCACCCGTAAACACGGTAGATTATCTCATGGAATGACACTGTTAAATGTTTTATGCAGAATCAAGTTACAAAATAAAATTTTACCAACAACAACTTTAACAAAATTAAACAACTTTAACAAAATGGGACAGGGAACTAGGGGCAGACCAGAGGGACAGGGCACTGGGGGCAGACCAGAGGGACAGGGCACTGGGGGCAGACCAGAGGGACAGGGCACTAGAACTGGGTCTCTCTCTCTCTCTCTCTCATCTCATCATCTGGAGCCTGTGTGTGCGGCTTCACGCTTGCATGTCCCCACTTCGCCCTTTTATTCAGGCTGGCAGTGAGGAGAGGAGCTGCAGCACAGCGGGAGGGAGTACAATCCAGCGCTGAGATCCACAGAACGGCACAGCCATTGACACCATAGCACAGCGAACACTGACACCGCACAGCACACATTGAGACCAGTCTGTTCACAGTGCTCCAGCTGAACTGTTGGACACTTACATAGAGCACAAGGAGAAGAAAACTGCACAAACTGGAAGGCTGCCGCTCTCATGTCAGGGCAACTTTCAGTGAGCGCTGCACCGGAGTGGTAATTTCCACAATCCTCCACCTCACTCATTACTTTCTGCTCTCCAGCTACATTGGTCGGGGGGAGGGGGGCAGGCTCAGAGAGGTGATACTGTTAGGTCCCATGGCTTAATGAGAATTGTAAGGAGAGCACCTGTGTACTGCTCTGCCTGTGCGTGGCTCACCAGACTACTTTTCCCGAGCGTGCACCTTTCCTCTTTGGCCGCCAATCTCATTGGAGGGACAGATTGGAGGGAGATTGGTCATGCAGCCCTGTCTTCACTCACTCCCAGCTTAAATCCACTCGCCAAATGCTAGTAGGCGAGTGGAAATTTTGAGGGCTGTATATAGTATAACATGGAATGCCTAAAGCAGTTGAACAGGCTGCATATGAAAATAGATAGAAGCTCTGATTTGATGCTAGAACTTTAGATGGAAAATTAGTAGGGCTGTGCAAATTAACTTTTAATTAATCGATTATTCTTTAATTTTTTTGATCGATCAAAATCTTTTTGATCGATTAAAATTCTTTTGATTGGTACTCGCCTCTCCGCCGGCTTCTGGTCCTTCAGGGAGTTCTGTTGGAGATCCAGTAACATCATAGACACCAATGGGGCTTCCCGTGTCGATCTGAAGGGCTCCTTTGCTGTGCCTTCATATCTGCATGCCGGCGGGACCTTACTATCTGCCACACGCAAGGGCTGTTACACTTCCCTCTATCACTTCTCTCTATCAACCTGGGATTCTACAGCCATCAACTGGGAGTTGTGATAGTTCCCTTCATGGGACATCTACATGCCGACGGACTGATTTTAACCTCTTCTCATCTGGATTTAGCAGTGGTATCGTTGTACACATTTTTATACCAGTATCATACTTAGCTACATGTTTTTATGACTGCTTTTGGTACCGTTTGGTATTATTCGCACCATTTTTACAGTTTATGTAGCTACGTCGATTTTATCTCCAGTGCAATATTTATTTTGTTACCTACTTGAAGACTATAAAAGTTTTAATGCTATTCCTATCGAGCGCGGCCTTTGTGTGTTTTTTGTATCCTGCTATCCATTTCCCAGTGGTTGGTAGCTGCACTGAGAATCAGCCTGCAAGGAGATCAGCTTAAAGTAGTTGGATCTGTATGTGCGTTATAATTAATCGAAATTAGTCGATTAATCGATTAAAAAACAAAACGATTAATCGAGCACAAAAATTTTGATCAGTAACAGCCCTAAAAATTTGTAAAAGTAAAGAATCCCAAAAAAGACAGGCACACAAGTGTATCCTCTCTATCCACTTACCGCCCGGTCAATGGTCAATTGACGTCCAGGAATTGGTTGTGAAATCCTGACTGGACGTTTATTGACTGTGGGGGCGCGCAGCGCGGCGATCGGTGATGCGGGGTGTCAGTCTGATCTTCGGCAGAGGCTCTTTACCACGTGATCAGCCGTGTCCAATCAAGGCTGATCACAATGTAAACAGGAAGAGCCGTTGACCGGCTCTTCCTCACTCGCGTCTAACAGACGCGAGTAGAGGAGAGCCGATCGGCGGCTCTCCTGACAGGGGGGTTCGCGCTTATTGTTTATCAGCGCAGCCCCCCCTCGGATCCCCACACTTGACCACCAGGGAGTTCCCCCCGGTGCTCAATAGAGCACAAATAGATAAAAAATACAATAAAAAAAATGTAATACAATAAATGCCAATCAGTGCCCACAAATGGGCACTGACTGGCAACATGGGCACTGACTAATGATGTGTCACCCAGTGTCCATCAGTGTCACCCAGTGTCCATCAGTGCCACCTCTTAGTGCCCATCTATGCCCAGTGCCCACCCATCAGTGCCCATCTGTGCCACCCAAAAGTGCCCATCAGTTCCGCCATAGAGAGCCTAGTGCGCCTATGAGTGCCCATCAGTGCTGCCTATGAGTGCCCATCAGTGCCGCCTATGAGTGCCCATCAGTGCCGCCTATGAGTGCCCATCAGTGCAGCATACCAGCACCGCCTATCAGTACTCATCAGTGCCGCCTATCGGTGCCCATCAGTGCCACCTCATTGGTGCCCATCAGTACTGCAATATCAGTGTCCACAATTGAAGAAGAAAACATGCTTATTTACAAAAAAAAATTCAAAAATTTCAGCCTTTTTTTAGTTGTTGTGCAAAAAATTAAAATCGCAGTGGTGATCAAATACCACCAAAAGAAAGTGTAGCATGACCGCGCAATTGTCATTTAAATTGCGACAGTGCTGAAAGCTGAAAATTGGCTTGGGCAGGAAGGTGCGTAAGTGCCTGGTATGGAAGTGGCTATAGATCCAAAACTCAGAGGCCCAAAGATCTAGCAGCATCCAACATCCGTGTCACATCCTGCACCATCATTGTGGTTATTTTAATACTGTTAAGTTGTACTATACAAACATTTTTTTGTTTTTTATCAATGATTAATTAAAATAATTTAGGAAGAATAATCCTCTTTTTTTAACTACAGCAAACAAACAAATACAACATTGCGTTTGATTATCTAAAGTGGAAAGCTTTTAAAAAATTTATTTTTATTTGCTTGCATAAAAACAATGCCCTATAAAATTTTGAGTGCTTACCAGGAAATTATACCGCTCTCTAATAGCTTGCTGTTTCTGTCTTTTCAATACACAAAGTAGCCATTATGCACAGTAAAATTGTATCCAAAGAGGCCCCTTCTCTTAGCCCACACAGCGCTCTAATTACAAATGTCACGTGTTCAAGAACTGGCTGTAACCTCCAGTGCAGATACAATTCACACTGAGAAAGGGAAATTCAGCCTACACATAGCTTATATATAACATTGATATAACATTGTTCTTTAGTCCAAATATGTAGCAGTTCAAAAAAAAAAAAAAATGTCATAATGAATATTTTCTCAAACATTTTGTTACTTGTATATATCATGTGACCTTCACCATGGCATAGGTCACATGTCCTTTGCCATCATGCTACATCCTAGGGTCCAGAGAGTGTTGCATTATTCTTCTTTCAACCTCAGAAAAGCAAATCCATCCACCAGACAGTATATGAGCAGTCATCCTACCTGGACTATGTTTATGGATATCTATGGCACTATCATATTTACATATTCACCTGTGCAGTATATTCAAGTTTGTGTTTTTGACTTATAGAATAAAAAAACACTTCCATACTGGGCCTATTCTGGCACTCCTCTCCTACATGTAAAAAATTTTTTTTTTTTTTATAGAAAATTACTCAGAACCCCCAAACATTATATATGGTTTTTTTTTAGCAGACACCCTAGGGAATACAATTTAAAACGCATTTTTTTCATGAGACAACAAAACAATAAAGTTAGCCTAATTTTTTTGTATACTGTGAATGATGATGTTATGTTGAGTAAATATTAGGGTTGTCCCGATACCACTCTTTTTTAAGACCAAGACCAAGTACCGATACTTTTTTTTTTAAGTACTCACCGATACGTTTTTTTAAAGTTATGTGACAGTGGTGTTTATTTTTATTTTTTTTACAATTTTTTATTTTTTTTACAGTGATCTTTTTTTTTGTACTTTTTTTTTAATCTTTTTTTTTTTATTTTTTAGAGGAGGTAGTGGATTGTCAGTGTGTTTTTTTATTTTTTATTACTATTTACATTTTATTTTTTAAATTATTTATTGCATTTTTTTTTAACCACTTAAGACCCGGACCAAAATGCAGGTAAAGGACCTTGCCCCTTTTTGCAATTGGGCACTGCGTCGTTTTAACTGACAATTGCGCGGTCGTGCGACGTGGCTCCCAAACAAAATTGGCGTCCTTTTTTCCCCACAAATAGAGCTTTCTTTTGGTGGTATTTGATCACCTCTGCGGTTTTTATTTTTTGCGCTATAAACAAAAATAGAGCGACAATTTAAAAAAAAAATGCAATATTTTTAACTTTTTGCTATAATAAATATCCCCCAAAAATATATAAAAAAACGTTTTTTTTCCTCAGTTTAGGCCGATACGTATTCTTCTACATATTTTTGGTAAAAAAAATCGCAATAAGCGTTTATCGGTTGGTTTTCGCAAAATTTATAGCGTTTACAAAATAAGGGATAGTTTTATTGCTAATAGCGGCGATTTTTTCGTGACTGCGACATTATGGCGGACACTTCGGACAATTTTGACACATTTTTGGGACAATTGTAATTTTCACAGCAAAAAATGCATTTAAATTGCATTGTTTACTGTGGAAATGACAGTTGCAGTTTGGGAGTTAACCACAGGGAGCGCTGTGACATTGAGTGTTTCCTGTGTGTTCCCTGTGTGTGTGTTTACAACTGTCAGACCTCTGGCATCTCCCCTTTGAGACAGAGAAAGGGACTAGGGACACAGATTTCCCTGTCCCTTTCTCAGCAGCCTAAGCTGCGCTGAAAATGAAAGGAGAGAAGACAGCCGCTTCTCTTCATTCATAAACTGAAACATTGTAAACACAGTTTACGATGCTTCAGTTATGTGAATGGACAGAGTCATCACTGACTCTGACCATTCGAAAAACAGTAAGGAGCCGGTTTTACGGGCTCCTACCACCGCTCTCCATCCTGACAGATCCAGGGGTACACGGAGGGAGAAGGAAACAGCGGGGGGACACAGAGGGAGAAGTCTGAAAAGTGTGGTGTGCATTTGTATTCAGCCTCCTGAGTCAATACTTTGTAGAACCACCTTTCGCTGCAATTAAAGCTGCAGGTCTATTTGGGGATGTCTCTACCAGCTTTGCACATCTAGAGAGTGACATTTTTGACCATTCTTCTTTGCAAAATAGCTCAAGCTCTGTCAGATTGGATGGAGAGCGTCTGGGAACAGTAATTTTCAAGTCTTGCCACAGATTCTCAATTGGATTTAGGTCTGGACTTAAAGCCATTCTAACGCATTAATATGCTTTCAATAAACCATTCTATTGTAGCTCTGGCTGTATGTTTAGGTTTGTTGTCCTGCTGGTAGGTGCACCTTCGCCCCTGTCTCAAGTCTTTTACAGACTCTAACAGGTTTTCTTATAAGATTGCCCTGTGTTTGGCTCCATTCATCTTCCTATTAACTCTGACCAGCTGCCCTGTCCCTGCTGAAGAAAAGCATCCCCACAACATGATGCTGCCACCACCAGGTTTCACAGTGGGGATGATGTGTTCAGGGTGATGTCCAGTGTTTTTCTGTCACACATAGCGTTTTGCTTTTAGCCATTTTGGTCTCATCTGACCAGAGCACTTTCTTCCACATGTTTACTGTGTTCTTATGGCTTTCTTTCAACAATGGCTTTCTTTTTGCCACTCTTCCATAAAGGTCAGATTTGTGAAATGCACAACTAATAGTTGTCTTGTCGACAGATTCTCCCACCTGAGCTATGGATCTCTGCAGCTCCTCCAGAGTTACTATGGGCCTCTTGACTGCTTCTCTGATTATTGCTCTCTTTGCCCGGCCCATCAGTTTAGGTGGACGGCCATGTCTTTGGAGGTTTTCAGTTGTGCCGTACTCATCCTATTTTCAAATGATGGATTGCACAGTGCTCCATGAGATGTTCAAAGCTTTTTTTATAACCTAACCCTGCAGAACACCTGTGTTTAAACTAATATTAAATTACAAACAGGTCGACTTTATTTACTAATTTGTTAACTTCTGAAGGCAATTGGTTGTACTAGATTTTAGTTAGGAGTATCCGAGTAAAGGGGACTGAGTACAAATACACGCCACACTTTTCACATATTTATTTGTAAAAAAAAAAAAATTGAAAACCATTTATCATTTTCCTTCCTCCTTGCTAACATCATGACAGCAAATGACACCACGGGTCCTTGCCCAAGAGCATTATTGGTTATTATGGTGTTGGTGGCCTGCCCACACTCATCATGCCAACTCATAATGCTGATTAAGAGAAATGTGTGTCCTTTTTCTAGCACCCCAGGGGAACTCAGAGAGGATCCCAGGGTGCCAATGCACCCTGATTAAAAAACACTTCTCAAAAACGAAAGAAGTGGCTTGATGCGCTATGTAATGTCTTTAAAAAAAAAAAACAGAGTGCATTTGAATGTGACTAACAACTACTGGATATACACGTGACACAAACAAATAAAAACCTTTACAGACTTTTTCATTTCATTGTATAAATTGTGGGTAGTGGAGTTACCATCATTCCAAATGTTTTTCTCTACCTTTGTTTTATCTTGAGTAGTGGTTGGGTTATAAAGAAGTTGCACATTTGCCTAGAGCTCAAATTTAAGCATTCTGTATATATGAAGACTTGCTTATAGTAATAAAAAATAAATTCACTAAGCATTGATTATTTCAGTGTTGATCATTTAACAGTCAGTTTCTATTTATGAAGCTTCAACACATCTAACAATGAGGCAAATGTCTATAGATTTTAAGAAAATAGGGCCTGTGCTGCATCTCTTCCTTCTTAGCATAAAATAGTCAGGAAAGTCTGAGCCAAAAATGATATCTGCTCCCAAGATTCTTACCAATTCTGCACTAGGTAGTTATTGCTGTCAATCATCAGGATGTAGTAATAGGGTACTTTGAGACCATCTTGGACTGCCTATTAGCTGGTCTTTCAATGCAAGCATGCCAAGCACAAATAATTATTAAAGATTTATTGATGTGTTCTTACTAAGACCTGAAGTTATTGCCCATGGGTTGCATGTACTCAGGCAAATAGGGATTCAACTGCATGCACACTGAGTTATTAACTTGTTTGAAAAACAGGTTTGCAAATTCTAAGGAACAGTGTAATTCCCAGTATGCCTTGCAAACTTGCTAAAGTTGCAGCTTTTGTCAGCGATTTCAAGTAACACTTATCTAGTCATGTCAAGGGGGAGCAGGCCCCCAAGGTAGCCCAAGGCCATACTAAAAGAATTTTAACTTTTATGTGATCTGCTAATGTCATGAAGGATCTTTAATCATGAAGGACCTGATTAAAGAAAGTCAGACTTGACCCACTCAAATGCACTCCAAACCCCCACAAAATAAGCAACATTTTAATGCTATTTTGTCTGCATTCAGTTAAAATTGTTTCTTCTGACCATAGATGAAGCAGAGTTTTTGCTGCTTAAAATTTTCTGAGCAAGCAAGAGCATAGTTAGTAAACAAGCGAAAGGTCAGTAACAAGTGTTTACAGGTTGGGATTAAGCACAGGCGTCATGGAGGAACAATACAAAGGTCAGTAACAAATGGTTGCAGGAAGGGATTAAAGCTAAAGGTCTGTAATGAAGATGCAGATGCCAGCAGAAATGTAAGGAGCAAGATATTGGCTGGAGAAGTTCACAATAATCTGGCAAAAAGGATGTGCAAAGGTATGGTTTAAATAAGAAGGAGAAAGAAGCAAGGAGTTCAAGGTTCACCAAAAATAAGATAAAAGGTAAGTTTGTCCAAGGGGTCAGTCAGGGTGCTGTCCAGCATTTCAGGTGGTTCAACAAGAAGCCAGGACCTCTGTCGCATCTGGCTTCTTTCTGAACCACCTGAAATGCTGGACAGCACCCTGACTGACCCCTTGGACAAACTTACCTTTTATCCAGGTCTTGAAACATATTTACAGAGCGAGTCTTTAGACACTGGATCACACCAGAGGTTGTGCCATGGCTCTAGACCTGGAGAGCCCCCTGTGACACAGTACACCAAGGCACGTGGGCCTCCCCCTCCCTCCAGCCACGCCCTCTATGACCAATGGATAGATTTATGCATTGCATAAATCTATCCATGGCCGCCACTGCCACCCCCATTCAGGCGCCAGACCCCTTTTTGGGTGCCAGTGGTCTGAATTACAGTGGCGGGGGGTGTTTTTGAAGCACCTGATTAGAGCCATAGGCTCTAATAGGCGTCAAAAAGGTGACCTGCGAGTGCCATGCTCCGCACTAGCAATTCACCCAGGTGTGTTAGGACAGCGAATGAATATTCACTTTCCTAAGGCCTCGTACACACGAGGGGATATGTCCGCTGAAAACGGTCCGATGGACCGTTTCAGCAGACATCTCCGCTCGTGTGTATGGGCTAGCGGACAGATTTCTCCACCCGACAGATTTCAAAGCATGCTTTGAAATCTATCCGGTGGAATCTGTCCGCCCGACATGTCTGCTGGTTAGTACACTTACCAGCAGACATGTCGTCCCCCACCACCGCCGCGCCGCCGCCGAATGGATTCGGCGCATGCGCGGAAGTGTTTAACTTCCTGGTGCGGTGACGTGGCAGCGTCAACGTCACCGCCGCGTCAACGCCACGTCACCGCGCCGTCCGGCGGTGGGGAATTTGATCCGATGGTGTGTACACGCCATCGGATCGAACTCCCGATCGGACATATCCGATGGAAATGGTCCGCGAACCGTTTTCATCGGATATGTCCGATCGTGTGTACGAGGCCTAACACTGAACTGCTTCTCCGCCAATCAGGTGCTCGGGTCTGTTATCCATCACCTGATTGGCTGAAATGGCAGGCGCTGTGATTGGACGTCTGATGGGAGGAGAGGTCTGGAGGAGACGCATGGAGGACACCGCTCGTCGCCGTCACCCACTGCCCCACGAGACAGGGTAAGTTCCGGGCAGACGGTGAGTGGGCGGGGGGGTCACTCGATGGCACAGTGGCAGCATTCGGTGGACATAGTGGCAGCATTCAGTGGCAGCATTTGATGAACACAGTGGCAGCATTTGATGGGCACAGTGGTAGCATTTGATGGACACAGTGGCTGTGTTTGATGGCACAGTGGCAGCATTTGATGGGCACAGTGGCTGCAATTGATGTGTTTTTTTGTTCCAGTTTGTTTGCACCCCCCAGAAAAATTTGAGCACCAGCCTCCACTGCTTACAATATACAGTAATTGCAAACAATACCTAAAAGTAAGAATTCACAGTAAAGCCAGTCATAGTCAGATATGTATCTTTAAAAAACGTCTTTAAGAATCTTGCAGTGTCTGCCTTTTTAACATTTTCAATAAAGTTTTTTTTTTTTACGCTGCTCAAAAATAGTATGACATGTCTCCTGCCAATCAGTGAATGAAATCTCTATATGTTATAAATAAAAGCACAGTTAAATTAAACTGAAAAGGAATTCATCTTGACATAGACAATAGATATTGTTGTATGTACAATCATCAGCCCCTAGCTTATAGGTAAAGTGCTGTCTGAGTAGATTAGCGCGTCTATTTTCATCCAAATAATCAAATTTATATCCATTACCAAACCATTATTTCATACTTTCTTGTGTCATATAGACATAGATACAGGAAATGGCGATAGACATCTATGGCTGACTGGAACCTTGTCTGTATAATGAGTATTGATCCTAAGAGAGACAGTTTTACTACCTGAATAGCAATAAGCCTTACATTTTGAGACTGTTGCCGGTTATATTGCAAGTGATGGCATCATGTGTTTTAGAAATAAAAATATGTAAGCTGTTTGTACTAAGGTGATTGAAAAATTACAGCTAAGGGGCTCAGATCTGAGTGAATAAAAATTGATCAGTGCCATCACAGTTTAAAAGCAGCACTACCAGAAAATTTGGGGACATAAGCCACAGGTAGCTTTCTTCCTAAAATAAATTATAGCTTAGCACTCAAGTATTGGTGGTGGGCAAAAAATGGGCAGTTGCACCACACTTTGATAGCAGTACCAACAGTCCTAAAAGTAGAGACGCAAGCCACATGCAACCGTCTCCCTAAAATGCTACAGCATTTAAGTATTGGTGGCACCAATATGCATGCCATTAGAGACCAGTGGCGGCCAGTGGAATTTGGACTTTTTTTGGGGGGGGGGACAGTATGCCCCCTCGGTCGGTTAGTCAAAAGCACTTACCTCATCACTGGTGGCCTCCCCTGCTCGGCGGCACCCTTTTCTCCTGCTCTCCTTGAGTCACCACAGAGATGGCGGCGGCTTCCATTTCCTCCCTCCTCCTCGGCGGCCAATCAGGAGTCTTCTCTTTTCGGCCAGTTGGAAAATGGGTCTAACACCCGCTTCTGATTGGCTGGATTGATGATCAGTGTATCAACAGTGAATATTAATTTGCTGTTGAAACACACCTGGGTGGGCTCGGGTCGCACTCTCTGTGACCTGAGCCCACCCTATTTTGAAGCTTATTAGAGCCTCTGGCTCTAATCAGGTGCTTATAACAAAAATAACTAACCGCTGTAAATCATGTGGCCTATGCGCTGAAAGCAGTCAGATGCATGAATAGGTGGTCGCGGCAGCCATGGATAGATTGCATGGGTAGCCTGGATAGAGGGGGCAGCACCCGGGCACCCCTAATGTACAGGCCGCCCTGTTAGAGACACAAGCCACATTTAATAGGGGGTGGGATATGGCTAAACAAAAGAAGAGAGGTGTCAAGAAATAGCTATATTCATAGTTGGCAACACAAGCGCTCACTTCCATGGGCATAAACAGCACCATTGTCAACAACAGAAGAAAGTAATAAGTCCTGTACCTTTTAAACAGAAAAAAATACAAGTAAAATGTCGACTGAGTCCCTGGAAAAGGTATTTTATGCCGCGCACACACCATCGGAAATTTGTGTATTTTTTTCCTACAGAATTTGGGATCAAACTTGTCTTGCATACACACTGTCACACCAAATTCCAATCGTCAAGAACGGGGGCCTACACACGGTTGAAATTTCCAACCAAAAGCTCACATTGAACTTTTCTTGTTGGAAATTCCGACCGTGTGTACACGGCATTAGAGACAGAAAATTGTATTATTGCTATAACTCTTTCCCATTGCAGAGATTTCCTCTCACTTCTTATTGGGTCACTGAACAAGTGAGGGTAAAGTTCCCTATTGAAGGCAGCAATACATACCTGACAGAGCTACTAGCCCTTCCCCACTCTTCCCCAAAATATTTTTTCAGGAGTTTGACTTTAAATTAAAATTCTCTTCTCAGTGCTTAAAGAATTGTATGTGTATTTTCTCTGTCATTCAAAATTATTTCAAAAAGAGACAGTAATATTGAAATATAAAAAAAAAGGACAGATCTGCTGACATCTTTTAAAAGGATGGCTATGAAAAAAGAAAATGCTTTTCATTTTAGAAGATTTTATTGCTCAGCTTGCAGTCTGATCAGGTCAAAGATTTTTTTTAAGTAGCAGCAGGTAGAGCCCTGTATGAAGGGACCTATTTTTCCTTTTTTCAGTTTGTCTCTGGTGTTATTTTGATGATGTACCATCCCTATCTGCAGAGCAGGCCTTCATTAACTTCAATAAGAAGTGAAAAGGCGTCCAATTCAACAATGCAGAAGCAAGATTAATACTGCAAACAAAGGATAATTCACTGCAGCTTTGCTTCAGAGTTTGTCTATTTGATCACTGCTGTTTTACATAATTCTAGGTTAGAGAGATTAACCTTGTGTTTGTTAGGCCTTTAGCAGAACAGCTGGTAACTACAGCTTTCCTGCAAACCAGTCAAACTCCATCTTTGATTATATAGCAGCACAGCAGTAGAAAGAAATACTGTTGTAATTTGTATTTCCAGATTAAATAATATATTGAAATTTAATATATATCAATCATTCCAAAAATATGGGGGGGTCTGGTCCCCCATTTTTCCTATGTAATGGTCACAAAGGCTTTAAAAAAAAAAAAACTGATCTGCAGGCAGATATTAAAGCCACATATCAACGAAATTCTGTATTCATGAAATAAATTGCTACGCTAAAGTTTGGGTATAGCAATAATGTGTACATCGTCCAGCCTGGACCAATGTAAGTATGTATGTGCCTCACCTGCGGGATTCTTGTAGAAGCTGAAAATTACTGTAGTAGGCATTGGGTTCCATGCAGAGCATGTTGGTTACCTGCTCAGTGAAGAGCATAGACTAGTCTACGACAAATGGGACATTCACGAACAGTCAAACTGTGGGGTGGGCAAAGCCCCTAGGAAAACAGGCAGAAATAACATGTACGGAAGATTGAGTAATTAACAAATTACCAAGTGGAGAATTGGCAAAAAAAAAATCCCTTCCAAAGGAGGACACATCCTCAAGATAAGGATTCCCAATGATTAAATGAGAAAACGAAGATAGACTGTTATAAAGCAGACTGTAGGAATATTTCTGACATGATGGGAAACCACAACAGCAGAAGAAAACCTACATTCCTACAACCTACATCATTGGTAACTCTGGAAGAAAAAAAAAGAGTACCATATTATCCTATAGCTTCTCTCCATATGGCAATGGTAAGAAATGTGTTATATGTACAGTAAATATACTCTTAAATATGCCAACGGTCCGGATACCCAAATTAACTTTCCCCTTGCAAGTTGGTACAGGATACTAAGGGACCTTATGGGTATTTAGGAGCTGGCTATTTATTTTCAGCTATTTACTTGTGCTTAGTTTTGAATGAGCACCTTTCTACCATACAATTGAAAGTTGTGCCCGTCTTTCCCCTTAGGCCTTCAAGCATTATCTAAAAAAAAAATTAAAAAGAGAAAAAAAAAAAAATGGGGGGTTAATAAATGCCTCAGTGAATGTGCTTAAGTTGGAAATGTCTTTCTTTCTATTTTGCTTTACTGACTGCACTAAAGAGAAGTATAAATACACGCCTTAAATACACGCATAATTATATTCCCCTTGAACGCTGATGGATGTTATCAGGGGACCTAAGGGGTACCTAGGGTACCCAGGAAGCTGCTTAACTACTTTCAGTTACCTACTGGGACTTTGCTCTGAATGAGCTCTTTTTAGTGCATTGTTTGCCCCCACTGAAGAGGTAGTGATTAGGAACTGCTTGATGATTTTTGGGAGTACATAGAAGCAGCGGTGCTGATTCCTATACATCCCCTGTATCAGTGAGAAAACTTGCTAAGGAATCTAACATCTTTATGAATCTCTCCCCATTTAAGTATCTTTGAAATTATAATTTGGAAAATTGTCTTGTATTCTGCTCTGATGAACAAAACGATAAAAATGAGGGGTAAGGCAAATAAAGCAGGAAAAGGAGCTCCGCCAGCCCCCAGTCCCAAATAGGGAACCAGATAAGTTCTTAAGGAAAACCCTGAATTTTTTTGGGGTATTCATAGAAGGTAAACTTATAAATAGCAGGAGATTTAAACTTGAGCATAGATCAAGGGGTTGATACTACAGGGGGCCTTTCTCGCTGTACACTCCACAGGTAGAAAGTAATAAAGAAACTGTTATTAGATTATCATCTGGCAGATGCATGGAGGATTAGACACTCAGGGAGTTTATACATTTTACTCCCCAGCCCCATGGGTCATTTTCAAGGATTGATTATGTGCTAATAGAACACCAATTGATACCCTCTCCTAAAAAAGCTGATATTAAAGCAATTACTCTTTCTGACCATGCCCCAGTAGTGATCCAATTAGAAATATCAGAAGGTTTCCCTGTGGGAAAGAATTGGAAATGAAATAATTTGCTTATCCAGGACCCTGAGACAATTAAGAAGATTGAGCAGGAGCTGGAGAGTTTCTTTGTTGTTGATGATACACTAGAAACCCCCTCTGCCAATTTCGCGGGAATTACATAAGTCTTATATAAGGGGAATATTAATAGGGATTGGAGCAGGGAAGAAGAGAGAGAGAGGGGAAAGAAAATTAGCACTTTATATAGAGAGATACAGGACTTAGAACAAATGACGAGACCCAAAGACATCCCAGAGAGACAAGAACTAATGGTAAAAAAGGAGGAGAGTAGAATTGTTAAAACATGAGAAAAAAATGTGCTTTTCATATAGTAAATAAAGAGGGGTATCAATAGGGTAATACATCTGGGAAATTGCTGGCCAGAACAGTAAGGGAAAAAAAATTATCTTTTATCCCTAAAATTTGAAATTATAAGGGAGAGATGGTGTATTCATCGCTGAAATAGTTAAATTATTTCACTCATATTATAGTTCGCTGTATAATGTCCGAGAGTCAGAGAGGGGAAAATGGAGGGAGATGAGATGTGGAAGCCCTGCAGGACCTAGACCTTTCCACGGTGCCTGAGGAGCTTGAACAACTTGAAGCTCAGATTGCACATGAAGAAGTGGGGAGAGAAATAAAAAATATGGCCCTGTGAAAGACCCCGGGCCCCCGACGGGTACTCTATTCTATACTATAAAAGATTCCAAAAGATTTTAGTCCCTAAACTATACAATTATTTGAATACATTAGCAGAAAGAGATACACTGTGGGAGGAATCACTACTGGCCTATATAACTCTTATTTTAAAAGGGGAAGAATCCAGCAGCCCCAGTGAGTTATAGGCCAATATCTCTGTTATATACAGATATAAAGATTTTTGCTAAAATAGTCACAGAAAGATTAAAACCATTGCTACCAAGCTGGACTAATACATATCAGGTAGGGTTTGTGACTGGTAAAGAGGGGAGGGATATCTGCCTAAATTCCATGTTCTTGATACATGAAGCGAGAGGATGGGGGACCCCAGCCGCACTCCTGTCAATAAATGCCGAAAAAGCCTTTGACAGGGTTTTTTGTTTGGAACAATAAGACATTTGGGTAGGGGGGGGGAGAGGATGATGTGATGGATATCAGCTTCCTACCACCACCCAACAGCTAAAAAATGGGAATTTATCTCCTCTCCTATTTAATGGGACAAGGTAGGAATGCCCCCTTTCTCCAATGCTGTTTGTAATAGCATTGGAACCCCTACTAGCTGCAATCCATAAAAATCCAGACACCCAGAGGGGTGAGAATGGGGGAGAGGGAGTATAGGGTGGCCGCATATACGGATGATTTGCTTTTTTATATCTCCAACCCCAGGAAAACAATCTAAATTGTATTAGAGGAGTTGGGCCGATACGGAAAGCTTGCTCATTTTAAAATAAACATGTCTAAATCTGAGATCTTGAGAATAACTACCCCAAGGGAGGAACAGCAGGCAGTCTAACCTAAATAACCATTTGTATGGTGCAGGGAGGAAATGGGATACTTGGGAAAAGAGCTGACTGCATCCTTGGGGTCTATGTATAAGGCTAATTATTATCTAATGCCTAATAAGGTTAAGGAACAACTGAACTATATGAGACATAAACCCCTCTCATGGATAGGTAGAATAAATGCATTAAAAATGTATATCTTGCCAAGGATGATATACATTTTTCAAATGATCACAATAACATTACCTCAGGACTATTTTAGGAAATTAAGATCAATGGTATTAAGATATATATGGGCACATAAACGCCCTAGGATTTCATATGCAACACTTGTAAAAGAAAAAAAAGACAGGGGGGGTATCAGTCGATCTCCCGGATCGCAGGGTGGATTCACAACAAGGAAGTAAAAAATTGGGTAAATATAAAGATATCACAAAGTAAAGTTGATTTAGGAAAGATGATTTAGATTCCACTGCAACATTAAGATTTAGCCAGCAGCACAAACCCACTAACTAGAAACACTTTCAAGATATGGGATGGACTGGGCAGATTACACTATTGGTATTATAATTATTATAGCCATTAATGTCCATATTAGGCACAAATTATTTTAAGCCGGGGAAAGAGGAAAACGTACATTTCACTAGCTGGGCAAAAAACAGGAAATATTATTGCAAGATGTGATGAAAGGGAATAGACTATACCCGTATACTATATACACAGTTACAGCACTTTACACAATCACTTCCACAACCACTGCGGGAAAAGGGAAATAGGCTAATGGAGAAATTGCTCTGCTCCCCTTTAAGCTTAAATCAAATTATATATAAAATATATAAAATTCTGGTCAAGGAGGTATAACCCAAACACCCACCCTATTTGGGGTAATTGGGAACATAGGGAAAACAATCTTAAAATTAGCCTGTTTCTCCTCAAATGACGCTGGGACAGTTGACATGTGCTATAAATTATTGGCAAGATGACACATGACCCATGAGAGAGCGCAATAGGTTCGGGGTAGATGGCCCGCCAACTTATTGGAGAGGCTGTGACGCCCCAGGGACCTTTGCGCATCTGTGGTATGAATGCGTAAAGGTAAAACCTTAATGGGAGGGAATTATAGGAGTGATCTATCAAATAACGGGAGAATGGATTCAGAAGGACCCCTGGAAATGTTTATTCCATGATACGAGAAAAACGGCCTCCCAATACAGGAATATTGACTGGGGCGTGGTGGGCTTCCTTTTGTTTCCTTCCTTTGGGGGGATTGGGGAAATGAGGATTACAAATGAACTGATGTAACAAGAAATTTTAATATAGAAACATGCTATTTAATGTATACTTTAGGATTAGGCCCATTTAGGGAAACTTTTTTGCTTGTAGAAGACTGTCACAACTAAAAAGTAAGGCTTTAGACTTTTTGTTTAAAAGTTCTAGAGTATGTGGTTCTGCCCTGGAGATAGCAGGGTCTCATTTGTATGAGTCAATTTATTTAAACATGCACAACTTTGAGTTACAATATGGCACAAACAGTTCTAATGGACAACTTAAATTCATACCTGTGGACAAGTTAGAAGTGAAATTTAATAAAATTATTGAATATAAGGACATCATGGTAGTATGTTCAATAAGACGAATGACAGGATTAATAACAGTGGGTAGAGACCACGTCTTAAAAAATTCCCTTGACAAGGGAAAGAACTTCTCCATATTATTAGAGGATCCCATGACTACACAAATAGATTCCAGTCCTCATAGAGGAAGATTTTACATACAGAATTTAATAGAATGGTCTTTGCGGTTACAGCTTTTAAGATCCAATGCCTGGAACATCCTCTAATAGCCTGGTATAACGATGTAAAGGATATATAGCTGCACTGCAAAAAATTATATGACTCTTGTGTGACTTATAATAAAAAAATACCACAAGATGCATATACAAAAACCTTAGGTTGATCAAAAAAATGTTGACATTAATTGGTGATAAAACATTCCTAAAAAGTGAAACGACCTGTTACATATGTGAATGACAATGAAGCAAACCAAGATGAACAGAACAAGAAAGATGCTGATCCAATTGTCACAATATAAAAGTCCTCCAGTGTGTATAAAGATGACTGGAATGCAATAAAAAACACAGGAGAAAAGTGATGTGCTTCTATACGAAAGAATCCTGCACCTCTGGAAAAAATGCCTCCTTACCAGCTTCACTGATCTCCTGTAAGAGATCGTGACAGCATGTGGCTAATTAATCCCCGTCCGGGGGTCTCTCACTGCTGGGTATCAGGCTCTTATCCTTTCGGCGTCTCAGGGGTCCTCAATGTCTCTCCCAAAGTGATATTCTCCATAAAAATGTAGAAAACACTAACATGGTGAAGTACTTTCTTGGTGGATTCTTCATTGACTTATATCTCCAGCCAGAAGTGAGAGAATGTTCCAGAATTTCAGCTGTTTCCCAATTCTAGACGATCATTTTTTGCGATGAAAAAAAACGACGTTTTTTAAAACGTCATTTAAATTGATCGTGTGTGGGCAAAACATCGCTTTTTGTCTTAAAAAAAACAACCAAAAAAAAAATTCCAACATGCTTGAATTTTTTGTGTCGTTTTTCAAAACGTCGTTTTTTTGTGTCATAAAAAGTGATGGTGTGTGGGCAAAACGATGTTGAAAACAACGTTTTTAAACCCGCACGTGCTCAGAAGCAAGTTATGAGACGGAGCTTCAATGGAAAAGAGTGCCGTCGAACGTGGTGTACGTCACCACGCTTTGCTAGAGCTTTGTAGAAAAACGATGGTGTGTACGCAACGTCGTTTTGGAAAATGAAGTTTGAAAAACGTCGTTTTTTTTCATGATTGAAAACGCTGTTTTTTTTCATCGCAAAAAATGATATAATATATAATAATATGAATTATATATTAATAGGAATCTCAGGTAAATTAACAGGTGCAGTAGTGGATTTAGATATAGTACTTAACAAGGTTTACTTAGAAACCTTACAAGTAGATGTTTAAATTAACCGTGGAAAACCTGACAAACTATCAGAAGTGGATATCAAGGGTTCTGTGGCTATATGTTAGGGCTGGTATTCAATTTGCAAAGCTGTAAAAGACTCAGGAGAAAACAACCCTATAGGCATAGTAAGAGTAATTGCTGTTATTGGCAATAGGGAAGTATGGGCCAAGGTCACCTGTTACAGCGAGCACACTGTGGGTCTATGAAATTATATTTTGCACCCCACAGCAGCAACAACTAGGTTCAAAATGGGGCATACTCACAAAACCAAGCAACTGATATTAATGAGGGTAGCAAGTGGCCACAGATGAGCAAGTCTCAATAGGAAGGCAGTGGAAACAGATTGGGGACCAGAATATTCTGAAAGATCTGTGAAAGCAGGAGTCACGCGCTTCCTAGTGGATGACGTTGGCTTTGAGTTTCCTCAAGTTGCCTTAATTATCACCATGCTAAAGACAAAATGGAACAAAAATAGAAAAAGTGAAGAAATGTGCAGTATGTCTGCCTTCTCAGATCCACTTACTAAATTAAGAGACCAGGCATGCCAGAGGTAATGCCACTCTCTGCATTAGTTTGTCACAGATAACCAAAGTGTTTAAAGACACATTCCATGCAAAATGACAATCCCAGAAGCATAGAGGAGTATGCAAACATTAGTATAAAAACACAACATGGTTCAAAACCAGACAACTATATTCACTAGATGTTTGTGAAGAGAAAAGGTCACAATGGAAGTTGTAGGAGAGTGCTCTGCATCTATTACAGTATACCAAGATTAGCGATTGACTAGTGTGAGAGCTAAGGAAAGGTTGTGGAATATAGTATCCCTCGAAACCCTTGTTCAGTTGGGTGCTGAAAAGGATTCCAAGCTACAAGGAGGAAGAAAGAGCTAATTTATTTTTGTTTATAGGGCTGCTTCACAATAACACAACCAGCAGTCGGAGAGGGGCTCTGCAGCTTACTGTCTGTCACGTACCTGATGGTAATGCCCAACGTGCAGGGAGCGGCCACTCGTAAGCCTCTGACTCAGGAGCCCTTGGTAGAGCAGATGGAGGGTCACGAGTCTAGAGGGGCAAAAGCGCCTGATGGTTGGTTGGGTAGCGGACCAGAAAGGGGTAGCAGGAAGGTGTGCAGTGGTCCTGGCAGGATTCCAACAGCAAGCCGGAACGGATGGATGGCACTTGCAGAACAGGGATCAAGCAGGTGGCACAGACTCGGTTGGGCACAGGCGTGCGGATCAGGAGCCAGAATAAGTCCCAAAGGGAGGTCAAAGTCCAGGCTGGGTCAGTACACAAGCAGGCAGAGATCAGAGCCAGGGGTCGGGCAGAAGCGGTGGTCAAACGTAGCCAGGGGTCAGGGGCAGGTTGCAGACAGACGTGGTCAGTGGAAGCCAGGTCAGGTAAACAGGAAGTGAACAGGTAACAGGTGCAGATTCTCCAGGGATACGCTGTAGACTGGACAGCAAGATGGTGAGGGGCCAGACTGTTTATATAGCATCACTTGGTGCCAAAACGCCGCTAACGCCGTTAGCGTTTCCGCCGCGCGCACCACGCACGCCGTCGCGCGCTCCTCGCGCACAATGGCGTGCACCCGCGCGCAAAAACGCGCCAACGCGCACACGTCGAGACTGAATTTCCCTGTTGTTGCCATTGATGGCGAAACTGCTGGATCGTCTTTCATGACACTGTCACAGAACTGAAGGACTTAAAAAACTCCACAATGCACAAGTCAATACCTAGGGTATCTTACCAAATTTATTTTTGCAAAAACCATAGTTTCACTGACAAAGTGAGATTTCAGAAACTGGTTAACACCAGTAGTTGTTCCACTGCTCTGGATGTTCTGCAGCTAACTGACACAGAAATTAAGGCCTATAAAGTGCCACAATGCCGAGCTGAGTGTCAAAGAGTTTATTTTCCCCACGACCAAAGTTTTTACTCACAAAGAACATTTTTAGAGCCTGGGTCACACTAGAGTGCAGGGGGGCTGTCAGCACAAGTCTGACCATTTACAGGCAGGCTGGGCTCCCAAGTTGAATGCAATGAAAAAAGTTACCTCACTAGGATGGATGTGCTCTCCTGACTAGCATGGTCAGGTTTAAATAAAAAAGCAGGGGGACTGTCAGGGAAAAAAGTTCATGGCACAGCACATATTACTGTGAATAAGAAATGTTGGAGTAATAAAGACTTTAACCCCTTCCTGACCAGCCACCGTAGTTGAACTGATCATTTATTATAGCAAAAAGTAAAAGATCATGGACCGGATTCACATACCTCGGCACATATATATGCCGGCGTAGCGTATCTTCTTTACGCTACGCCGGCGCAACGGAGAGAGGGAAGCATGGAATTCACAAAGAAAATGCTCCCAACACTGTGACGGCGTAGTGTTTAGTCGTAGGCGTAAGGCAGCTTAAGTCAAAGTGGGCTGGAAGTGGGTGTGATACATTTAAATGAAGCGTGACCCCATGCAAATGATGGCCTAAGCTTCAGACAAGTACTTCAAATGAACTGCACATGCGTCATACCTTGGACGCATCCCAGTGCGCATGCTCACAATCACGTCAAAACAACTGGCTAAGATACGTCGAATCACTGCCTATGACGTGAATGTAACCTACGCCCAGCCCTAAACAACATAAAATTTGACGGCGTTCGTTCCCTGGTCCATACCTTTGCATGAGTTGCGCCACCAATATGGGGAATAACTTTACGCCGGACGTAACCCTTGCGCAAATTGCTTAAAACATGCGCCGGGCGCAAGTACGGGCGCAAGTATGTTCGTGGATGGGCGTATCTCCCTCATTTGCATATTTGCATTGAAAATCAATGGGAGTGCCAAATGTGTCCACTATACACCGGCGTATGCAAGTTATGTCGGTCGGATGAAGTCAGTTTTTAGGCGTATCTTATGCCTCGTTTCCACTGAGCGGATCAGTTCGGTACGGTTCGGTACGGTTTGCTATTTTGGGTGTTTCCATTATGAAAGCGCGCCAGAAAAGCGAACCGTACCGCACCAGCAAGGGTCCTGCTTCAGATGAGGGACCAGAGAGAGTGGAACGGTTCGGTTAGGGCGGACCTACAAATGCATCTCACTGATTGGTGGACGCGCTAGGATTTTTTTCTAAACTCTGAATGGTCCCTCACGGTCCGATTTGCAGTGGAAACACTCACGCGATTAGACCGGACCCATCCGAACCGCTCCAAAACATCTGACCTGACCCGATCCGTGCAGTGGAAACAAGGCATATGTTCTGTGGGCACGGCGCACAGATATGACGGCGCATATTTGCACTTACGCGGCGTATCTCGAGATATGTCGGCGTAAGTGCTTTGTAAATCCGGCTACTTGTGTTTTTTCAAAATTGTCACTCTTCTTTTGTTTATAGCGCAAAAAAATAAAAACCACAGAGATGATCAAATACCACTAAAAGAAAGCTCTATATGTGGGAAAAAATGGACATTCGTTTTGTTTGGGTGCAGCGTCGCATTACCGCGCAATGGTCAGTTAAAGCGATACAGTGCCGTATCGCAAAAAATGGCCCGGACAACTTATATCACCAGAAACCTCCAGAGCCACACATCCTCAGTGTACCCCAACAAATCTGCAGCACTCAGAGGTTCTCTAATGCCCTGTACACGATTGGTTCGTCTGATCAAAACGGACCGTTTTCATCGGTCGAAACGATCGTGTGTGGGCCCCGTCAGTTTTTTTCCCATCGGTGAAAAAAAATAGAACCTGTTTTAAAATTTCCGTATGGTTGAAAAAAACGATCGCCTGTGGGGAAATCCATCGGTCAAAAATCCAAGCATGCTCAAAATCAAGTCAACGCATGCTCGGAAGCATTGGACTTAATTTTTCTCTCCACGTCGTTGTGTTTTACGTCACGATCGGATTTTTAACAGATGGTGTGTAGGCAAGACTGATGAATGTCAGCTTCATCGGATATCTGACGAAAAAATCCATCGGTTCGTTTTCATCAGACAAACCGAACGTGTGTACAGGGCATTAGTGTTAGTGATGTAATGTTTACCCAGTCTAGAATTCTTCTGCAGGCATCCACCCTTCACTCTCTTGGTTTATTTGAAGAGTTTTCATACATTCACCTCTAAGGAGTCGGTCCATACAGACTCCACAAACTTATAACACGGCTCAGGAACTGGCAGGCATCTCAACCCCATTGGTGTGATCAGTAATATGGTCGTTCCACACCTTACTTTCTGCCTACTTTCTGGTTCCCTACGGGCTGGTTCACACCAGCCGCTACACCTTTTTTAACCACTTCAGCCCCGGAAGGTTTTACCCCCTTCCTGACCAGAGCACTTTTTACAATTTGGCACTGCGCTACTTTAACTGGTAATTGCGCGGTCATGTAATGCTGTACCCAAACTAAATTTGTGTTATTTTTTTCCACAAATAGAGCTTTCTTTTGGTGCTATATGATCACCTCTGTGGATTTAATTTTTTGCGCTATAAAAAAAAAAGAGCAACAATTTTGAAAAATATATATATATTTTTTACTTTTTGTTTTAATAAATATCCCCAAAAATGTTATTAAAAAACAAATTTCTTCATAAGTTTAGGCCAATATGTATTCTTCTACATATTTTTGGTAAAAAAAATCGCAATAAGCATATATTGATTGGTTTGCGCAAAAGTCATAGCGTCTGGCATTTTTATGGCATTTCTATTTTATTTTTTTACTAGTAATGGCGGTGATCTGCAATTTTTAGCAGTACTGCGACATTGCAATGGACAGATCGGACACTTTTGACAGATTTTTGGCACCATTGACATTTATACAGCGATCAGTGCTATAAATATGCACTGATTACAGGCATACCCCGCTTTAAGTACACTCACTTTAAATACACTTGTGAGCCTTACAAGTACTGTACAGACATTTTGCAGCTGTGGTAGAAGGAGCTGAAGCTCTGAGAGCATAGCCTGCCCTGTTCCAATGTGCCCCTGACACCTCCACTACAGCCCCTGAGACCTCAACTACAGCTCCTGACACCCCCACTACAGCCCCTGACCCCCCACTACACCCTAGAAGTGAAAAAAGGCATTGCTTCACTTTAAGTACATTTTTGTTTTACATACATGCTCTGGTCCCATTGTGTACTTAAAAGTGGGGTATGCCTGCACTGTGCAAATGTCACTGGTAGGGAAGGGGTTAACACTAGGGGAGATCAAGGACTTAAATGTGTGTTCCCTTAGTGTGTTCTAACTGTATGGGCATAGGGCTGACTAGGGGAGAAGACATATCGTTGTTCCTACCTACTAGGAACAAACAATATGTCTCCTGTCCCCTGACAGG
Organism: Rana kukunoris; assembly: GCA_029574335.1. Classification (NCBI taxonomy): domain Eukaryota; kingdom Metazoa; phylum Chordata; class Amphibia; order Anura; family Ranidae; genus Rana; species Rana kukunoris. The sequence goes on from CM056054.1 coordinate 57,764,236, forward strand.
ACAGAGATTTGTGTGTTTACACACACAAATGCCTGTGCTGGCTCCCGTGCATGCGATCACGCTGGCCACACTCATTGGGTCCCTAAATGCAACAGTATGGAAGGGCAAAAGGGAAAACTTTCTTAAAGGTCCCCCTCCTACCTACTACATCCTGCATTATTAACCCTCTCCTAGCCCAAGTCCTGTCATGTCTCTACATACACCATCTGCTTTGCTTTAAGCTTTATTTATTTTTTCTTTATGCTAGTGATCGTGAAAACAAAATTAGCTGGAAGGAGAGTGGCAGAAAGGTGAAAAGAAATTGGTTTGGTTTACAATGTTGTGTCAAAATAAGTTATTTGAAGCGCTTTGTGAAACTGCAGTCTGAATAATACTTTGGCAGATAAATAAGCGAATGTATTCAGTCCCTGAAGTGTAATGTTCTTTTTCCAACCATATAATTACAAGGATTTTTGGATGAGCTGTCTCTTGCAGAAACTAGTATCTTTAATTTCACATCACTAGGCACAGAAAAAATAAAATGTTGTGTCTCTTTTGTCAGGGGCACAATGCAGACTGCCCGCTGAGAGCTAAAATTATAGGGAAATTGCATGTTTACTCATATTGAGTAACTATTAGCTTGCTGTTTAAACTGCAGGCCAAGCTAACTTATGTTTATGAATTGCTGGACATAGAGATTTAACAGTGGATTTGTCCAGAAGCAAACTGAAAAAAAAAAAAAAACGTTTTAAATGCTGTCAACAAGGCTGTCATGGTCATTGACTCATCTCTAGTGATTCACTATCTTAACGTTTCATACTTTTTTTCTTTGTCATAATCCATACTTGGTCAGTGAGACAATGACACGCTCCTGATGAAGTGGCTGTTGTCATGAAACACGTGGACTAGCCCAGTTGCTGATCTTCTTCATATTCGTTGACCTAAGGGTTGCACTACCTACCGTGTTTCCCCGAAAATAAGACACCGTCTTATATTTTTTTTTCCTCAAGAAATCACACTATGGCTTATTTTCAGGGGGTGTCTTATTTTTATTACAGAAAATAAAGGTTGCCTACCTGCAAAGCTGATGTGGAGCACAGTGGAGCTGGGGTGATCTCTTTGGGCTCAGTACAGTAGCAGCTTTTCCCCCTATCCCCTGGTGTTTGTGTGGGGTGAGAGAATGTTGCTGGTCAGTGCTGGGGAGAAGCTTTACAGCTTTACAGAGCGTCCTTCTCCTCACTTCTGAGCTCCGCACCAGTACAGTACGCCTATCACGTGTTTACCGATCCGCGCCGCTACGCATATGACACGCCATCGCTAGGTCTTATTTTCAGAGATTCGACACGTCATCGCTACGTCTTATTTTCGGAGGGGTGTCTTATATTTCGATCTTGTGTCGAAATCCCGCTACGGCTTATTTTCGGAGTACGTCTTATTTTCGGGGAAACACGGTATTGTTATCAATGTCAGCATACATATAGCACCTTATTTCATGATACAATATTACTTATAATATTCATAATAACAGGACTCCTAATGTGTAATATAAAGCTGCTAGCAATTTATATACAGTATTTATGAAAGCTACGGGTTTGTTTTGGCCTAAGGCTCCATGCACACTGGACACCAAAAGAAATGTTATAAAAACGGCAGTAGCTTTGCAGTGAGTCTTTCATCGTTTTTAAAATTTTTGCAATAGCGTTTATTAGCGTTTTTTTCGCGTTTTTCTGCGTTCGCTTTTTTTACCTATTTTTCAATGGGTCAAAAACGTAAAAAAAAACGCTGGTGAGACACATTTTTGAGCATTTATAAGCGTTTATGAGTGTTTGCTGTTTTTTGTGGTCAGAAAAACGACTCATGAACGTGATTTTAGGGCATTCAGAAAACAGCCCATAAACTCCACTGCAGATAAATGTCTAAAAACGTCCATGTGCGCATGGACACATAGGATTACATAGAGTGGAGTTTATGGGCTTTTAAAAAAAAAAAACGCCTCAACTCCAAAAAACGGCCGTTTATGAGCTCCAGTGTGCATGGAGCCTTAAAGGGTCACTAAAGTCAGGGATTTTTTTTTTTTTAAATAACAAACATGTGATACTTACCTCCACTGTGCAGTTTGTTTTGCACAGAGTGGCCCGGAAACCTGTCTTCTGGGGTCCCTCGGCGGCTGTCTGGGCTCCTCCTCGCAAAAGCTTTCCTTCTTCATGCGAGGGCGCTCGCATGGAGGAAAGCTTTTGCGAGCGCGCTCCCGTGATACAGCGGCGGCCATAGCCGCCGACTGTATCACTCGGCTCCGCCCCCCAGCGCGCCGCGTCATCCGCCCTGATTGACAGCAGCGCTAGCCAATGGCTGCGCTGCTATCAATCCGCCCAGCCTAGCCAATCAACGGCCAGGCTGGGAACCGAAGAGGACGACGTGGACGCGCCCGGGAGATTCGAACGGTCAGGTAAGTACAACGGGGGCTCGGGGGGGGCCGGTGCTGCTAGATGTTTTTTTACCTTCATGCATAGGATGCATGAAGGTAAAAAAACTTGTACCTTTAGAACCCCTTTAAGCAGTAAAATCAGATAACCTCTATTAGAGATTGTACTGAAGTGTCTGGAATCAGTATTTAATTGGTAAATTACTTTTTTAACTTCATGTGATTCGTAAATACAAGGAAACAACTCTGCAGACAACAATACCAATTAATCACCTGCAGTTTCATTTATCATAATTCATAAAACCTACCATAGATAACATGTACAATGACAAAAATGTATAATGTATAATGTTGAGGCTGTTGAGGCATACTAGTCCCTAGATGTTGTGGTTGCCTTTATTTTCAACAGGTAAAACTGCAAATAATATAGTACTATCCCTCACTCTCTGTACTGTATATCTGAAGCAGTGTTGTTACCCTAGTATAGAAAGTGTTTTAGCACTACATAACACCTGCCCTTCTTTTTACATAGGCCCTATTTCAGAACTCCCATCTGTCTCTGATTTGGAACAAAATCCCTCTGTCCTTCTTTCCTCCTCATTTGTCCCTCATTTTGGTCGGATCTATATAGTTGTATATAAAATGCACAATTTATCTTTCAAAATGTGTTTTACAGAGCTATTCCTTTCATCCAATTTCAAAATTGCTGAATTTATAAATTCCAAAAGCCAGTAAGTCTTTTTCCCCAATTTTTTTTTTTAAATACAATTCTCCTTTAAGGGGGCGTGGCAAGGGGGTGTCCTATACTTATATACTTTAGCTAATAGGTGTCCCTCATTTACATCTCAGAAAGTTGGGAGGTATCCTTATATCAGTACATGGAACAAGTATTTACACATTCTTTAACCACTTAAGACCAGGACCAATATGCGGGTAAAGGACATGGCCCCTTTTTGCGATCAGCACTGCGTCGCTTTAACTGACAATTGCGCGGTCATGCAACGTGGCTCCCAAATAAAATTGGCATCCATTTTTCCCCATAAATAGAGCTTTCTTTTGGTGGTATTTGATCACCTCTGCGGTTTATTTTTTGCGCTATAAGCACAAATAGAGCGATCATTTTGAAAAAAATTCTATATTTTTTTACTTTTTGCTATAATAAATATCCCCCAAAAATATATATAAAAAAACATTTTTTTTCCTCAGTTTCGGCCGATATGTATACTTCTACATATTTTTTGTAAAAAAAATTGCAATAAGCGTTTATTGATTGGTTTGCACAAAAGTTATAGGGCCAGATTCTCAAAGAATCCCCGGCGGGGTAGCGTAAGCCATTTACACTACGCCGCCGCAACGTACTAGAGCAAGTGCTTTATTCTCAAAGCACTTGCTCCGTAACTTGCGGCGGTGTAGTGTAAATGGCCCGGCGTATCCCCGCGTAAATCGAAGGGGGTGGCTTGTATTTAAATTATGCGCGCCCCCGCGCCGACCTTAGAAAAATCCCAGTGCGCATGCTCCGAGTTATGACGCTGTTTTCGACGTGAACATAATCAACGTAAATCCCCATTCACGGACGAGTTACGCAAACAACGTAAAAAAATTCAAATTTCCCTCGGTCACGGCGTCCATACTTAACATAGGATGCGTCACCTTCGGGCTGCTTTATCTTTACGTTGCGTTCGGGAATCGGCGTATTAGGCTCATTTGCATAGGCAAATGAGAAATCAACGTAAAGGCCACCTAGCGGCCAGCGATGTCATTACATCTACGATCCGACAGTGTAATTGTTTTACACATGTCGGATCTTCACCTGTATCTATGCGTAAGTGATTCTAGGAATCACACGCATAGATACCCGGGGAAAATAACTGTGATACGATGGTGTATCTGAGATACACCGTCGTATCGCCTCTGAAAATCTGGCCCATAGCGTTTACAATATAGGGGATAGTTTTATGTCATTTTTATTAATAATCTTTTTTTTACTAGTAATAGCGGCGATCAGCAATTTTTTTCATGACTGCAACATTATGGCAGACAAGTCGGACACTTTTGACACTATTGTCATTTTCACAGCAAAAAGTGCTATAAAAATGCACTGACTACTGTGAAAATGACGATGGCAGTGAAGGGGTTAACCACTAGGGGGCGCTATGGGGTTAAGTGTGTCCTATTGTGTGTTTCTTACTGTAGGGGGTGTGGCTGGACGTGTGACGTCACTTATCATCGCTCCCTATAACAGGCGATCAGTGACAAGCCACAGAGAAGAACAGGGAAGGTTTGTTTGCACTTACCACTCCCTGTTTTTCAACTCCTGTGACCCGATCGCGGGACACCAGCGGCGATTGGGTCCACGGGTCCCACGGGCGTGGTCACGGAGCTTCGGACCAGGTCGCGAGCACGCCCCATGGCTGGGCACTTAAAGGGCAACGTACTTGTACGTGCTTGTGCCCAGCCGTGCCATTCTGCCGACTAATCAAGTCGACGCATGCTTGGAAGCATTGAACTTTATTTTTCTTCTTCTGTTGTATTTTGGATATTCCCTCACCAGTCATCAGATCACCAGTCATCATGCGGACCACTCTGACATTAGGAAGCAAAGCCTTTTTTCTCTGCCAAGATGGCTTCATCTACATAGAAAATATCAGAAATAGTGCAGCGCATAATTTAAAATTCTAATAATAACAAAAAGTCCATGTGGATTAGGTATAGGAATGCCACGAAAGTGGTAAATTGTCCCAACACATCCAAGGGTAACGCTTCATGTGTCAAATGTTGAGGAGAAAATCACAACTTGAAACCTCAGGTGACACGGCAAGCAGATACTGAAAACTGAAAACGGTGCACAGACTCCCTCCACCACAGATATCACAGACTCTCACCTCTCTACATCGACCTGAAACATGTCACAAAGCCAATATGAACCACTTCTGGGTTGATGGTATCACAGTCAGCTATCGTTGCAACACCACAGCATGTGTCAAAAACATAAAACAGAAGCGATCTAGTGCTCTCTGAATGAATCAAGCTTTTATTGAGTCTTAAAATAGTTAAAAATACTCACAAATGAAGCACTCACAAAACCCAGTACAAGTATGCAAACGAACAAAAGGGTTGTTTCCAACCAGGAAGATGGTCGCAGATGACGTCAGACATAGCCTCCTTCCCCCCGTACGCGTTACGTCCTTTGGACTTCATCAGCGTGGGGACGGAGAAACATTGTTTTTTTTTAATTCATGAAAGTGTCTTTTTCCAAAAAAAATGCATTTGAAAGACCGAAAAATACAGTGTGACATAAAATAATGCAACGATTGCCATTTTATTTTCTATATTCTCTGCTAAAAAAATATAAATATTGTTTGGGGGTTCTAAGTAATTTTCTAGGAACAAACATGGATTTTAACCAAATGTCAGAACTAGGCTTAGTCATGAATGGGTTAAACAACATCAGTGCTTCTCTTTGAGGATGCATTCATTCACAGTACAGGCAGCTAGACAGTTCAGCAATGGCTTTAATGCTCATGTACTGCTCGCTGATAGGTATATACTTGAATGCCCTTAGCTACAGGTTCACTTTAATACTTTCCTAAAAAAAATATATAAAAAAAAATCAGCTCACCAAATTAAACTGGTAAATGTCTCATAATAATATCTCATATTTTACAGAATTTCATAAAAATATAGAAGAATAGAAAAAATAGAATCAATAATGTTACTAATATGGCCTGGCTCTTGTTCAATTTAAAAGGACATATCCCAATGAAGAAAGCCCACAGCAAGAAGCATATTCTCCAAAACTTAAGCTTCAGATTAAAATCCTTAATGTCAGAGGACTTTTTTAGCAGGCAAATAAGCTGCCCCCACACATTATTTTTTATTATTAGTTGCTATTGTTCCTTCTCCCCTTACACAGCTGTATGTATATATGTAGCAATACGGAGGTGGGCCCTATTCTGTGCTGCCACATACTGTATATGAGTGGCTTTTTTGTGCTGGGAGCGCACTCAATTGTGACCATGACCGTGCTGTTAGACAGACTCCTTCATTATGATATCGCCCTACGATTAAGCTCTATATATGTGAGAAACATGTTAGCGGTTGTAATGCCATTATCTGCTGTTGCTGGATTTTTAATTATCAGAATATGAGAGTCATGATTTTAGCCAAGCTGATTTTACTGAAAAACTATAGATTTAGCCTATGGCAATATTTTACTACTTCAGAAACCTTTGTTTTATTATTATTAAGAGATGGTCATTTATCTGGGGGTGGGACAGTATTTAGGATAGTTTCATTTAGTTTATTTTATTTATTGTTCTTTGTACTTTGTACATTTCTTACATTGAATGTGGACAGTGCTTTCTTTTTTAGTGTAAATAAATCTTAGTCCTTATTTAAGAGGATTCTCTTTGACAGATTGTAAACTCCTATGTGATGAATTATTTTAGTTACTTGTCTATTGAGACTAAAGTAAGTCTCTAATCTTGAGATTATACTACCCCCTACTGGAGGATCGGACACTGGCAAACAAAAAAATATAGCGGAGCTCAGGATAACCCCTCCCACTACCAACATGCCCCTTTTTTTGGCTAGTATAGGTTTCTTTTGAGACTGCATGCGCTATCTACCATGATCTGTGATGCTGGGGCTTTATTCTCTGTCCTGTCATGCTGAGGCTATATACTCTGTCCTGTGGTGCTGAGCTGTATACTCCTGAAACTATGAGTGGAAGCAAGTGGAATACAGGGGACGGAGTAGGTGGATTATATAAGGGGTGTGGCTTACGAGGAGTGGGAGGGGCCAAACATGGAGGGGTGGGGTCTTGCTCCCCTCCATCCTAAAACTTCACCAGCCGCCACTGCTATTGGGGACTTACAAGGGGGGAGACTGCCATATGTAGTCAGTTCTCCCTTAAGACAGCATTGTGCCAAGTCTTCATAACTTCCCTGGGAGATCTCCTGCAGAGTCAGCTGGATGGGCTGGTGAGAGGGACAGTCTGGAGGACTGTGGAGGAGAGTTAGCCTAGAGTAAGGTGACCAGATTTTAAAAATGAAATCTGGAGACATATTTTTTCTTTAATAGTTATAGGAACAATCAGCGACTCTATGCCCGTCGCTGCCCCCCTCACAGCCTCTCAAGTCTTACTCTTCGGGCGCCGGCTACTATTGGATGGGGAGCCAAGGCAGAATAACATGCCAGGAAAGCTGAATGGGCATGCGCCCTAAAATGAAGAACTATTCCCTCCGATCCGACCAGCACATGATCATCAGAAAGGGGCACAGATAATAGGAAAAATACAACCCCCCTATGCTAGTAGGCACGGCGGAGCGGGGGGGGGGGGTGTAATTCTATTTTTTTTATTTTAATTCTGCACTGACTGTCTTTGAAATTGCCCCTGCCCCCTATTAAATCCAATCTGGGGACAAATCTGGGGACAGTGTCCTCAATCAGGGGACTGTCCTAGTAGTACATAGTACAGCAGGCACATATCAGGAATTTGAAATATTCTGTTTAATTATCTACAGGACCTGAACTCTGGAAGTGTCCTATTGGAGCAGCTCAAACTGGCAGGGCTTTCCTCTGTAAATATCTGAGGCAGTGTTTACACTAGCCATATATTCTCTCATCTTGGGCCAATAGCAATGGTTTTGAACTAGGCCATATCTTTTCTAAGGTCCCATATGACCATGGTGATCATGCAGACTTCTGAAAAACATCCTTTTGTAGAGCTATCCCTGTATGAGCGGCTGTTGTTACCGGGTCCTCTGCTTGTTCTCTGTCCCTGACCAGAGTCTAACTCTTACTAACACCACCAAATAATTTCAGCTGGGGACTCCCAGCAATCACATAGGGATGACACACAGGTTGACGCAAGGTAAGCAGTTTGTATTCGCAAACCAAAATGTAAGTAAACCACCAGTTAAAAAATAACACATAAGAAATCAGAGTGATATTAAATTCAATACAGTAGTCCAGGTAACCCTAGGGGTGAATTTAGTATATACTGCAATACTAATCAAACAAAGAATGACAAAGGTTAACAAAAATAGGAGACAGACTAGTTCACTTGAGGGCTCTCGAACCAGAGGCTTGAGAGTTTGACACATTTCTCTCAACCTGATTCTGCCTCTAGGCAGGCTGCAAAATCTGGACAGTTCTGAATGTTATCTTCAGCCGGCTCAGATGGGGCCCTTTAATGTTATCATGCATAACATGTTAGCACAACTGTTGTGTTTTGTGGGATGAAAAGTTCAGGGGCATATAGTTGACAGTTTATCCTTAGCCAGTGGTTATGCCCCTTTTTAGAGCAGCAGGGAGATGAAGGTGCATACAATAATGTGAAAAACATATTGTGACAGGAAATTTGATGGACTTTAATTTAGGTTTCTGTGCAGCATTTGCAGTGTGTGTGTGTGTGTGTGTGTGTGTGTGTGTGTGTGTGTGTTTGTTTGTTTGTTTGTTTGATTGGGGGTATAGACAATGTCAGCAGTCTGGGATGATAACAACAGTGAACATTTTGGAGTCTCCTGCTGTCAGAAGAGACTGCAGCTATAGAGCATTTTGTTTCCTTTTAGAGGGACTGGACAAATGTAGGGAGAAGATACCTCTGAGTCTGATTTGCAAAGGGGAGTCACAGGTTATTTAAAGTCATACATCTACTGCGGTAGGGTGACTGCTATGTGCTGGATCATGTATCTTATACGCGATCAGGTAAGGGGAGCCCACCACCCCTGCTTGCTGTGATTTGGTACAGCGCAAGTGATCCGCTTCATCATTCACGGAAGAGAGCTCTGTGTGGTAAACCACACAGAGCTCTGTACACTGACAACGAGATTGCTTAGTAAAAGCAGCGCACATCACACATTGTTAGGCTCACAGGTAACCTATAGATCACCCCTAGATGTTAACCCCTTCCCAGCTACTGTCATTAGTACTAGTAGTATTAGCAGCCCTCAAAATTTCCACTCGCCTACTAGCATTTGGCGAGTGGATTTAAGCTGGGGGCGAGTAATGACAGGGCTGCATGACCAATCTCCCTCCAATCTGTGCCTACACTTAGAGTCCCGATGAGATTGTTGGCCGAATAGGAAAGGTGCATGCTCGGGAAAAATAGTCTGGTGAGCCGCGCACATGCAGAGCAGTACACAGGTACTCTCCTTACAATTCTCATTAAGCCATGGGACCTCCTCTCCTCACTGCCAGCCTGAATAAAAGGGGGAAGTGGGGACATGCAAGTGTGGAGCCACACACACAGGCTCCTGATGATGAGATGAATAGAGGGAGAAAGAGAGAGAGAGAGAGAGAGAGAGAGAGAGAGAGAGAGTGAGTGAGAGAGTTGCAGAGGAGACAGCAAGACAGTGGGGAAGAGACCCAGTTCTAGTGCCCTGTCCCTCTGGTCTGCCCCCAGTGCCCTGTCCCATTTTGTTAAAGTTGTTGTTGGTAATATTTAATTTTGTAACTTGATTCTGCATAAAACATTTAACAGTGTCATTCTATGAGATAATCTACGAGGACGTGTTTACGGGTGCAATTAGGCGCAGGACTGTGTATGATTTAGGTGGGGCAACTGGTGGCGAGTAACTCTTGAGGCCTGGCTAGTAGCTCAGGACTTGAAATTTTGAGCCCTGGTATTAGTATTAGTATTGAATTAGCACTGATCACGATATTATGTCACTACTGATGCAGCTAGTCAGCTACTGTACCCCCCAGCCAGCATCAGTTAGTGTCAGATTTCCCACCACACTATTACAGTCCCACTATTAGTCGCTCGTCACTGCCATTACTAGTATAAAAAAAAATCCATATACCATAGTTTGTAAACACTATGGGCCAGATCCACAAAGCTGCCCCGCCGGCGCGGCGTGTCCCATTTACTCTACGCTGCTGTAAGTTACAGCGGCGTATCCTTATCCACAAAGAAATGCCGCTGTAGCTTACGGCAGCGTAGCGTAAATGGGCCGGCGTACGCGGGTGTAATTCAAATTAACTAGTGGGGGGCGTGTTTTATTATAATTATGAATGACCTGACGCAAACAAAGCTTTTTTTTTAATTGCACATGCGCCGGCCGTGGACGTATCCCAGTGAGCATGCGCAAAATCACGTCGCAAAACATCAATGAAAACTACGTAACGTAACTTACGCAAATCCCTATTCGCGAACGGTTTACACAAACGAAGTGAACGACGGAAAAATCGACCCTGGCCCACCGTCCATACTTAACATTACGTACGCCTCTATACAGCAGGGGTAACTTTATGCCGGACCTACGCTTATGCAAACGACGTAAAAACACTGTGCCGGCCGTACGTACGTTCGCGAATCGGCGTATCTAGCTCATTTGCATATTTTACGTGGACACACAACGGAAGCACCCCAGCGTCCAGCGTAAGTATGCAACTAAGATACGACGGTGTAAAAACGTTACGCCAGTCGTATTTTAGCGTAATTCCAGCTTATCTTGTTTTGTGAATACAAAACAAAGATACGCCGGCAGGAATTTGAAATGACGGCGGCATATCTGGAGATACGCCGCCGTAATGCTTTGTGGATCTGGCCCTATAACTTTCACCCAAGACAAATTTATTTATATTTTTTTGGTTTATAAAATAAAAAATCCCAATTATGACCAAAAACCACCAAAAGAAAGCTCTATTTGTGTGAAAAAAAAATATATAGATTTCATTTCTGGGTTTTTCACTTTTCCTCCTCACTCCTCCCCTTTGTACTAGTGTAGTAGTCTCCCTGACTTCCAAATGCCTAATGGTGAACCCCAGAGCCAGGGAGAACTGACATTCCTCCTCAGGGTGCAGGTTACCAGGCATAGTGGTGCAAGATAAAAAGATTGGGCGGCAGTCACTTTTAGTAAAAAATTAACAAAGAGGTTTTATTTCTCTTAACAGGAAAGGTGGGAGAGAGGGTTAGGGCACCGGACACCCTGCAATAGCAATTAAGCAAACTCTGCAGACAAAAATAGAACTAGGCAGACAGCAATACAAAAGAGGGCCTTTAAGCTGAATGCAACTTCTCTCACAGTTATCCCACTGCAGATATTCTAGTTTAAAGGATTACTAAAGGAATTTTTTTTTTTAGCTAAATAGCTTCCTTTACCTTAATGCAGTACTGGTTTCATGTCCTTATTGTTCGTTTTTGCTTTGAAGTTGCTGTAATCCTGCTCTGTTCTCCACACTTCCTGCTTGTCTGTTTCCTTATAACCACAGTACTGGGAGCTTTCTCACGGTGTTCTAAGCTGTCATTACTGTGTGTCTAAAACTTCCCAGAACCAATCAGATTAATTTTAAAAACAAAACACTGCCCTGGATTTGTTTGTTTTTGTTCTGTGTGTCTATTTCTACTTTGCAGAAACATGAAGCCAGTTCAAAAGTGAAACTAACCTGCAGGCACATTATATGATTGATTTTTATCTATTTTTAATCATTTTGAAAAAGAATCAGTTAACTTTTATGTCTCTATACCCTGTAAACAGTAATTTCAGCAAAAAAAATGTTTTCCTTTAGTGACCCTTTAACTCACAGTATCCCCCTGTAGATCTTCCAGCTTAACTCACAGTATTCCACTGCAGATCCTCAAGCTGAGCTCACTGTCTCTCCCTAGACTTCTTGGACTCCTAGCTACCTGCTGGATCCCTTGAGCTTCCCCCATAGCTAACCGCTGTACTTATCTTCACTGAAGCTTTCCCTCTTACTTCACCATCCCCAGCTAGTGAAGCATCTGCTCTGGTACTCCTTCAGAACTTCATCCCTTCCAAACTTGCCCCTGGTAACAGGAGTGGTCATCCCTCCATCAACTGCTTCCCCTTTACCTCCAGCAATGAACAGGCTCCCCTCGGGCTGAGCCTCTAACACATGCGGTTCCTCCCCAGGCTTTGGGCTTAACCATTGCTGCTTGTATTTTGTGGAACCTTGAATACTGGATAGACCTCACGCATGAATAGCAACCAGTAGAACTCCTGGATAAGTAAAGAAAAAAAACTGCGCCAGCAAACATTTCCTAGCAACCAGAGGCTAGATAAAAATAAATGTAGCGCCCCCCCCCCCTTTTGGTGGGGTGCTACGCTAAAGTTAGTGGGGAATGGGAGAGTTAAGTTACTCCCATTCACAAATTGCCTAAATTTGGGCTGCTGCCATTTGGAACTGCCTTGTAGGTCGGTCTGCATGTCAGGGGGGTGTTATTACCCCTGAGTGACAGTCAGCGCTAGAAGGGATTCTGACAGACCCACCTTTTCCCAGCAGCCAATCAGAGGAACGGTTTCTTCTCTGGACGTGCTGGCGGGAGGGTATATCTGGGGCAGTCGCCTGCGTGACTTGTGCTATGTGGGGCCCGAGTTCCAGGTGCGGCATCCACCTTCAGGGTGCGCGCATCCATGGACCCCGCCATCGAGGCCCGCCTGGCCGAGGTTGTGTACCAAGCGGAACCTCATTCTGATGCAGAGAGGGGCCCCAGCGGCTTGCTGGGTCCCAGATCCTAAGCCAGGAGCTGAGCGGTGGGGAATCGGCTCGGGAGAAACCAGAGGTAGAGGTTGTCCGCGAGGCCTGGACGAACCACCGGGGAACCGGTCACCACGCCACACTACAGGTACACTTCAGCTGTCAATTGGTGACCTTAAAATTGGACTTACTGGGAGGACTTATTAGTTCTAACTCTGACAACTTTAAAATTTACCAGGCCTGTGGCAGAGGCCCTGTTTCATCCCAGTGACTTTGTTTGAAAGTGGCCCTTCGGCTGCCAGGCTCAAGTTAATCGCCTGTCCGGGGGCACTTTACCCACTCTGGCGAGAGTGGCGACGTTTGAACTTGACTGTGCTGAGAGCAGGGTTTGCTCTCTCTCTAATATCCAAGGCCTGATACTGCAGTTCTCTCTTTGCTCATCAACCTTTTCACTATCGTGTGCCATGTTGATGTTGGCCATGTTGGACCTTGGAATAAAGCATTGAAAACTCAAGTTGACGTCTGGACACTTGCTCTTTAACCACCTTCACTAACATCCCTAGACAAGACTCACTGGTAACCTAACATGCCGGTCCCAAACTAATCAGCGTCTCCTTCGGTGGTGAGCGGTACATAAAGATAAATGTGGATTTCAAACACATAAATGAATAATATAAATAGTGTCCAAAATTGTGCTGATTAAATTTCATTGGTGTCCGCATTCAAGACAAACAGCACCACAGTGAGTTTCAAACATCCGTGAGAGAACCGCCACCACATGGAAAGCCGCTTACCAAAATGACAGGTTTAAACAGCATTGAAAAATGTAGTCTCCGTCCACAAGTTGAAACACTGGATTACAGGAGTACAATGTACCTTCAGATCGTGAGATTACTACACTAGATGGCGGGGAAGAGGAGAAGGAGGAAGGTTTCCTGTCGGTGATACAATGTTTCATCAGTGCGATCATCGCTGTCTGTCCAGGGAAATTCTTCATCGATCCCCCAACAATTGTCTGTGTGGGGTCCACTGGGAACTGAAACATTGTAACAGTTTAGGATTCCCACATCCGGGTAATACTTGTGTATGTAAGGCACACCTAACATGATAGCCCATGGCATCAGGGGTTTTGGCATGGTGAGCCCACGGCTCCTCTTGCAAAGAACTTACAGGGCAAAGAACAGATGATGCAGATGCTGACAACTGAGGACGAGCTCTGGAGGTTTCAGTAGTGGAGGGAATTTCCTCCTCTGCTGGCTCACACTGCTGTTTAGGACCAGGGTGCTACACAAGTCATTATGGAGCTGATAGTTGTGACCCCAACTTAAAGGGGTTGTAAAGGAATTTTTTTTCGTCCCCTAAATAGCTTCTTTTACCTTAGTGCAGTCCTCCTTCACTTACCTCATCCTTCGATTTTGCTTTTAAATGTCCTTATTTTTTCTGAGAACTACTCACTTCCTGTTCTTCTGTCTGTAACTCCACACAGTAATGCAAAACTTTCTCCCTGGTGTGGAGTGTCGTGCACGCCCACTCCCTAGAGGAGGGAGGGGGTGAGCAGGAGAGTCAGGACGCTCTCTACATTGCAGATGGAGAAAGGAGCTGTGTGTTAGTGGGCATCCTGCTCGCCCCCTCCCCCCTCAAGGGAGGGGGTGAGCACGACACTCAACACCAGGGAGAATGCCTTGCATTACTGTGTGGAGTTACAGATAGAAGAACAGGAAGTGATGATTTCTCAGAAGAACTAAGTACATTTAAAAGAAAAGTCGAAGGATGAGATAAGTGAAGGAGGACTGCACTAAGGTAAAGGAAGCTATTTAGGGGGATTTCTTTTTTTTTTTTTTTTTTACCTTTATAACACCTTTAACCACTTAAGGACCGCCTACTGCACATTTACGTCGGCAGAATGGCACGGCTGGGCACATCAACGTATATATACGTTGATTTTAGTACCCAGCCGTGGGTCACGGGCGCGCGCCCGCGGGCGCGCGCCCGCGACCCGGTCCGAAGCTCCGGGACCGGGACCGCGGGATTCGCGGACCCGATCGCCGCTGGAGTGCGGCGATCCGTCCCTGGAGCGGAAGAACGGGGAGAGCCGTGTGTACACACGGCTTCCCCGTGCTTCTCTGTGGCCGCAGCATCGATCGCGTCATCCCTGTAATAGGGGGACGCGATCGATGACGTCACACCTACAGCCACACCCCCTACAGTTGTAAACAAACACACATAGGCACACATCCCCTACAGCGCCACCTGTGGTTAACTCCCAAACTGCAGCTGTCATTTCCACAGTAAACAATGCAATTTAAATGCATTTTTTGCTGTGAAAATGACAATTGTCCCAAAAATGTGTCAAAATTGTCCGAAGTGTCCGCCATATTGTCGCAGTCACGAAAAAAATCGCTGATCGCCGCTATTAGTAGTAAAAAAAAAATAATTAATAAAAATGCAATAAAACTATCCCTTATTTTGTAAACGCTATAAATTTTGCAAAAACCGACCGATAAACGCTTATTGCGATTTTTTTTACCAAAAATACGTAGAAGAATACGTATCGGCCTAAACTGAGGAAAAAAAATGTTTTTTTATATATTTTTGGGGGATATTTATTATAGCAAAAAGTAAAAAATATTGCATTTTTTTTTAAATTGTCGCTCTATTTTTGTTAATAGCGCAAAAAATAAAAACCGCAGAGGTGATCAAATACCACCAAAAGAAAGCTCTATTTGTGGGAAAAAAAGGACGCCAATTTTGTTTGGGAGCCACGTCGCACGACTGCGCAATTGTCAGTTAAAACGAAGCAGTGCCGAATCGCAAAAAGGGGCAAGGTCCTTTACCTACATTTTGGTCCGGGTCTTAAGTGGTTAACTGTGTGCAGGGTCCTCCTTTTGAGTCTATATTTCCCAATATGCTCTGAGAAGCTGTATAGGTGCTATGACAAAACAAAACGGCAACTGCTGCAATCTTGTAGTCAAACAAAGTTCTGCAATAACCTTTGGAATCAATATGGGAGAACCAGTTGTTGTCTCCAAGGCTGGTTATGATACACCACATGATAGAGCAGTCCTTTGTCTATCGAAAAGGAAGATCTGGACAGCTGCACTCCAATGAAACGCCTTTATTTTAAATCATCAAAATTCATGAAACAGCGGAAGCAAGGGTAAGATAACAGACGTGTTCACACCATCATCGGTGCTTAGTCATAGCTAAATGACACACAAATAGTTGGCAAACATATACTGGTGTAAAATATATCACATGATAAACTTAATTATCTTTAATTGCAAACATATGCGGTCAAGGAAGAGCACACATAACCTATAGAAAGAGATGGACTGCATAATCATGGTTCAAAGCAAAGATGGCTCTTATCAACATCGACATTTATTTTTCATTGGAAAAATACAGAAACGTGAAACAGCGAAGAACATTTTAATTGAGAACAAAATACATACATATGGTTACGAGATAACCTTAAATGGTAAAAAATCTATATCTCTAAAATGTATTCAAAAACATGTAAAAGCATACAAATATTCATTCATGAGGAAGAAATTACAAATGAAAAAACTAAAAACCCCAATGAGTAAAGTCAAAAAGATGTATATGTATATATACAGTCATGGCCGAAATTGTTGGCACTACAGAAAATCATGTATTTCTCACAAAAAAGTATTGCAATAACACATGTTTTGCTATACACATGTTTATTCCTTTTGTGTGTATTGGAACAAAACAAAAAAAAGGGAGGAAAAAAGCAAATTGGACATAATGTCACCCTTAACTTATATTTGGTTGCACACCCTTTGGAAAAAATAACTGAAATCAGTCACTTCCTATAACCATCAATAAGCCGCGTACACACGTACGAGAACCTCGTCAGGCTAAACCCATCGTTCCGCCCGACGAGGTTCCCGATGAGCGGTCGAGCCAAAGTCCTCATTGAACGACGAGGAAAAAGAGAGCGTGCTCTCTTTTTTGGCTCGATGAGCTTCCCGACGGGACGCTCGTCGGAAGTGTACACACGACCGAGAACCTCGGCAGAATATGTCTGCCAGCGAGCTTTTCGCTGGATTCTGCCGAGAAGCTCGGTCGTGTGTACGCCGCCTTACACCTCTCATCCGTAATTTTGGACCACTCTTCCTTTGCAAATTCCTCCAGGTCTCTCTTATTAGAAGGGCGCCTTTTCCCAACAGAAATTTTAAGATCTCTCCACAGGGGTTCAATGGGACTTAGATCTGGACTCATTGCTGGCCACTTAAGAACTCTCCAGCGCTTTGTTGCCATCCATTTCTGGGTGCTTTTTGACGTATGTTTGGGGTCATTGTCCTGCTGGAAGACCCAGGATCTCGGACAAATACCCAGATTTCTGACACTGGGCTCTACAGTGCGACCCAAAATCCTTTGGTAATTCTCAGATTTCATGATGCCTTGCACACATTCAAGGCACCCAGTGCCAGAGGCAGCAAAACAACCCCGAAACATCATTAAACCTCCACCATATTTCACTGAAGGTACTGTGTGCTTTTCTTTGTAGGCCTCATTCCGTTTTCAGTAAACAGTAGAATGATGTGCTTTACCAAAAAGCTCTATCTTGGTCTCATCTGTCCACAAGTCATTTTCCCAGAAGGATTTTGGCTTAGTCAAGTACATTTTGGCAAACTGTAGTCATGCTTTTTTATGTCTGTGTCAGCAGTGGGGTCATCCTGGGTCTCCTGCCATAGCGTTTCATTTCATTTAAATGTCGACGGATAGTTTGCGCTGTCACTGATGCTCCCTGAGCCTGCAGGACAGCTTGAATTTCTTTGGAACCTGTTTGGGGCTGCTTATCCACCATCCAGATTATCCTGCGTTGCAACCTTTCATCAATTTTTCTCTTCCATCCACGCCCAGAGAGATTAGCTACATTGCCATGGGTTGCAAACTTCTTGATAATGTTGCGCACTGTGGACAAAGGAAAATCTAGATCTCTGGAGATGGACTTGTAACCTTGAGATTGTTGGTATTTTTCCACAATTTTGGTTCTCACGTCCTCAGACAGTTCTCTTCTCCTCTTGATGATTGGTAGTGTCCGAAGTGGAACTTGTGTGCTGAGGATTCAGGCGAAATGTAGTCAGGCTGATTAGGTGGCAAAAAAATCAGGCAAAGCGGTACATGATTGAAATCCAGAGAGTGTTCAGGCAGGCAAAGGTCATACACAAGCTAGAGAGTAGTGAGGGATTCAGGCAGAAGTTTAAGATGACAATCAAGATCACAAGCAGTCAGAACACCCAGGGAGCTAATCCACATAAACGGGCGCTGATTGTGATAGCATCACTTCCTATTTATGGGCTGCATTGATTGAACATTGTCCACAGCTGGCAGCAGGTGGGGCTAGTGAGTCCAAGGTAATGCTTAATACTGCAAGGACATTTTAAAAAGGCCAGATCTGCTCTGTAGCACAATAGGTAAGGCTGCAGCTGTGGGACCAGGAAGATCCTGGTTCAAATACAACCCGGTACATGACAGGGCCCCCTCCCCAGTGGACCCCTCCGGGGGCTTAGTGGGAAAGGAGGCATGGAAGTCTTGAATAAGAGAAGGGGCATGCAGATCTTTGGCTGAAACCCAGCAACGGTCTGTGAAGGAATATCCCTTCCAATGAACCAGATACCAAAGGCCACGACCCTGTCTTCTAGAATCATGGAGACTTCAAACTCATTTTGTCCATCAACAAGAACAAGAGGAGGTAGCTGTTGCATTCTGGAGTAGCGATTGAAAATAGATTTTTTGAGGAGGGAAACGTGGAACACGGATGTATCCAGAGAGAGGAGGGTAATTTCAACCTATAGGAGACTGGTCCGACTTGAGTAATAATTCTGTAAGGACCAATGAATCAAGGGCCCAATTTGGTAGAAGATTGTTTCAGTCTCACATATTTGGTTGATAGCTAAACTCTGTCCCCCACCACATATGGAGCTATATGGCATCTTCGTTTGTTGGTAAAAAGGGCATATTTGCCTGCTGACTTCCGTAGTAATGAGCAAATCTTTTTCCAGTGTAGTAGAATATTTTTCACCCACTGATCTGTTGCTGGTACACCAGAAGAAGGCTGAAGTAGGGGAAAAGTCTGAGGGTGATAGCCTAGGGCTGCATACAATGGTGTGGTATGAAGAGCACTGTGCCAATGGGAATTAAGGGCAAACTCAGCTAAAGGCAAATACTCAGACCAGTTGGAGTGTAAGGCATTGACATAATGTCGAAGATAGGTTTCTAGGGTCTGGTTAATGCGTTCAGTTTGACCATCTGTTTGACTATTTGACCATCTGTTTGAGTGTAATGTGAGGTAGAGAGTGAGAGCCAGTTTCTTGCAGAATGCTCTCCAGAATCGGGAAACAAACTGGGATCCGCGGTCTGAGACGACATTGGTAGGTATGTCATGATATCTCACAATATTGGAAAGGAAGGGAGTGGACAGTGCTTCCGCTGTAGGTAATCCCGGGAGCCGCACAAAATTAGACATTTTGGAAAAGCGATCCACTTTGGCCCATATAGCAGTCATGCCCTCGGACTTGGGTAAGTCTGTAATGAAGTCCATAGTCAAATAGGTCCAAGGCTGGCGAGGTGCCGGAAGTGGTTGTAACAGTCCAGTAGGCAATGTGCGGGGTACTTTATTAGCAGCACAAGCTGGACAGGCAGCCACATAGTCAGTAACATCCCTTTTCATATGAGGCCACCAGACATGACACTGCAAGGTCTTATGAGTAATGGTGACACCAGGATGACCAGAAGAGTACAGGTTTTCTGAGGCTAGGGGCTACGTACAGACGACCTGGTGGTATTTTCAAGCCTTGGGGAACACGACTCTGGGTTTCTAGTAACTGTTGTGAAAGAGCCGTAGAGATCTGTGTGACAATTTTGTGATGTGGGGTTATATACTGCTCGGTAGATTGATCTTCTTCAGAGGTAGCGAACTGCCTGGAAAGAGCATCGGCTTTTTTGGTTTCTATGCTCTGGAACTTAAGAAAGAACGAAATTAAAACGGGAGAAAAACAGAGCCCATCGAGCCTGGCATGAGTTCAGATGTCTTGCAGTTTGAAGATACAGTAGGTTTTTATGATCAGTGAGGATAGAAAAAAGCTTGGGAGCAAGCAGAAGCTCTATCTGGCTTGTCAAATACAGTCTGGAGAGAAGCCATAAATTTGTAAGCATCTTGCAGCACAGGATCATTGCGTTCCAGATAAGGAGAGACCCAGGCCAGGGCCTTCCCCTTTAACAAGGAAATTACAAAAGTTACTTGGACATACGAAGTGATAAAAGTCCAGATTTCCTCTGTAGCACACCAGGTAAGGCTGCAGTTGTGGGACCAGAAAGATCCTCTCCTTTTTATCTGCTTTCCGGTGTTACTTTTAAATTGTCTGCACCTGTTACTTGCCCCAGGTGAGTTTAACCACTTGCTTACTGGGCACATAAACCCCCTTCGTGCCCAGGCGAAATTTCAGCTTCCGGCACTGCGTCGCTTTAACTGACATCTGCGCGGTCGTGCAACGTGGCACCCAAACAAAATTGACGTTCTTTTTTCCCCACAAATAGAGCTTTATTTTGGTGGTATTTGATCACCTCTGCGGTTTTTATTTTTTTGCGCTATAAACAAAAAAGAGCGACAATTTAAAAAATATATATATTTTTTACTTGTTTCTATAATAAATATCCCAATTTTTTTTTAAAAAAACTTTTTTTTTCTCAGTTAAGGCCGATACGTATTTATCAACGTATTTTTGTAAAAAAAAAAATATCGCAATAAGCGACTGGTTTGCGCAAAAGTTATAGCGCCTACAAAATGGGGAACAGAATTATGTTTTTTTTTTTTATTAGTAATGGCGGCAATCTGCGATTTTTGTTGGGACTGCGATATTGCGGACATATCAGACACTTTTGACACAAATTTGGGACCATTCACATTTATACAGCGATCATTGCTGTAAAAATGCACTAATTACTGTATAAATGTGACTGGCAGGGAAGGGGTTAACACTAGGGGGTGAAGAAGGGGTTAAATGTGTATCCTGGGTGTTCTAACTGTGTGGGGGGAGGGGGGTGACTAGGGGAGGTAACCGATGCTGTGTCCCTATGTACAAGGGACACAGCATCGGTCTCATCTCCTCTGACAGCACGTGGAGCTCTGTGTTTACACACAGAGCTCTACGTCCCCGCTGTCGCCTGCTGTGTTCCCGCCGATCGCATGTACCTGGCGGACATCGTGGCCGCCAGGTACACGTATCGGTTCTTCAGCGATGCGCCGGGACAGTGTTTATCCACTGCGCACCACCCAGTGGCGCGCGGGGGTAATGCACTTTAAATGACGACCGAAGACGTCAATTTGGCACTTGAGAGCCGCGCTGTGGACGTCTTTTGTCTATAGCGCGGATCTCAAGTGGTTAAAGGAGCATCACATGCTTAAAACAATCATATTTTTCCAAAATTTTGAAAGGGTGGCAAGAATTTAGATTTTTGCTTTTTTTTTTTCTTTTTTTTTTTTTTTTGTTCCAATACACACAAAGGGAATAAACATGTAAAAAAATGTCTGGGCCATGATTGTACATATACCCACTGACTAGTGTTAAATCTACCACCAATCAAAAAATCCTTGGCGTCATGAAAGGGCAAATGGAATTGGGCATATAAACCTTGCAAATATCTAATTACCGAAATATAAGAACTGGAAATACCAAAAGATGTGAGAGAGAGATTTGTTTTCATATATATATATATATATATATATATATATATATATATATATATATATATATATATATATATATATATATGTATATGAACAGAAGTGAACATGTATAAATGTATGAGTGTAAAATATTAAATATGTGGATAATGGATGGCAGACAACCTGGAGAAAAACCTAAAAGAGAACGAAAATAAAAATAAAAACGTATGTATGAAGAAAAGAACCATGTATTATTAATGGAAATAATAGCTTTAAGCTAGCACTAACGCCAATAGATACAGAGAGAGAATCATTCTTGGTGACAACAAGAAAAAGCAACTATAATGATAAATGGCATTTAAATTCTATGTATAGACTAATGAGTTAAAGTCTCATCTGGCCATAATGTTAATGAATGGCATTCAATAATATTGTATGAGGATACTATAGATTATGGCTTATGTCTTATAAATTATAAATAATAGTTCATTATTATTATTATTAAACCAATTCATGAAAAAAACATAATCTATGAGCAAGTGATTATTAGGCCTCATACACACGCATGGTTTTCTCGGCAATAAACAGCAAGAAAACTGCTGGCAGAGCTTTCTTGCCGAGTAAACCATGCGTGTGTGCGAGGATTTGAGGTTTCTTGTCAAGAAAACTGCCCAGGATCATAGAAACCTGCTCTCTATTTTGTCGTCGTGATTATCAGCAGGGTTTTCCTGCCGAGAAACCCAAGCATCTGTATACTTACCTGTCTCCATGGAAAACCACATAGCTTCCAAGGCATAGGTAGGGTGAAGCAAGATGGCGGCGATGGCATCGAATGTGACAAGCGCATGCTCGTCGTAGTTAATGACATCACAGTGTTCGTGCCATTCAAAAGAACGGCGGTTCTTTTGAATCGTACGTGTGTACACTCAGCCGGCAAGAAAATCTTGCCAGGAATCTTGTCAGGAAAAACAATGTTTTTTCCCTGACGAGAATCCGGGGCCTTGTGTACAGGGCTTAAGAATATTACAGTGGGAAAAGATTCAATAAGGAAAGAAAAAAACACTAAAACTGCAAAGAAAATGTAAAAAGTATATGTACAGTATATTTCAGTAAAATACTAATCACAATAGTAGGAAACATCCCAACAGGTTTTCTTGTATTGAGAGAAAAGATCCAGAGCACTTGCTTTTACAGAGTGCTCTGAATCTGTCCCCCCCCCCCCCCCCCCCCCTCTAATAGGCGTAACTACCTCTTCAATACCATGTATGAACTGTAATAGATTTATTTCCGGCCCAATACCGGAATGTACTTCATATTCTGCCGCTGATCCAAATTCACGGTGATGTGAATGCATGCATGCATGCAAAAAGGATCACACTGAGACACACTGGTCAGTGGGAGTTCTCTCTCATCAACAGGCTTTATTCCGGGTCTCAGCTCCTTATATAAACAAAGTGACATAAGCAAACGTCATCACACATGTGTGTATATGATTGGCTCATCCTTATATGGTCCTTCTCCTGTGACGTCTGTTCCTTTATTGTCACGGGGCAACCTTCCAGGATATGGGGGCCATATTTCTTTGCACGGTGGGGGGGGGGGTAGAAAGGAAGGAGTGGAAAACATCTGTTTCTCATCTGTCATATTTTAATTAAGGAAAATACCACTTGTTACACGAATACTAACACACGCATATATACACATATATATCGCAACATGCAAGAAAATAAATAATAAATAATAATAAAATATTTGAGTGTTTAAAAGAGAGAGACAACATAGATATAATATAGTCATTTTATAAACTCCATCACAGAACAAACTAGAAACATCTTTATTGTGAATTGTATTCCAGTGCTTAGCTATATTAGTGGAGTGGTTCTTTTCAATGTCACGTAGGTGATCGAAGAGACGATCCTTTCGCCTTCGTGACTTCAGAACCACATACTGGACGCTACATGACTCACAGGTAATGACATATACCAGAAACCTGGTGTTGCAGTTGATAAACGATGAAATGGAAAAACTTCTACCTGTAGTGGTCGAACAGATAGAATGGCCATTTTTAACCCCTTGCCGACCGGTGCACGACTATATACTTCGGCAGAATGGCACGGCTGGGCAGATCAATGTATATTTACGACCACCGCAAGCTCCGTAAGTATGACCGTGGGTCCCACGGACTCGATGTCCGCCGGGAGTCCCACGATCATCTCACGGAGAGGAAGAACGGGGAAATGCTAATGTAAACAAGCATTTCCCCATTCTGCCTAGTGACAGGACACTGATCACCGCTCCCTGTGCTCGGGAGTGGTGATCAGTGTCATGTCACACATAGCCCCACGCCCACACAGTTATAACACATCCCTAGGTCATACTTAACCCTTTCAGCACCTACAGGTTAACCCCTACACTTCCAGTCACATTTACACAATAATCAGTGCATTTTAATAGCACTGATCGTTGTATAAATGTGAATGGTCCCAAAATAGTGCAAAAAGTGTCTGAAGTGTCCACCATAATGTCGCATACATTTTAATGTGTACTTTATACAGTATACATTACAATTTATATATTTGTATTCCTTTTCTGGTACCTATAAAGTCCGCTCCTAAGTCCTACAATTTTTGTTAATAGTCTATATGGATGTGGTACCCCCTTGGCCCTTTTTTTCTTACATATAGAATGAAATCCTGAACCGCCAATGAATACCTTCCTGACTCTCTAAGGAAAAAAGCAACAGCCTATATTCAAAATCCCTCAACGTTACCAGAAGCTGCTTAGTATCCCTAAGAAAACCTGCAAGATTAACGACCAGAGGTTGTAATTGATTGTCTACCCATTCCCCCAATCGATTCGTTGAGTCATCCAATGCCGGCAACTATTGGTCTACCCATAAGGAGATTTCACCCCCTTATGGATTTTATCCCAAATTGGGTGTAACATGCTCCTAAAGGTGAACTTAACTTTTATACTTCTCCCAAACTCCTAGGAATTGACCACATACAGTAGGTAGAGCATGGGACGGAATGCAGTATTGATATTAGCCCAAAACCATAACCAAAATAATAATAATGACCCAGAGACAAAACCCGAGTGGGGTAAACCTGGCCTTACTGGTATTTGTTTATTATCCAAACTTTAACCAAATATATAAACATTTTCATATAATACAAGAACACACATAACTTCTTTATTCAGAACCTCAACACCTTCATTAACCCAGCCACCATGACTCGGGTGGAAATCAACGATTTTTATAACTACCCCCTCTTGTTTATAAACCAAAACCAAGAGGGATACCACGTAATAATCAGGCCGCGACAAAGGAGGGGGAGGGAGTTTACAGGTAGGGCTTCTTGCTGATCTGGTCACTGCAGGCCTGCTGTGACCCTTTTTATAAGTTCCTACCTTTCCAGAAACTTCTTTGGTACCATGTGACCCTATACCTGGGTTCACATTGGTTACTAAGACTACCTGACCCAAGCCTGATACCTGTAAAGAGGGGGAGGGATAGAGAACCTACTATACCTAATTAATTATCCCACAGGTGAGGGAAGCTGAAGGGAAAGAGAAGGGGTAACTAGAAACTCCCTCTCCTGCACCATTCCCATGAGCTCGGGTGACTTAAAACAGTCTCCCTCACTGCCATTCTTTAACACATCTTGCTCTTTGACACTCACAGCCCCAGGGCCGCTGATAGGGCAGTACAGCCAGCCATGTTGTACCGGGCCCGGGCCCTATCAGCTCATCAGGGGGGCCTGGACAGCTTTAAAGTGTATTTTATTCAAACCAAAAGAAAAGGCTGAATAAATTATACCATCGCTCCTACTGGCTTTGGGGGTGTATAAATATATTTTTCTGGGCCCCATAACGTGAGGGGCTCAGGAGGTGTGCGCTGAGGAGGGACTACTTTTTAATTTTCGGGCGGAGGTACACAAACCTGCGCCCAGCTCTAGAGTTCCGGCCGCTCATCCCTGGTGGTTGGCGGAGTGATCCGTACAGTGATTTACCTGCTCCGCTCTTTCAAGGATGGATATGAGCCAACTGACAGGGAGGGAACGGCAAAATGAATCTTGGCGGAGGGTGGCGTGACAAACACTGGGCAGAACAGTGAGTGAAGTGTTCATGTAATCTTAGCAGAATCATCCATAGCCTCACAGTGCTTTATGATAATCATTCACACAGCACACAAGGTGCTCCAAAGCTCTATCACAGTTTGTCACATGGCTGTTGTCTGCTGACTTTGTTACTTTATGGGTGTACTGTGTGTTACAGATTGTAGCACAGCCATAGCACACAACAGCATGTGGTACACTGTGAGAGCCATGGAGCACCTTGTGTGCTGTGTCAATGATTATCCTAATGCTATAAGGCCTCATGCACACAGAAAGTTTAAAGAACGCCCTCCTCTTGGCAGCAGCCTTTTGCCAGAAAAAAACTTGTAAAAATGTCTAACGCCTGTACAAGCGTTTAAGATGATTTACAGGCGTCAAGTACTTGGGCGTTCATTTCATTGGCCAGAACAATAATTTATTCCGGCCATTGAAATTAATTAACGTTCAAGCACTAAACGCGCCTAGTGTAAATATGCACGTTTACACACGTCAAACGTTTTTTCAGCCAAAACACTGCTCCTGTTTTAAAATGGAGCTGAGGCTATGCTGCAAGCAAGTCTTTTTAACACGTACGCACATTTCTGACTGGGAACAGCAGCCAGGAGTGTGTGTATACTTGTAAAGGCAGCTGTCAGTTTTCATGTGGAAGTAATACAAGCAGCTCTGAAACCACCCGATTACTTCCACATTCATTGAACCATATGTCCCCCCGCAACTTTTGAGGCAGGGTCAGAGGTGGGGCCAGGGGTGGGGCCGAGGGTGGAGTCAAAGGAGGCGCCCCATCAGGTAGGCTGTACTGGGCCCCATGATTTCTAACAGCGGCCCTGCACAGCCTTATAACAAGGTAAAATAAGCGAGCCATCCTTTTCAATTTTTATCATGCGGTGTTGAGATGCGGTATAAATCTCAAAAGACCCCAGTGCTGCTTGCAAGACATACTCAGATGACCAGATTACCCACATAAAGGGAATGTGATGGTCTGATGCTCTACGCAGGGCCGCCATCATGAATTTTGCGGCCCCTTGCACAGCTTCAGGCATGGGCCCCCTGAAGCAGAGAACCGCGGGGGGGGGGCTGCCGCCACAAATTAATGAGCGGGGAGAGTGTCGCAAGTTAAGAAGCGGGGGCGCCGCAAGTTGAGAAGCGGGGGCGCCGTGTATGGAGAAGCTGGGGGGCTGCCGCGGACATTAAGGTTGAGTGCTGACGAACAAAAAAAAAAGAGGTATGCCATCCGAGGCCCTGGGGACCACCGGGCCCCTGAGAGGTCAAGGGTGGGGCTTTGGGTGCAGATTAAAATAAATATATAAAAGAAAAGGGGGATGCCATCCGGGGCCCTGGGGACCACCAGGCCCCTTAGAGGTTGGGGGGCTTTGGGTGTTGACAAAAAAAGGGGGATGCCATCAGGGGCACTGGGGACTACCGGGCCCCTTAGAGGTCGGGGTGCTGTCGGGAAAAAAAAAGTGGGGTGCCATCCGGGCCCCTGGGACCACTGAGCCCCTTACAGGTGTACTGCCTGTACCCCCCTGATGGCAGCCTGGCTCTACGACAATGCAGTAGGTTGTTCTTAACAGGGACTTTTAGTTAATCTGTAAATTTATATCTGTCTATCCTTCTCTGTGCTTGGATTTTTACATTCAGACTACTATACTAATTAACACACCAGGCTGCACTCAACAGTGATTTTTGTAGTGAATGGAATTTTAAGTACTGAGCAAATCTTAGTATATTAAAGATTTTTTTTCTGCTTAAAGCTCCTTCTATATATATTGCAATGTAGAAAGATTATTTGCAAGTCGTTGATCATTACGTCTAACAAATAAGATTCTAGGAAGATGTCCACTCCTGGATTTGCAAATATTTACCTATTAGCTATTTAATTAGAGTTATACACAGCCAGTGAATCTAGTATCAGAAATAAATTATTCAGCAGAGAGAATTATACATGCTCCAGGAAATTTGGCTGTTTACGTTGCAGAATTAAAAGAAAATAACATTATACAGAAATCTGTTGAAGTGAAAATGTAAAATTGTCCATAAAAACGGCATAGATTATTTTGTAACAATAATAATCATAACAGTTTTTAAAGTGATAATTAATATGTATGCTTAGTACCATGACCATGAGCCTTTTGAGTGTGACAGTCAGTGTTGACAGGGGAATCCTTCCTGCCGAGCCATTCTCCCAGCAGAGGGGGGGGGGGGTCAGGAGAAGCAGTCCCCGCCGGGAGAAGATGGTGATTATTGCTAGTGACCATACCAGCCACTAGCGATAATCGTATGTAAAATCTGACAGGCTGGTTGTACCCAAGTTGCTCGATCAGTCAACTTGGGTAAATTCAGGCTGCCCATACATGGTTCAAAACGCTGCCAGTTCCTCCTGCACCAGCCGAGATTCAAACTATCTACTGTATGGCCGGCCTTACAGTGGATGTAAACCCACTCTCATACTTTCTAAACTACTGCCATGGTGCTCATCTATAAGGATATAGACGCCTCCTGCATGTATCCTTACCTGTCAAACGTCTCCCCTCTGTCTGTTATAAGAACTAAAAAACTGCAGATTCTGTGGGTCGATCTGTTGTCTGGAGCTCTGTGGGTGAAGTTGTGATGTCAGTAGACTCCCCGCCCTCCTCTACACTCCCCTTGATAACATGCATTTTTTCATATGTATTTCTTACACTAAATTCTGCTATGATCACCAACGTCCAGTCAAAATCCAGAAAAGTAACCACATGACTTCAGAAAAGGATTGGGGGTGGGAATTAAAAAATAATGCCCGTCTCCATGCTAGTGCATGAGATATGTAAATAACCTGTCATTCACATCAAGGGGGCGGAACGGACTAAGGTTTTTCTCTGTAAGTCTGTTTTATTTCACTGAACAATAAAAGAGGATTGCTCAGAGCTGGATTAACTCTGTGTGGAAAAATTGGGCACAGATGATAGGAAATCTTATACTGTACATTGTGACATAAAAAAAAAAAATTGGGTTTACATCCACTTAAATGATTCTATATTCCATTCAGTTAAAAGCATACAGTGGATATAAAAAGTCTACACACCCCTGTTAAAATGTCAGGTTTCGGTGATGTAACAAAATGAGACAAAGATAAAGGCCCGGATTCACATACAACAGTGCATATTTATACCGCCGTAGCGTATCTCTTTTACGCTAAGCCGGCGCAGCGCGGAGAGGCAAGCATGGAATTTACAAAGCAAATGCTCCCAACTCTGCGCTGGTGTAGCGTATATTTCGTAGGCGTAAGCCAGCGTAAGTGGAAGTAGGTGGAATTGGGCTGGAAGTGGGCTTGATCCATGTTAATGAAGCGTGACCCCATGCAAATGATGGGCCGGACGCCAGACAAGTACTTAAGATGAACTGCGCATGTGTCGGGACATGGACGTATCCCCGTGCGCATGCGTACAACCACGTCGGAACAACTGCCTAAGATACACCGGATCACTGTGTACACCGTGAACATAACCTACGCCCAGCCAGACCCCCGTCCGCTCATATTCACAGACGTCCAATGTAAAATACGTAGGCTTGTGTTCCCTGGTCCATACCTTTGCATTGGTTGCGCCTCATCTATGGGGAATAACTTTACGCCGAACGTAAAACTTACGCAAACCGTGTAAATTATGCAAGTACGTTTGTGAATCGGCGTATCTCCCTCATTTGCATGTTTGAATCGAAAATCAATGGGAGCGCCACCTGCGTCCAGCGTAAATATGCGCCCACTCTACGCCGGCATAGGCAAGTTACGTCGGTGGGATGAAGTCTGTTTTTAGGCGTATCTAAGTTTGTGGGTTCGGCGCACATATACGACGGCGCATATTTGTACTTACGCGGCGTATCTGGAGATATGTCGGCGTAAGTGCTTTGTCAATCCGGGCCAAATCATTTTAGCACAATTTTCACCTTTAATGTGACCTATAAACTGTACCACTCAGTTGAACAACAAACTGAAATCTTTTAGGTGGAGGGAAGTGAACATAAGAAAACTAAAATAATATATTTGCATAAGTGTGCACAACCTGAAACTAATACTTTGTTGGAGCACCTTTTGATTTTATTACAGCATTCCGTCTTCTTGGGTATGAGTCTATCAGCATGGCACATCTTGACTTGGCAAAATTTGCCCACTCTTCTTTGCAAAAAACACTCCAAATCTGTCAGATTGCCAGGGCATCTCCTGTGCACAGCCCTCTTCAGATCACCCCACAGATTTTCAATCGGATTCAGGTCTGGGCTCTGGCTGGGCAATTATCCTGAGAAAAGGGCAATAATTGAGAAGCCCTTAAGATAAAAAACACAATACTTTATTGTAGTCTACTTAGTACTCTACTTGAGGGGGGTGACCAAAACTGGAGCAGTTGTGCATGGAGACCAATCAGCTTCTATCTTCAGCTTGTTCAGTTAAGCTTTTAAAATGAAAAGTAGAAGCCAATTGCCAGTCACAGATACTAACTTCTCCAGTTGTAGTAAATTCTCTTAAAGCGGTTGTATACTCGCAAACAAAAACAAAAAACAAATAAAACCTGTAGGGCAAAGGCTGGTATGCACAGCATACTAGCTCATTATGAGATACTTACAGTACCTTAGAACGAAGCCTGAGGGAGCTGACATTTTGCAGGCGGGAGTCCTCTGCACTTCACACTGAGATATCAGGACACAGCACATGACTAAAACTTCAAGGGACAAGTGCATTTAAACTGGGATAGTTGGCAAGTATAAGGCAGCTGCTTTGGGCCCCACAACAATGACAGGGCCCAGGGCAGCTTCCCCTTTTGCTCTTCCTTAAAGACGGCCCTGGAAACAGGAAGCAAAAAAATCTATCTAGTGCTCCAGGCCATTCACACCATAACCAAAAAACAGGATACCCTTCTTTTAAGTGCACAATGGGACCAGAGCATGTATGTAAAACGAAAATGTACTTAAAGTGAAGCAATACTTTTTTTTTTACTTCACAATGCATGTACTGCATTGCAATAGTCATTTAGATGGCATAACTGGTATGAATAATGCATCGATAACTAAAATAAACA
Source organism: Rana kukunoris (assembly GCA_029574335.1). Taxonomy (NCBI): domain Eukaryota; kingdom Metazoa; phylum Chordata; class Amphibia; order Anura; family Ranidae; genus Rana; species Rana kukunoris. Next base: position 57,794,944 of record CM056054.1, read on the forward strand.
CAATATTAAAAGAAAAATTGTAGGCTTACCCCATCTCATTATTGTCGCAAGGCCAGAGCAGCTGATAATTTATTGTAGTAGGAAGGGTGAAGACATACATGTATCTTCTGTTTCACTATTCAAATCTTCAAAGGCGAGATGCTTTCTTTCTGGTGAATTGGGTGTACTACAAGTAGAAATCTGAGTTGGAGCAGAACTTGATGGTAATGTCAGAGCTGGAAGTGGACTGTTATGCCGCGTACACACGATAAAACGTTTTTCAGCATGTTCAAAAAACAACGGTTTCCCAACTTCATCATTAAAAACGATGTTGCCCACACACCATTGTTTTTAAAAAATGATCTAGCAAAGCGCGGTGACGTACAACACGTACAACGGCACTATAAAGGGGAAGTTCCATTCGCCTTTGGGCTGCTTTAGCTGATTCCTTGTTAGTAAAAGACGATTTGCGCTTTTCTGTCTGTTACAGCGTGATGAATGTGCTTACTCCATTATGAACGGTATTTTTACCAGAACGAGCGCTCCCGTCTCATAACTTGCTTCTGAGCATGCGCGGCTTTTTTACGTTGTTTGAGCCCACACACGATCATTTTTTTACAAACCGAAAAATGACATTGTTTAAAACAACGTTAAAAAATGCAGAATGTTCAAAAAATTTTGTTGTCGTTTTTCAGAACCTGAAAAATTATGTGTAGCCCACACACGATGATCTTTTTAAATTACGTTTTTGAAAAACAATGTTTTTTTCATGCTGAAAAATTATCGTGTGTACGTGGCATTAGGCATGCAGGCATCTTTGTTTTACAAGTCAAGTCTTTAAAGACGAGGCACTTTCTTGCTGGGGAAATGGGGGGGGGGGACTACAAGTAGCAATAAGAGTAGGAGCAGGACATAATGTGGTGGTAATGTCAGAGCTGGAAATGGACTGTCAGTTGATGATGATCTGGGATCTAAATGACTGTCAGTTAATGTTAATGATCTGCGTGCTGATGGACTTTAAGAAAAGTAGGTGTCTATGGAGGTTTTAAGTAGAGGTGCACTGAAATGGAAATTTCAGAACCAAAACGAAATCGAAATAAAAAAAAAACGTCAGGCCGAAACCGAAACTCACCGTGCCCCCAATTGCCACCTAATGTGCCCCCAATTGCCGCCTCGCTGTGCCCCCAATTGCCGCCTCTTGTTTTTTTTTAATTACTTTATCACTTTTCTTTTGTAGCTTGTCGTTTTACTTTTTTTTATTTTTGTATAATTTTCTTATTTTTAATATTTTTCTTGTTCTTAACTTTTTAATTACTTATTTTATTAATTTAATTATTATTTCTTATTTATTTATTTTTTACACTTAACTTTATTGCTATCACACAGGAGAAAATAATTCCCTGTGTGATAGCAATTGGAGGTGACAGGTTCTCTTTATTAACCCTGTCACCTCAGAAGTGAATTGGCATCAGGGACAGGAGCCCAAACTAGGCAGCCAGGGGGAGGAGGAGGGGGGGTGGGGGACAGAGTCCCGAAGATATAGCCAGACGGAGGGAGGTATGTGTGTGGGGGGGTGGCTGCTAGAAAAGAAAGCAACTCACCGCCGCCCGTATGCTGAAACTGTCTCCGCTATGCTCGCACACACCCCCGCCTCCTCCTAACCCCACACATCTCAGCATTAGACCGGCATTCTGTTTATCACAGCATGGCTAGGAGCAGGTGGGGCTGTGTGCAAGCAGAGCGGAGACAGTTTCAGTGTGTATTTTACCGCTCTGCAGCCACTAGTCATTATCTGCAATTTTAAAGCTGTTTCGGCCGATATGTATTGGCCACCAATATATCGGTGCATCCCTAGTTATAAGTGTAGCTATCTTTTTCTCCCTGTAGATTTCTTTGTAGCAGGCATAAGCCACTAAAATGTTAGCATTGACTTTGGAACTTCTTTCAAAATCCCTATCATGCTTTTCAAAAAGAGCCATGGCGCTATCAAGATGACGGAAAGCTTCAAAGAGAATTTTTGTAGTTAAACCTTTATGCTGTTCAAAGATCTCAACCCCATCCTGCACATCTTCTTCTTTCGTGCTCTCGTCTCATACCTTGCTTCTGAGCATGCGCATTTTTTTCACGTCATTAAAGCCTACACACAACCGTTTTTCACAACGTGAAAAACAACGCAAAAATTTAGAGCATGTTCTAAATTTTTACTGCCCATTTTTCACGTTGAGAAAAATGCTCTGGAGCCTACACACAATCGTTTTTATTGACCATTTAAAAAAATGGCATTTTTAACGTCATGAAAAACGGTCGTGTGTACGTGGCATAATGCCGCATACACATGACCATTTTTTAAGGTCATGGAAAAAAACAAAGTTTTTCTCGACGTGATTCCTCTCAAGCCTGCCTTGCATATACATGATCTTGATAAAAAATGCTCAAGCAAAGCGTGGTGACGTACCTCACGTGCGACGGCACTATAAAGGGGAAGTTCTATTTGAATGGCGCCACCCTTTGGGCTGATTACGCTAATTTCCCGTCTCATAACTTGCTTCTGAGCATGCACGTTTTTTTCCCCGTCGTCAAAGCATACACACGACCGTTTTTTCACGACGAGAAAAACTTCGACGTGAAAAACGCTCTGGAGCCTACACATTTGCATTTTTCTGGTCATGTGTACGCGGCATAAGGCCCCTTTCACACGGGCGGACCGCCTGTCAGTTTTTTCGGCCGACATGAACGGGTGGTCCATGCAAGTCTGTGGAGCGTCGGATGTCAGCGGTGCTCGACAAGCCCCTCCCTGCTCAGTGAACAGAGAGGGACCTGTCACCCGCTGGCTCAGCGGAGATCAACAGAGAGATCTCCCGCTGAGCTGGCGGACGCCGCTGAGCTGATCTGCCTCGTGGGAATCAGACCTAACTCATATTGGGTTAAAAAAAATTTAATTAATATATCTTTTATCATCCTCAAGCTGTCGTCTCTGCCAACAGACATTTTTGAGATAAACAATGGAATACAGAATGAATGTTTCATGCTCTCTTTTAGGTAAAATGCCATAGCTAGCTCCCACTGTGCTTATATATGAATCATATGAGTTCAACATTAATAATTCAGTATAGTATTAATTGTTTATGTCATACAAACTTTTGCCCTCTAGGCTTATATATTTTGTACTATATATTGATATTGATGACTTACCCTACACAATTACAGGAAAAGCAATGTACTACCAATGCACATTCTTAGCAAGTTTTTTTCATGTTGTTTTATATTTTTCATTCAGTTGTGAATTATAACATATATTTTATGATCCCCATAAATCATGTGCTATGATTGAAATTTCCATTGGTTCATCCTGGCATCAACATGTAGCCTAGAACATAGGTGTGCCTTATTAGAGAGTGTAAAGGGGGTTTCAAACAACTTTAACAACTAAAATGTTTTATTTTGCTGTGAACACATTCTAAAAGGAACCCACTGTATACACCGAGGCTTAAATCAGTTCTTGAGCGAGGGTGCTCTCTTTTTGGGTTGCTTTGAACATAAACCTTTCACCAATACACTGTTCGAAGCAGGCGATCCACAGATCAAAAGGAGCCATTCTTGTGATGAAAGATGTATGTATCGGCAGACTCAAAAGAGAAACCTTTCATGCAATTCCAATGGGGAGTCATGATTTATAAACCAAACACAGCACGTTTGCTGCGCTGATCTAACAATACCACTTAAAATAAGCGCAAAGGTATGAGCACTACTCAGTGGCCCCTTGTACCTAAATACGTCAGTTATATTAGAGGAGTTATTAATGTATTCTTTCAAATGGAATTTATAGTATGCCTCCAAGCAGAATATTCAGACAGCATGAGTAACCAAACTATATTCATTTGGCTATATAAGCTTTTTGCATTGCAGAAATAGTTTATGTGAGGAGTTTCCAACACAACTTATTTTAATAAGCGGAGGTCCACCTAAACAAAAAATTGTAAAAGCCAGCAGCTACAAATACAGCAGCTGCTAACTTTTAATAAATGGACACTTACCTGTCCAGGGTGCCCGTGATGTCAGCAGCCGACGACGAGCAATCTTTTGTCTCTCGGCTGCCCCCACCGCCATCCTTGGTAAGGGAAATCAGGAAGTGAAGCGTTGCGGCTACACTTCCCGGTTCCCTACTGCGCTCACGCAAGTCGCTCTGCGCATCTTCACTGGTCCCCGCTGTGTTCTGGGAACTGTGTGTTTCCCAGAAGACAACGGGGGGATGGGAAGTGGCGTAGATACCCGCAGATTTTGCAGGTATCTATGCCCGGAAGTGGGTGCAAATACATGTATTATACAGGTACTGTATCTGCACCCCCCCCCCCCCCAAAAGGTGCCAAATGTGACACCGGAGGGGGGAGGGTTCCTTTTTTGTGCGGACCTTCGCTTTAAATTGATTTTCTGGGTATAAACACTGCAACAGGTCCAAACTCAAGGCCCGTACACACGATCCAATTTTATAGCCACAATTGTTGGCTGAATTAACGACAACAAATTTTGGCTGTTCATGCTCACCAACTGTCTGGTAATAAATGTGTTACGTCGGTCTATCTGATCGTGTGTACACAAATCCGCCCAACTAAAAATGTTAAACATCAGACAACAATAGCAGAAGTTACCCAAAGGGTGGTGGTAAAGAGCTGAAAAACCACGTGGTTTGGTGAATGTTGGCTGAAAATGTTGGGCCGTGTGCATGCAGAACAAGTTCACGGCCAACGCCCTTCGGACCAAAATCCACGGAAAAGTCTGATGGAAGTCCGATCGTATATACGAGGCTTTAGACTAGTCTTGTGCTACTTCTATACTCTGGTAGGAATTGCGGTAACAAAGACTATTGGCAACATGACACCTATACTAATGTGGTCCCTCTGGTAATATAGCATATCAGGTCATTTGGAAGCTCCATTAACCACTTCCCTAACGTAGGACGTCATATGACATCCTGGACTTTAGGAAGGATATCTGAATGATGCCTGCAGATACTGGCATCATTCAGATATCCTTCTCTTCTGCCGGCAATTCTAGGCACCCTAAGAATGATCAAAGTGGCAGTTCTGAGGCTTGATCGTTCTTATTGGCGGCGGGAGGGGACGTCCCCCCTCCCGTTGCCATATAGTGCTTCTCCGGGCGCTGCCGTGCCATCGGGGGCCCAGAGAACGAATCGGCCGGCATTGGATGAGGACCATAGAGATCTCTATGACCATCGGAGGCCCGGACACGACGTTATGACGTTTTTTCTCCTGATCTCATGCTTTCCAGCCTGGAGGAGAGATGAGGGGTCTTATTGACGCCGCATCTCTCCATAAAGAGGACATGTCACTAACAATTCCTATTACAAGGGATATTTACATTCCTTGTAATAGGAATAAAGGTGATCAAAAAAAAAAAAAAGTAAAATAAAGTATAAAAATAACAAAATTAAGTAAAAAATAAAAAAAATACAATAAAAAAATTATAATTAACACGCCCCTGTCCCCGATGGCTCGCGCTCAGAAGCGAACACACACGTAAGTCTCACCCGCATATGTAAACAGTGTTCAAACCACACATGTGAGGTATTGCCGTGTGCATTAGAGCATATGCAACAATTCTAGCACTAGACCTCATCTGTAACTCTAAACTGGTAACCTGTAAAAAAAATTAAAGCGTTGCATATGGAGATTTTTAAGTACCGTAGTTTGGCGTAATTCCATGAGTGTGCGCAATTTTAAAGCATGACAAGTTGGGTATCTATTTACTCAGTGTAACATCATCTTCCACATTATACAAAACATTGGGCTAACTTTACCGTTTTGTTATTTTGTAATTCATGAAACCGTTTTTTTTTTTTTTTTACAAAAAAATGACGTTTGAAAAATTATTGCGCACATACTGTGCAAAATAAAAAGTTGCAATGACTGCCACTTTATTCCCTAGGGTACTGAGTAATTTTCTAGCAAAAAAAATATGATTTTTACATGAAGGAGAGAAGTGCCAGAATAGGCCCGGTAGGGAAGTGGTTAAGCTTATCCCCACTGGCAACATGGGACCTCCATCTCCCTAATTCACTGCCCTATTTTGGAAAACCGTTCTGAAAATCCTCCCAGGAAAATGGGTGAGTTCATATCCTTCCTGGTGGGATCCTTTAAAAGCCTGGGTAGAGCCTAGCTGTAGAAGTTGGCTGATAAGAACAGCAGAGCCTGGTTAGAGAAGTGGGCTAAGGACTTAATCGTATACTTCTTACTGCAGGATGGGCACCCCTGATACCGGTTGATGACAGATACGGTATCAACTTAAAGGGGACTGGTTGTGAGTTACTGCATTGAAGACTATTCACTGATTATAGCCTGTTATTGCAACTACCTCATGTAAAATCTAATGGAGTTGTACTGAGCCTCTGGCTGGAATGGAGTGATTGAAGTGGATGCCACTGGAGGTGTTAGTTGGAGCAGCACAAAATTAGGGCATAGCACTGGACAAGTGCATCTCGTGGAGGAACACACTGTGGGATACAGGATCCTAATGCCCCGTGCACACAACAACATTTTCCTTAGGAAAAAACCTTGGATGTTTTTTTCTGACGGAATTCCGCTCAAGCTTGGCTTGCATACACATGGTCATACAAAAGTTCCCTGAACTTTTGTCCGTCAAGAATGCAGTGACGTACAACACTATGACAAGCCGAGAAAATGAAGATCAATGCTTCCGAGCATGCGTCGAATTGTTTCCGAGTATGCGTCAGAATTCTGCACGTTGGAATTCCTACAGACGATCGGATTTTCAGAAAATTTGAGAACCAGCTCTCAATCTTTTGCTGGCGGAAATTCCGGCAGCAAAAGTCCGATGGAGCATACACATGGACGGAATTTCCGTTCAAAAGCTCACATGGGATTTTCGATTGTGTGTACGGGGCATCAGACAACTCTAGTGCAAACCTGGTCGGGTTTGGGGCAGGTGGTGGAAAGGGAACGGAGTCACACTCTTGTGGAGTGTGGCTGGCTGCCTTTGCACCATTGGGGAAGAACTTGTGTAATTTCCTTAGGGGGTAGCACTACAACTGTTAGGTACATGAATTTCCTTTTCACCCATTAAGTGACAGACAATTTTGAACGATTTTCCAGTATACTGAATCATTAAAAAGTGTACAGTAGAATAATTCAATGCACTATAACATCCTTTTTTTTTTTGACAGTAAACTATAACATCCTTGAACACAGGGTTGATAAGCCTTACTGTGCACTATTGAGTGATACAAAGATTGGCTTAAGGGGTTGTAAAAGTAAAAAAAATGTAGAGCCTAGCTTCCTTTACCCTAGTGCAGTCCTCCTTCACTTACCTCAGCCTTTAATTTTGCTTTTAAATGTCCTTATTTCTCCCCACTTCCTGTTCTTCTGTCTGTAACTCCACACAGTAATGCAAGGCTTTCTACCTGGTGTGGAGTGTCGTGCTCGCCCCCTCCCTTGGACTACAGGAGAGGACGCTCTCTATGTTGCAGATAGAGAAAGAAGCTGTATGTTAGTGGGCGTCCTGACTCTCCTATTTTTCTTAAACTGGTTTCTTGAACATGACAATAAGATCACTGTACTCCAATGGTCTCCTATTTTTTTATTAATTTGCATGTGTATTGTACAGAAAGTAAAAAAAAAAAAAGTTTTTTTTCTAAATGTCGATCTTTTTTGGTTTATAGCGCAAAAAATAAAAACCGCAGAGGTGGGTATAATGTCGAATGCCCACGCAATTGTCAGTAAAAGCGACGCAGTGCCGTATCGCAAAAAAATGGCCTGGTTGTGAAGTGGTTAAACGCCACCCGAGTATTGTTGCTGACCGTGTCCATCCCTTTGTGACTACAATGTACCCATCTTCTGATAGCCACTTCCAGCAGGATAATTCACCATGTCACAAAGCTCAAATCATCTCAAACTGGTTTCTTGAACATGACAATGAGATCACTGTACTCCAATAGTCTCCACAGTCACCAGATCTCAATCCATTAGAGCACCTTTGGGATGTAGTGGAATGGGGGATTTGCATCATGGATGTGCAGCCAACAAATCTGCAGCAACTGCAAGATGCTATCATGTCAGTATGGACAAAAATCTCTGAGGAATGTTCTCAACATCTTGTTGAATCTATGCCAGGAAGAATTAAGGCAGTTTTCTTTTTTTTTTTGTCAATACATTTTTATTCAGTTTAGGAACATTACAAAATTATTGCATAATCAATATTTGAAGTAATACAAAACTGTAATGCCAGTGACTTGTCTGTATTGTTCCCCTATCCAGATGGTTCCTGTAAGGACTGAGCAGGCGCAATCCTTGCCGACGAAAATCTCCGAACCTTGGCCGGCATCCAGGCTCATTCCTTAACATCCCCGTGGATTGGAGGATGTTAAAAATAGAGCCAGGAGGCCGAGCGAGCCAGGAGGCTGCTCCTCTGACAGGGGGGGTTTGTGCTGATCGATTATCAGCACAGCCCCCCCCCCCGAGGATGCCCACACTGGACCACCAGGAATGCCACTAGACCACCAGGGATGTAAAACACAGGTATGCCACCCTAGACCACCAGGGATGACAATAACAGAAATAATGGATGCCAATCAGTGCCCGCAATGGATGCCAATCAGTGCCCACAATGGGCATCACTGATTGGCAGGCATTGTTTGGCACTGATTGGCATCCATTAGTACAACACATATGTTAGTGCCACCTATCTGTGCCCATCTATGCTCATTCGTGCCACCTATCAGTGCCTATCCATGCCGCCTATTAGTGCCCATCCATGCCGCCTATCAGTGCTCATACGTGCCTCCTATCCGTGCCCATCCGTGCCACCTATCCGTGCCCATCAATGCCACCTATCCATGCCCATCCATGCCGCCTATCAGTGCCCATTCGTGCCGCCTATCAGTGTCGCATATTAGTGCCCATCATCAGTGCCCATCAATGCCACCACATCAGTGCCACCTCATCGGTGCCCATCAGTGCTGCCTTATCAGTGCCCGTCAGTGCAGTACCATCAGTGATGGAGAAAACTTACTTATTTACAATGTTTTATAACAGAAACAAAAAAAACTTTTTTTATTCAAAATTTTCGGTCATTTTTTTATTTTATTTTTTGCAGAAAATAAAAATCCCAGAGGTGATCAAATACCACCAAAAGAAATCTCTATTTGTGGGTACAAAATTATAAAAATTTAGTTTGGGTACAGTGTAGCACGACCGCGCAATTGTCATTCAAAGTGCAACAGCATTGAAAGCTGAAAATTGGTCTGGGTGTATAAGTGCCCTGTATGGAAGTGGTTGAGGATGAAACTGAATTCCAAAAGCTTTTTAGGGTTTTACAACTCCAGAGAGTGTGCAAAAGGTTTCCAATTTGCTCATTACTTCTTCAACAAATGTTGGATGTGGAGGGATAGATTTTGGATAGTTTGTATGGGGTTAAGTACCACCCGTTTTTTGAGCGTTATCCCAGTGTTCAATGCACGATGATGATTTGTTAATAATTTGGAAGGATTTTATCCCAGGAGAATATTTGATCTAGGTCCCTTTCACATTTTAACATATGAGAATTGTTGTTATTTGGTTGGGATGACTGTATATCATAGAAAGGGGAAATACCTTTCCTATTGTAGTCCTTTTGGTTAAAGAAATATTCCCATATTATTGATGGAAGATCTATCATGTTATTAGAATTTATATTTTTTAACCGTTTGCACTTTCCAAGCTTACTCATAATATCAACCTTGAAGTCTGAGGGTAGATTTTCATGTAACAAGTAGCCTTTTTTGATCCAGTCATCTATTGATAAATTAATTCTACAATAGTTAAAGCGGAGCTCCGCTGTAAAAATAAATATTAAAAGCCAGCAGCTACAAATACTTCAGCTGCTGACTTTTAATATTCGGACACTTACCTGTCCTGGAGTCCAGCGATGTCTGCAGCAGAAGATGAGAAATCGCTTGTCTATCTGCTGCCCCCACCGCCATCCTCGGTAAGGGAATCGGGAAACAAAGCGCTACAGCTTCACTGCCTGATTACCTACGGGGCATTCGCAAGTCGCGCAGCGCCGGCCTCACTGGTTCACGTTGTGTTGTGGGAGCCAAGTGTTTCCCAGAACACAACGGGCGGAGGCGGGAAGTGACGCACTACCCGCAGACTCCTGGCAGTGAGGTTTTTGACAGGTATCTGCACCCCCCTCCCCCCTTAAAGGGGTGTCAAATGTGACACTGGAGGGGAGGAGGGTTCCAATGAGCGGATGTTTCACTTTAGGGTGAAGCTCCTCTTTAATTACTTCAGTTCGAATAAGTATTTTGGATTTTTGTCCTATAAGTTACATTTTAGAAAGGATATGTTTCCAGGCAAGAATTGTAGTTTTGATACTTAGTAGGTTAGGAGTGATTTCTTTAGGGAGTATGGCACTAGCTATTACATAGTTAATAGTCATAGTTTTTAGTAGATTATTTTTCTATGTTTAATCATAACAATAATAATAATAATGCAAGTCTTACCCTAACTTGCCAGGCAAGCTTCTGAAGCCAGGCAAGCTTCTTGCCAGGCAAGCTTCTGAAGCCACAGCCGAAGCTGTAGCTCATCGGGTCTCGAGGCGCTTATATAGTAACATAGTCACGATTACCCAAATCAATGGTACTCATTTTACCGACTTCGGAAGGATTGAAGGCTGAGTGGACCATCCCGGGATGGAACCTGCGACCCTGAGGGCTCAGGTGGTCACAGATTGCTGCAACGGAGCATTAGCCCGCTGAGCCATCTTACCATCATAACTTTTGTTGGGGTAAACCAGTGTTTCATCTGATCTAGAATGGATGCATAATAGTAATGTCTGGTAGATTCATACCTCCATAAGATTTGATGGTGGTTAGGATTGAAAATGCCACTCTGGGTTTCTTTTTATTCCATATAAAGTGTTTAAGCCTAGTGTTTTATTGCGTGAAAAATTAGCAGGTATCAGTATAGGGAGGCATCTGAAATAGTATAACATTTTTGGTAAGGTTTGCATCTTAAATGCAGCTATTTTACCGACCCAAGATAAGTGGGTTTTCTGTATATTTTGTAGGTCCAGGTTAATTTGTTCTAAGAGGGAGGGGAAATTTGCTTCATATATTTTAGATGGTGAAGAGGCAAGTTGTATACCTAAATACGTTATTGTGGTATTGTCCTATTTGAATTCATGTTTGGTGCGTAGGTTGTTAAAGTGGATGTAAACCCACTCTCATTCTTTCTAAACTACTGCTATAGTGCTGATCTATAAGGATATAGACACCTCCTCCACGTATCCTTACCTGTCAAATGTCTCCCCTCTGTCGGTTATAAGAACTGAAAAACTGCAGATTCTGTGGGTGGATCTGTTGTCTGGAGCTTGGTGGGTGGAGTTGTGATGTCAGTAGACTCCTCTACACTCCCCTTGTAAACATGCATTTTTTTCCTGTGTATTCCTTACACTAAATTCTGCTATGATCACTAACATCCAGTCAGAAAAGGAGTGGGAATTAAAAAATAATGCCCGTCTCCAGGCTAGTGCATGAGATATGTAAATAACCTGTCATTAACAGCAAGGGGGCAGAACGGACTAAGGTTTTTCTCTTGAAGTCCGTTTTATTTCACTGAACAATAAAAGAGAATTGCTCAGAGCTGGATTAACTTTGTGTGGCAAGGCTGGTCACAGATGATAGGAAATCTTATACTGTACATTGTGACATCAAAAAAAAAAAATGTGGGTTTACATCCACTTTAAGTATTGCAATATGAAGATTTATAGGTAGGGTATAGGATTTGTTCTGGTTAATCTTGTAGTATGGCACCTCGTTGAATTTTTATAGTATTGCATGTATTAATGGTAAAGATATTTCAGGTTTGGTTAATGGCAGAATAATGTCATCAGCGAAAAGACCTATTTTATGTTCATCTCGGCCTATGGTAATTCCTTTGACATTTGGGAATGAACGGATATATTTCGCTAAAGGTTCGATCCCTAAGGCCGCGTACACACGATCAAATTTGTCCGCTGAAAACGGTCCGATGGACCGTTTCAGCAGACAAATCCGATCGTGTGTACAGGCTAGCGGACAGGTTTGTCCATCGGACAAATTTCAAAGCATGCTTTGAAATTTGTCCGCTACAAACCTGTCCGTCGGATATGTCCACTGGTTAGTACGGCAAACCAGCGGACATATCTTCCCGCACATGCGTCGTATCCTGTGAATGGATCCGACGCATGCGCGCGGAAGTGTTTACTTCCTGGTGCGGTGACGTAGCGGTGACGTGGCGGCGTCAACGTCACCGCCGCGTCACCACGCTGTCTACCGGCGGGGATTTTGATCCGATGGTGTGTACACGCCATCGGACCGAAATCCGATGAGACATGTCCGCTCTAAACTGTCCGTCGGACAAGTTTGAGCGGACATATCTCATCGTGTGTACGACGCCTAAGGAGAATATTAGTGGGCATAGGGGGCAACCCTATTTGGTTCTGTTAGTTAAAGGAACATTTCTAGATAGCATACCTGACAAAAAAAACCTTTGCAGTGGGTTAAGTTTATAAAGCCATGATGGCTGAATGTATAAAGCCTTGAAAGCCAAATTTAGCTAGAGTTTTTGATATATAATCCCAATGCATTCTGTCGAATGCTTTTTCAGCATCTAATGCTAGGAGTAGAGAGGCCATTCGAGAATTAAGGCAGTTCTGAAGGCAAAAGGGGGTTCAAGCCAGTACTAGCAAGGTTTACCTAATAAAGTGGCCAGTGGGTGTAGTCTAAAGTACTGTAGGCACAAGTACAATTACATAAATGTTGTAAGAAAGTTATGTCTGCACCTATCTGTTCCTGTGATACAATGCATGATAGTAAGACTAAAGCCACGTACACACGATTGGTTCAAACCAATGAAAACGGACTGAAGTTTGTTTTCATCGGTCCAAACCGATCGTGTGTATGTCCCATCAGTCCGGTATCCTTCGGTTCGAAATCAGAGGGCTTGCTTTAAAATTGAACCGATGGACGGCTAACCGATAGGTCAAAACCGATCGTTAGTACGCACGAGCATCGGTTTAAAATCCACGCATGCTCAGAATCAAGTTGACGCATGCTTGGAAGCATTCAACTTAGTTTTTTTCATCACGTCGTTGTGTTTTACGTCACCGCGTTCTGACAAGATCGGTTCATGAACCGATGGTATGTAGGCACATCAGTCCATTAGTCACCTTCATTGGTGAACCGATGAAAACGGTGGATCGTATGGACCAATCGTGTGTACGCGGCCTAAGAATGAATTGGGTCCAGCATTCAAAAAAACGAATAAAAGATTATTCTGACAGCTGGAGATCATTCTGCTGGAAAAAAAGCTCATTGAGGTAGACATTAGAACTTTACAAACCTGTGGGTTGGACGTAGCAAGCATATTCCAAGGGGAAGTTATATTACGAAGATCTTTGTCTGAACAGAGGCCAGGTAATTATATTGGTAGACATGGGGAAACAAAGTGGTGTCAACAAAGAACTACTGTCCATTGGCTTATTGGGATGAAAACATGCTGTAACTTTTTGCATACTTTTGTTAACTTTTTCTCATAAATTAGAAAATAGCAATATACTGTATATAAGGTTCTTCACTATTCCCTTCACAGGAGTTAGCTTTAACCACTTGAGGCCCGCGCTACCGTCGGATGACGGCAACAGCGCGGGCCTGAATAGCCAACATGCCGTCATTTGACGGCATGTCTTTCTGGCGTTCCCAGCGCGCGCTGTAGAGCGCGCTGCGGGGAAGCCCTGTGTTGTCCGTGTCCCTTGGACACGGCCAATCACAGATCGCGGCAAACGGCCAATCAGAGCGGCCGTTTGCGATGCGATCTGTGGGCCAATGAGAGATGATCTCTCATAGATCATCTCTCATTGCCGGCTCACACAGAGACAATGTCCTGTCTCTGGAGGGGAGGAGCCCGATCTGTGTTCCTTCTTACATAGGGACACAGATTGGTCACCCCCCAGTCACCCCCCCCCTCCCCCCACAGTTATAACACACCTAGCATACACATTTAACCCCTTCCTCACCCCCTAGTGTTAACCCCTTCAATGCCAGTCACATTTATACTGTAATTAGTGCATATTTATAGCACTGATCGCAGTATAAATGTGAATGGCGCCAAAAATGTGTCAAAAGTGTCCGATGTGTCCGCCATAACGTCGCAGTACCAATAAAAATCGCAGATCGCCGCCATTTCTAGTAAAAAAAAAATAATAAAAAATAATAATTCTCTCCCCTATTTTGTAAGCGCTATAACTTTTGCGCAAACCAGTCGCTTATTGCGATTTTTTTTTTTTTTTTTTTACCAAAAATATGTAGAAGAATACGTATCGCCCTAAACTGAGAAAAAAAAATGTGTTTTTATTTTTAATTGGGATATTTATTGTAGCAACAAGTAAAAAATATTGTATTTTTCTTCAAAATTGTCGCTCTTTTTTGTTTATAGCGCAAAAAATCAAAATCGCACAGGCGATCAAATACCACCAAAAGAAAGCTCTACTTGTGGGGAAAAAAGGACGTAAATTTTGTTTGGGAGCCACGTCGCACAACCGCGCAATTGTCAGTTAAAGCGACGCAGTGCCGGAAGCTGAAATTTTACCTGGGCAGGAGGGGGGTGTAAGTGCCCAGTATGCAAGTGGTTAACATGGAGTCACTACTGTTCCCCGCTTTCCGCAGTCGTGTTTTTTTTCCTCTTGTTTTCATCATATGTGTCACCCTATTGATTTTTATCATGTGATGATGATCTACAAGCACTTAATATTATAAAATGTATACTTTTTATTCTCTGGAGCCTGCATGTTTCTTTCAATATCCCAGCCACTTCAGGGACACAAAAACCCAGAGCTCTCTTATGTGCAAATACCGACTTTGAGCAGGAAAGTTATGCTTGGCTTCTTATGCCTCGTACACACAACGTTTTTCCCAACGTGATTCCTCTCCAGCCTGACTTGCATTCACACGTTCATGCAAAAAAAAAGTCTGACCAAATCGCAGTGACGTACAACATGTACGACGGGTACTATAAAGGGGAAGTTCCTTTCAAATGGCAACACCCTTTAGGCTGCTTTTGGTGATCCTCGTGTTAGTAAAAGTTTGGTGTGAGAGCCTTGTGCTTTTCAGTCCGTTACAGCGTGACGAATGTGCTATCTCCATTACGAACACTAATTTTACCAGAACAAGCGCTCCCGTCTCATACTTGATTCTGAGCATGCACGTCTTTTCCCCTCGGAAAACCATACACACGACCGTTTTTTGGAACGAGAAAAAGACTGACGGGAAAGACGACGAGAAAAAAAAGAGAGCTGGTTTTGCGGCCAGTTTTTTCGATGAGAAAACTGCTAGGGAGCATACACACAACTGGTCTTCACAACCAATATAAAAAACGTCAGTTTTCTCGTCGTGAAAAACGGTCGTGTGTACAAGGCATAAAGCCCTGTCCAATGAAAACATTTACCAAACCATTGGTAAAAAAAAAAATTGAAATCCATCGGTCAAAAATCTACGCATGCTCAGAATCAAGTCTACGCATGCTCAGAATCAAGTCGACGCATGCTCAGAATCAAGTCGACGCATGCTCAGAATCAAGTCGACGCATTGAACTTCATTTTTTTGGGCTCATCGTAGTGTTGTACATCACCGCGTTTGGACACGATCGGATTTTTGACTGATAGTGTGTAGGCAAGACTGATGAGTCAGCTTAATCGGATATCCGATGAAAAAATCCATTGCATTAGATTCCATCAGATATCCAATCGTGTGTACGAGGCTTAATGCCGTATACACACGATCACTTTTTGCGATGAAAAAAAACGACGTTTTTCAAACTTCATTTTCCAAAACGACGTTGCGTACACACCATCGTTTTTCTACAAAGCTCTAGCAAAGCGTGGTGATGTACACCACGTTCGACGGCACTCTTTTCCATTGAAGCTCCGTCTCATAACGTGCTTCTGAGCATGCGCGGGTTTAAAAACGTTGTTTTCAACATCGTTTTGCCCACACACCATCACTTTTTATGACACAAAAAATTCAAGCATGTTGGAATTTTTTTTTGGTCGTTTTTTTTAAGACAAAAAAACGACGTTTTGCCCACACACGATCAATTTAAATGACGTTTTAAAAAACGTCGTTTTTTTTCATCGCAAAAAATGATCGTGTGTACGCGGCATAAGAGTAGAAATATTGCCCAAAAAACTCAAAACCCTATTTGCAGCTGGTAGAGTGAATAGCTTGCCATAAATACATTATAGTTTTTAAGCCCAAGTCCAGTCAATACTTTTTTCTACAGTGATCTTTTTATTGCTTTTTCTGTAGCCACTGTGGACATCTTTCCTCACTTCCCGTGTGATCACCAATTCAGGAAATGAGCAGAATTTCTCCAGCATGGCCCAGAGCACTTACCAAGTTTGCCGTGTCTCTTTATTTTTTATCCCTGTAGTGATTTTGCAATGCATCTTTAAAACAGTCCTGTCTTCCAGTTCCTGCTTTAGGATGGCTCAATTTCCTTGCAAGGTCTTATGGAGCCACCTCCGTGTGCACATTTTCAGCTAGGACTTTAGTCAAGTATCCCACCTCCAGTGGCAAGCCATTCCTCTTCTTCTCACTCCTTCAGGACCTTAAAGTGGATGTAAACCCTCCATACACCCAGTGAAGTGAACAGCCTCAAACTATACACAGAGATTAACCAAATCTTCCTATATAGGTTTTATATGTATATTTGCTGTGTTTACATTTATATACTGTTTAGAAAGTTCAGATCGTGTTAGAAGATTTTCTCTTCCTGATTAACACAGAGTGTGATGTCTGGGCTAACATTGTTGATTGAAGGAAAGGCACACACCCCCTCTCATCATAGGCAGAGACTCTCAGAGCTGTTTTGTAATAGGAGCTGCTCTCTGCTACTCTATTTTAGCAACCTCCTTTGACAAAAGATTCTGGCTGCTTTTGTCTAAAAAGTCAAAAAATATGTCAGGAGTTCTCAGGCTGATAACAGAGGAACCGTTCAGAGGAGAGCTATAAGACTTAGCTCATTGAAAAGAGATAACAAAATACTGCAGATATATGTGCCCAGCTCAAATTTCATGAATCGGGTTTACATCCACTTTAAGCCTGTGCTGTCCAATAGAATGGTACCAAGTGATGTGCTCACTGTGCTCCCTTTTCATTTGGGGAAGCAGTGCAGAGTGCTCTGGATCATCGCCGGTGATTCATAGATGACAAATAAGTGTAGGCAAAAATATTAATTAAAAAATGTACTGCAGAATGTTTCCCTCCTTCTCCAGAGTGAATTGATAAAAATGCACCATTTATTATTACTTTAAAGCGGAATTCCACCCACAATTTCACTTTTTAAATATAAATACCCCTGTAATACACAAGCTTAATGTATTCTAGTAAAGTTATTCTGTAAACGAAGGTCCGTTTTGTTAGGTTGTTATAGCATTTAGATACTTTATAAAACAGGAATTGACCGTGGCCATCTTAAGTGTGGGCATCCATAAAGCCAGACTGTATGACTTCCTGGATTTCAGCCTTGCTGATTTCGCACATGCTCAGTGCTGCACAAGCAATGTAATAGGTTTCAGGTCAGGTTTTCATAGCAACGGGAGTGTCAGAGGAAGTTGACGCCCCTTATCTATGCAAATCTCTCCTCCCCTCCTCCTTCCAGGAAATATACTAAATGATTTGTTATGTAGATATATTTGCACCGCACAGCGCACCGATCACACTGCACCAATCACAGCACACCGATCACAGCGCACCGATCACAGCGCACCGATCACAGCGCACCGATCACAGCACACCGATCACACTGCACCGATCACAGCGCACCGATTACAGCGCACCGATCACACTGCACCGATCACAGCGCACCGATCACAGCGCACCGATCACAGCGCACCGATCACAGCACACCGATCACAGCACACCGATCACACTGCACCGATCACACGGCACCGATCACACCACACCGATCACAGCGCACCGATCACAGCGCACCGATCACACTGCACCGATCACAGCGCACCGATCACACTGCACCGATCACACTGCACCGATCACAGCGCACCGATCACACTGCACCGATCACACTGCACCGATCACACTGCACCGATCACAGCGCAACTGATCACAGCGCACCGATCGCACCGATCACAGCGCACCGATCACAGCGCACCGATCAAAGCGCACCGATCACAGCGCACTGATCACAGCGCACCGATCACACTGCACCGATCACACTGCACCGATCACAGCACACCGATCACAGTGCACCGATCACACCAATCACAGCGCACCGATCACGCCGCACAGATCACACCAATCACAGCGCACCGATCACACCAATCACAGCGCACCGATCACATCACACAGCACCGATCACCGGGTTGTTGGAAGTTGTTGAGCCCTGAGTTTTTGAAGGGGGGGGTTCGCGGGATCACTGTATTTACCGCGAATCGCGGGTGGGGGGGGCAGTTGCCGCGGGTGGGGGGGGGGCAGTTGCTGTGGGTGGGGGGGCGGGTTTACCGCGAATCGCGGGTGGGGGGGGCAGTTGCCGCGGGTGCGGGGGGCGGGTTTGCCGTGAATCGCGGGTGGGGGGGGCTGATTTGCGGGATTCCTGCCCTATGAGAGTGTGGTGGGGGAGGAGAACACTGTGGGGGGGGCTGGAGAGTGTGATGGGGGAGGAGAAGCAGGGTGCATACAGAGGAAATGAGCTTTCTATATTCCTCTATACAGGCGCTGAATGCTTGATTCTCCTACCTTTTACCTCTTGCAAGCAATCAGCGCCTGTATAGAGGAATCCAGCAAGGTGATTTCTTCTATTTGCAGCCCCCCCTGCTGCACACGTAGGGCGGCATCACTGCTGTCTGAGCTGCCTGGCTGGGTCTGTGTTTTCGGCGGTGATGCTACGGTCCCGGCCCCTTTAGACCGGCTCGTGTGATTGGCTGAACACAGATCACATTGGCTGTCTATCCACTATCACATGAGCCAGCCCAGGGGGGCGGGACCGTGTTACAGCGTCCCCGCCGAAAACACACCCAGCCAGGCAGCTCGTAATACACAGAGAGAGGAGAGGAGAGGAGAGAGGGGTCATGTCCCAGGAGGCATAGCGGCTGTGATTGACGGCTGTGGCCGCGGCTGAGAAAATAAACTCATCTGCACAGCACAGTGAGTTTTTAAAATTACTAAAAATGACATGCCAATTCTATTTAAGGGGGCAGTATGAAAGGGGATGCAATAAAGTTAAAAAAGAGGGTGGAGCTCCACTTTAAGCTCAAGACTAGCTATTGATTTTTTTTTTTGTCGTTTTTAATAAAGAGAGGCAGGATTGGGATCTCCACTGGGTCTTCAATGCTAACTGTATCTCTTATTTGAATGTGCCTGCACATCAAATATAAGGAGTCAGGAGGACACAGACCCTCTCAAATTAACTTCTATTTGCACACGTATGCTGCTAAGCAGGGTGATCTAACTTTAAGTCATATGTTATGAACCTGTATGTAGTAATTATCATTACATGTCTGGGAATTATGCCGCGTACACACGATCATTTTTTGTGAAGTAAAAAACGACGTTTTTGAAACGTCACTTTTCAAAGACGATGTTGCATACACACCATCGTTTTTTCACAAAAAGCGAGGTTACGTTCACCACTCTTTTCCACTGAAGCTCGCTTCATAACTAGCTTCTGGGCATGCGCGGGTTGAAAAACGTTGTTTTAAACAACGTTTTTGCTACACACGGTGACTTTTTGTGAAACAAAAACCGACGCTTTGAAAAACGACACAAAAAATTCAAGCATGTTGGAATTTTTTTTTTGGTATATACAAAAATAGAGCGACATTTTTGAAAAAAAAACAATATTTTTTACTTTTTGTTATAAGAAAAATCAAATAAACTACATTTTAGTCAAACATTTAGGCCAAAATGTATTCAGCCACATGTCTTTAGTAAAAAAAAATCGCAATAAAAAAAAAAATAGCTACCTAGCGGGAACAGCGACACTAATACAATGATCAGAAATATGATCGCTTAGTGACACTGGCAATAGGGAGTGAAAGGGTAAACTAGGGCGGTGATCAAGGGGTTAAAACTTTATTAGAGGGGTACGGGGGCTACCCTGGACCTAACACTAACTGCCTGTCACACTGACACTAAATGCAGTGATCAGTACATATATGATCACTGCATTCAGTGACACTGTGACAGGGGGAGGGGGGGTGATTACAAGGGGTTAATGTGCCTATGTGTAGTGTGTGTCAGTGTAGTGTTGTGCAGACTTACTGTGCAATGTAATCTCTCCTCAGCAGCAGGTTGAAAATACCGCTGAGAGGAGAGATTACATCACTTCCCCCTTCCTGTGTTTACACAGGAGGAGGAAGTGACACACAGGGGGAGCGCGCGGATTGGCTGGGAGCAATCCGGAGGGAGCGGACAAAAAAGAACAGCTGTCCCCTTGTCCCGGATCGCTTCTGAAGCCACGGGAACCGCATGTACCGGGGGGGGGTCCCGATTGGACCCCCGACCCACGTCTAGGCAGGGACGTACAGGTACGCCAATGTGCCTGTACGTGCCATTCTGCCGACGTAAATGTACATGCGGCGGTCCGCAAGTGGTTAAAGGACGTACATGTACTCCCATTTGCCTGTCTGTGCCATTCTGCCGACGTATAAGTTTGTGTGCCCGTCAGCAAGCGGTTAACCCAATTTAGTGCAAAGCAGCTAGTCTCAAGGTATTTTCAGCTAGGTGCACAAAGCTTCACTCTTGTTTTGTGTTTTTTTATTGTTTGAAGAACTGGGATAGGGGTTGGGATGAATCTTGGGATACCCAGAACTAGCAAGCTTAACTGAGGACACTATCTAGAAAATTGTTAACTAAAAAAGAAGCGTCTTCTATGTAGAAATTTGCAAACATCATCAAAAGAAAACACAATGGCAACCGTCTTTCTCTGGATCTCTTTCAGACCTACTCACTTTATCGATGGTTATCTAGATGCCCCCTTCCAGTTTCAGCTGACACTGCACCATGAGCCACCCATCTAAATGAACTAGATGTTCCCCCAGCTGTTCCTGTGACTGTTGGATGATCCTTCAGCTTCCTTCTATGCCATAATCACCTTGTTTTTTCTAAGGCCTTGGAAGCACTACCAGGCTTAGTCTCTCTCCAACTGGCAAAGGACCCTGCTGTTCTAGGCTCCAGACCTTGCATACCCCTCTCAGAGCTGGCCACTCTCCCAACCAGGGATTGACTGAGGCTGCATACAAGATCAACCTAGGTTCTACCTTCTCCACCCACTATGTTCCAGCACTTTCTGGAAAGACAGGGGGAGATAGGCAAACCTGTAACTGCAGAGCCCAGAACAGACCAAACCAATCAAACCTAGCTCCACTGGTTACAGCAGAGCCCAAGAAAGTAACCAAATGTACCTACACCCTACCAAACTATTAGCACCTATCTAGGAGGGTGCTACACAAAGTTAGTATGTGGATTTATCTATCATGTCCAGATATTATTTTAAAGTAAACCTGTGGGTTAGAATTAGGGAACACTGGATAGGAAATATGAGACTTTATAGATGTGCTTGTTACCAATCTATATAGCACAATTAATTATATAAAATATATTATTGAATCATATAGAAAAGGGATAAAGTCACTTCATACAGTACATCAGCGTCCATTAAAATGAAAGGACACAACATTCAAAGTTGCATTGCTGTTTCCAAGCTTTTAATTCAACATGTTTCGCCGTGAGGCTTCTTTAGGAAAAGGAGTGGAGTCACAACTACTAAATGAATAAACAAACATATTAAAAACTGTACATAAATATATGTATAAACATAAAACACATCATAGGCTAAATTGATAAAGTACACCAATGCATCACCCCTAAAACTGACAAGGGTTCCCCAAAGAATTGATTCCTACCTCAAATAGATGAAGAAATAAAACCAAAGCACCTATAAAGTCCAATATCTCCTATGCGGTGTTGCATGTATCTATAATTAGGGGATGTTGGTGCCATATGTTGAACATTGTTTAATCCTGGACTTAACCACATACTTTTCTATATATCCTGTGGGTTAGAATTGTATCCTAAAGTGACACTTTCCGTTTAACAGTAGGTTCTCACAGGTACCTCCATGTCTTGTTAGATATCTTGGAGAGCACATCAGTGCCCTCAAGATTGGGGTGTTATAATAGGGACCACATTTTTGCTTGTTGGCTTTGGTAGCTGCATTTTTACTTCCACTACAGACAAGAGTCGGTGAATAGAGAGGTGGCGAGTATTTTCTGCTTAAAGCATAATGGTTTTGCTGCGGTGGATGTCATATAGGAGATCTTTCAGGATGTGCAGGTATTTGGGGTGCCTGCTGTTAACGGTAAGTGACAGTTGGCACATACTTTCAGTACACAGATACACATACATCTCAAGTGTGCCCTTTTTTTCAATATCTTTACTCTTGTTTGCATCATGACCTAGCAATATCCATGAAAAATGTTGTCACCAGTAGTGTGTCTGAATATCAGACATTTTTCAAGCACTTGACAATTCTATGAATAATACATGCTTTAATTATTACTTTAATGCATCGTTGTTTCTTCTATAGCCTGGCAGTTTGTAGTCACTCTTATGAATTAAAACAAAACCATTTACAGATTTAAAAAAGTATTAAAAAACACAAGAACATGTTTTTTTACACACAAATGAACCAGTACAAATGAACAAGAGAGCCCCAGATTTCTAATATATATTACTATATTAAGGGGGCCTCCGTTCAAAATCCCTGCACTTCTGGTCTTTCCAAGAAAGCATTAACAGTGGACAGTGCAGACTCCAGCCAGTCTGTTAGCTTAAAGAAAGGAGGTGCAGGGGAGTGCCTTGTCATCCTTGGCTACAGGGTTGTGTGTTTTTCTTGATGTACGCAGTGTGGTTGATTTACTAAAGGCAAATAGACTGTGTACTTTGCAAGTGCAGTTGCTCCAGATCTTAGTAAATGCAGCGGTGTATCCAGGGTATGACAGATATGGCAAGTGCCATGGGCGCCATATGAAGGAGGCACTCTCTTCTTCCCTCCCGAGTCCCATTGACTAACTGGTACCATGTCCTCTCTCACAGCACAGTGAAGACAATGGTATTCCCTCTCCCCGCACAGTGTGAGGTGTACTGACTGAGTGCACGCACCTCCTGCGCACATGCCTGTCCCTGAGGGGGGGTCCTGGCGAGGGGGTGGTGTCTGGGGGAAAGGGGAAGAGGAGGGGCTGGCTGTTATTGTTACTATGCTGTGAGCTGTGCTGAGTTGGCGAAGGCTGGGAGACAAGCTGGAGGAGGATAGACTTGGAGCGGGAAGAAGAGGGTCACTGGGGTAGAGATGCTGAGGAGACACTAGCGGCTGGGCGTGGGGATCTCACTATCAACTTCTTGGCTTCTGCGGATTAGCTTTTTCCTCAGTGACCGCATGTGCCCAGGGAAGGGAAGGGCTATGACCGCATGTGCCCAGGGAAGGCTCTGGAGGAGCAGGTAGGAACCATGCTGACCAAAGAGAGGGGGGAGGGATGTATAGGGAGTGAGGACAGGGCCCAGAGGGGGAGTGTGGAAACAAGCATGTAGGAAGGTGACTGGGGAGATATGTGGAAGGTGACTAGAGGAGAAGGGGGGATGAGGGAAGATTAATGGAGCAGGGAGGGTAAAATGCAAATGAATAGGGGAGGACAGAGGAGTATAGTGCAAATAATTGGGGGAGGACAGGGGGTATAATACAAATGAATGGAAGAGGACAGGGGGGTATAATGGCAAATGAATGGAGGAGGAGGGGGTATAATGGCAAATGAATGGAGGAGGACAGGGGGTATATTGGCAAATGAATAGAGGAGGAGGAGGCTTAATCAGATGAATTTTAATAACCTTAATTTGTTTTTTACAATGGCATATGATCAAAACAAAGTAGGTTTTTTGGACGTTAGTATTCTTAAAG
Organism: Rana kukunoris; assembly: GCA_029574335.1. Lineage (NCBI taxonomy): Eukaryota > Metazoa > Chordata > Amphibia > Anura > Ranidae > Rana > Rana kukunoris. The sequence goes on from CM056054.1 coordinate 57,818,940, forward strand.
ATAAAAACGGTAAACTTACCAGTAGGCTCTTTATGAAGGAGACTGCCAGTACGCAGATAGCTTTCACCCAAACCCCTCAAAAAATACATTTTGTTTAGCCAATTTCTGTGCATAAAACTTAATTGTACTACAAGTGAAGATTTTTAATATGAAGCAGGTGAGCTCACTAAAAGATTACCGTCAAGAGGGTATACAAAATCTACCTTAACAAAAGCATTTAACCGTTTAAATAACACTGAAAGAAAATATCTAATTTATAATTCCAAGAGGAAAAGAAGAAGGGACAATGTCGCGAGAAACATATTGCAATTTTCTAATTAACATGAGAAAGTGAGAACAATTCTAAATATTGGTTTATTCTCACCGAGGACCCACTTCTTGGGAACTTGGTGACCAAAAATCCACAAATTACATATAGAAAGGCTGGATCTATTGGTGGTATGCTCACAGAAAGTGAGTATAGGGGAGACTCAAGGAGAGACCCCTGTAACACTTGTGCGGTTATTGGCAAAAGGACACACTTCAAACTGCCTAATGGAGAACGCTTTTGTGTCAAACATTTTTCATTCCAAACATTTTGTGAACTTTAGGACGTTGCGTTGTATATGTCATGCAGTGTCAGTGTTGTGCCTTTTTTGTAGGCAAAATGCAACAAGAACTAGGTCTGCACATTAGCAAATACGTGCATAGTATGAGAATTGGCAATCTGTATTTGACTCTTGGCAGACATGTCGCTAAGAGACATAAATACAGAATGCCTAATATCAATTTCACAGTTTTAGATGTCCATATTCCATTGAGGGGGGATGTGCTGGATCAGGTATCTAAATGCCACGACACCCCAAGGTCTTAATGAGGTTGAAAGCTTCAGACCCTTTCCGGAGGGTTTCAGTTCGGGAAAACAGATTACATTTAAAAAAAATTTAAATTGAGATGGATTCTGTGAATTCTACTTCCCCTTCTTTCAAAACATTTTTGACTTTTGCTTTTTGGGGACATTTAGTGCCCTCTGTATTTGGATGTTTGAGGTACTGGACAGTGTTTCTCCTGATCGCATTTCCGTGGGGATGCTTGGCATCTTTGTATTTCTGGGTATAGATATAGAACCTTTGGGTTCTATTTGTGTATGTTTTTTGTATAATATTTTCTATATTTTGGAATTCTTTATTTTGTACTGCCGACATATGTTGTTCAATGTTTTTTCAAAATATACATATGTGTGATGATACAGGCATTCCTGGTCCTGGAGGGACTCTTTCTCTGTACGATCTCATTATTGTACCCGGCACACCAAAGCTATTGGAATATTTCCAACCACTAGAGAACACTGTGTCGGCAGCTTTTGTCTCCAATATGGCCGCTCAATCTGGTCTCCGGATGTTCGCATCCGGAAAACCAGATTAGATGCAGCTACGCATGACGTCATTACAGTGTGTTAAGTGCGTTTTCATAGACATGACACAGGAGAGACAGCCTACTCTTCTCTTCCCCCTAATTATTCATTGGAAGAATGAACTCAGCCAATCAAGGGAAGACTATAAGAGGAGAAGACCCAACACAAAGCAGCCTGACTGACTTTTAAGGTGACAGGACTGCAAATCCCAGGCTGCACTGCAGAGTCAAGGCAGGCTAGGCCCAAGGCTTTTTTGTTTCCTGAAATCCCCTCATGTGGACACGATCCCGTCGCTTCTTGCTGTTCATCTGACATCCATCCAGCACCACTCCAGTCGCCTGCCAACCTGTGTACTGAGCTTCACATTGGGAGATCGAGTGTTGCTACATGAGCTACTGTCCGGACGGCATCGAATCAGCCTGGTCATTGGCGAGAGGGGAGTCGCCTCTCACCAATTCTTTACAAATTCTTTCTCACTGTTTCACTGGGACACTTTAGGATTACTTTACTGAACCTGATTTGAACACAGACACCTTTAGCTTTCCTCATTTCAAGAAACCTATCGCTTGCTACTACACCTTATTGGATAACAGTTAATGAATTCCTCCATGCCGGTGAAGACCATCAGATCTGCAATGGGAACATTACTGTCATTGCTGCTATAAGGGCCTTTATACCATTACCTTTAAGTCGGACCTCTCATTAGAGTTAACAATTAATAGTTTGGCATGGGGTTCCCCTTTAGTACTGGTAATATCAATCAGTACTTAATAGTTTTAAAGAAGGTATTTACGGATTATCTGTCACTGACTGTATTGATGCTGTTTATTTGCACATTTTATAAATTTGTTTGAGCACTATAAAAATCACTTCAACCAAATACATTTTTTTTGTCCGGGATCTGTCGGACCAATATCATTTTGAGTTTCTTGCTGCTTAAGTAAATAAAAAATTAAAAAATGAATACCTGAACTGTGTCAGTATGTCATTACTGTGATATTCTATTAATCACATTGCCAGGTGTGCCAGAAGGGCTGAGGCTATTCCTGGGGTTGAGAGGCAGGGTAACGGACTGAACAAACTTAAGCATCTCTTTGGGGGGTATCGCTACACCCCATTAATAATGCTTAAAAAGGCTGATAACTCAATCTGGCTAGAGTCATAATTTTTCCATAGAATTGATGACCCCTAATGTGCTTCACCAAAGGCATCTAAGTAACTGAAAAGGGCTTTTAGTGTCTTTTCCCCAATACAGGGAGTCCCTGAGTTATGAACACGATAAGGACTGTAGGTTTGTTTGTAAGTGGAATTTGTTTATAAGTCGGAACACTGCTTGTAAGTTTAACTTCCGCCTGAGCAGGGATGTGGGATGTTGCAGCGTCCACCTGTGCAGGTATGTGGGATGTTCTGGACGCTTCTGGGGCTCTTCTAGCCATGCAGTACATGTAATACTGCAATGTCTAATATGCAGATCAGGAATTCTAAATGTTCTCAATACATGTGCTTTTCGTCTCTAATTTAGAAAGAACTGGGACCTATGAAGGCCAGTCAACAAGCCTTTTCAAGATGTGGTCAGAAATGGCTCCAACATTTCACTCATCACAGATTTCCGTCATAAATCATGACTGAGGAATATGGGAGCCAAATTATTCTTGCAGGCATCAGATTTCTCTGGTGTCTGCACATAGTAACACTGATGAGCACTTAATGACATCGTTTTGGTGGCAGATTTCAGGGTCACAATGTCAGCTAGCAGCAGTAACGGCAATAGAGCGTTACTGCTGAGAGATTAAACAGATTAAATTTGCATTTCTTTAATACTGACCAGTATGATTTATAGCTGATATGAAAAGCTTGTATTTGGACTATTTGTTACTTTTCCTTTTTAGTAATCATTTTTAGTAATCCACTTCATTTAGGGCATTGGCAGATATCTATTCACTCATTTTTGGGAGTTCATGAAATGTCGTTAATTCTCTGTAGTAGTCTGTCTCTCCGTAGTTTAACAAATATCAGAGCATGCGAAAAATACATGTATGTATCAGAAAGATGTATTTAAAGTTGTCGCAAGTCTGACAGAACTGTCATATATATACATACAGTATATATCTCAAAAAGAGTAAAATTATAAACGCAACACTTTTGTGTTTGCTCATATTAATCATGAGTTGAGCGCAAAGATCTCCGACTTTTTCTACACAAAAGGCCTATTTCTTTCAAATATTGTTCACAAATCTGTCTGGGTTCACACTGGTGCGACATGACCGCCGTCCTACTTTGCATTGGACTTTGCCCTGCGACTTGAAGCCGACATACGTCCAACTTTCAATGAACTTGGATCCCGACTTGGATTCCCGCCAATACCAGGCACTTTTTTGGTATGTATCTGGAGGAGAAACGACATGCCAAATTTTAAATAAAAAACCGGCATGGGTTCCCCCTCCAAAAGCATACCAGGCCTTTCGGTCTGGTATGGATTTTAAGGGGAACCCCAACACCAAAAAAACAGCGTGGGGTCCCCCCAAAATCCATCCAAAAGTCCCTTATCTGAGCACGCAGCCTGGCTGGCCAGGAAAGGAGGTGGGGACTAGCAAGAGGCCCTCCCTGAACCATACCCTCCCTGAACCGTACCAGGCCACATGCCCTCAACATGGGGGGTGTGTGCTTTGGGGCAGGGGGGTGCACTGCGACTTTGGCCTCTTCTCCCGTGCCTTCTGCCTTCTTCCGGGCTCATTCGCTATCATCTTCCAGCTCTTTTGCTAGCTCTGTCCCCGGTCTTTTCTGTCGTCTTCATCCCTCTTCTCTTCTTCCGATGTTGACACAACGCTCTCTCCCGCTGTAATGCCATGTGCGCAGTGCGCAATGACTTATGTAGGCATGGGGCGGGGTCACCAGGTGATGTCACCTGGTAACCCCGCCCCTTATGACATCACAACCCCAGGGCATGATGGGACTATGACGTCATAAGGGGGCATGGTCACCAGGTGACATCACCGGAGAGCGGGAGAAGAGGCTGAGGAGACCCCCCCGGAGCTGCCTAATAAATGACTTTAAAAACCTGTTTAGTGTGGGGTTTTTTATTGACACTTCTTTCCCCCAGGTGAATGGGTAGAGGTATGAGGTACCCCATACTCATTCACATAGGGTGGGGGCCCGGGATCTGGGGGCCTCCTTATTAAAGGGGGCTTCTTGATTCCGCAGACCCCGACAACCAACAGCCAGGGTTGTTGGGAAGAGGTCCTTGTCCTCATCAACAGACCTTCATAGGTCCCAGTTCTTTCGAAATCAGAGACGCAAAGTAAATGTATTGAGTAGGGATGAGCCGAACACTCCCCCATTCGGTTCACACCAGAACCTTCGAACGGACCGAACGTTCGCTCGAACATTTAGAACCCCATTGACGTCTATGGGACTCGAACGTTCGAATTCAGAAGTACTCATTTTAAAGCCTAATATGCAAGTTATTGTCGTAAAACGTCTTTGAGAACCTGGGCCTTGCCCCAGGGAACATGTATCAATGGAAAAGAAGTTTTAAAAACGGTCATTTTTTTTTCAGGACTCCTGAAAAAACGACCATTTTTAAAACTTTTTTTCCATTGATACATGTTCCCTCGGACAAGACCCGGGTTCTCAAAGACGTTTTCACAGGCATACTATAGACATCCAGCAGGTACAATATTTAATATTTTTTTTTTTTTTTTTTATTTAAGCATCATTAAAATCACTGCTCCTGATTTAGGAGCAGTGATTTTAATCATGCTTAAATAAAAAAAATGAAAAATTACTTTAAATATTGTACCTACTGAGTGTCTATAGTATGCCTGTGAAAACGTCTTTAAATAGCACAATCACCTGCCTGCCAGTAAATTAGGAAGTACTGATTTACAGTAGCTAAACTATACAGTGTATAAATATATGTACAACACCTGGGATGTATATATCTTCTACACACTGTAACAGCCTGACTGCCTGCCTGCTCTATCCACCTGCAAAAAATGACACTCTCTGTCTCTCTCTGTTCTCTCTAACCACCGTCGCAACACACCACATAAGGCTGACCTGCAGGCGGCCTTTTATAGTGTGGGGCGTGTACTAAACCCCCTGAGCCATAATTGGCCAAAGCCACCCTGGTTTTGGCCAATTATGGCTCTCTGTACTGACGGCGCTGTGATTGGCCAAGCATGCGGGTCATAGTGCATGCTTGGCCAATCATAAGCCAACAATGCCGCAATGAATTATGGCCCGTGGCGCATCACTTGAATTTGGAGCGAACGACCCGTTTTGTTCGTATTTCGACGAACGATCGAACATCCGATGTTCGAGTCGAACATGAGTTTGACTCGAATACGAAGCTCATCCCTAGTATTGAGTACATTTAGAATTCCTGATCTGCATATTAGATCAATGCCAGATAACTAGCGTTACCAGAAGAATAATTGCAAAAGCTGTATTTCTCAAATTTTCCTTAAAGAGATAGTCAGACCATTCATTTGGTTTTGGGTTGGGCTATCTTCAGTTTTCGATTTACTTATCTTGGATTTAATGCCAGACTCAAGTCACACTCAATATTCCCTTTTGCTCAAACCCTGCAGCTATATAAAAGTTTATGTAGGGAGGTGGGTGAGCTGGGTCAGCACAGAGAGTAATTAAAACACACCCAGATGGGGAAAGGGAAAGAGTTATGCCGCGTACACACGGTCGTTTTTTGCGATGAAAAAAAACATTGTTTTTTAAAACGTCATTTAAATTGATCGTGTGTGGGCAAAACTTTGTTTTTTGTCTTAAAAAAAACGACCAAAAAAAATTCCAACATGCTTGAATTTTTTGTGTCGTTTTTCAAAACGTCGTTTTTTGTTTCACAAAAAGTCACCGTGTGTAGCAAAAACGTTGTTTAAAACGACGTTTTTCAACCCGCGCATGCCCAGAAGCTAGTTCAATGGAAAAGAGTGGTGAACGTAACCTCGCTTTTTGTGAAAAAAACGATAGTGTGTATGCAACATCGTCTTTGAAAAGTGACGTTTCAAAAACATTGTTTTTTACTTCACAGAAAACGTTGTTTTTTTTCATCACAAAAAATGATCGTGTGTACGCGGCATAAGTAAAACGACGTAAGCGACGGAAAAAGCCGACGCTGACCCGACGCCATACTTAACATGGCATCCGACGGCACCCGACGGCATCCAACAGTACTTCGTAAGGTTACTCCACATAGAAGCTGGGGTAACCTTACGCTGACGAAAACGACTTACGCGACGACGGGGCGGCGTAAAAGCGATCGGGAATCGGCGTACTAGCCTCATTTGCATATGCAAATGAGAAAACAACGTAAAGGCCACCTAGTGGCCGGAGTTGTCATTACAACTACGATCCGCAAGTGTAATGGTTTTACACTTGTCGGATGTTGAAGCGTATCTATGCCAAAGTGATGCTAAGCATTACACGCATAGATACGAGGCAAAAAAACGGCGATACGACGGGGTATCTGAGATACTCCGTCGTATCGCCCCTGAGAATCTGGCCCTGTGTATGTATATATATATATATATATATATATATATATGCAAAGAAGTAGAGGAGAACTGCACCCGGAGTACAGCAAGTGCCAGCAAACAGGTCTAAAGTTCAAGAGTTGCTGCACTTAAAATCGTTTCTTTATAACGGTTACATACCAAAAAAGTATTCAAGATAATCAGATATAGATATCCGTTTCGAGCTTACATGCTTAAGCCCTTCCTCAGATCAAGTTAGAACACATGTAACAATTTCATGAAAGTCATGTGATTTTAAACACTTCACAAGCTACATCACATATAGAATCAATTACATCGAAAAAATTTAAATCATAAAAATAAATATAGATCCAAATCTGTGTTTAATCCATTAGGAGTAATAGTATTAAGAACATTTTCTTAATACTATTACTCCTAATGGATTTTTTCGATCAATGCATATGTGTCTGAATATGTGTCTGCATTTATTTTTATGTTTTTTTCTTTTCACTTTTAGGTAATGTTTTTTACATAATATATATATATATATATATATATATATATATATATATATATATATATATATATATATATATATATATATATTTCAGATTGACACTAGGATGGCTCCTGGGGGAACTATGAGACTGTGGCCAGCCTGATTAACCCTTTTTTGTATCTTTGGAGTGAAAAACTTGAAATAACCATGTAGGAATTAGATTGTATTAGTAAGCAATTAACCATGTAATTGATTCCATATGTGATGTAGCTTGTAAAGTGTTTAAAATCACATGACTTTCATGAAATTCTTAGATGTGTTCTGACTTGATCTGAGGAAGGGCGTAAGCATGTAAGCCCGAAACGGATATCTATGTCTGACCATCTTGAATACTTTTTTGTTATGTGAGGCCTTGTACATACGATGGGATGTATCCGATGGAAATGGTCCGACGGACCGTTTCCATCGGATATGTCCGCCGGACTGTTTGATCCGATGGCTGTACACACCATCGGATCAAATTCCCCGCCGGCGCACAGCGCGGTGACGCGGCGGTGACGTTGACGCCGCCACGTCACCGCTACGTCATCGCTACGTCACCGCACCAGGAAGTAAACACTTCCGCGCGCATGCATCGGATCCATTTACAGGATACGACGCATGTGCGGGCAGATATGTCCGCTGGTTTGCCGTACTAACCAGCGGACATATCCGACGGGCAGCTCTCCAGCGGAAAAGTTCCAAAGCATGCTTTGAAACTTTTCCGCTGGAGAAATCCGGCCAAAACTGTCCGTTTGCCCCTACAGACGAGGGGATTTTTCCTCTGAAATGGTCCGTCGGACCATTTTCAGCGGATTTATTCCCTCGTGTGTACAAGGCCTAAGGGTCCTTTCACACAGAGCGGACCGTTTTTCGGTCCGCTCCGTGTGTCCGTCGGCTCAGCGGGGGATCCCCGCTCAGCTGTCAGGCGGACAGGGCAGTCCACCCAAAGTCCTCCGCTCTCCCCTATGGGGAATCGGATGGAAACTGTCCGTCTGTCCGTTTGCATCCAATCCGTTTGGCCGGACGGAAGAAAAATAGGACATTCTTCCGTCCGAAAAAACGAATGCGGATCTTGCGGACGTTAGCAGATGCATCATCCGCTAACGGATCCGCTCCCATAGGGGTTCATTACAAGTCCGTAAACGGACTTGTAATGAACGGACGAGCGGTGCGGACATGTGAAAGGGGCCTAACCCTTATGAAGATATTTGAAAAATAAGGAAACGATTTTAAGTGCAGCAACGCTTGAACTTTCTTCATATATGTGTGTATACACTTGGGAGCAGATGTACCATATTTCCAGGACAGTGTGGGTTAATGGTTATATTTTAAACGTGAGGATAAGGGGGGGGGGGGATTTGGTAAACTTTCCATTTTCTATGAGTACCATACTTTGATGATGTAAAGATTCTCTTCTATATAGAGGGATTGTAGTTAGAGAACTCTATATAGCTGGCACCTATCAGTCACATTGACATCCAGCAGTAAAGGCAAAAGGTGAGCCCTTGATAACATCAGCCGTATTAATCCACCAGAGACTAGATTGGGAAATCCATTTGTAGCAATAAGCTGAATATCTTCTTACGTAATCAGAAAACGTCCTTAAGCTAATCCTCTTTCCCTCTCTCTATTGCATGACACGCATCTTACCAGGGCACTTTCCCCAAGTGTTAAATATGGATTTTTTTTTCCCTTTTAATACATTTTGTTAAGGAAGAAATGCATTTGTAGATTATTCTCTTTGATTTTCAAAGAGAGTTCCACACTTGAGAACGCTAATGCATCTGCAGCCACTACAACAAAGGTGAGCATGTGATATTGAAGAGATAGCACACTGAATAATGATAGAATATCAATAAAACACATGGGTAGCCACTAGAGAGACAAGAAAATGGCTTGTATATGCTTTTCTGTTTAATTAATTTTAATCCTTCCAATGGCTTGACTTTTTTGTTTATTTACAATAGCGTGCTCCAAGTGTCTCAGGTATCCCATGTGTCATTCAGCTATCTACGATGTCGCTTGGGTCAACCTCTATTTGCCTATTGCATATAACAATAAAATTCCCGTTTTCATAGATTCTGTTTTACTGCTCTCCTTATCTCAGTGCAACTACAGTATATAAAGTGAAGCTTCACTCAGTCATGTGCAGAGGAAGCTCCAATTTTCTTTAAATACTTCTGCATATGGATGTTTGTGTTACAATTCTTTTATGTCACTTGATGATTGAAAAAAAAAAACACTGAACTTAAGAGAATGTCTGTAAAGGTTACCACTGTTTACGATATCCATTCCATCGCCCCAACCACGACAGCTTAGCCGACACTCTGACAATCCCTGTAGACACGATCCATTCCCCAGAATTAAGACGAGACAAGCTCCATTCTCTCTGGGTCAAATGTATGAATGTTTTAATGGTAAACTCAGCTGGTTCTTATACAGTTACAAACATGTCACAGTTACTCACAGGGACAATGAAACTCTCCACCCCCTAACATCACACAATTAACTTCAATCACATTATTTTAGATGACATTCAGAGGAGGTAATTATCCCCCCGACGTCCCGTCTCTGACAACAGCTATTCGCCTGCAAAATACACATTCCTATGTCAGACGTTCGGCCCCCGAATTACAAGAGTTAATTACTACAGCTGACAAGACACATTCCACACATAAAACAGTATTAGCATACATAATTAGAGGTCTAGGATCCAGGCTGACTCTCAGTTTCAATCCACAGTAGTAGTCTTAGTTAGCATCTCAACAGCCTTACACAATGGACAATGAAAGGTCTTAGGAGCTGACACAATTAACACCTCAAAAGCATGTGTCCCCACATTGAATGAAACATTAACCTTTACAGCTTGTAATATGTCCAGATCTCCTGCAAAACATGAATTATCATTTATCAGCCACCCTATGACCAAAAGGGGCACCGGGTGACCTTAGACCCAAGAGTCATCAGTGACGCTGGCACAGGAGTACCCTGCATCCCTTAAAAGTCTCTGGGTGTCACGGGCCATTCTGTTACAATGACTATTTTCTTTCTACTTCTTCATGCAGCTGATTTTCTCTCAACATCTGAGTAGACATGATGACTGACATATACATACAGTGGAACCATAGATCACGAGCATAATCCATTCCAGGAGAATGCTTGTAATCCAAAGCGTGTTTTCCCATAGAAGTCAATGGAAACAAAAATAATTTGTTCTGCATTTACTTCAATGGCATGCAATACCGCATGTGGCCAGAGGTGGGGGGCGCTGAAGAGCCTTAAACACTCATAAAGGCCCGAGGACAGCTCTGCTGAACTTGAAAAACCTTGTAAAGGCTTGGGAACTGAATATTTCAGAGCGTTTCCAAACGGCTCTGATCGGCTCTGGCGCCCCCCCACCTCAGGCCAAACGTGGTACTGCACACCGATGTGGCTTGAATCCTGCTTGTTTTGCGAGACAACAAGGAGAAGCCTATCCTTTTCTTTGCATTTACTGCTGGGGGCCATTCATCCATATTGAGAGGTTCCTAAATGCCGCTGGCTTGGGGATTTAAAGAGACCGATCCGTGGCTTATTTGGTGCATTGAAATTTGAAGCTGCTGCCTGTGTGATTTACTGGGAGGCTTGATTACAAGCCAGCTGAGGTGAGAGGCTGGGGAAAACGGGGTCACTTGGAGTGGAGTACCTGATAGTTTGCGGTGGATGTGAGCACTTTACACCTCAGGAACCGTTGTGGACGGTTGATTTTTGCATTCGATTGGAGTTGTTTATTTGAGGAGCACATTTAAAGATTCACACTTTGCACTTTATTGCATGAATTATTTTTATGCATCTGAATTATTTTTATGCATCTGGATTTTGTTGCATCGTATATTTAATTATCTATAATATATTAATTATTTATTTTTATGGTTAGTTTATTAGGAGCTATTTTGCACTATTGTTGCACTTTATTCTGGATATCAGTGACACTGTACCTAGTGTTGTGTAATATATATGCACACATTTTTTGCACGTAGCACAGTAATTGCCTCAGCAAGCGCCACAACACCCCCTGTTTTTATTCACTTTACTCAGTGTGCAAACACTAAACTAGTTGGGCTGCTTATTTTAGAATATTTATTTCATTAGTGTGGTTTGCGCATTAGTTCCCCCATTATTCACATCTTTGATATGAAGACAGATTCAGGTGCTTCTGCAAGTTGTATTTAAAATACATTTAATTAATTTTCAACCGCTTCCTTCACGCCGTACGACTATATGCGTCCTGTATTGAAGAGGAATACTGTTGTTATGGTAGAAGCTAGCTACCATAACTCGGGTATCCTCTTCAAGAGCCGGCGGTTTTCTTTCAGATAAAACTGGTTTCTGCGGCTGATTCGCAGCAAGATCACCTTTACCTGCGGCGGGAGAGGGCCCCCCTCCTGCCGCGCTCCAGTGCCCTCCGCTTACTGTGGCCATTGATAGCGGCGGAGGCGATCTGATCCTCTTCCTAGCCTGACATGGAGATGAGTGAGGGGAAGATGCCCCCCCCCACCGTTTCTATGTCATTGCAGGGCGGAAGCGACGTCAAAACGTCAAAATAATTTATTTTCAAATGACAATAATTGTATTAATTTTTTTTATTGCATTTTTGTGTAAATGTGAGATCTGAGGTCTTTTTGACACCAGATCTCATGTTTAAGAGGTCCTGTTACGCTTTTGTATATTAAAAGGGATGTTTACATTCCTTGTAATAGGAATAAAAGTGACACAATTTTTATTTATTTTTTAAATAAAAGAGAAAATTTTTAAAATAAAAGGTAAAATAAATAAGAAAAACTATTTTTAAACGCTCCCCGTCCCAACAAGTTTGTGTGCAGAAGCGAACGCATAAGTGAGTAGCGCCTGCATATGAAAGTGGTGTTCAAAACGCACATGTGAGGTTACGCCGTGATCGATAAAACAAGAGCAATAATTCTAGCCCTAGACCTCCTCTATAACTCAAAACATGCAACCCGTTGAAAAAAATCTGTTTTTAACTTGTAAACACCAAATCTCAGAAAGAGGCTCGGGACTGTAGTGGTTAAAAACACACACACAGTTATTAAGTTCTTTTTTATAATATCTATTTAGCTTTAAAATGTTTACTAAGTTTCCCTTTAGAAACTTCTTGACAATAAGTAAAACATTATTTTGGTTTACCCATACATTCAACACTTCACCAAATGTCCAAATGTTACAAACCCTGTGGCAATCAGGAAACACATGAGCAATTGCCCAATAAAACTGACACAATAAAGACTATGAACACATCCATGACACTTTTGTCCATCCTTTATAGTAAACATTCATTTAATGAGATCTGCAAGAAAACTGACAGTAGAATATTGATTTTTCTTTTTGGCAACAGGAAACTCAGGCGATAATCTCATTATTTAAGGGAATTCCATTGGGTCCATTTATCAACGAGGGCAGCAAAGCCTAAAGAAATCATCAGCTTGGAAAAAACAACAAGGTTTTTGTTTTTAGAAAAATGTAGGTCAACACAAAGCATTAGACAATGAAGAAAATTACATTTTCCTTAGATAAATAACTTGAAATGAAAAGAAATAGAATTGTTTAACTGGGTTATTTAATTTCATATATAAAAGATTGTTGATTAAAGGAACCCCCCCCCCCCCAAAAAAAATGCCTTTAGGCTAGGTTTACGGCACACTCGGACACACGGGCAATTCACCTTGCTCCCTTCAAACCGCTGCCGCAGCCTTAGTTTTAGTTGAACTACTTGAGTTCTTTGGTCTGGGACATTCAGAGCTCAAGGGGTTTAAACAAGCTAATTTCTGTGTAGCTCTGCTTTTACATAAAAGCAGTGCTTTTATGTAAAAGTGACCAGTCAGCTATTTTACGCTCTCCTTTAGACACCATTCACACCTGAGCGTTTTGGAACTTGAAGCCTGAAGCTACAAAATGCTGGAGGGGAAAAAATCTATTATTCTCTATGGAGATGGTTCACATCTCCACTCCAAAACGCCTGAAGCCAGAAGCTCCAAAGCGCCTGAAGCTCAAACAAGTTCTGGGACTTTTTTTAGGCAGATTTGGGCGTTTTTCTGCTTTTTACATTGGTGACCTTCTGACCTGTACAAAATCGCGTTGTGTTCTGGAGGCGGTGGGGGGGTGGGGTTGGTGTTAACTCGCTGGGTTGAATGAGAAAAAAACATGACATGTGTACCAGGCTTAAGTGTTCAAAAATATAAAATATAATATTAAAAAATAAATAAAGCACCTCCAAAAAGGCATTTAAAGCATTGACTGTTGATAATTTTGGGTACTGCAAAAGTGGAACTTCCGCTTTAAGCTCTCCTTGCCCCCTAACATGCTACATTTGGCATGTAATTTTTTTGGGGGGTGTGAGGGCTTCGTTTGAAATGGGACTTCCTGTCCCACTTCCTCTTTCTGCCTATCAGCTGCCTAGGTGACTCCTCCTCTCCACCTAGGCGGCCCCCTCCCTCTAGGCGATCTTTTGGGACACATGAAGATCGCCTGTCCACTCCAAAAGCACAATGCGTGCTTGGCTGTGAAGCCGAAAGCTGTCAAGGCCCGGGCACCCACAGTGTCAATGGAGGCGCCGGCCAAGAGGAGGGGGAGAGGAGCGACGCTTCGTGCGGCCGCATTGCTGGACCATGGAACAGGTAAGTGTCTGTTTATTAAAAGTCAGCAGCTACACTTTTTGTAGCTGCTGACTTTTAATAAACGTAAAAAGCCTGGAACTCCCCTTTAAGGTTTAGGGTGAGTTTACACGAGTGCGAATTGGATTTCAGTGCTAGGCTTCTTCCATTCAAGATACTTGGAGAGTTTGTGCTTCACAGCGCTCCAATGGCCTTGGACTTGTAACTTCAGATTGTGGACTCCCCAGCCCCAGAAACTGGCATCAGAATCATCCTATCTCCTGGGCTCAGGGGCATGCCTCCGAAAGAAGAACAGTGCCGATGTCCAAAATTCCAGTTCTTTATGAATTTGTATAGGCACAAAGAATTTCTGATCTATAGACAGCCCAGCTCATAGGTTAAAGAAGGCAAATTGAAACACCCTCATGTTCCACCTGGCCCAAGGTATAACCACTGCCAACAAGATGTTCAAAAAGATTCCTGTGCCAATTCTATAAAAAAGGCAGACACATGAACTGGAAGTGACATCTGACCATTGCAAATCTCACATGCCTCTGGTGCTCGGCATTGATCGGTACATGTAAGTATGAGTCGGCCGATCGATTGATACCAACTGGTCCTCCTGCTGAACTGTCCCTGCGACTGTCAGCATCAACTCCATCTTGAACCCCTTGGTGTGTATGAACACATTTGATTCCTTCAAACTGAAACAGGCCAGAAGGCTCCTGCCTTAAAGCAACACTAAAGTCAGAATTTTTTTTTTCTTAAAATAACAAACATGTTATACTTACCTCCACTGTGCAACAGTGCAGCTCGTTTTGCACAGAGTGTCCCGGAAAGCTGTCTTCTGGGGTCCCTCGGCGGCTGTCTCAGGTCCTGCCCACAAAAGCATTCCACCTTAATGCAAGGGCGCTCGCATGGTGGAAAGCTTTTGCGAGCGTGCTCCCGTGATGCAGCGGCGGCCATAGCCGCCGACTGTATCACTCGGCCCCACCCCCCGGCACGCCGTGTCATCCGCTGTGATTGACAGTAGCACCAGCCAATGGCTGCGCTGCTATCAATCCGCCCAGCCTAGCCAATCAACGGCCAGGCTGAGAACCGAAGAGGATGACGTGGACACGCCCGGGAATTTTGAACGGTCAGGTAAGTAAAACGGGGGCTCGGGGGGGGGGGGGGCGGTGCTGCCAGATGTTTTTTTACCTTGATGCATAGGATGGATTAAGGTAAAAAAACGTTTACCTTTACAACCCTAGTACTAGAAAAACTGTCGAGAAAGGCCCCCAGATGATTCTATGTTTCCGGCATCACTGGCATTATGGCATTGTAGCAGTACAAAAATCTTGCAAACATTTTCTCTTCTGAGATCTGTTGAATATAAAATAAATGAATTCAGTGGTCAACTTTGGAATTCTCCCTTGTACTCCCACCTGTCTTCTGGACCCACTGGTGTTTGATGATTGTTGTCCAAACCCTCCAGAAGGAGGCTACAATCATCAACTTCACTCAGGCCCCTGGTCCCAACTGAAAGAGACTGTTTGGGCGCACCTTCAAAAATACTTTCCAGTAGCTTGCTCTGTACTTGATTTTATGTCAAAAGTAACTTTGAGACACCTCCCCTGTGATCTGTTAAATCTGCAGCCTGTCCTATAAGGCCCCGTACACACGGCCGAGGTTCTCGCCAGAAACCAGCGAGAACCTCGCTGGGAGCTGCATTCTGCCGAGAACCTCGGCCATGTGTACGCTCTCTGCTCGCCCCGCCCGTCGGGAAACCCGTCGAGCAAATAGAGAACAGGTTCTCTATTTGCTCGACGGCCCGTCGGGATGAATGGCTGGTTGCCATTCCCGACGGGCGGGTCGCAGATTCTGACGGCTGGCAGAGAACCTCGACGGGCGGAACGATGTGTTCCGCCCGTCGAGTTTGTCTGCCGTGTGTACGCAGCATAAGAGTTGGCTTCCTGCATCTTCTGAAGTTCAGTAGGATTGAGTGAAGGATGGCGGCTTCCCCTTACTAGTCTGTGGCACCAGTCTAGACTTTTCCTCCTTCCTGTCATTCGCTTAATTGCATTGTGCCAAATCTTGTAGTTTCCAGTGTTGAATGTAAAGACATTTCTGAAGTTTATATAGCGACGTTAACTGTTTTGCTGATTGGCAGGCAAAATCTGTAACTGTATAGATTCTGTGCAAGCCTGATGGCCAGATCACCACACTTTCTGTGTTCCAGATGTGTTTCCACATGAGTGTTTTTGATGCATTCTCAATTTCTCAATGCATTTTGCCACTTTCCAGATGTGTTCCATACAGAAACAATGCAACATTCTACTCTTGTTGACGGCACTAGAAAGCGCTGTACTGGTGTGAACTAGGTAATTGGAATCAAAGTTAGACACTGTCTATGCATGCTTGATGCAGAATAAAAATGCACTGGACTGCATCTGTTGTGAACAAGTCCACTTTCTTATCCATAGGATCTCTGAAGGCAACCAAGTTATAAAAAGGCAAAGACACTTGCTGCCCCAGACACTAGAGGGCAGCATCCAACCCTGGATGTGCAGTGCATAAACATATGAAGCACTACCTACTCAGGAGCCGCTGGATAGATTTGGGATCGGCGTGTCACCCTTGAAGCATGTCTAGGGGTATGATGAAGAGTAGATAATGTGAGCAATGATAGAATGTCCAAACAGCAAGGTGTCGTTTTGTCGTTTTCTGTGCTTTTATTCTTGTGCCCAACATGGCAAACAGGCAACTTCAGGTGAAGGAAGAAAGATGGTGAAGAGAGGAGGAAATTGCAGATTCAGGCCTTAACTATTTGTAGAAGCAGTCCTGCTTCAATGATAACTTTACTTTGTCGCAGTGGCGGTGCGTCCATAGAGGGTACTGGAGCGCCGCCCCCTCTGGCTACCGCACACACCACTGACAATATACATAGATTAATGCATTACATTGCATGAATCTATGTATTGCCGCCGAATATTCTGATGGCCGGCCCCCTGGTGAGGGCCGGCCATCTGAATAACGGCGGCTGCGGAAGTGCCTATCAGAGTCGAAGGCTGTAGTGGGCTTCCGGATGCTTATCCTCGGGACGCACAGTATGTACCGGTAACCTGATTGGCTGAAGCGTCAACAAAGGCAGAAGAACACATCGTGGGACAGAAGAAGAAGCACGGCTGACCCCAGGTAAGTGCCGGGGGGGGCATTTTACGGGGCACAATGGATACAATGGCAGGGCACAGTGGCGACAATGGCAGGGCACAGTGGCTACAATGGCAGGGCACAGTGGTGACAATGGCAGGGCACAGTGGTGACAATGGCAGGGCACAGTGGCTACAATGGCAGGGCACAGTGGTGACAATGGCAGGGCACAGTGGTGACAATGGCAGGGCACAGTGGCTACAATGGCTGGGCACAGTGCTTACAATGGCAGGGCACAGTGGCTACAATGGCAGGGCACAGTGGTGACAATGGCAGGGCACAGTGGCTGCGTTTGATGGGCACAGTGGCTGCAATTGTTGGGCACAGTGAGGCTGCAATTGTTGTTGTTTTTTTTTCGTTTGTTTGCGCAAACCCCCCCCCCAAAAAAATTTTGATCACCAAATTGATGGATGAGCTAGACTAGATCAAGCTTGCAGCATTTCCTTCTCAAAGCTTCAGAATTTAGTGTGCACCTTGTGATTTCCCTCCACGTGTCTCGCCACTTTGTCTTCTCACAGGCTCAGCATGAGCCTGACAGCTGCTGGGGAGAGAGAGAAGATTGCTATGGTGTTACTTTATGCCGGGCTATGTTTATCGTTTCTATGTGTGTGCAATCTTTTAATAAAATGTAGGCTTTTTACAGGATCACGCTATTGTGGCATTTTTTTTTTGGGGGGGGGGGGATTTCCATGCTGAGCCTGTGAGGAGATGAAGTGGTGAGACACATGGAGGAAAATCAGAAGCAGGGAAAAGGCTTTTCTACTCAAGCTTTGGCTGCTTTCTAAGGAAAACAAACTGTAAGATTTTGGGCACCTGGAATGTATTTATTTGATTTAAACTGAAGTTTAGTTAGGCTCTATTTGTACTCTATGGGCGAGATTCAGGTAGAGTTACGCTGGAGTATCAGTTATTCGCCAGCATAACTCACACTTTGAGCCGGCTTATCTGTTTTCTGTATGCAGAAAACAAGATACGCCGGGATTAAGTTCAGATACGAGCGGCGTAATTGTATTTCGCCGTCGTATCGGAACTGCAATTTTAAAATGGGCGCTCGGGGCGTTCCCGCTGATTTTCGCAGAGAATATGTAAATCAGCGAGAGACGGCAATTCACGATCGTACGCGGGCCCGACGCAGTGACTTTCCGACGTTTCCGTAAGCGATATGCGGCGTAAAGAAAAACATGCCCCCTAGGTGAAGTATCCTATGTTAAGTATGGCCGTCGTCATCACGTTGAATTTAAAAATGTTTGCGTCGTTTGCGTAAAACGTCCGTGAATGGGGATTGACGTCATTGACGTTCACTGACAGAATTTGGAGCATGCGCACTGACGGTCGACGCATGCGCAGTAAGTTCGCCGTGGGATCGCGCCTAGTTTAAATAATACACGCCCCCTACCCGCCCAATTTGAATTCCGCCGGCTCATTTTCGCTACGCCCCCGCAACTTTAGGAGCAAGTGCTATGTGAATAACAGTACTTGCTCCTAAAGTTTCGGCGGAGTAACGTAAATGAGAAACGTTACTCCAAAATAAAGATTCGCTCTCCTACCTGAATCTGGCCCATTGGTTTGAACCGGAAGTCAGTGAGGGGCATCGAAGAGAAATGAAGACAATGACAACATCAGCTTATTAGGGGGAAAGCAATCAAGATAGGTTTTTCAATATGTCTAATCACTCACTAGCACAACAGGGGCCTAGAGACTGCACACAGACCCATCGTGACAAGGCAAGCAAACCAAGCAATTGCTTGGGGCCCCGAGCTGGCCTGGGGCCCCCAAGCAGGGCCCTTGCCTCACTTCTTATAGATACTGCAGCCACCTGAGCACTCTATAGAGAGCCTCAGGTGGCTGCAGCACTGCTGCCTTTCTCATCACTTCTTCCTCTTCCCTGTAGCGTGGCCAAGCTCCTCTTCCTTCATTCTGTCAGTCCGGCCAGGTACCGCGCGGGCGCGGTACAGGAGATTCAGTTTCCTGTTCCTGGCCGGACTGACAGGAAGTGCACACTGAGTGCTCACTTCCTGTCAGTCCAGCCGGGAACAGGAAACTGAACCTCCTCCCGCGCAGTACGGTGGGGGTAAAAAGAACATAAGGAAGGGGGGAGTAAAAAGAACATGGGGGGAGTAAAACAAAATGTTCATTTGTTGAAAATGTTCAAATCTTATGCATATTATATGCAACAGCAGTATTTGCATTGTAAACCTTTTTTATTTATATAAAGTGTGGGTGAACTTAAACTGTATTGCTATGCTGTGGTTCCTGTAGGCTTTGCATGCGTGCGTGCCTCTGTGTCCATTTTTCTTGGGGCCCCCAAATTTCTTCAAACGGCCCTGACTGCTCAACTACAGACTTGGGTTTGTCACCTAAATTGGCCAGAGGAAAGTCTGCAATCCTATGCCTATGTGTACCCTTTTACTTGAATTTGCAGAACACATTGATCCCTTTCAGTGATGTGATTAGATTCATAGTTGAAGCTGATTCAGCCTCTTTGACCCTTGTGACTTATTTCTTTTTAGCCAGCATTAAAAAGCTTTTTTTTGTAACCCTAAGAATATAGGAAATGCAGGCAATAGGCAAACTATAATATATTTTTAAAGCTAAGAGCTAATTTATAGAAGACAGACAATACGATTTTACCTCTCTGCTGCATAGAATGGGACTTTTTATGTAGTTTTGATTAAACTGCTTTGAGTGTATTTAAACCAAAAAATGAATTTCACACTTACACAGATGAGGCATTCTTCCATACAACAGCCCCCTTTTCTGGAATCAATGCATCGTCTTTGTTTATGCCCCTATCCGCTCCTTTGTGTCATGTCATCTCCACCTTGACCTAACACAGTATAGCTTGTGAATCAGTAGAACAAACAAAATGAGACTCAGCAGTTAGGGTAGACTGAGGATGGCTAAGCATGCCAGCTGTCTTATGATGTTGTTAATCTAAGGATATAAGGAAGAACTGTCACCAGGGGCGGACTGACCATTCAGGCACTCGGGCACTGAGTGAGGGCCCGTTGGCCACTAGGGGGTCCATCAGGGTTGCCAGCCTCGGTAAAAGCAGTTTGTAAAAATCTGTGTATTTTTATATCTGTCCCTGAAATGGCCACTACCGATATAATTTTGCTGTGCAAATCTCGAGACATAGCTGCCCTGCCTCTCCACTGCCTCCTCAGCCAATGGGAGCACAATGTACACGACCCCTTCTCCAGCGCTGCTTTTTTGACACAGGAGCAGGAGATGCCGATAGCTGGAGGAGAGGAGAGGGAGGAGAGGTCAGCCTGAAGTGTGGGTGCAGACTTCTACCTGATACAAGGTAAGTTGGCTGAGCTAAATGTATTCTTATCAATGCTTACCCTGGTGGGGAGGGGGAGGGGGAAGGCTGTGTTACCTCTAACAGGGCTCCTCCTGTTTCATACACACAAAATTAGATGTGAGCTTTTGGTCGGAAATTCCGACTGTGTGTAGGCCCCATCAGACTTTTTCTGTCGGAATTTCCAGAAGCAAAAATTTTAGAGCTGGTTCTCAAATTTTCCGACAGGAAACGTTCTTGTTGGAAATTCCGATCATCTGTATGCAATTCCGACGCACAAAAAAAACGCATGCTCGGAATCAATTTGACTCATGCTCGGAATTAATTTTTCTCGGCTCGTTGTAGTGTTGTATGTCACCGCGTTCTTGACGGTTGGAATTTTGTGTGACCGTGTGTATGCAACACCAGTCAGGAAGTGCGGGTCTGATACCCACCACGCGATTGGCTGAAAGGACAGGCGTTTCTATTGGATGTCTAGCAGGAGGAAAGAAGAGACACAGGGAGTAAGCTTGGAGGACACAGCTCACCGCCGCCCTACCCATAGCTTGCCGCTGCCCATCCCACATCTCACTGCCGTTACCCGCTGCCTGACCCGCTACCAAGATAGTGTAAGTGCCGGTCAGACAAACGGGCGTGAATACTGGTTAAATGCCCACAGGGGGTCACAGTGGCTGCATTTGATGGCACAGTGACTGCATTTGTTGGCACAGTGGCTGTATTTGTTGGCACAGTGGCTGTATTTGTTGGCACAGTGGCTGAATTTGATAGGTACAGTGGCTGCAATTGATGGGCACACTGAGGTTGCAGTTGATGGGGCACAGTGGCTGCATTTGATGGGGCACAGTGGCTGCATTTGATGGCACCGTAAGGCTGCAATTTATGTTTTTTTCCATATTTTTTTCCATTTTGTTTGCACCCCCCAAAAAAATTGGAGCCCCAGCAGCACACTGGTGTATACTGTGTGTGTGTACTGTATAATTAATGTGTGCCCATGTGTGCTGCTCAACAGAAGTCGCTCTAACAATCCCATGCCCGTGAAAAATGCACTTGTTGCCATTCGAGGCCATCTGAATAGTGCTCTGCTGAACTCGGCCTTGGATCGGGCAGCAGAGCAGGTCTGGGTGCACACCTGTGCAGTGGCATTATGGCATCTGTGCAGTGGCATCATGGCACCACTGCCTAATCAGAGGCCAACCACAGCAGTTCACTATTCTGCTGGCTCCACAACTCACTTGCGCAGTTCAGAGCCTGCAACAAGTGGATTTTTTTTAAAAGCCTTTTCCCGCCAGCTGCCTACCACACTAAGCACCAACGTGCAAAGGTGTGTGTAAGGGGACACTGATGGAAGGTGACACTGGAGGCTCTGCCGCAGGGTGGGACTCTGGGGGCTCTGCCGCAGGGTGGGACTCTGGGGGCTCTGCCGCAGGGTGGGACTCTGGAGGCTCTGCCGCAGGGTGGGACTCTGGGGGCTCTGCCGCAAGGTGACACACTGGGGGGCTCTGCCGTAGGGTGGCACACTGGGGGCCTCTGCAGTAAGCCAAAAATATCCTGTTTTTTGTGCATAAAAAAAACATATATAGTGGAAACGTTTATTTTAAAAACAAATGATCCTTTGACTGAGATTCATTTGTGTCTAAGATTATCAGTTGCGAAAAAAAAAATTCTCCCCTCCGCATTGGTATGCCCACATTCATGTTGCGTCAAAAAAAAGATGGGTGCTGAATGGCTGCCATCTCTAAACCTGGGGGCCCCATAATCTCCTATTGCCGGGGGCCCCATGAGTTGTCAGTCTGTCCCTAACTGTCACCATCTTAACTTGACCACAGCCTAAGTTAATTATCAAGCATGGTTCTCATGTAATACATGGTACAACTCTAGAATATAACAACCAATCCCTAGAGTTGGTCATCTTTTTGATAGTATTTGGTTAAAGGTTCATGTCAATCAAAGATAAACATTAGGGGCCAGATTCAGGTAGATGGGCGAATCTTTATGTTGGAGTAACATTTCTCATTTACGTTACTCCGACGAAACTTTAGGAGCAAGTACTGTATTCACATAGCACTTGCTCCTAAAGTTGCGGCGGCGTAGCGAAAATGAGCCGGCGTAATTCAAATTGGGCGGGAAGGGGGCGTGTATTATTATAACTAGGCGCGATCCCGCGGCGAACGTACTGCGCATG
Source organism: Rana kukunoris (assembly GCA_029574335.1). Taxonomy (NCBI): domain Eukaryota; kingdom Metazoa; phylum Chordata; class Amphibia; order Anura; family Ranidae; genus Rana; species Rana kukunoris. The sequence continues at coordinate 57,841,688 of CM056054.1, forward strand.
CGTCGACTGTCAGTGCGCATGCTCCAAATTCTGTCAGTGAACGTCAATGACGTCAATCCCCATTCACGGACGTTTTACGCAAACGACTTACATTTTTTTTTTTTCGACGCGATGACGACAGCCATACTTAACATAGGATACTCCACTAGGGGGCTGCTTTATCTTTACGCCGCGTATCGCTTACAGAAACGTCGGAAAGTCACTGCGTTGGGCCCAAATACGATCGTGAATTGCCGATTCTCGCTGATTAACATATTCTCGGCGTTAATCAGCGGGAACGCCCCCAGCGCCATTTATAAAATTGCAGTTCCGATACGACGGCGAAATACAATTACGCCGCTCGTATAGGAACTCCATCCCGGCGTTTCTTGTTTTCTGACTACAGAAAACAGAAACGCCGGCTCAAAGTGAGAGTTAGGCTGGAGTATCACTGATACTCCAGAGTAACTCTACCTAATTCTGGCCCTATATATTACATTTTGTAATGTGGGTGGCAAAACAAAAATGTACACATTAACTTTTTATGCACATTAATTGTTACCTTCTTTCCCAACGACATCACCAAGGCACAGACTGTTCACTGCATTATTTGCACCAATGTAAAAAAAGAGGCCTTTCCAAGATAATGTAGAAATCATTTAAGGCCGCGTACACACGACCAAATAAATCTGTTCAAATCGGTCTGACAGACCGATTTGATCAGATTTGTCTGCTGGGCTGTTTTAGTTGGATCGCTGTACACACGATCAAACCAAAATCCCCGCCGGCAGACAGCGCGGTGACGTGGCGATGACGTTGACGCCGCCACGTCACCGCACCGGGAAGTAAAACACTTCCGCGCATGCGTCGAATCCATTCGATGCATTTGCAGGCAGATATGTCTGCTGGTTAGCAGCATGCCCGTCCAACAAAAGTCAATTGGGGTCAAGCAGGGATGGCCACACACATGGAACCGGCCATATTTTAATCAGTCTATGGCCAACTTTAGTTTTAGAGAACTGGAGGAAGAGTCAGGCCGCGTACACACGATAGGTTAAACCAATGAGAAGGGTCTGATGGACCGTTTTTATCGGTTAACCGATGAAGCTGACTGATGGTCTGATGTGCCTACACACCATCGGTTAAAAAAACGATCGTGTCAGAACGCGGTGACGTAAAACACAACGACGTGCTGAAAAAAATAAAATTCAATGCTTCCAAGCATGCGCCGACTTGATTCTGAGCATGCGTGGATTTTTTACCGATGGTCGTGTCTACTAACGATCGGTTTTGACCTATCTGTTAGGAGTCCATCGGTTAAATTTAAAACAAGTTCCCTTTTTTTTAACCGATGGATAACTAACCGATTGCGCCCACACACGATCGGTTTGGTCTGATGAAAACGGTCCATCGGACTGTTCTGATCGGTTTAACCTATCGTGTGTACGCGGCATCAATCGGCTACAAGTGCAGTATTCACCATAAATATCCCCCCACCTGCTCTCAGATGGGGGACTATTTGTAAAGGTGCAGTAGCCTTTAAAAGGAGTGTATATGGATTTATCACATATTTTCTTTGTTTATGATACAAAGTAGTCAGTTCCAAAGGAAATCAAAATGTATATTTACCACTGGGCTGCAAGGCATTATTACAACATAACAATCCCAAAAACACCTTCAAGACAACCACTGCCTTGCTAAAGAAGCTGAGGGTAAAGGTGATGGACTGGCCAAGCATGTCTCCAGACCTAAACCCTATTGCTCATCTGTGGAGGAGCGCAAGGTCTTTAACATCCACCAGCTCCGTGATGTCGTCATGGAAGAGTGGAAGAGGACGCCAGTGGCAACCTGTGAAGCTCTAGTGAACTCCATGCCCAAGAGGGTTAAGGCAGTGCTGGAAAATAATGGTGGCCGCACAAAATATTGACACTTTGGGCCCAATTTGGACATTTTCACTTAGAGGTGTACTTACTTTTGTTGCTAACGGTTTAGATATTAATGGCTGCGTGTTGAGTTATTTTGAGGGAACAGCAAATGTACACCGTTATACAAGCTGTACACTCACTATTTACATTGTAGCAAAGTGTAATTTCTTCAGTGTTGTCACATGAAAAGATATAATAAAATATTTACAAAAATGTGAGGGGTGTACTCTCTTTTGTGAAATCATGTATAAATGTATTTTCAGCTGTACTCTATGGTCATGTCTAGCCCATTTGATTTTAGTAAGCATTAAAGTTTTTATTTTTCTCTTCTTCTTCTTCTTTTCAATGCTCCTACTGGGTGGGTGGTGTAGGGATTTTTTTTTCCTTGGGCTTTTTTTAAGTAGTATCTTTTTTTTTGGGGGGGGGGGGTGTTGTTGAATAATTTGTTTGTACTGTTTCAATGTTTCATTTATATAAAAATAAAAAGAATCTGATAAAAAAAATGAAAAACGTCCCCCCTTCCATGGGAGGCCTCCTGCCAACTGCTCTCTCTTCGCTTTGACAGCTCTTTTATAGGCAAGGGTGGGGCCACCCAGTGACATAACCCACCCCCTTCTGGGGTCATGTGAGGATAAGGGTCTGGTATGGATTTTAGAGGGACTTGTGCCTTTTTTTTTGTTTGTTTGTTTGTTTGTTTTTTGGTGTGGTTCATACCAGCCCCAAGGGGCTGGTATGGATTTTAGGGGGACTCAATGCCTTTTTTTTAAACTGTATTGACAGAAGCCAAGAATACATTACAGCCATGAGCATGTTTAAATATTTTTTTTTTGTTTAGAAATGTCATTATTGCTGCGGCGTGTACGTTGTACAGATGTTCCAATATTTTTTTTTTTAAATATATATTTTTTTGAACACCACAAAAAGGGGGAGGCCCCACACAGTACAAGAATAATGTGAACAACATAGAGAAAAAACAAACTAAAAATACACAGTCTCTGTACCGTAACTCCAGCAAGAACAAACAGTATCATGTCAGTTACCATGTTGGCAAGAGACTGTGGAATAAGTGACCCCACGAGGCCCACACTCACTCACATTAATTTCCATGGAAACATTCAAAGGCATAGGGCGCTCGTCCCTTACCTTTTCACTTTTTCTTAACACAACAAAAAAATAATAATAAATGGATTAAGGGAAGGGGGAAATCACAAACAGGGGGGGGGGGAGACATAGCGGCGACTGTAGGGCGCGAACCCAGGGCTTGAGAAGCAATAATCTATGATCCCAGAAGGTGTTGCCCTTCATTAGAAAAGATAAAAGCTGATCCATATATCCCAGGTCTTTTTGTATAACTCCCTTCTGTGTTGTGTTGTGCGGTGAGGATCAAGTCCTCCATTCTCCGCACCTCCTCTACCTTCCTCAGCCAGTGCGCAACAGTCGGGGGAGACTGTTGTTTCCAATACAGGGGTAAGCATGCCTTTGCAGCATTAATGAGGTTGCGTATCAGTGACTTCTGGTATGTTTTGGTCGGGATCTTTGAATGATGTAAGAGGAAAAACGTGGCATCCTTCGGGATGACATATTCAGTAAATTCCTGCATGATCCGACGGACCTCCCCCCTAGAAATTTCTCAATCCGGGGCAGGACCAAAAAATATGTATCAGCGACCCCTCCTCCTCCCCACAGTGCCAGCAACAGTTCGGTGTAGATGGAAAGCATCTGTGCAGTCTGGAGGGCGTCAGATACCACCGGGAAAGCAATTTAAAATAACAGCTGAGAACGTACAGTTCAGGTCCGACTCCCATTTGACCAGGCAGGGAAGATGGGGTTGTTCCTTTGGAGTATTCAGCAAGACATATGTTTGGGAGAGTATGTGGGCCAATGTGTCCGACCCCGTACATAGGTCCTCAAACGTGGTCAACTGACGGGAGAAGTCTTGGGGGTCGGGAATGGAGTGCAGGAAGTAATGCAATTTCACCGCTTTCCAGAAGGGTAGTTGAAAGGTCCCCGTCTCCGCAGTCAACTCCAAAATGGAAGGCCATTTCCCACTGATGACAAATTTAGCTGCATGGTCACAGCCAGTGCTTTTCAGAGTAGAGTACTCCCGTGGGGTGTAGACCCGGTTCAAACTTTGGATGGCCAGGTATGGGAAATAGCGGAGAGTTGCTGGTCGTGAGGGACGCTCGGTTGGCCGTTAGATGGCTGTGTCTCGGAGTGGCAGATGTTCCAATTTACAGGCAGACTAACGGGAACCCCCCAGGCACGAAATTTAAAGGAATATTTCATTTTTATTGTTTCACTTTAAGCATCATTAAAATCACTGCTCCTTTAAAAAACTATTGTTTTAAAACCATTTTTTTGCATTGATACATGTCCCCCAGGGCAGTTCCTAGGTCCCCATACACTTTTTATGGCAATAACTTTCATTTAAGCCTTAAAAAATTAGAACTTTTGATTCTTCATGTTCGTGTCCTATAGACTTTAATAGAGTTTGCATGTTCAGTAGAACTTTTTGCCTGTTCAAGATGTTCTGGTGCGAACCAAACCGGGGGGGAGGGGGGTTGTTCGGCTCATCCCTAGTGATCAGTGACTGCTGGGCTTCTTTTTAAAATGCAGAATGCTCTGCTAAGTTACAGCACTACATTAAATACATAATTGTAAAAAAAAAAAAAAAAAATCTCTTGTCAGGCCTGGCCTCTGACCTTATTCCTTTTTCTTTCTTTACCTTTTGTTTTGTAATTTAATTTTGTCACCTGTCAGTCCTCTTCAGTGGAACAGAACCTGGGAGCTGCCATGGACCCAAGTTCCAATTGTACGTATATGCAGAGGGCATTGGTGAACACAAAGCATTCAATAACACTGCACTGTTTTTGAAATCTTTTTGAAATCATCAGCAGCCAAAAACTGCTATATCACTCTTACGCAGACGACACGCAACTGTACTTCCGCATTTGCAATAAAAAGGATCACCACCTCAATCTAGAGACATGCCTCTCTTTGATAGAGGACTGGATGACAAAGAGTTATCTCAAACTCAACGGAGCGAAAACAGAACTTCTTCTGTTTCACGCCAAGCGTAGGAATCAATCGATAACAACCTGGATCCCCCCGCCCATTCTGGGCAAAGTCATCACCCCTAGCGCCAAAGTCAAAAGTCTTGGGGTCATCTTTGACTCCGACATGACAATGAACGCACAAATAGGGGCAGTAGTCAGCGGATCTCACTATCTGCTGCGCCTACTACGCAGACTCACGCTTTTTATTCCCAAGAAAGACATAGCGGTCATGGTGGGAGCGATTGTAAACTCCAGATTGGACTATGCAAATGCCCTTTACCTCGGACTCCCCAAGTACCAAATCGCTCGTCTTCAAGTCGTTCAAAATACGGCCGCCAGACTTGTGACTGGGAAAAAACCCTGGGAATCAATCTCACCTTCGTTGAGATCCCTTCACTGGCTACCAGTCAAAGACAGAATCACCTTTAAAGCACTCTGTCTAACGCATAGATGTATCCATGGGAATGCTCCCCATTATCTATGCGAAAAATTAAAAATTTACAATCCCAATCGTATTCTACGATCCAACAATCAAAATCGGCTTCAGATACCGAAAGCCAGATACAAGTCCAAAGGAGACAGGAGATTCGCTGTCCAAGGTCCCAGACTATGGAACGCCTTACCAGCCAGCATTCGACTGGAGGAGAACTACTTAGTCTTCAGGAGAAAGATTAAGACTCATCTCTTTTGATCTCAAAGGAGACAGGAACAACAAGCGCCCAGAGGCGATTTACTTCGCATGTGCTGCGCTATACAAGTTCTTCATTCATTCATTCATTCATTCATTCATTCACTGTGGACTGAGCCTACATCTATGGCTGCAGAAAAAGGATTCACTATTATACAACATGTTTAAAATTGTGTTAGTTTGTTTCTCTAAAAATGGGCCTAATGTTCTACTAGGCTATTTTTTTCAGTGGAGTCTGCAGCATACCATAGGAAAACAATGATATTTTACAATCTTTTATCTTATAACATTCTGTGAAGTATTATTTCTAAAAGCTTGCTAAGGCCTCGTACACACTATCGGACATATCCGATGAAAACGGTCCGCGGACCATTTCCATCGGATATGTCCGATCGGGAGTTTGATCCGATGGCGTGTACACACCATCGGATCAAATTCCCCGCCGCCGGACGGCGCGGTGACGCGGCGGTGACGTTGACGCCGCCACGTCACCGCCACGTCACCGCACCAGGAAGTAAAACACTTCCGCGCATGCGCCGAATCCATTCGGCGGCGGCGCGGCGGCGGTGGGGGACGACATGTCTGCTGGTAAGTGTACTAACCAGCAGACATGTCGGGCGGACAGATTCCCACCGGATAGATTTCAAAGCATGCTTTGAAATCTGTCGGGTGGAGAAATCTGTCCGCTAGCCCATACACACGAGCGGAGATGTCTGCTGAAACGGTCCATCGGACCGTTTTCAGCGGACATATCCCCTTGTGTGTACGAGGCCTAAGAGTTACTGTACTTTGGCTTTGCTTTTTTGCTCATTAAATAGGCCCAGATGTACTTTTCCTGAAGAGATACTAAATATTAGGTTATGGATTTATCATAATAATTTCCTACAGGCATACATATAAATATATGCTTTCATTAAAGCAAATTTTGAAGAATAAAAATCTATATTTAAAAATAGGAAACAAGTATAAAGGCAAAACATTTGATTTAACTGTTAAAAACATTCTCATATTGTTACTTTTGCACTGTCTATAAACCATTACTATTATTTAAATATTAATAGAACAAGCCTATTAAATGTGTTGACTGGAATACTAAAATAATATATTTTCCTTTACTGGTAGTATGTATTGCAGTCACTTCCGACAAAATTCAGAAAAATATGACCCTAAAAACGTATCAGTAATATTTGCTTAAAGTGTGTTGATGGAGAGTGTGATGAGTCGGAAGAATTATAGGTGGAACTGTACATGAGTGTGCATACTACAAAGGTTATCATTGAAGTTTGTTATAGATCCCCCAGTGTTAATGAGGAGGTGGAGACTTGGCTCCTTTCAGAGATAGAAAGGACTGCAAGGGCTGGGATGGTGATGACCATGGGGGATTTTAACTACCTGGAAATTGACTGGAACAATGCCACTATCAGGACAGTTAACCACTTAAGGACCGCCTACTGCACATTTACGTCGGCAGAATGGCACGGCTGGGCACATCAATGTATATATACGTTGATTTTGGTACCCAGCCGTGGGTCACGGGCGCACGCCCACGGCGCGCTCCCGTGACCCGGTCCGAAGCTCCAGGAACGGGACCGCGGGATTCGTGGACCCGATCGCCGCTGCAGTGCGGCGATCCGTCCCTGGAGCTGAAGAACGGGGAGAGCCGTGTGTAAACACGGCTTCCCTGTGCTTCACTGTGGCCGCAGCATCGATCGCGTCATCCCTGTAATAGGGGGACGCGATCGATGACGTCACACATACAGCCACACCCCCCTACAGTTGTAAACACACACACAGGGTACACTCAAATTCACAGCGCCCCCTGTGGTTAACTCCCAAACTGCAACTGTCATTTCCACAGTAAACAATGCAATTTAAGTGCATTTTTTGCTGTGAAAATGACAATTGTCCCAAAAATGTGTCAAAATTGTCCGAAGTGTCCGCCATAATGTCGCAGTCACGAAAAAAAACCACTGATCGCCGCTATTAGTAGTAAAAAAAAAAATAATAAAAATGCAATAAAACTATCCCTTATTTTGTAAAAGCTATACATTTTGCGAAAACCAACCGATAAACGCTGATTGCGATTTTTTTTTACCAAAAATATGTAGAAGAATACGTATCGGCCTAAACTGAGGAAAAAAATGTTTTTTTATATATTTTTGGGGGATATTTATTATAGCAAAAAGTAAAAAATATTGAATTTTTTTTAAATTGTCGCTCTATTTTTGTTTATAGCGCAAAAAATAAAAACCGTGGAGGTGATCAAATACCACCAAAAGAAAGCTCTATTTGTGGGGAAAAAAGGACGCCAATTTTGTTTGGGAGCCACGTCGCACGACCGCGCAATTGTCAGTTAAAATGACGCAGTGCCGAATCGCAAAAAGGGGCAAGGTTATTTACCTGCATTTTGGTCCGGGGGGAGCGGGATCTGGGGGTCCCCTTTGTTAAAGGGGTCTTCCAGATTCCAATGAGCCCCCTGCCCATAGACCCCCACAACCACCGGGCAAGGTTTGTGGGGATGAGGCCCTTGTCCCCATCAACATGGGGACATGCTGCTTTGAGGGGTCACAGACCCCCAAACATCCTCCCAATGTTGAGCGCATGTGGCCTGGTACGGTTCAGGAGAGGGGGGGCTGCACTCTGTCCCCCCCTCTTCTCCTGCGGCCTACCAGGTTGCGTGCTCGGATAAAGGGTCTGGTATGGATTTTTGGGGAGAACTCCACAACATTTTTTTTTATTTGGGGTGGCGTTCCCCTTAAAATCCATATCAGACGTGAAGGGTCTGGTATGGATACTTTGGGGGAACCCCACGTAATTTTTTTTAAAATTTGATGCAGGGTTCCCCTTAATATCCATAGCAGACCTGAAGGGCCTGGTAATTTAATTAGAGGGGACCCCCACGCATTTAAAAACATTTTTATCAATGACTTTTCTCTGTATTGCTGGGAACCGACAATTCATTATAGCCGCGAGTGGTTTTAAATTACTTTTTTTTCTTCAGAAATTACACTTTGTATAGGGATAGTTCTAAGCATGGGAAACAAGCGCTACTTCACAGGCATACTATTCACCCCCCAGGTATGAAATTTAAAGGAGTATTTCACTTTTATTATTTCACTTTAAGCATTATTTTAAAATCACTGCTGCCGAAAAAACTGTAGTTTTTAAAAACTTTTTTTTGCATTAAATAAATGTCATCTGGAGTAGGACTCATGTTCACAAACATTTTTTAGGACAATAACTTGCATATTAGCCTTTAAAATTAGCACTTTAGATTTCAAACGTTCAAGTCCCATAGACTAAAGTTCACACAAACTTTTAGTCTGTTCGCAGGTTCTGGTGTGAACCAAACGGGGGGGGTCTTCGACTCATCCCTATTCCTGAGTAAACATTAGTATCCCCTTGTTCCCCTGATGAAGTCACGTGATGTGACGATACGTAGGGATTAGAGCACCGGCTACAGACAGAGTCTAAAGTTTTAATACGAGTTCAACGCTCGTGGATGTTTTATTCTACTTTACTACCTAAATGTGAGTTTTTTATGTTTTTTTTAAAATGTATCCATTATATGGAGTCACGCTATGGTCTATTTTTCGCTCTTCCTGATGCTCCTATGATACATTGAGCCTTGCCATTTGGACGTATGAGGATCAGATCACACTCTCACCTGTAGAGCTGACACTCTAAAGGGGGATACGAGTTCAGAACTCATGGATTTATACCCGCTGTCCTTTCATTCATGTGAGTGCATTTTCTCAAATCTTTACCTGTTCGAGGTGTCATCACTGAAGATTTAATTTGTGTCTTTTTTTTGTTATTTGCCTTCCCTCTCTCTTCTGTATGTTTTGTTACTCATATAAGTTTTTAGATATGTTTAGGCAAGCTTCTAGTCTCTGAGGTACTTCATTTTACGTGTATGGGCCTTATGCCGCGTACACACGGTCGTTTTTTGCGATGAAAAAAAACGACGTTTTCTGTGAAGTAAAAAACGACGTTTTTAAAACGTCACTTTTCAAAGACAATTTTGCATACACACCATCGTTTTTTCACAAAAAGCAAGGTTACGTTCACCACTCTTTTCCATTGAAGCTCGCTTCATAACTAGCTTCTGGGCATGCGTGGGTTGAAAAACGTCGTTTTAAAAGACGTTTTTGCTACACACGGTGACTTTTTGTGAAACAAAAAACGACGTTTTGAAAAACGACACAAAAAATTCAAGCATGTTGGAATTTTTTTTGGTCGTTTTTTTGAAGACAAAAAACGACGTTTTGCCCACACACGATCAATTTAAATGACGTTTTAAAAAACGTTGTTTTTTTTCATCGCAAAAAACGACCGTGTGTACGCGGCATTAGAAAATATATTCTTTGGGGCTCCGATTAGATCTGGGGGGTTTAAATCTTTGTTGCCCTATTTGATAACTAACCCAGATGCCTTCAGCTAGTTGATAGGCTGGATCTCTGTATTAGTTTAGGTTTACTTGCCTTATGTTGATGTATGTATGATGATTGTAAATGTATCTTCTCTTTTCTCAATAAAAGCGTTTGTATTAAAAAAAAAAAAAGATTTAATTTGTGCACGTTGCATTTTTGGTGGAGGTGTTTTATCTAGACACTGTTCTGTGGAGGAATTACTGGACTGCTAGATTTGATCCTTATTTATGGACAGGACTTTATCACATGTGTGATTTTTGATAGTTTTGCACTTTTTTTCCACTTATTTTATGCTAGTTTTTGTGTTTGTATATGTAGTAGGCATTTTACTATGTTTTTTCACAGTTAAATCTTTACAGAAGTATAGGTGTTTGTTCACTTTTATCTGTATTGTTCATTGTAGTATCATCAGATACCTTTTTTTTTTCTCACTGTTTAGTTCACCCACGATCCCTTTACTTTGCATTTCCTTTTCACTTCCACCTTCCCATTCCCTCCCCCATAGCGCAGCTACCATACTTCACATTATTAGTATATTATGAGGCCCGTGTGCAAGGAGCCTAACAGGAACAGGTCCAGCAGCCAAGAGAGACAGGTGGAGCATATCACGTGGCAGCTAGAGAAGTACCTGGAGTAGTGGCTACGGGCTGCGTTGACCAGGCTGTGGTGGCAAAGGCACAGGTAGGCAAGAACAGAAGAGGCACACCTGAACAGGCTTAATTAACTCCCATGGTGTCAGAGGAGGCGGGGTCACCCGTGAACATAACCCGGTGGCCCTGCCCTCAGAACATGCTGTTTTTTTCAATGAGTTTCTTTTGTATTGCCAAAACCCATCAATTCATTACAGCCGCGAGAAGTTTTAAATGACTTTTTTTCCCTTTAGAAATTTCATTTTTTCTGTGGAACTGTTCTAAACACGGGAACAATGTGCCACTTTACAGACATACTATAGACACCCCCCAGACACGAAAAGTAAAGGAATATTTCATTTTATTTTATTTATTTATTATTTTATTGTTTCACTTTAAGCATTATTAAAATTACTGTTTCTGAAAAAACTGTTTTTAAAACTTTTCTTTGCATTGATACATGTCCCCCAGAGCAGGACCCAGGGCCCCAAACACTTTGTATGACAATAACATGCATATAAGCCTTTAAAATTAGCACTTTTGATTTTTCATGTTATTCATAGACTCCATAGACAGTGTTTCGAATTTGCCACGAACACCGCAAATTGTTCGCTATTCGGCGAACACCCGATGTTCGAGTCGAACTTACGTTCGACTCGAACATTGGGCTCATCCCTACTAAAGCCCAATTTGAGTCTTCCTCTTTCTCTGATGCCTCGTACAAACGACCAGTTTTCCCGTCAGATAAAAAACCGATGGTTTTCCCGATGGAATTCCTCTCAAGCCTGCCTTGCATACACACGGTCACACAAAAGTCTGGTGAACTTTTGACTGCCAAGAACACGTGACGTAAAAGATTAAGACGAGCCGACAAAATTAAGTTCTATGCTTCCGAGAATGCGTCAAATTGTTTCCGAGCATGCACGTGTTTTTTTCCCTCGGAAAAGCATAAATAACGGTTTTCCCGCTAAGAATTTTTCCTGGCGGGAAAAAAGAGATCCTGCTCTCTTTTTTTTCCGGCAGTTTTTGACGAAAAATCTGTTCATGTGTACGTGGCATGAGTGTTTTCACAGTCTGCTCACTCTAGATGTACTCTCCAGCAGGGCAGCTGAAATCCCTTAAGCGTTTAACACAGGCCCTCAGCTGAGATGAGGCCTAAAAAAAAAAGATCCATTTACTGTACCAAGCCCAGGAAGGCATCTAACATTTGAATCTAACATTTATCACCTTCCCTCAGCTCACACTATTTGACATTCATTGTTACCCCTCGCAATAACTACTGGAGACAAGTCATTAGCAATAGGCAGAAAAAATCGGAGCTTAGGAGAATCCTACATTGTGCTGATATTTTAAATTAGCTCAGGCTGGCTGCAACCTAGCTACAAAAAGAATATTACAGTTAACTAGGGACACAGCAGCTTATATATATTACAATGCTGTAATTACATATGTATCAACAGGGACTGAAAATACTTATGTTCATTCCCTGACATGGTATGAATGTCAGATACTATTTTAGAATGACACTCCCTTTAATTTCTCAGAGTGAAAAATGCCAACAACGTCACAAGTGTCAGCTTTACTGCCAGGTAAAAAAATTTAACTTGAGCTCTATTTACAGGAGATGCTCAGAGTTTATACCTATAGTCCAGCATAAAGACCTCAGAGATAATGCAATAGGCTGAAAAGACATATGACTTCCATACAAGTTTAATATGACCCTTTCTAGGAAAAAGTTCTGCCTATCTCCTAAATGCATAACTGATAATGATATCACTAATTATCTTCGCAGCCATCTTACTGCACGATGGTCACCTTTTCACTCTCCTCATCTTTCTTTCTCCCCACCTTTCTTTTTTCTTTTCCCTTGTGTTTGTCACGTTTTTGTCTTTTATTTTTGTTTGTGCACGTTATTTGTTCACTGTGTGACTAGTATTGGGCGGGTCCTAGGGCCAGCCCTGAACGTCTTGGGAGTGGGTGGACATGGCCTTCTGGCTTAGTTCGCCTGCTCTCCTGGGGTCTCTCTTCGGGGGAACCCCACCTAGTACTGGGAGGGTTCTGTTTCGGCAGACCCTCCAAGGAAGTTCGGCTGCTCAGACCACAGTACCTCAGTCCCCGTCTGGAGCCTTATGCCCCGGGGGATCAGGGTTTTGGTCCTTTTTCACAGGAGGACCAATTGACGATGCACCCATCTGCACTTTTTGTCGCACCTCTTTATGTGTGTGCACATTTTTTATGCACCGGGTGGAGTTTTTTGGGTGTGTTTTGCACGCCATAGGCTTTTCAATAGAAAAAAATGGACCCAGTAGGACCAATTCAATTCCTTGCCCAATTTTCATCCTATTTTTGCCTAGATTGCCTAGTTTTTCTCTTACCCCCTCCCTGTCCTTCCAAATCCTTCTATATCCCAACAGAGAATCTAGTCCTTAAATCTGCCCCCCCCCCCCCCTCTATTTTTCATGGCTACCCAATTGAATACCTTCCGACTTGTTATCGGTGGAAGATTTTTGCATACAATTGTTGTATCCAGGAGATATACTTGTCACAAGAAACTAAAACAAAAACCTACATTATACCTGTTTTATATTTCATTCTTTACATTTTCCTTGTACTTGTTTAAATGTTGTATTGTTTATTTTTTCTTTATTTTATTTATTCAAAAAGTAATACAATTTATTGTAAAACAAACTACATACAATTGTACATTTGTTTGTCTTTTGTATGTTACTTTTTTTATATGTATTTAACTAATTTTTTTACGAAACAATATTGTGTTGTATCAGTACCGATATAGTCCATTACAATTCTTTGGGGTGGGTGTTTGGTCAGCTTCAGCAAAAAACCTTTTTCAAATTTTTTGGTGTTTTTTTATTTGTTTGGCAAAAAATTAAAACTGCAGAAGTGATCAAATATCACCAAAAGAAAGCTCTATTTGTGGGAACAAAATGATAAAAATTCTGTTTGGGTACAGTGTAGCATGACCGCGCAATTGTCATTTAAACAGCGACAGCACTGAAAGCAGAAAAACCGGCTTGGGCAGGAAGGGGGTGTAAGTGCCTGGTATTGAAGTGGTTAGTAATAATATGTATATGAGATGCAACATTTTACAGGCTTTTCTAAGAATATGATACACATATAAAGTAACACCACACTGTTGATTCACACTTGTCTTTCAGTAAAGACGATTTTGAACAGATTTTTCACTTTTTCATTTTCACAGTTAGAATCAATTTATCTGATCTGTAAGGTGTCAAAAACTAATAAGCTTTTGTTCATGTCTAAAATACCTTTTGTGCCACTATATCCAATTTTTGCCACCTTTTTATTTGAGTTCAGAGTTTGAAAGAAATGATTTTCAGATCAATTATCATTAGTGGAGAGATGGATATGAGCAGCTGTTAGTGTTGTTGGACATCCATTGCTATGGTAATCCAGCCTCTCTGAGCTCATAGACAGTGACCTAGATAATGGAATCACTCATAGTGGAAAATCAAAATTAAAATCCTTTTATCAGGTTTAGCAAAGATTGGTCTAAATCTCTGTGTCTTATCTATGCAATGAAATTTCCATTAAAACTAAAATGTAGGTTGTATTAAATCAAATAATTACTAAAGCAGAACTCCAGCACAAAAAAAACTGAATGCCAAAATGAATAAAAGATAACCAAAAAAAAAAAAACTTCCTTTTTTTACCACTAGATGACCTAAGTCTGATGGACAGCATCATTCAACCCACTTTAACTGAGCCTGAGCAGTCCTAGACCAGCCAGTTACTGGAGAGGGAAAGAAGAAGAATACTAAGGATCTCATTTCTCTGTCACTCGGTGCTGTATAAAACTGTATAGTTTGTTGGCATGTACATTGGCATAGGCCTGGGATTGAACTTGGGTATTTCTGTCTTTGGGCTGTGACTCTGTTCACTCGGCCACTAGGGAACCTTATGCCGCGTACACACGATCACTTTTTTTGATGAAAAAAAATGTAATTTAAAATGATTGTGTGTGGGCAAAATGTAATTTTATGTCTTCTGAAAAACGACAAAAAAAAAAATCGAACATGCTTGAATTTTTTATGTCATTTTTTAAAATGTCATTTTTTGTGTCATAAAAAATTATCGTGTGTGGGCAGAAATGACGTTTTAAAACCGCACATGCCCAGAAGCAAGTTAGGAGACGGGAGGTAAAACTACCATTCATAATGGAGTAAGCACATTCATCACGCTGTAACAGACAAAAAAGCACGAATCGTCTTTTACTAACAAGTAACCAGCTAAAAGCAGCCTCAAGGCAAATAGAACTTCCCCTTTAGAGTGCCGTTGTTTTGTTCATCATTTTCCAAAAATGATGGTGTGTAGGCACCATCATTTTTAAAGCAGAGTTCCACCCTTAAAATCACTTTTTTTCATTACATCCAGCATACTGGCGTCAGCGCCAGTATGCTGTTTTTTGTTTTTTTTTAATGCGCTTACTTACTTTATATCAAATCATTGAACTCCAGGCGCACTGCGGAATGTCGCCGCTATAAGGCGTCACGCCTTCCGGAAACAGCCGATTAGCATTCGGCTTTTCTCGGCGCCTGCGCACAGACCCAGGAGCTGACTGCGCAGGCGCCGTATATAGCCGCGTCACGCCCTCCGAAAAAACCCGAACTAGGACCGGCTATTTTCGGCGCCTGCGCAGTCAGCTCCTGGGTCTGTGCGCAGGCGCCGAGAAAAGCCGAATGCTAATCGGCTGTTTCCGGAAGGCGTGACGCCTTATAGCGGCGACATTCCGCGGTGCGCCTGGAATTCAATGATTTGATATAAAGTAAGTACGCGCATTAAAAAAAAAAAAAACAGCATACTGGCGCTGACGCCAGTATGCTGGATGTAATGAAAAAAAGTGATTTTAAGGGTGGAACTCCGCTTTAATGATGAAGTTGGAAAAATTTCGTTTTTTTCATGAAGAAAAATTACTTTTTTTTTCATCACAAAAAGTGATCGTGTGTACGGGGCATAAGGCTTGCAGTACCTTGCATACTACCTCTATTCCTAAGACCCCTTTCACACTGGGTCATTTTGCCTGCAAACCGACCTGAAACAGCCACTGCTGTGTCTCCAGTGTGAAAGCACCTAGAGCATCTTTGGCGCGGTGGAGGAGCGGTGTGTATACCACTCCTCCACCACTCCTGCCCATTGAAATCAATGGGACACCGCAGCTATACCGCCGGCAAAACGCCTCTGCAGAGGCGCTTTGCAGTGTTTTTTAACCCTTTCTCGGCTGCTAGCGGGGCAGTTTTGCCAAATAGCGGCAGTAAAGTGCCGCTAAAAATAGCGGTGCTTTACCGCCGACGCCGCCCCCTCCCCAGTGAGAAAGGGGCCTCATACTCTCTATCCCCACCTGTCTTACAGCTGCAATCAATCCCCAATCGGATCAGCTTAAACTGCAGGACTTCCTGTGGGCTGTGCCCATTTGTTGGATTTGTTTCCCTGGGTGTGTGATATACTGCTGATCTACCGAACTTCTGTACTTCGATCTCTGCCTATTTCCTGGATTACTCTCTTTGCCTGATGATTCTACATTACTCTGCCAGTCTGTGTATGACCCTGCTTGCCTCTGACCATGCTTCTGAATTCGGACTTGGTACCTTGCAGTCAAGATTTGTTGCTGACCTGGCTTGCCTGACGACTACTTTAACGCCTCAATCTCTAGCCAAAGCTCTACTCTGGACTTAACCTTTTGGGTACCTTACAGTTTGCTACTACAAATCTTAAAGGAGTTGTACTGTAAACCCTCAGGGTTTTCACCTTAATGTGTTCTATGCATTAAGGTGAAAATCCTGTGCTGCTGCTCCCCCACCGGAGCCCCCCTTTTTCTTACCTCAACCTGATCATTCCAGAGTTGAAGACAAGCAGAGTAGCTCCAGCTGCTGTCTCGGGTCTTCATTGGATAGATTAATAGCAGCAGGAGCTGTTGGCTCCCGCTGCTTTCAGGGTGGCAGGGCCGAGTCAGGCTGTCTGTGTCAATGGATGCAGCAGCAGGACTCAGGAGTGCGCCCGTACGAGTGCCCCCATGGAATGCGGCTCTCCGTGGGGGCACTCAATGAGGAGGAGGAGGAGACAGGAGCGCCACCGGGGGACCCCAGCAAATACGGATCGGGGCTGCTCTGGGTAAAACCCTTATACAGAGCAGGTAAGTATAGGCATGTTTGTTATTTTAAAAAAATTGCCTTTACAATCACTTTAAACTCTGTTCTTCATCCAAAAATGTGCTACTAAAGTTCTTTAGCTGTTTTCCTAATAAAAGAGAAATTATTCTAGTTGCTTACAAATGTTCTCATTTACATTTCATCGAGCCTACTACTTAAGAAAACAAAATCCACCAGGCATACTAAGAAATGTGGAGATTACCCTTGATGGGAGCAATGTTAGGAATTTCTTCAGCAATGGGCCTTGGCGCTACATCAAACCTAAGCCGCTCACATTCCAGTATGAGCTACATGCACCCAGGAAAGACACACATACCTGCTTACTGCTAGACTGGAAGTGCAAATGAGTGATTCCTTAATCAGGAAAACCTTGGGCCAGATTCTCCTAGCAGTTACGTCGGCGTATCTCGAGATACGCCGCATAACTTCAAAGATGCGCCGGCGTATCTACTTTCTGTATTCAGAAAACAAGATACGCCAGAATTTTGCTTAGATACGAGCGGCGTAAGTCTCTTACGCCGTCGTATCTTAGTTGCATATTTACGCTGGCCGCTAGGTGGCATTTTCCGTCGATTTACGCGTCGAATATGCAAATGAGCTAGATACGCCGATTTACGAACGTACTTGCGCCCGGTCGTCGTATTTTATGTTGTTTGCGTAAGCGTAAGTCTAGCGTAAAGTTAACCCTGCTATATGAGGCATAGGTGAGGCGTACGCAATGTTAAGCTTAGACGTCGGGACAGCGTCGAATTTTCCGTCGTTTGCGTAAATCGTTCGCGAATAGGGCTTTGCGTAAGTTACATTCACGTCGAAACCAATGAGTACTTGCGGCGTAATTTTGAGAATGGGCACTGGGATACGTCCACGGATGGCGCATGCGCCGTTCGGAAAAAGCATCAATTACGTGGGGTCACGATTCATTTACATGGATCACGCCTACCTGCCTATTTTGATTTAGGCGCGATTACGCCGGTCCATTTACGCTACGCCGCCGTAACTTTGGGCGCAACTTTTTTGTGAATACGGCACCTGCCTCTCAAAGTTGCGGCAGCGTAGCATAAATTAGATACGCTACGCCTGCACAAAGATAGGCGTCCCTATGAGAATCTGGCCCCTTGTGTTTGTTTAGCTATTTCTTATCCACTGATGACCCACTCTGACCTCCAACCTAAACCTCTTGACTTGGTACCTCATCTGCTTCTTTGTAATGTTCTACTGACTCAGCCTATCTAAAATACACCTCTATAGCCTGGTACACACGATCGGATTTTTCGTGGACAAAGCGTAGAACTTTTGTCCGAAGGGCATTGGCCACAAACTTGTCTTGAAAAGAAAAGGGCAAATAATTGTCGACCAACAAACACAAAATTACATGGTTTTTCAGCTCTTTAGTGCCACCCTTTAGAAAACTTCTGCTAATATTGTCTTTTGTCCAAAGGACCTCTGTACACACAATCAGATAATCCAACAACACACATTTCTTGTCGGAAAATTTTAAAGCATGCTGTCCAACATTTGTTTTGGCGGAAAATCCGATAACAATTGCCCGATAGAGCATACAAACGGTCGGATTTTCCGACAGCAGCCTGTCCTCACACAGTTCACCTTGGAAAATCCGATCATGTGTATGAGGCTTATTTGACAACTTGGTACCTCACCTGGCTTCTTAAGCCTCATACACTCAATCGGATTTTCCGACGGGAATTAAGGACAGGCTGTTGTCGGAAAATCCGACCGTTTGTTTGATCCATCGGACATTTGTTGTCGGATTTTGCATGAGGTAAACCATAAGACCCAAGAAATTTAGATGAACGCTAGCACAATCTACTGGACCATACTTGCTGTGATTGACCAAGTTAATAAACATTTATAATCACCCAATCAAAACCTCTTTGGTAAATGCCTACTAAAAAAAGTCTATTGCGGTTAGTAAAACCAATAGACACTATGGGGAGGATTTACTAAAACTAAAGTACTCAGAATTTGGTGCAGCTGTGCATGGTAGCCAGCTTCTAACTACAGCTTATTCAGTTAAAGGATCACTAAAGGAAAAAAATGTTTTAGCTAAATAGCTTCCTTTACCTTACTGCAGTCCTGGTTTCATGTCCTCATTGTTCATTTTTGCTTTGAAGTTGCTGTAAATCTGCTCTGATCTCCACACTTCCTGCTTGTCTGGCTCCTTATTAAAAATCTCATGGCAGCTTTTTACTGTGGTCCAAGCTGTGATTACTGTGTGTCTAAAACTCCTCAGAACCAATCAGATTCATTTTAAAAACAAAACACTGCACTGTATTTGTTTGTTTTTGTTCTGTGTGTCTCTTTACTTCACAGAAACATGAAATCAGTTTAAAAATGAAACTAAACTGCAGGCACATTATATGATTGATTTGTATCTATTTGTAATCATGTTTAAAAGGAATCAGTTAACTATTATGTCTCTATACCCTGTAAACAGTAATTTCAGCAAAAAAAAATGTTTTCCTTTAGTAACCCTTTAACCTCCCTGGCGGTCTTCCCGTGTGTGGCACGGGGTGAGATTTTTAAGCTACGATCGGTAACCCCGTGCCACACACGGACTTGCCTCGCTGGATGCAGAAAAGAGTTTACTTACCTTTTCTCTGCGATCCAGCGATGAATCCCCGCAGTACACGGCGGCCGGATGTCCGCCTGATTCTGTGTGTACCTCCGATTCCCTTCCCTGCTAGCGTCGCGACGTAGGGGGGGGAACGGCGCCAAATTCAAAAATGTAAACAAACACTATACATACAGTACACTGTAATCTTATAGATTACAGTACTGTATGTAAAAAATACACACCCCCCATGTCCCTAGTGGTCTGCCCTGTACACTACATGTCCTTTTATATAATAAAAACTGTTCTTTCTCCCTGCAAACTGTAGATTGCCCATAGCAACCAAAAGTGTCCCTTTATGGCAAAAATTGTTTTAGAGCAGCTAAAAAACAGCGATAATAAATCAGAATCACTTGCAGAATTTAGCGATAGCGATTTATGGGGAAATTCGTCATAAAAAAAAAAATAATGACAGCAAAAATTCTGCAACTGAGCAAATTTCAGTGATTTTGATTTGATTACATTATTGAATAATTTTTACTATAATTATATTATTATTTGTTATAATTTTTTATAATTATTTATTATATTATCATTTTTAAGAAAAAAAAATAAAAAAATCATACCCGGGATGCCTATTGCCTTGTTTGGATAGATTTCAGTGAGTTATTCCTAAGAATTACAAGCCTACAGTATAAAACGCCAAATTCCCTTGCAAATAATGGTACCGCTTTCAGCACCTAAAATCTGAAAGAATCATACCGCCAGGGAGGTTAAGCTTTGACAATATAACCTGGAATCTGATTGGTCTCTATGCAGAGCTGCGCCACCTTTTGCACATTTCAGTTTTAGTAAATCACCCCTTTGAGCTTAGAAGGGGGTAACATCTCAATGGTTTTGTAGGCTGTAATTTCCCTCAAAATTGAAAATCAGTACAGAATAACATAGCTTAGGGAGGGTCTGGTGAAAATCAGTAAATTGGTGTCAATATTCTTATAAATAATAGAAAAATGCTTTAGGGGACTGAGATATAGAAGGTATAGGTTACTCAGAAGACATTAGTAGGCGCTTGGCAGAGAAGGGTTGTTACAGACATGGAAGAGAATGAATTATTGCTAAAATAACTAACTATGCTGGAATAAAGCGTTCCAGCAAATAACGAGCAATGAAAATAATTTGTGCAGAGATTATCGACACAGGACATTAGAGTGCAAAAGTTTGAAATATTGCTGACCCTTTAATGAAAAATCCATTTCAAAGAAGTGGAAAATGTATGCTGCCTCAAAACAGGAAGTTGATAAATCAATAGTGTAAATCAAAGAATCACATTAGGTAGTGTATATGTCTCTATGTTTTAACAATAAGTTTCAAGCCAAACAGAATGTATGTGTGTGTATACAGTATACAGTCTATGTGAATGTTTGTGTGTATGTCAAAATACATAGGGCCAGATTCTCAAAAGAGATATAACGGTGTATTGCAGGAAACACCGTCGTATCTCTGTTTTTTTACTGGGTATCAATGCGTGTGATTCCTAGAATCACTTACGCATAGATACAGTGAAGATCCGACAGGTGTAAAACACTTACACCGTTGGATCGTAGATGTAATTACTTTTCTGGCCGCTAGGTGGCCTTTACGTTGTTTTCTCATTTGCCTATGTAAATAAGCCTAATGATTCCCGAACGTTTTTACGCCGCCCCGTCGTCGTTTACGTAGTTTACGTAAGCGTAAACCTACCCCTGCTATATGAGGGTTAGGTTTACGAAGTTCCGTCGTTGCCATGTTAAGTATGGCGTCGGGTCAGCGTCGTCTTTTTCCGCCCGTTACGTCATTTTACTAAGTCGTTCGCGAATAGCACATTGCGTAAGTGACGATTACGTCGTTTTCACGTCGGGTTCAACAACGCTTTCCGACGTGAGCTGGAGCATGCGCACTGGGCTTTTTTTCCGGCTGGCGCATGCACAGTTCGATCGACGCGGGGGCGCGCTTAATTTAAATACAAGCCGCCCCCTTTGAATCACGCGGCCTTAGGCCGGGCCATTTACACTACACAGCCGCAACTTACGGAGCAAGTGCTTGGAGAATATGGCACTTGCTCTGTTAAGTTGCGGCGGCGTAGTGTAAATGGCTTACGCTACGCAGTCGGCCATTCTACGAGAATCTGGCCCATAGTTGTTTTTTTTTTGGAAAAAGTATTTTCATCAATCTTTAAGCATAGCAAAGTTTTTGTCTATGTACATTAAAATGGTTCCTGAATCAGATACTAATAAGATAAATAGGTGCCCCCTACGCAGTTTGGAGTCCCTTAGGAGTAGGGTTGTCCCGATACCACTTTTTTAGGACCGAGTACAAGTACCGATACTTTTTTTCATGTACTTGCCGATACCGAATACCGATACTTTCTTTAAATGTCATGTGACAGTTTTCAAACCACAATACAGACTAAGGATATTTTCTTTAGAATTATGAAGAACTCTAACTCAAGACATTATAAAAGAATAAAAATAAGTAAAAATGAATAAAAATGTTTTATTTTCTTGTCACGCAGTAGTAACAAACTCAAAGAACATGTTGATAAATACAAAAAAAGTATTCTATTTAGGTATCGGGAGCATTTGCGCGAGTACAAGTACTCCCGCAAATACTCGGTATCGGTCCCGATACTGATACTAGTATCAGTATCTGGACGACCCTACTTAGGAGTCTTCTATATGTGTGCCCACATGCTTGGAACTATAACTGTACTTAAAGCCATTCAGAGCACCACACACACAGGCAGCTTGAGAGGGACACGGAGCAAATGTCACGTCTCTCCTCCTCCACAGCATTGATTGACTGTCCATATGGAGCCATGCTATAAAGCCAAAATGGCTGATTTTCTGCCACCAAAAATCTAAAATGCTTCCGGGATGTTCATTTGAATCGCCTATTTCTGGCTACCCATGTCTTTTTAATCAGTAACTACCTCAGCATGGCCTATTAAAAATGGTTTAAAAAGGGTTTAATAAAAAAATAATCAAAGATTCCTGACCTTTTTTGTCCCCCTCCCACTGGGCTCATTTAACACATGACTCCCATAAGACTGCCATGTGACTGCCATAATCCAGCCATGTCATCGCCATTAGTCTAATATGTGACTGCCATAAGCCAATCATGCGACTGCTGTGAACCAATTATAAGGCTGTCATAGGCCAATCATGTTACTGCTGTAAGCCAATTATGTGGCTGCCATGTGACTGTTGTGAGCCCAATGGCTATATCTGGACCAACGTTTGGCTTTCAGCGCTATCAAAGGTCAAATTTCAACCCATTCTATATTGTGCCAAAGGCCATTGGTCTTATAAACCATGATTAAGCCCTTATTTTAAACCATTATGCCTTGTACACATGGTCGGACTTTTGACCGTGCAAAAGTCCGCAGTGAGTCCGTCGGAAGGTTCTCTATATAAAGTCCGTCGGACTTCCAAAAAAAAAGTCTAATGGAGGCTACACACGGCCGGACTTTCCTAGAAAAAAAGCCTGTCTGACTTTTTTTCTCAGAAAATCCGGCCGTGTGTACGAGGCATTATAGTCATTCCACTCTACTCTCTCCTGCAAGGTGGACTTCCTTGTAACCATCACCTCTGCAAGGCCAGTGTCTGACCTTGCAGCCTTATCTTAACGGAACCTTTTCTGTTAAAACGGAGTATGGTCGTGGCTACCATGCTGCAGCTCAGGGTCTTGGTAATCTTCTTATATCCTAGGCCAGTAATGGCGAGCCTTGGCACTCCAGATGTTTTGGAACATTTCCCATGATGCTCAACTACACTGCAGAGTGCATGAGTATCATGGAGAAATGTAGTTCCAAAACATCTGGGGTGCCAAGGTTCCCAATCACTGGCCTAGGCCATCTTTATGTAGAGCAACAATTCTTTTTTTGAGATCCTCAGATAATTCTTTGCCATGAGCTGCCATATTGAACTTTCTGTGACTCGTATGAGTGAGTGAGAGCGATAACACCAAATTTAACACACCTGTTCCCCATTCACACTCAAGACCTTGTAACACTAACGATCCAAATGACACGGGTGAGGGAAAATGGCTAATTGGGCCCAATTTGGACATTTTCACTTAGGGGTGTACTCCCTTTTGTTGCCAGTGGTTTAGACATTAATGGCTGTGTGTTGAGTTATTTTGAGGGGACAGCAAATTTAATCTGTTATACAAGCTCTTCACTCACTAATTTACATTGTAGCAAAGTGTCCTTTCTTCAGTGTTGAAAAGATATATTAAAATATTGACAAAAATGTGAGGGGTGTACTCACTTTTGTGAGCTACTCCTTGTGAAACAAAAGAATTTCAAACAGCTAGGTTGAACTGTCGTAGATTTCATTTTCAAAAAGGGGTTCACATTAATCGTAACCTCAATACATGGAGATCTCCATATGTAGTGATTTGCATGTGGTACGTGTTTGTTTGGCTTGTAAATCTGCCCTGGTTTCTTTGGTATCAGCCTATACTTAATATGCATGCAGGATTTATAGAGGGAGCATAGATATTGGAACAACTACATTTTTGCATAGATCTTGGTGAACAAACTTGAATCTTTATAAGCATGAGAAAGCATTACTGAAAGAAACAGAAATCTTAGAGCTGTAAATCGTAAGCTGGAGAAAATTCAATTTAAAAACAAATTATACGTGTTCTAAAACGATGTCACCGATGTATGTTTTGGAGCTGGAGTTATTGACCGCGCTATGATGCAGTCACTTCTGATGCGTGAGACACTAATCCTATTGGGGCAAAACAATTTAAACCAATTATATAACAGTTATTCCTTCGTGGTATGACTAATACTTCAAGATTTTGCTCTGTTGTATTTCTTAACCTCTTGCCGACCGCCGCATGCAGATATACATCGACAGCATGGCATGGGCAGGCAAAAGGATGCATATATACGTCCCCTTTAAGAAGCAGCATTGTGGACACGCGCCCGCCGGGAGCTCTGTGACTCCAACAGCGGGTCCCACAGACTCGATGTCCGCAGGAATACCTGTGATCGTCTCACGGTGAGGAAGAAGGGGGAAATGCTGATGTAAACAAGCATTTCCCCAGTCTTCATAGCAGTGGCGGTGCGTCCATAGGGACGCCGGAGCGCCGCCCCCTCTGGATCGCTTACAGCCAGTAAAATATACAGATTCATACACTGTATAAATCTGTATATTTTGCTGACTGGCTGTGTGGAAGTGCCTATCAAAGCCGCTGGCTCTGATAGGCTTTCCAAGTACAGCCCTGAGGCTGTAGTCGGCTTCCTGAAGCTTATCCTCGGGACGTACCGGTCGTGCGTTCCGAGGATAAGACTGACAGACGTCTCAGCCAATCAGGTAATCTGATTTTGGTAATCAGTAACCTGATTGGCTGAAGCGTCATCGAGGGCGGACAAGGGACATCTAGGGACGGTAGAAGCCAGAAAGGTAAGTGCCAGGGGGGTACTGAGCACGGTGGCTACAAGTGAGGGCACAGTGGCTACAAGTGGGGGCACAGTGGCTACTAGTGGGGGGACAGTGGTGACAATTGGGGGCACAGTGGCGACAATTGGGGGCACAGTGGCAACAATTGGGGGCACAGTGGCTACAATTGGGGGCACAGTGGCTACAATTGGGGGCACAGTGGCTGCGTTTGATGGCATGGCACAGTGACTGCATTTGATGGCATGGCACAGTGGCTGCGTTTTGATGGCATGGCACAGTGGCTGCGTTTTGATGGCATGGCACAGTGGCTGCGTTTTGATGGCATGGCACAGTGGTTGCGTTTGATGGCACAGTGACTGCATTTGATGGCATGGCACAGTGGTGACAATTGATGGCACAGTGGTTGTGTTTGATGGCATGGCACAGTGACTGTTTGATGGCATGGCAAAGTGGTGACAATTGATGGCACAGTGGCATTTGACAGTGAGGCTGCAATTGTTTTTTTGTTTTTCGTTTGCGCCCCCCCCCCCAAAAAAAATTTGAGCACCAGCCACCACTACTTCATAGTGACAGGACAGTGATCACCGCTTCCTGTAATCGGAAACAGTGATCACAGTCCTGTCACACATAGCCCATCCCCCCTAAAGTTAGAAGCACTCCCTAGGGTACACTTAACCTTCAGCGCCACCTAGTGGTTAACCCCTTAACTGCCAGTGTCAATTTTTACCGTAACAGTGCCTTTTTATAGCACTGATCGCTGTAAAAATGTGAATGGTCCCAAAAATTTGTCAAACGTGTCCGATGTGTCCGCCATAAAGTCGCATTCACGATATTAAATCGATATTAAAATAATAATAATAAAAATGCCATAATTCTATCCATTATTTTGTAGATGCTATAACTTTTGCGCAAACCAATCCATATACGCTTATTGCGTTTTTTTGTTTTTTTTTACCAAAAATATGTAGAATACGTATCGGCCTAAACTGAGGGGGGGATATTTATTATAGCAAAAAGTAATCTACTGATACGCAGGTGTCCTTTCAAAGTTCCCGTGTCGTATCTTTAGTTTGAATCCTCAAACCAAGATATGACGGCATCTGGGTTCGATCTGACAGGCGTACGCCTTCCGATCGTAGATCCAATACTTTAGCGTCCGCTGGGTGGAGTTCTCGTCGTTTTCCACATCGAGTATGCAAATGAGCTTTTTCCGACGATCCACGAGCGTACGCGTGGCCGTCGCATTCTCTTACGGCGTCTCTAGTCAGCTTTTTCCGGCGTATAGTTAAAGCTGCCTTTTTGCGGCCTATAGTTAGACTTGCCATGTTAAGTATGGCCGTCGTTCCCGTGTCAAAATTTGATTTTTTTTTACATTTTGCGTAAGTAGTCCGTGAATAGGAATGTACCTTATTTACGCTAGTAAAAAGTATTTTTGTTTATAGCGCAAAAAATAAAAATTGCAGAGGTGCTCAAATACCACCAAAAGAAAGCTCTATTTGTGGGGAAAAAGAATGCCAGTTTTGTTTGGGAGTCACGTCTCACGACCGTGCAATTGTCAGTTAAAGCGACGCAGTGCCGAATCGCAAAAAGTGCCCACCCGTGTGAAAAGGGCTTTAGAGTGTCCAGACTCTGAATAAAGGAGCAACAGAGACACCTTTAGAGAGCAGCATTGTCAGTCAGAAGGGAGGGTAGTGTTAGAATGACTCAGATACACTATTAATATTGAAACCAAACTCCAGCTAAAGCCTCATACACACAGTCGGACTTCAAACAAACTTTTCCGTGGATTTTTGTTTGTAGGGCATTGGCCATGAACTTGGTATGCATACACACGGCAGGACTTTTTCAACAAACTTTCCCCAAATCACATGTTTTTTTAGCTCTTTTTTGCTCTTTACCGCCACCCTTTGGTCAACTTCTGCTTATGTTGGTTGATTTTAACATTGGTTCTGAGCCTACATGTTTGTACTTTGGACAAAAGTCTGATGGACCTCTGTACACAGGATAGGACTGCACTGTAGGACTTTTGTTGCCGAAAAGTTTGTCCGTTTGCAGAGCAAACTTTTGTCTGACGAAAACCGAAAAAGTTTGACCGATGGAGCGTACACACAATCAATTTTTTTTGAAAACCTGCTCATTTTGAAGTTTGTTGCAAAAAAGTCAGACGTGTGTATGGGGATTAACACTTTATAAAAATTTACAGTACAACACCAGTTTTGTTTCTTTTAGGATAAAGCTTTTACATAAATAAATAAAAGCTGACCAATGTAAGCACCGCTGTCAGTGGTAAATGGTTTGTCTCTACCCCTTAACTACTACATCTTCAGGACAGATTGTTCAGTTGAAAAATAAGAGATATGCTGGCAAGATCAAGCCAAAAAAAGAAAATTAATGCAGCCATAACAACTTAAAATCGGTAGGCTTCAATATAATAAATGTTTGCTTTAGGATTTACTACCTCTTTAATCTTTCAGCAAGTACACACAGTGGCGTCACTAGGGTTGGTGTCACCTGGTGCGGTATAACATGGTGTCACCCCCCCCCCCAATAATTTTTTCCCCCCCTAATAACACTGCATATATTGGCAACGGTAGTGCCGTTAATAACTATCGATCAACTAGCAAATTTGAATAACAAAATCATATGAAAATAATAAAATTCAAAGCTTATTTTAACTGTGCCATGTCAAACACAGCCACTGTGCCATCAAATGCAGCCACTGTGCCATCAAACACAGCCACTGTGCCATCAATTGTTACCACTGTGCCATGCCATGCCAAATCCAGCCACTGTGCCATCAAACACAGCCACTGTGCCATCAATTGTTAACACTGTGCCCATCAATTGTCACCACTGTGCCATGCCAAATGCAGCCACTGTGCCATCAATTGTTACCACTGTGCCATCAATTGTCACCACTGTGCCCATCAATTGTCACCACTGTGCCATGCCATACCCAGCCACTGTGCCATCAAACGCAGCCACTGTGCCATCAATTGTTACCACTGTGCCCAGTAATTGTCACAACTGTGCCATGCCAAACGCAGCCACTGTGCCATCAATTGTTACCACTGTGCCCAGCAATTGTCACCACTGTGCCATGCCAAACGCAGCCACTGTGCCATCAATTGTTACCACTGTGCCCAGTAATTGTCACCACTGTGCCATGCCAAACGGAGCCACGGTGCCATCAATTGTTACCACTGTGCCCAGCAATTGTCACCACTGTGCCATGCCAAACGCAGCCACTGTGCCATCAATTGTTACCACTGTGGCCAGCAATTGTCACCACTGTGCCATGCCAAACGCAGCCACTGTGCCATCAATTGTTACCACTGTGCGCAGTAATTGTCACCACTGTGCCATGCCAAACGCACCAAACTAAAACAAATCTCCTGCGCTCCGGCATCTCTTGCTATGGGGTGGTGTAATCCAATTACACGGTATCTTCTAGAGTCTTGCTGCCCTCCTCAGAATCGTGGGAATTCATGAAACTAGGAGCAAAAAGAAAAAGAACGGAGGGCGCACCGACCCAGTGTGACACCGTTTGGGTAACTTTTATTAAAATATTAAAATCAATCATTATACTCACAATTTGAGTTTTAAAATAGAGCCTTGAAAGACAGCACAGCAACAAGACACAGCAACACCAGCAGACTATGATAGTCACTTGAGTCTACAATCAATGTTTTCAGAGCTGACGCGTTTCAGGGGCGTACCCCTTTCTTCAGAGCTTGGTGGTCTGTACGCAGCCACTGTGCCATCAATTGTCACCACTGTGCCCAGCAATTGAGAAGGAAGGGGGAGAGAAAGGGGGAGGTGGGGGAGAGAAGGAAGAGGGGAGAAGGAAGGGGAGGGGGAGAAGGAAGGGGGGAGAAGGGGGTCTGGTGACAGTGCTCATTTACTTAAATGGTCCCCGGGGGTCTCAGTCAGTAACTTCTCTCATTCTTGTGTTTTTTGGCTCCTTAATCTTCCCGCCCCCTTATCCATTTCACAGACATAGCGGCACACATGCAGGGAGAGAGGGGCGGGAGAAGGGATGTGGAGGGTACAGGACGGAGCAGCGTGGGGATCCCTTCCAGGACAGCCACACCTCCTGAACAGCGTGTCACTCACTGCACATTGAGCAGTAAGGATGGAGCGGGCGGCTCAGCACTGAGTCAGCAGCCATGAAAGGAGGGGGAGGAGAGGAGAAGGTACAGGTTTCCCGGGTGTGCTACGGATGTCCTGCGAGCGACGGAACATGTTTCTGAACTGCCTTGCGCTGTGGAGAGCCTTAGTTAGCTGGTATCTTCGGCGGTGATGTGGAGCTGTACACTGCCGAAAATACCAGTTAACTTAGGCTCTCCACAGCACAAGAAACACCTTCCTCCGCTCGCAGAACATCTGCAGAACACACAGGAATCCTCCCATAGAGCGGCCGACTACTGTCATTCAGCGCACCTCGAGCGCATCAACAGGTCTGACACTTCCCCCTGGCTAGTTCATGTATTTGTCCATGTCCAGGGGTGCCCGCTCAGGAGGACGGCCCTGCGCTGGGCATGTCAGCAAAAAAAAAATGTAATTAAAAAAAAAAAAATGTCGGGATGGTATCACCCCTCTATCTGGTGTCACCCGGGTGCGGACCGCACCCCCCACACCCCCCTAGCAACGCCTCTGAGTACACAGACTATCAGAACAAAAAAAAATGAAAAATGCTCTCAGAAAAATATGAAGCACCAAGCACATAAACTCAAACAGCTATATAACAACATTACAACTTTACAATATTGAATGAAAATGAGTACTGACTTGAATTTCTTTAACGTTTCCCTTTAAATGCTGAAAGTAGTTTTCACGATAAAGAAACTTAGTAAGCTTACACTAGCAGTTATTTTTAGAGAGGGTGAGATACCTGAGGACTGTTTGTTGTGAGAAGTCAGTCTACTTTAAGAGGTGTGAAGCCTGAAAACAGCATAAATCATTTACGAGATGAAAATGTGAACATGTGTAATGACGATACGCTGCTATTTCTCGGTGAGTATTCAGCACAGTATTTTGTAAATAAGTAGCTTTAGTCCCCTTTCACACTTATACGACTTGTCATACGATTTTGCAGTCCAAAATCGTGGGACAAGTCGTATAAGCACTAGTCATTCTCCATTATTTTCAATGACTACCATTCACAGTTGTGCCTACTTCAAAGTAGTCCTTGCACTACTTTGGTCCGATTTTGATGCCACTTACACAGGCATTCATTGAAATCGCGGCCGCAAATCGCGGCAAAATCGCGGCAAAATCGCGGTAAAATTGCGGCCGTGAAATCGCGGTAAAATCGCTCGACTTTGAAGTCGTACAAGTGTGAAAGGTGTCTGTCCCCTTTCACACTTATACGACTTGTCCCACGATTTTGGACAGCAAAATCTTACCACAAGTCATTCTCCATTATTTTCAATGACTACCATTCATACTGGCACGATTTTAAGTCGTGTCGACTTCAAAGTAGTCCTTGCACTACTTTGGTCCGATTTTGATGCCACTTACACAGGCATTCATTGAAATCGCGGCCGCAATTTCACACTTAGACACCTTTCACACTTGTACGACTACTTTGAAGTCGGCACTACTTAACCACTTCAGCCCCGGACCATATTGCTGTCCAAAGACCAGAGCACTTTTTGAGATTCGGCGCTGCGTCGCTTTAACTGACAATTGCGCGGTCGTGCGACGTGGCTCCCAAACAAAATTGGCGTCCTTTTTTTCCCACAAATAGAGCTTTCTTTTGGTGGTATTTGATCATCTCTGCGGTTTTTATTTTTTGCGCTATAAACAAAAACAGAGCGACTATTTTGAAAAAAATGCAATATTTTTTACATTTTTCTATAATAAATATCCCCAAAAATATATTTAAAAAAAATATTTTTCCCTCAGTTTAGGCCGATACGTATTCTTCTACATATTTTTCGTAAAAAAAAATCGCAATTAGCGTTTATTGATTGGTTTGCGCAAAAGTTATAGCGTTTACAAAATAGGGGGTAGTTTTATGGCATTTTTATTATTATTTTTTTTTTACTAGTAATGGCGGCGATCAGCGTTTTTTTTTCGGTACTGCGATATTATGGCGGGCACTTCGGACACTTTTGACACATTTTTGGGACCATTGGCATTTTTTTAGCGATCAATGCTATAAAAATGCATTGGATTACTATAAAAATGCCATTGGCAGTGAAGGGGTTAACACTAGGGGGCAGGGAAGGGGTTAAGTGTGTTCCTAGTGTGTTCTAACTGTATGGGGGGGGTGGACTCACTAGGGGAATCACTGATCTTCTGTTCATACATTGTATGAACAGAAAATCAGCGTTTCCCCCGCTGACAGGAACGAGCGCTGTGTGTTTTCACACACAGCTCCCGTTCCCCGCTCTGTAACGAGCGATCGCGTGTGCCCGGCGGCGATCGCGCCCGCCGGGCACACGCACGGGACTCGGGGGCGAGCGGGGGGCGCGCGCGCGCGGGCCGCCGGCGGCGCGCACGCGCCCCCTAGTGGCCGCGAAAGGCGCGACGTAGAGCTACGGGCTCTCGCGCACCCGTGCCGACCTGCCGCCGTATAACTGCGGCGGCTGGTCGGCAAGCGGTTAAAGTCGTGCCAGTATGAATGGTAGTCATTGAAAATAATGTAGAATGACTTGTCATACGATTTTGCAGTCCAAAATCGTGGGACAAGTCGTATAAGTCCCCTTTCACACTTGGACTGCAAAATCGTATGACAAGTCATTCTCCATTATTTTCAATGACTACCATTCATACTGGCACGACTTTAAGTTGTGCCTACTTCAAAGTAGTGAAAAGTGTGAAAAAGTGTGAAAAAGTGTGAAAGGGGGCTAAGTGTGAAAAGGCATCTTCTCCATGATTTTCAATGAACACCATTCATACTGGCACGACTTTTGTGCCGACTTCAAAGTAGTCCCTGCACTACTTTGGTCCAACTTTCATGCGAGTTATTGTCCATAGACCTCAATGTTAAACCCTCAAGTAGCATGCAAATCGTACCTGAATAATATAGATACGATTTCAGTACAACTTTTTAAGCACAAGCAGCTTTTTAACCCTTGTCCCATGACTCCCACCCAATCCTTTCAGCAAAGTAGCCCCTCTCAAGCACATTTTTCCATCACACATTCCCTTTCTGGTTATTCTCTCAGGAACAATGTGCTCCAAACAGGTAAAAAAATAAGACGTCCTTGATAATGAGCAAATCATTCAATTTATCCGTGAGCGCCCAGCTATTTATGATTTGTGTGACCCAAACTACAAAGACAATATCCCACTGACCACCAATGAAGGGGACATTCTTCCCACTGACCAGTGACCACCAATGAAGGGGACATTCTTCCCACTGACCACCAATGAAGGGGAAATTCTTCCCACTGACCACCAATGAAGGGGACATTCTTCCCACTGACCACCAATGAAGGGGACATTCTTCCCACTGACCACCAATGAAGGGAACATTCTTCCCACTGACCACCAGTGTAAGAAGCATTCTTCTTACTGACGACCAATGTAAGGAACATTCTTCCCACTGACCACCAATGTAAGGGACATCCTTCCCACTGACCACCAATGTAAGGAGCATTCTTCTCACTGACCACCAATGTAAGGGACATTCTTCTCACTGACCACAAATGTAAAGGAAATTTCTTCCCACTGATCACCAATGTAAGGAGCATTCTTCTCACTGACCACCAATATTAGGGAAATCCTTCCCACTGACCATCAATGTAAGGAGCTTTCTTCCCACTAACCACCAATGTTAGGAGCATTCTTCCCACTGACCACCAATGTAAGGAGCATTCTTCCCACTGATCAACAATGTAAGGAGCATTTGTCCCACTGACCACCAATGTAAGAAGCATTCTTCCCACTGATCAACAATGTAAGGAGCATTCTTCCCACTGACCACCAATGTAAGAAGCATTCTTCCCACTGACCACCAATGTAAGGAGCATTCTTCTCATTCTTCATTATAGAGAACCCAAAATTGACCCCTATTTTCACGATTGGCAATGATGGGATGTACCCAATATCAACGTCTTCTCCGCCTCCGCTTCTCCCAAAATTGAGGACCCAAAATTGACCCCTATCTTCATGATTGGCAATGATGGGATGTACCCAATATCGACGTCTTCTCCGCCTCCGCTTCTCCTCCTCTTCTTCCTCATGCACAGCAATGAAAACTGTGGTGGCAGGAAAAGAAATTGCCTCACACATGAATGTTTTCATTGGTTAATGCCAAAGTTGTGGCAAAGTCGAAGTTGTACTGATCCCAAATTGCGGCCGCAAAATCGCGGCAAAATCGCAGTAAAAAATCGCGGCAAAATCGCACCCGCCAATCGCGGCAAAATCGCACCACTTTGAAATTGTATAAGTGTGAAAGGGGCCCTTTTACATTGTACGACTTCAAAGTTGTGTGATTTTACTGCGATTTCGCGGCCGCGATTTTACCACGATTTTGCCGCAATTCGCTGCCACGATTTCAATGAATGCCTGTGTAAGTGGCATCAACATCGGACCAAAGTAGTGCAAGGACTACTTTGAAGTAGGCACAACTTAAAGTCGTGCCAGTATGAATGGTAGTCATTGAAAATAATGGAGAATGACTTGTCATACGATTTTGCAGTCCAAAATCGTGGGACAAGTCGTATAAGGCTGGGGTCACACTACGATTTTCTATACAGTTTTTGGATACTTTTTTTTTTTTTTAAAAACGTATGCAACCGTACAGAAAACCGTGGCCATAGACTTTACATTAAAAACCGTATTTGCCATAAATCATACGGTTGTATCCGGTTTTCAAACCATACGGTTTTTAACTTTTTTTTTCCTGGAAAAAAAACGTGGTCTACCACGGTTTTTGGTCCGGTTCAAAAACCGTATTTCAACCGTATACGGTTATTTTAACATAGGACTCTATGAGAACTGTATGTCGTTGCGGTTCTGTCCGTTTTTTTCTATACGGTTGTTAACCTTGCTTCGCTTGAAATTTCAATAGAACAACTGAAACTTTATTGAAAAAAATAAATAAAAAATTCCGTTTAAAAAACGGATGCAACCGTATAGCATACAGTTGAGTACGGTTGGGTCCGTTTTTTAGAATACGTTTTTTTTTTTTTAAAACTGTATCCAAAAACTGTATAGAAAATCGTAGTGTGAACCCAGCCTAAGTGTGAAAGTTTAGGCTTTAGCAATACAGACAAGTATAGATCCAACCTTATCCTTATTAACCTGGCCACACAATCTACAACCCTGCAGTGTGAAATACTCATTCTAGTGAACTAAACTAGTGTAATAAAACATTAATCATAATAAAGCCACAAAACCTTTTTTTATATAAGTTTGAGAATTATGCACATACTTTATTTGCCGGTATATAAGGCGACAGGGCATATAAGATGACCCCCTAATTTTAAAAATGTTTACGATTTTTTTGCTTGTACTCACTGAACTAAACTAATAGAGAGGGACACGGAGACCCTGGATCAGGCCTGGAGGCCCTGGACTAGATGAGGGGTAAAAGAAAGAAAGGGTGCACCAGCCTAGTGCATTATCCTTTGGATGGATTTTATTAAAAACAGATAAAATGAAAACTACTATACTCACAAGTGTAGGTTACAGGCTTCAGGGCCGATCCTAGGGTCACAGGCGCCTGGGTGCAGAAATATTTCTGGCGCCCCCACAAAGGGGGCGTGGTCATCTTACCAACTCCTCCCCTTTACAAATGCTTCTATGGCAATGACTCAAACACAGAGATGCTTCTCTAAGAAGTATTTGTTGCCCTGGGATCCTCCCATGATCTTTTAACAATAAAGAAAATACTGGAAGAGCGTACACTAATCAGACCTGGAGGGGAACCTCTCTGATACTGTTAGAAAGTGCCCCAAAACATAGTACAGGAGACAGTCAGTGACTGGAGATATAATACAGGAGATGGTCAGAGACTGCAGTTCCTATTGGCATAAGTAGATAATGGCCGATCGGCTCTCACCTGACCCAGCGATACATCAACAACGGTTCCTCTGATCAGGAGTCAGCTCACTCTGAATTGCCCATGGATACTCCGCTGGGTAGAGCCCAGATCTGTATTCTGGCAATGACTCCATTCCTTTCTCCGCCAGGGATGGCACTCGGCTGTGTGGCTTTCCCTCTGGTGGCGCACGGCAGCGGGGTTCTCGCTCTGATGGTGTTCTCTCAGCACTGTCCTTTCCCTCTGGAGTCCTGGGTGCACTTCCCTGAAAGCTTTCCTGGGGTCCTGGCTCTCTCTCCCATTTAGCTGAACATGCCGTGTGGGCTGCAGCTTCTTTGTTACAGTGGGGTTGCCAGTCCTCAAACTACAAGTCCCACAATCCTCTTCTCTGCTCCTTTTTCTATTCTATTCTAGAATATTCTATTCTTTTTTCTATTCCTTCCCCTTCCCCTTCCTCCACCTATAGTTGCCCCTCAGTACAGACCCCCTCCACTAAGTATAGACCCCCTCTGTCAGTGCAGACTCCTAACTAAGTATAAACCCCCTCCCTCAGTACAGACCCCCCAGGACAAACCACCCCCCATTAGTACAGACCCCCCAGGACAAACTATCCCTCTCAATAAGTACAGATCCCCTCCATTAGTACAGACCCTCCTCTATTAGTACAGATCTCCCTAGGACAAACCACCCCCTCCATTAGTACAGACCCCCAGGACAAAACACCCCCCCATTAGTACAGACCCACTTCCAGTATTAAAGACCGCCCCAGAACAACCCCCCTCCCCCATTAGTACAGACCTCTAGGTCAAACCAATCCCCCTCCATTAGTACAAACTCCCCATTAGTACAGACACCCCCAGGACAAACCCCCCCATTAGTATAGACTCCCCCAGGACAAAACCCCCCATTAGTATAGACTTCCCCAGGACAAACCCCCCCATTAGTATAGACTCCCCCAGGACAACCCCCCCTCCATTAGTACAGACCTCCCTCAGGACAAACCACCCCCCCAGTGGTGCAGACCCCCCCCCCCCGGACAACCCCCCTCCATTAGTACAGACCCCCAGGACAAACCACCCCTCCATTAGTACAGACCCAACCAGGACAAACTCCTCATTAGAACAGACCCCAGAACAAACCCCCCCATTAGTGCAGAACCCCCCAGAACAAACCCCCCATTATTACAGACCTCCAGGACAAACACCCCTATTAGTACCGACCCCCCAGGATAACCCCCCCCCCCATTATTGCATACCCCCAGGACAAGCCCCCCCATTAGTACAGGCCCCCCAGGACAAACCACCCCATTAGTACAAACCCCCAATTAGTACAGACCCCCCAGGACAAACCCCCCTTAGTACCGACCCCCCAGGACAAGCCCCCCCATTAGTACAGACTCCCCCCATTAGTACAGACCTCCCTCAGGACAAACCACCCCCCCAGTGGTGCAGACCCCCCCCCCGGACAACCCCCCTCCATTAGTACAGACCCCCAGGACAAACCACCCCTCCATTAGTACAGACCCAACCAGGACAAACTCCTCATTAGAACAGACCCCAGAACAAACCCCCCCATTAGTGCAGAACCCCCCAGAACAAACCCCCCATTATTACAGACCTCCAGGACAAACACCCCTATTAGTACCAACCCCCCAGGATAACCCCCCCCCCCATTATTGCATACCCCCAGGACAAGCCCCCCCATTAGTACAGGCCCCCCAGGACAAACCACCCCATTAGTACAAACCCCCCAGGACAAACCCCCCTTAGTACCGACCCCCCAGGATAAGCCCCCCCATTAGTACAGACTCCCCCCCATTAGTACAGATCCCCCTCAGGACAAATCACCACATTAGTGCAGACCCCCCAGGACAAACCCCCCCATTAGTACAGACTCCCCTCATTAGTGCAGACCCCCCCAGCACAAACCACCCCATTAGTGCAGACCCATCCAGGACAAACCCCCCCATTAGTACAGGCCCCCCAGGACAAACCACCCCATTAGTACAAACCCCCCAGGACAAACCCCCCTTAGTATCGACCCCCCAGGATAAGCCCCCCCATTAGTACAGACTCCCCCCCC
This sequence comes from Rana kukunoris, assembly GCA_029574335.1. Taxonomy (NCBI): domain Eukaryota; kingdom Metazoa; phylum Chordata; class Amphibia; order Anura; family Ranidae; genus Rana; species Rana kukunoris. The sequence goes on from CM056054.1 coordinate 57,878,690, forward strand.
ATTAGTACAGATCCCCCTCAGGACAAATCACCACATTAGTGCAGACCCCCCAGGACAAACCCCCCCATTAGTACAGACTCCCCTCATTAGTGCAGACCCCCCCAGCACAAACCACCCCATTAGTGCAGACCCATCCAGGACAAACCCCCCCATTAGTACAGACCCCCCAGGACAACCCCCCCTCATTAGTGCAGACCCCAGGGACAACCCCCGCCCCATTAGTACAGACTCCACCCAGGAAAAAAAACGCCCCCTACATTACTACAGGCCCCTCCCCCCAGGACAAACCCCCGTCCATTACAGCAAATAAAAACACACGGTCCATCATGCCTGACACTGCTCCTCTCTGTGTCATAAGAGGACTCCTGTCTGCGGCGATCTGTGATCCACCCGGGCGGCAGCTGCAGAGGAGGGGACAGTGTGCAGCCGCGCCGCCCGGGTGGATCACAGATCACCGCAGACAGGAGTTTTTTTATGACACACACAGAGAGGAGCAGAATATGTGTCAGGCATGATGGACCGCCCACTCAGCGATGTCACTGAGCAGCTAGCGTCTCTCCACACAGAGACAAGACAGCCGCTCCGATCTCCGGACTCCTCACTCCCCTCTCTAACAGGAGGAGGAAGGGGGGACAAACACAGTCCGACAAACACAGCAGCGGCGGCGGGGAGAGCCGCCGGCGCCACACTACACAAACAAGGAGAGTGATTTTTAGACAGGCACTCTGGCGCTATAGCGCCCCCATCTCTGTGGCGCCTGGGTGCACTGCACCCTTTGCACCCCGGGTAGGATCGGCCCTGACAGGCTTGCAATGTAAACCCCAAAACCCCCACAATGTCAGACCCCAAAACACTTCAAATGGTCACAGAGGGTATGATGCCGGCTGACGCGTTTCGAAGGACGACCTTCTTCCTCAGAGCCATCTGCTGGGCTCATTGGTGCTACTTGTGGAAATGGTTTACATTGTGAGCCTTTCACCTACACTTGTGAGTACAGTAGTTTTCATTTTTTTTTTTTTTTTATAAAATCCATCCAAAGGATAATGCACTAGGCTGGTGCACGCTTTTTTATTTTTCTTGTTTTCTTTGGACCTTTCACCTACGCTTGTGAGAAGTTTTCATTTTATCTTTTTTCAATAAAATCCATCCAAGCGATAATGCACTAGGCTGGTGCACGCTTTTTTATTTTTCTTGTTTATTGAAAGGGGCATTTTCACTTTGAAAGGGGCCATCCAGGGATACCTCTATCCCTGAGGGCAGCAAGGCCAGTGATATGCACCATCACGACACACTGACTGTCTGGTAATCCACTTGTGCGCAGGAGTGTTTGTTTTACGTTATCACTAGGTGAGGGTTGCCTGGAGGCCCTGGACTAAGTGAGGGGTGCCTGGAGGCCCCAGACTAAGAGAAGGGGGTGAAGCCTCCAGACTAAATGAGGGGGTGTCTAGAGGCCCCATGCTAGTAAAGAGGGTACCTGGAGGCCCCAGACTAGGAGAGGGGTGCCTAGAGGACCTGGAACCAGTTCCTGACTAGAAGACCCCCTGCTGGTTTTAGGCAGAGATAGCCTGGACCTAAAGTCTGGAGTGAAAGGGCGTCTGCCTGGAGTAGCAGCATTCACAACAACCAGGGGTACCAGGGGCACTTTTATCACATGTGCTAGAACTGCTTCTATCAATAGAAATTAGGATAGTAGGTGGCATTAGAAAGCACATCATATTGTTACCTGTAAGATTTTAAAGTTAGTCAAAAAAGATGAGGTCTAAATAGGCCCACACTTTCTTTCACCTGTCCTTGATGCCACAGAATATACACACTACCCTCACCACCCTTCTCATTGCCATCAGTAAACAAAACCACTATGATCTGCTAAAAAATAAATTGAACATACAATATATATATATATATATATATATATATATATATATATACTGTATATATATATATATGTAACGCCGGTGTACTTCCAAGTACCAGTGCTATTGAAATTTAGAGGGATAATCAGAGTATAAGTGACTCTGATTCCAATTGTAATTATTTTAGTAGGATCTCTGTTTCAGCTTGGCTGTGCTGTGGGCTCATTCTGTTGCGCTGGGGTGTTTTCCCACCCGGTGGGGTAGGTGGCAGCAGTGGAGTTGAGGTCTGAGTGTTCCTTCCGAGCGGCCAATCAGGAGGCTTGTGCCTCGCTGGGCATGCTGGGAGAGGGTACTTATGGAACAGACGCAATTGGTCTGGTTCTTCTTTGAGTGTGGCACCCACCTTTAGGGTGACCACATCACTGCGCCCTAGCGTTATGGCCTACCTGGCCGGGGCATGCGTGCCACGTGGTGTTCCTGGTTCTTGGGCTATGCTGGCCCGAGACGTTCAAGCAGGACAGGGACTCAGTGATCGACTGGGTTCCCACTTTTGAAGATCCCAAGCAAGTTAGCTTTTCTATCACCAAGAGTTTTATTGTTTTTACCCGGCTGGGTAATAAAGAGCACATATAAAAAGACTCTCTCTTTGTGGACATTCCTTTACTGCTGCTGTATACATCATCCACCCCTAGACATTCTACCAGAGCCATAAGGTAATGTGCCATCCCATTCTATTACCAGCAGCCCCTCGGGGGTACCGCTACATATATTTGATATATATATATATATATATATATATATATATATATATATATATATATATATAGGCCCGGATTCACAGAGAACTTACGCTGACATATAACAAGTTACACCGACGTAAGTGCAAATGTGTGCCGTCGTATCTGTGCGCCACACCCACAAACAGAGATGCGCCTAAAACCAGGCTAGACTCCGCCGACATAAATTGCTTACGCCGGCGTAGGGTGGGCGTACATTTAGGCTGGGTGCATGGTGCCGCTCCCATTGATTCGCCATTCAAACATGCAAATGAGGTAAATATGGCGATTCACGAACGTACGTGCACCCGAAGCAGGCTACGCGTGGTGCGCGTAAGTTATTCCCCATAAAGGAGACATGCTCAGGTCTGCACCAGGGAACACAAACCGGCGTATTTTACGTTGGACGTGTGTCAGGCTGGGTGTAGGTTACGTTAACAGCGTACACAGTGATCCGGCGTATCTTAGGCAGTTGTTCCGACATGGTTGTGAGCATGCGCAGGGAGATGCATTCACGTCACGGCGCATGCGCAGTTTGCTATACGTACTTGTCTGGCACTCGGCCCATCATTTGCATGGGGTCACGCCTCATTTGCATGGATCACGCCCACTTTCACCTACACCAGCCTGCGCCTTTGAAACCCACGCCATGCTGGTGCAACTTTGGGAGCACTGGCTTTATGAAGTACGGCGAAGTAATGTGCGCCTGCTGTCTGTGAATCCGGGCCATACTGTATATAGAATATATATGAGACAGAGACACCTAGAAACAGCGGTAAGCAAACAGTTCCAAAGAGGGTTTTGTACAAAAAGTCCATACCAAAACAAACAACACATCTGCTCATCCGATCCACTAACTAAACTCACGCCAGTTCCTGCTGACTAACAGGGTGCCCCCCTAATGAATTTCCCCAGACAAACAGGCAGCAGTTGTACATTTTTAGTGTTCTGTCAGCAGTCAGCTTTTTCACCAGTGGCAGCCCGTCCATAAGGGGCGCAGGGGCATCGCCCACTTTCTAAACCAAATCGCCCAGCACATATACAACCACTTTAACCACTTAAGGACCGCCTCCTGCACATTTACGTCGGCAGAATGGCACGGCTGGGCACAAGCACGTACAGGTACGTCCTCTTTAAGTGCCCAGCCGTGGGTCGCCGTCCAAAGCTCCGTGACCGCGGGACCCGCGGACCCGATCACCGCTGGAGTCCCGCGATCGGTCCCCAGAGCTGAAGAACGGGGAGAGCTGTGTGTAAACACAGCTTCCCCGTTCTTCACTGTGGGGCCGTGATCGATCGCATGTTCCCTTTTATAGGGAAACACAATCGATGACGTCACACCTACAGCCACACCCCCCTACAGTCTGCATTTATGGCAATGGTCAGTCTGCGTGTCTCTCTGCATTTATGGCAATGGTCAGTCTGCGTGTCACTCTGCATTTATGGCAATGGTCAGTCTGCATGTCACCGTGCATTTATGGCAATGGTCACTCTGCATTTATGGCAATAGTCACTCTGCATTTATCGCAATGGTCACTTTGTGTGTCACCCTGCATTTATGGCAATGGTCAGTCTGTGTGTCACTCGGCATTTATGGCAATGGTCAGACTGCATGTCACCCTGCATTTATGACAATGGTCACTCTGCGTGTCACTCTGCATTTATAGCAATGGTCACTCTGCGTGTCACTCTGCATTTATGACAATGGTCACTCTGCGTGTCACTCTGCATTTATGGCAATGGTCAGTCTGCGTGTCACCCTGCATTTAAGACAATGGTCACTCTGCATTTATGGCACTGGTCAGGCTGCATTTCATGGACACTTGAAAATATTTTAGTACACCATTTGGTTCAGAATATTTTAAATATATTAAATATATATTAAAACCTAGGAGCGTCTTATATTCAATCCAGGGGAAGTCACAATCTCTTTAGAACTGAGATACCTGGAGGCGACAGTCAACTTGATTGAGACATTCTCTTTCTCAGTCCTGAATCAAACTTCAAACTCGGGACAGGCCTCCCAGTCATATTTATATGGCAAGGAAATGCCCCAGAGGTGTTCTTTTGGATTTAGGTCAAGTGAGCGTGGGGGCCATTCAATGGTGTCAATTTCTTCATCCTCCAGGAACTGGCTGCATGCTCTTGCAACATGAGGCCGGGCATTGTTGTGCACCAGGAGGAACCCAGGACCCACTGCACCAGCGTAGGGTCTGACAATGGGTCCAAGGATTTCATCCTGATACCTAATGGCATTCAGGGTGCCATTGTGTAGCCTGTAGAGGTCTGTGCGTCCCTCCATGGATATGCCTCCCAGACCATCACTGACCCACCACCAAACCGGTCATGCTGAACGATGTTACAGGCAGCATAAAGTTCTCCACTGCTTCTCCAGACCCTTTCACGCCTGTCACATATGCTCAGGGTGAACCTGCTCTCATCTGTGAAAAGCATGGGGCTTTTTGCTATAATAAATATCCCCCAAAAAAATATATAAAAAAATGTTTTCCTCAGTTTAGGCCGATACATATTCTACTACATATTTTTGGTAAACAAAATCGCAATAAGCGTTTATCGGTTGGTTTGCGCAAAATTTATAGAGTTTACAAAAAAGGATACAGTTTTATTTAATTTTTATTCATTATTTTTTTTTATTACTAATAGTGGCGATCAGCGTTTTTTTTCATGACTGCAACATTATAGCGGACACTTCGGAAAATTTTGACACATTTTTGGGACCATTGTCATTTTCACGGCAAAAAATGCATTTAAAATGCATTGTTTATTGTGAAAATGACAATTGCAGTTTGGGAGTTAACCACAAGGGGGCGCTGAAGGGCTTATGTGTGACCTAATGTGTGTTTACAACTGTAGGGGGGTGTGGCTGTAGATGTGACATCATCGATTGTGTATCCCTATAAAAGGGATCACACTATCGATGACGCCGCCACAGTGAAGAACGGGGAAGCCGTGTTTACACACGACTTGCCCCATTCTTCAGCATCGGGGACCGATCGCGGGACTCCAGCAGCGATCGGGTCCACAGGTCCCGCAGTCCCGGTCACGGAGCTTCGGACCAGGTCGCGGGCATGCGCCCGCGCCCCATGGCTGGGCACTAGCACAGGACGTACCTGTACGTGCATGTGCCCAGCCGTGCCATTCTGCCGACGTATATGTGCAGGAGGCAGTCCTAAAGTGGTTAATGGGATGTCAAGAATGAAATGTGGTTTCTGTTTCTGGCTTTATGGAGGATTTCTTACTTTAAAGAGAAGTCATTGAGGCAGCAGATTGCATCTCTGGGGGATCTGTGTCTCTCCCTCTTGAGTGTATCGCTCAATGAATGCATTCAAAGTCCATCGGGGTATCAGGGGGTCTCTCTAGGAGGTCTATAAATATAGTTATGACTGATTGAGAGAGTTGGCTAGAATCAATAGACTCTGAGATGCCTCTTACCCTGAGGTTGCGACATCTCCCATAATTATCGAGGTCCTCCATGTGGCGGTTGATTTCTCTCAGGTGGATGGAGTGAGATTCTGTGATTTGTTTTACATGGCTCAGTGATGCCCCCTGGCAGGCATGCGTTACTTCAACTTCCTCCACTCAGTGCAATGGCCTAGATGTCTACTCATAGATCCAAGATGGCTCCTGGGAGGGTGCTTTTTATGCCTGCTGCCACATTGCGGAGATCATCCAGACTCTGCTGGGGCTGATCGTGTCTCTACCAAGAACAGGCTCCAAGCCCTGGTGCATTGTGGGCTTCTGCTGGGCGATCGGCAAGAGGAGGCTTGCGATGCAGCTTGTGATGCGTGCTTAGTGTCTCTAGACCACGTCCGGAAGATCTCAGGGATGTGGCGACTTATATGTGTGTCTTGGTTTCAGGGGGACCAGGATCTTGTTGCCAATGCACTCCTGGAGGTTCTTTCCATGGTGGGCTTGTGGATTAGCTGGGTAGTGTAAATTGCAGGACCTTGTGGAATGGGAGCTCCAGGATTACACGTTTTGTTTCTGTCATTCACTGTCCATTCTTATTATCAGCAGTTACATACATCCAATTCATTGTATTTACAGCTTTAATAATCATACTCTCTATTTATCTTTGTTATAAAAATTTAAATATCGTAAAAATTACAAAAATATTTTCTGCAAACATTCAAACATTTTCTGCTCTGTGATGTTTCATGCTTCTGTGAAAAAGCAACTCCAGGCCATACATAAAATCAGTCAGTGAACATGCCATCCACGAATCACTGAAAGTCAGAAAGTACATTTCAATTTACCTTGAATCTGAGTTCTTGATGATCCCTGGTGTTTTGTGATCCTATGTTGTCATTTCTATAAAGATTATTTGTATGGTCTCACAACACACTTTGCGGGCTCTCAAGGAGAATGTGAATTTGGGTAAAATAGGCCAAGAAAAGTCACTTTTTCTGTGGTTTGAAGATAACTTCTTCAATGAAGGCATGACAACACGCATAAATACTGCAACAGACCACCAAACCTATACTGTATATCTCAAAGTCTATGGTAGGCTGGACAGGGTTGAATAATGTACAGGGTGAGACAGAGACAAATGCAAAGAATGCATTGGATCTATATAGCTACTTATCTATTAAATTGGAAAAAATATACTTTAAACCTGAGTAAAAATATTATATCATTAAGTTCACCAAGAAAGAATCCAAATTTAAATAAATTCAGGAACAGATTTCACATTTTTATCATGATGGTATAGCTTTTCAGCAGTCAATAATAAAATATTTCTGCAAATCTTTGACCAGTGTTGAAGATGTAACCAAGACTTGGGTACACTCCTACACATCTTCTTGGAATGTGAAGTGATCCATGGATTCTGGGAAAAAGTTAAGATTCATATTCAAACTAACAGATGCACACTAGTTGACAGTGTTTATGCTCTAAGCCCTCCAGCCCTTCCATCCATTTTCAGGTACAAATGTTTTAGGGATTCAGAACTCCCCTCCAGAATTCAGTACGTTCCATTTGTATAGATGCAGCATTCGCTCTTTTGAAAATAACCATGACACCTGGGGGTCACAGGAAGTGGGCTGAATAATTTTGGGTCTCATTCAGTCTGAACAATGACTGGTGCAAGATTAATGAGTCTCCAGGATGAGTCTGCAGATGACAGTGTCAGAGAGTATAGCATTTGAATTTGGTTTTTTTTATTTTTAGAAGGTTTTTGCCCAAGATTAAACTGGCTTTTAAAGCCCTATTCCAATCCACCCAAAGTACACCAGCATGTTGACTATTGTTCTTCTAACTTACACCCTTTTTTACGTCCCAAAATCACACCTGTCTCTCAATGTGTCTTTATGTCCCAAAATCACACCTGTCTCTCAATGTTATTGGCAGGTAACGCCTGAAATGTGTGTAATGCTACCCCCGCAGGAGCCGCATAGTTGATTGAGTTCTTTGTTCTTCTGCCTCCACTCTGAGAACAACCTCAGCCCCACTGGCACACCAGGTTAAGCAAATGGATTATGCACTGCTACTGGGTGTACAACTATAGATATGCTCCACACAACTAATGTTCAGTATCAAAAAGAAAACATCAGACTTATTAGTGGTTAATGAATCCAATGAATCTTCATGGGTTGCCGTAAATAGCTGTGCACATAAATGAGTAAAAATTTAGGTCCATCACAGTTCAAAATTAGAGTAAAACTGGTAATTCACAAAATCAGCAATAAGTAATGGCATTAGAAAACAGCAATTATGATCAATACTGTGTTAACTCTTCTGTAAACAGTAAACTATATCAACTTTAGAGTGCACTCTATATGAATCACAGCAATTAAATGTAAGAATGCCTCTTACTATGGACAATAAGCAAAGTTCTTGTGAAGCAGCTATCTGTAGACATGTGCGTTCCCGTTCGTAACGAATGGATTTTCGTACGAATTTGTTACTATTCGTACATTCGTATCAATTCGAACATCTGAAAAGCTGAAAGACCCAAAATACGAACATTCCGGAATTACGAATAAGCAAAATAACGAACAAGCGAAAATACGAACGTATGATTGGACCATCTTACTAAAATACGAAACTCCGAAAAAGCAAAAGAACGAAAATGACATCTATAATGAAGGATTTGCATTCCGTATTTTAAATCCTTTGTCTGTTCGTATTTTCATTCGTATGGTCTGTGTGTTTTTGTAAATTCGTTTCTTTGTCTGTTCGTAAATTTGTGTACTTGTATCGTTCTTTCGAATGGGCACTGGGCAGTGTAGTTAGTGAGTGATGTATCTTACTTAATATCTTAGCCAATCAGCTTATCTCTTTTGTGCTGAGTCACATCGGACAGTGTAAAGCCTCCTACACATGATCGGACTTCAAACAAACTTTTTCGTGGATTTTTGTCTGAAGGGAGTTGGCCAGACTTTTGAAACCGAAAAAGTTTGTCCAATAGAGCGTACACATGGTCGGATTTTTTGGAAAACGATAATTTTGACGTTTGTAGGCAAAAAGTCAGACCGTGTGTACGGGGCTTAAGAGAAAGTATATCTTATGGATTAGCCGTGTGTTGCTATGTATTTACGAAAGTACAAAATTACGAATCCATTAAACGAAAATTATTATCTAACAAAATTACGAATTTCGAATCAACGAAAATAAATTAGACAGAATTACGAATCATTCAATATAAACGAAAATAAAACTGTTACGAAAATACGGATGGGTCCGAATAGGAAAACTTGCGTCTTACGAAATACGAACGGGTCCAAATAGGAAGTCTTACGAAATTACGAATCTTTACGAATATACGGAACGAGACGAAACGGAACAAAAAAATACGAAATTTTTTGTTGTGCACATGTCTAGCTATCTGAGTCTTTAGCCCTAGTTCCTCTTTGTCCTGCTCGCGTGGGGGCCCAGTCTTTACAGTGGTGCATATGAGTACAGAACCAGTAAAGTCTGCATGCAGGAAATAATGCTGCTGGTTAGATGGGCAGTCCCTATGTGCTCAGTCTCTGCCAGCAGCAACGGGTTAATGACAGCTGTGTCCTTTTATGCACAGCTAAGTATGAGATATTGCTGACATACTGTAGAGGCAAAGGTGTCAGGCCGCGTACACACGACCGAGCTTCTCGCCAGAATCCAGCGAGAAGCTCGCTGGAAAACAGATTCTGGCGAGAAGCTCGATCGTCTGTACGCGATCGACGAGCGTCCCGTCGGGAAGCTCGTCGAGCCAAAATAGAGAGCATGCTCTCTATTTCCTCTTTGTTCAATGAGGAAATTTGGCTCGATGAGCTTTCCGACCGCTCATCAGGAACCTCGTCGGGCGGAACGATGTGTTTAGCCCAACGAGGTTCCCGGTCGTGTGTACGCGGCCTCAAAGATCCAAACATTTCTTATTGTTTGTGCCTAATAATTGTTAGACAAGATGTAATAGTGCTGTTGCTTTTGCTTCTCTCTCTGCTTTTAATTTATTCTACCTCAGTGATGGTTCACCTTTAGGTAAATAGCAGCTTGAAACCCTCACCGACATCAAATAACTCTCATAAGTTCTGATCTCCACCGCCCACTCTTAGGGTCTAACTGTTACAGATTTCAAATTTATTTTACTATAATGCAACATCAGGGAAAAGTGTAAATATAGTCTGGTAACCAGACCTCACCGCCGGAGTCCCTAATGCCGCGTACACATGATCGGACATTCCGACAACAAAACCATGGATTTTTTTCCGACGGATTGTTCGCTCAAACTTGTCTTGCATACACACGGTAACACAAATGTTGTGGGAAATTTCGAACGTCAAGAACGCGGTCACGTACAACACTACGACGATTAAGTTCAATGATTCCGAGCATGTGTCAAATTGATTCCGAGCATGCGTAGGATTTTTGTGTGTCGGAATTGCATACAGACGACTTTTGTTGTCAGAAAAATTGGGAACCAGCTCTCAAATATTTGTTGTTGGAAATTCCGACAGCAAATGTCCGATGGAGCCTACACAGGGTCGGAATATCTGACCAAAAGCTCACATCGAACATTTGTTGTCGGAAATTCCGACCGCGTGTACATGGCATAAGAGGTAAAAACCCAGCAAGACCAACTGAGATATTAGCTTTCCATGGATTTAAATAAACTTATGCCAGCAGTGACATAACATTATTCTCTCCTGTGCCTCAGCTGTTTGTTAGCTCTCGGTAACCAAGGTGCTGATATCTTGCATCAAAAGCATTGTGAAACCTTATTGACTTCTTCTTTCTTCCCAGAGAAACCTAGTATCTCAGGTGCTTTTCTAAACCCTTTGGAGGAATCAACACTCATGCCATCCACTGCAAAGAATACCAGTCATTCTGAATTAAGAATCTAAATTAGACACTTCGCCCAGAGGCGATTTACTTTGCATGTGCTGCGCTATATAAGTTTTCATTCATTCATAAAGTGTTAAAATATACTTTTATAAAAAAAAAAAAATTAAACAGAATACGACCATTGCTGGTAATAAGTCAAAATATAAATCATTTCAAATCTTTTAGAAATGTTTAATTTTTCTGACGAAATTGATTTTATCTCCCAACAACAAGTTTTCAATTTTATTTTAAAGCTCTCAAGGTCTCTCTACAACACTTTTTTCACTTATGCAGACCAGTGTTCCAGGGATGCAGTGCGAACCAACTGCCATACAGTCTTCCCATTGCCCTGTGTTGTGGCAGCATATAGAGGTCAGGGCACGTTAGGACCCTGCCACTGGACATCCAATTGGAAATGCCCCTGTCTCCAATAGAGAAAAGATTCTGAACCCTAAACAGTGGCGGCAGGTGCTCAAAATTTTTGGGAGGGCGCAAACAAACGGGAAAAAAAACTATTGCAGCCTCACTGTGCCCATCAAATGCAGCCACTGGGCCCATCAAACGCAGCCACTGGGCCATCAATTGTCAAAACTGTGCCAGGCCATCAAACGCAGCCACTGTGCCATGCCATCAAACGCAGCCACTGTGACATCAATTGTCACCACTGTGCCATGTCATCAAACGCAGCCACTGTGCCATGCCATCAAACGCAGCCACTGTGCCATCAATTGTCACCACTGTGTCATCAATTGTCATCACTGTGCCATGCCATTAAACGCAGCCATTGTGCCATGCCATCAAACGCAGGCAGCCATTGTGCCATCATTTGTCACCACTGTGCCATGCCATCAAACGCAGCCACTGTGCCATGCCATCAAAAGCAGCCACTGTGCCATCAATTGTCACCACTGTGCCATGCCATCAGGTCATAGGGAAATGACGGCGACAGGAACCCCTCGCCGATCTGGGTGGACGGCAGTCCGCAGCGCGGCGATCGGTGGCGCAGCGAGTCCCTCGGAGACAGACCATCCCTGATCACGGTGAATAGCCAATAAAATTGTCTCGTTTACCACGTGACCGGCTGTATCCAATCACAGCCGGTCACTTCCCTATGAAGACAGCGTGCGCGGCCCCGACCCCGTGCATCGCGGCAATCGGGCACGTGCAGTGCGGTGATCGGGCTTGAGGCTCGTCCCCTGGACATTGAAATTAGGCTCTTTACCATGTGACCGGGTGTGTCTAATCACAGCCGGTCACAAATGTAAACAAACAGCGCTGTAACCACTGTCTCTGGGCTTTCCTCCTCACACATCAATCCTGTGTGAGAAGGAGAAATCAGAAACAGTGAGTTACAGTTTACAGTGTCAGTGTAAAGTGTCCAGATTGCCCCCCGAATAAAGAGTACCTGTCACCCCCCCTTTAAAAGTACCCAAGTACCTGTCATCCCCATCAAGACTATCTGTCATCCCCCCCCATCAAGAGTACCTGTCACCCCCCCATGAAGAGTACCTGAGTACGTGTCACCCCCCCATCAAGAGTACCTGAGTACCCGTAACCCCCCATCAAGAGTACCTGAGTACCCGTCACCCCCATCTGGAGTACCTCAGTACCTGTCGCCCCCATCAGGAGTACTTGTCGCCTCCATCAGGAGTACATGAGTACCCGTCGCCCCCATCAAGAGTACCTGTCACCTACATCAGGAGTACCTGAGTACCCGTCACCCCCATCAAGGGTAATTGTCACCTCCATCAGGAGTACCTGAGTACCTGTCACCCCCATAAAAAAGGAGCAGCTGTCAACTCCATCAAGAGCACCTGTCCCGTGAGCCCAGCAGCCAATTTCTAGCTGACGTACAGCCAATTAGTCCCTATCGTGCAGCCCTGTCACCATGTCCAGAAAATTATTTACCACAGAAGACCAAATGCTAACCCAGACCGAAGAGAGCGGCGGGGAGCTCTCACCGTCCCATTACAGTACTAAGTCCATTTTTGATTCGAGCCCCCCGAAATCAGTACATCCGAATCGGAGGAGGAAGTAGTCCATCCAAAAAGACCACGGTCTGAACCCCAGGCAGCTACCAGCAACGCCGGACACCCCAGTGGCCAATCAGCAAATGCTAACGCCGCTAGACCCCAGGAGGAAGGGCCCAGTACAAGCTCTTGAATTTCACGCCGAGGAAGTAGGGCCCAAACCCATCTACCGGATGGCTTGGCCAACCCGTTGTGGCTGCCTTCTAGCACAGGGTCAGCCACAATCCCCCCTTTCATAGCACAGCCAGGTGTGCAGGCCAACACCGAAGGTTTCTCTGAAATCTATTTTTTTTATTTATTTTTCCCTAATGAGTTCCTTCAAACCATCATGGACCAAACAAATCTTTTTGCACCTCAGTACATAGAAAACAACCCCAACTCATGCTATGCCTGCCCTTTTGAATGGAGGCCCCTAACAATGGAGGATATGAGATTGTTGTTAGGACTTACGCTGAATATGGTGCTTACAAAAAAAAATGAAGTTCATTTGTATTGGTCTAAAAAGCCCATCCACCATATGCCAATTTTTTCAGCTACGATGTCCAGGTCCCGCTATGACATGATCATACGGTTCCTGCATTTCAGTGACAACTCGCAGTGCCTCCCCCCGAAATCATACGGACTTTGATAGATTATATAAAATTCGCCCCCTAATAGATTTTTTTAACAAGAAGTTTGCTGAACTTTACATCCCGGAACAGAACATCTCTGTGGACGAATCCCTGGTCCATTTCACTGGCCGGCTGGGAATAAAACAGTATATTCCTAGTAAGAGAGCGAGGTACGGCTTGAAGCTAAACAAGCTCTGTGAAAGCTCCTCCGGCTATGTGAATGCCTTTCGTGTGTACGAAGGCAAACACTCCCGGCTCCAGCCCCCTGAGTGTCCATCGTATATGGGAATAAGCGGGAAAATTGTATGGGAGTTGGCATTCCCACTCTTCCAAAAGGGGTACCACATATACGTGGACAATTACTACACCAGTCTGCCCCTTTTTCGCCACCTATTCCTGAATAAAACTTTGGCTTGTGGTACTGCACGTAAAAACAGGAAAGGCTTCCCACAGAGTTTAGTCACCAAAAGCCTACAAAGGGGGAAATCGGCAAGCCTGAGGAACGAAGAAGTTTTGGCCGTGAAGTGGAGGGATAAGAAAGACGTTTACATCATTTCGACTATCCACAATGACACCTCAGTGGAACTTCACAGGAGATGCCGTACCGTTCAAAAGCCTTGCTGTATCAACGAATATAATAAGTTCATGGGGGGGGGGGTGGATCTAAACGATCAAATGCTGCAGCCCTATCTCTCCATACGAAAGTCTTTTTTCTGGTATAAAAAAAGTTGCAATATACTTCTTCCATATGGCCCTTTATAATTCATACGTCACTTATCACAAATCAACGAAAAGGCCCATCCCCTTTATCAGATTTATCGAAAATGTCGTCACTGCCCTGATCTATCAGCAAGGCTCTGCCTCACAAAGAGGCTGTGTCAGCAGACTGCATGAGCGCCATTTTCCTGACGCTATTCCACCATCAGCAACTGGAAGAAGACACCAAAAAAGATGTCGGGTGTGCAGCAAACGTGGAATTAGGAAAGACACCAGTTACTATTGCCCCGACTGTCCCGACCAACCTGGCCTATGTATGACACCATGCTTCAAGCGATATCACTCTTTCGAAAATTATTAACCCAAATTCCTAATAGACTGCCACTTCCCCGTTTTCAATTTCTCTTCTGAATTCCCTGCTGCCTCAACCAACCAACCTAGTTCATCAACTCAACTGACCCTGGCCTGTTTATCGACTATGCCTCTGCCTGCAGTCTGCATTGTTTATCCGCCATGTTTCTGCTTTTCACGTGAACTGACCCTGGACTGCTTCTCGACTATACCTCTGCCTGCCGTCTGCATTGTTTATCGGCCATGTTTCTGCCTTTCACGTGAACTGACCCTGGACTGCTTCTCGACTATGCCTCTGCCTGCCGTCTGCATTGTTTATCCGCCATGTTTCTGCTTTTCACGTGAACTGACCCTGGACTGCTCCTCGACTATACCTCTGCCTGCCGTCTGCATTGTTTATCCGCCATGTTTCTGCCTTTCACGTGAACTGACCCTGGACTGCTTCTCGACTATGCCTCTGCCTGCCGTCTGCATTATTTATCCGCCATGTTTCTGCCTTTCACATGAACTGACCCTGGACTGTATCGACTATGCCTCTGCCTACCGCCTATTTCTGCCTTTTACCTGAACTGACCTCGGCCTGTTGACCATGTTTTTGCCTGCCCCTTGCACTGATCTTGCACCCTGCCACACAGGGGTCTCACATATGTGAGGGGCTCCAGAATAGTGTTCGGAGTTCAGAAAAACTGTTTTTGGTTTTCTGTGTTCCCATAACAGGGTCTGGTTGCCCGGAGGCTTCAAAGCGATTTGGGTGGGAGAAGCCTCTACCCCTGCCCCCATTCTTTCCTGACTGAGGCCCTAAACTTGATGGTCCTGCTTGCTGCCTGGACCAATACTTTGGCTACACTAACCATATCTCTGCCTGCTGCATGTACTATGGGCAGCATTCCTGCCTGCTGCATGGACGATCCTTTCGCTGCTGCTGACCACATCTGCCTGCTACCTAGACCGATGCTCTCCTCTGTGAACCACTGCACTACTAAGACAGCAGGTAATCTTTTCTTTACTCTTTACTATGTATTTTGGTTTGTAATTGGTATGTACAGTACATGCTATGGGTTAGAAACATGAAGGACCTTCAACAATGTCTTAGGTTGGCAGGAATTTGTGTGTGTAAATTATGCTCCTAGAACGCCTGTAGGTGCTACTTGGATGTGGCCAGGCTGTGTAAAAGTCTCACAAATGTGGTATTGCCATACTCAGGAGGAGTAGCAGAATATATTATGGGGTGTAATTGTTTCCATGTACATGCTATGTGTTAGAAATATCTTATAAATGGACAACTTTGTGTAAAGAAAAAGGGGTTTTCATTTTTTTTCCACATATTCCAAAAACTTCTGGAAAAAAAGAAACTGTTCAAAAGACTAATTATGCCTCATAGATTATACGTTGGGGTGTTAGCTTTCCAAAATGGGGTCATGTTGTGGGCGTTTCCATTTTCCTGGTGCTCCAGGGCCTTCAAAAGTGTAACAGGTAGTTGAGAGATTAGATGTGTAATTTATGTTCCTAGAACGCCTGAAGGTGCTACTTGAATGTTCGGCCTCTGTATGTGGCCAGGCTGTGTAAAAGTCCCACACATGTGGTATCGCCATACTCAGGAGGAGCAGCAGAATGTATTTTGGGGTGTCATTGTAAGTATGCATGTGCTGTGTGAGAGAACTAACTTGTTATTATGACAATTTTGTGTAGAAAAAAAAAAAACAATTCTTAATTTCCCAAGAATTGTGGGAAAAAATTACAACTTCAAAAAATTCACCATGCCTTTTACTAAATACCTTGGAATGTCTACTTTCCAAAAAGAGGTAATTTGGGGGGTATTTGTACTTTCCTAGAATGTTAGGGTCTCAAAAAAAGATAGGACGTCAGTAGATCAGCTGTAATCAGATGTGATAATTTTTCAATGATTTGCACCATAGCTGAACCGCAGCTGGCCCGCATTCGGAGCAACTTCCCCCTGAAATGGACGGACATGGCCCTGACTTACCTGGGCGCGCGCATCTCCCCGAAGATCTCCCAAGTCTATAAGTTAAACTTCCCGCCCTTACTTAGATCAGTCCAGACACTGCTGAACCAGTGGACTACCGGCCTCCACTCTTGGTTTGGCAGATGCAATATACTTAAAATGACCATACTGCCAAAATTCCTGTACCTCTTGCAGGCTCTCCCTATACATATACCAGTAGATTTCTTTAAACAAGCCCAGACTGCTTTCACAAAGTTCCTGTGGGCTGGGAAACGTCCTAGAGTCCACAAGAAGGTTCTTTCCCTCCCTAAGGCCTATGGTGGCATGGCGATACAAGACATCCGATCGTACTAACATGACGCGCATCTGAACCGTCTTATAGACTGGTGCAGACACAGAGATACCAAACTATGGCCAAGACTGGAACAGTCACAATGCGAGACCCCTCTAAATCAAGCTCCTTGGTGCCACACGGCGATACAAAAGGCCTCTAAACCCCACCCGCTGATAGGTACCACCATTAAGATTTGCGCTAGACTGCTGACACAGACACACCTCTCGTCGGGGAACACACCGATACTGGGGAACCCCTCTTTTGAACCGGGCATACGGGACGCAAGGTTTAACACGTTGAGAGAGGCTGGCTTATTCCAGGCCTCTCACTTTGGTGTAGCGGGCCGTTGGAAAACAGTATAGGAGTTGATGGACCCGACAGGCCGATTCAAGCTGGACTTCCTGCGAGCACACCAACTCGGCCACTTCCTGAGTTCCTTGCCACCCCCCACGCAGACAGATTCCCCCCTCACGGCTTTTGAGGAGTTGTGTTCGGAGTTGGGCACGTTGCCACACGCCCTGTCCCTCACTCATACTATACTGACCACACCAATGGCGGGTTATCAAATCCCGAGTATAGGCAAATGGGAGCGGGACCTGAACTATACGTTCTCTTCTGGGAAAAAACAACACATCATTATGTTCTTACATAAATCGTCGATTTGCACCAAAATCCAGGAAACCAACTATAAAATCCTGACGAGGTGGTACAGGACCCGGGCCCTTTTGAGTAAGCTTTTTTCCGGCAACATCAGATCTTTGCTGGCGGTGTAGGGCAGATAGGGGCACACTGCTGCATATCTTTTGGACATGCCCGGTCTTGCGACCATACTGGGAGGAGTTAAGACGGATATCTCAAACATTTACGGATCGAATAATACCCGACGACCCGGCGTATTTCCTTTTACATGCAAACGATGTACCTATGCGCATTTATAAGAAATCGATCATTCGCCACCTCTTGGATGCTGCCAAGGCATGTATTCCACTGTGCTGGAGGTCTCCACACCCCCTGACGATTGCTATGTGGCTGTGGAAAGTGAATGATATCGAAAGAATGGAGGACTTGATCCTTACAAGCCAAAACAGGCATAAGGCATACTCCAAGACGTGGCAACTTCGGAACATGTTTACATACTCGGAGGAAGGGCAGGCCCTCAGAGGAGCCTGTTAAAGAATCCGGGTGAGCTCCACCCTCCGAACATATCCGGCAGACCTGGCGGTCTTAACCGCCCACATACTGCACTTAAAGCAACACACGTCCATGCTCGCGAATCCCCCCCCCCCCTTCCCTCTTTTTTTCTCTCCGCTTTCGCTGATTTTGGGCATCGCCCGATATCTTCCTGTTCCTATCTTCAACTGCCTCTTCTAGCTGTTCTTTCTTTCTTTTGCTGACTCTTTTTCTCAAAAGAAAAGGGCAGGAGATGGGCCAATGGGACCATGGTGATCTGCCGCACGAAATGCGTGACATGAGGTTTAATGTCTGATTACATGCCTGGCAGCATGTAGCTGGAGGTGGACATGCTGGCCGCTGAATTTTATTCTGGGCGGCAGAGGCCCACCTTCGTTTTATGTATGTATGGCTGTACTGTTGTGATTATTTTGACTGTACTGCTGCTGTGGTTCATGTGGACCCGTTCCCTGTTTTAAATAAATAAACAATTTTGAAAAAGAAAAAAAGAATAAGGGTGAGCTGGAGGAGGAGGGGGTTGCTTCATTTTGCCTCTAGTCTAGAACCACATTAAGCTACATTTAGAGGCATAAAAGATGAAAAGGAGATTAGCGAGATAACGTTCTAGTAAAAGTCAACTTCTGTTTTTCCGTCTGCCTAAGACAGTGTTTCTCAACCTTTTTCCAGTCAGGGCGCCCTTAAAAAGCATTTTCAGTCTTGAGGCACCCCTGTCCAAGACTTGGTTCACGTCGATGTGTGTTGTGGAACACGTGCAAAATCGCGCTTGTTCTTGACACACAGACAAATGCTCTGCTCTTTAGGGGTGCCATTAATTGTTAATGGTGCCCCATCCATTGGCAAACATGGGTTGCTTTTGTTATGACACAATTTAAAAAAAAGGGTCGGGGACTTCTTTCCCCGCATTACTGTGGGTAGGGAAATGAATGGGCTGCCCTACACGCAGCACACATCCACACAGAACCAAGAGCTTGTTCACATGTCAGGCTGGAGGGGCAGTAAAACCACATGGTTGAGCTGTTTTTACCACCCCCAACTTTTGCCCCTTTAGCTGCAGAGGCAACAGCTGGGGGTGTAAACATGCTGTGGCTGCAGCTGGAGATATACCCAGGGATAATGGGGCTGCACGGCAACTACCCCGAACTGTGTGCATTGCATTTACGGGCTTAAAACAGGTGGTGAGGAGGCAAGATATGCCTCTTTACTGGCTGACAAATGCCCCTGAAAAGCGATATGAACACAAATTGCTTTTCAGAGGAGCAACTGTCCTTGCTGCTATCTCGAACCCTACAAAAGTAGTTCTGATGATACAGGAATAGGGGGGTCAGGATTTAAAGTAACATACATACAGACAGATGCGCACGCACACAAACAGACACACGTACATCTGTCTGTATGTATGTTACTTTTAATCCTGACCCCCCCTATTCCTGTACCATCAGAACTACTTTTGTCACACACACACTAACAGACATGTGTACACATACACTGAAAGAAGAACGGTCAGAGCTGCACAACAACCAATCAGATCAAGAGTGCTGTAGCCATGAATGGAGGATGTGGGGTGTCAGTGACTGAGACAGCTGGTTATTCATAGCAGAGCCCCCCTCACCATCTTACCCTTGGCCTCGCAGTCAGCGCAGTACTTGTTGTCCTCCTCCCTCAGCATACGAGACAGGATGGCCTGGTGCTGCTCATTCAGCTTCAGGGCCTTCTCCCTCTCTGAGCGGGTGGCAATGTCTACGGGCAGGGGAGCAGTGTCGGTCACTGTGACTCTACTCTTTCTTCTTCCCCCTCAGGGAAAAGCGTGCCAGGCAGAGTTCAGGACGGTACCCGCGGCTCTCACGTCACAGAAGCAGTGCGTGTGTCCGACCCTCCCATAGTAACCAATGACGTATTCGGTTGGCAAGACGCGGTCAGGAGGCCCTCACAGCCAGCACAGCTTCCTGAGTGCCGGGAAATGAGTTTTACACAGCGGGCCAACACCGCTGTAAAGTCAAATGAAAACGAAGCGCCCAGCAGTAGTGTTGCATTAGATAGCAGCCATAGCTGCCAATATTTGGGGTAATTTTGCCGCGGCACACCTGGGGACTCTTCGCGGAACACTGGTTGAAAAACGTTGGCCTAAGACACTGAGTGAAACTGACTTGTGGATGTAAGTGCCACATGGTTTTCACAGGTTCCTTTTGCTACAATGACAAGCGTATGTAGCGTCACCCCTGAAAGGGCCGCTGGATTAATATGGGATCGGCAGATTAAGTTACCCTTGCTTGGTCTAGGGGTGCACCAGAAGTCACTAAGTAATAATTGAGTGTCCACACCGTCAATAAAGATTTTCTTAATGCTTTAATTCCAGGCCAACACAGCCGAACATCAACTTGGTGAAAGAAGAATAGGTTGATGAGGAGATAGAGATTCTCGATGTCAGGCCTGGATATATGTACAGCAAAGATCAGCCCATTTACAGATACAATTTTGCATGCGTCGCCACTTTAAATGCTGGTTGGGAGGAACAGGTCTCTCTCACTGACCCGGCTCTAGGCCTCTGCCACAGGCCAATGTAGTATAGATAATTTGTCAACGTCCAAACAGAGCAAATCCTCCCAGCAATTACCTCAGCACAGGTCTCCGGGCAACGTCAGCGCTCACCTGTCTTTGGCCCGGGCGCCGGATCCCCTCTACGGCATCGGGAACCCAGTAAGTCACTGGGGTCCCTTTGGTTTCGTCCCAGACCGAGACTCAGCAAGGCCTGGAAGCCGGCAGGGTCCATGGATGCGCACACCCCGACTCTGGGACCCCGCGCAGGAGAAGGAAAAGAAAACCCAGAACACATGACCTCCATCACAGATATACCCCTCCCCAGCATACCGCAGCAGGGAAAACCCCCTCCAATTGGCTGCTGGGGAAGACTCCATCCTCCAGAAACCCCTCTGGCTCCCACTGCCGGCCAAAGATGATACTCACATCCCCAGACTGCAGTCCGAGCCAGTGGAACTTTCCAGAACGACACAGGTCATTAACCTGAACAAATCACAACCGGGAGCAAAGTAACTCTTTCAGTCAACATGCTACAAGCAAGGGGGCGCTTAACGTAGAATTGTCTTACTTTTTTTTTAATATTGTAGGCGAACTATAGGTGCTAATGACTGCAGGAAACTAGCTGAGGCATCCGTGTTCTTAAGTTGAAAATACAAAAGACCTCCCGCTTGCACAGGAACCTAAAGACATCCCCTCTCCTAGGTGGTCTTTTAACTCTTTTAATGCCCTGTATTTGTAGAGCTGCAAGATCGCTACCATGTGATCTATTAAAATGATAAGGAACATTTGTAGCTACGCGTGGGCCTGCTGGAGGAGAGGGTGGCCCTGTACGCGGACGATATGCTACTGTTCCTGAATGACGCGGGTCCCTCGCTGCAGGGTGCACTGACTGTTCTAGACATGTTCGCCTCGGTCACTGGACTCAAGGTGAATTGGTCCAAATTGCTGTCCTTCCCAATTGACCAGGCGGCCCGGTCCACCTCCCCGCCCGATAGCCCTCTCTGCTGGGTCAGTTCCTTTAAATACCTAGGGGTACAGGTCTCTGCCTCAGCCTCTGATTTTATTTCGCTTAACTTGTCCCCGGTTCTACTAGAAGCCCAATCCAGACTTAGAGCTTGGAGTAATCTCCCGCTATCTGTTTGCGGAAGGGTTAATCTTATCAAGATGAAAATTGTCCCTAAGCTTATATATCTATTCCGCCATTCCCCGCAGTGGGTGCCCAAGTCCTTCTTTTGTAAATTGAATCAGATTTTCTCCTCTTTCATCTGGGGCCCCTCTCCGCCAAGGTACAAGTTAGCAACATTAATGAGGCCACGGACGCAGGGGGGAATGGCGTTCCCCGACTGCTACAAGTATTTTCTGGCAACCCAGTTGGTGACTGTGGCCTGGTGGCTGCGACCAGACGGGACCAACACCTCTACTGCCCTGGAGGCCTCGGTGGTCGGATCGTTGGAGGCCCTCCAGTTTTTGCTGTTTCGGGGGGCTCCCGCGCGCCGTACCCACTGACCCCCTCCATGCTTACCACCCTGCGGGCGTGGCGGATAGGGCTGGCCATTGAAAAGTGCAAACCCTCCGAGATTTCCCCCAATGCCCCTATCTGGCTGAACCCTACCTTAAACCACTTTTATAAGCTTTTAGACCCCGTGGCGTGGTCAAGGTGCGGTATCAAACTGATCTCGCACATTGTCTCGCAAAATAAACTGATACCCTTTGAAGAGCTCTTGTCCACATTTAATTTACCCCCACATTATCTTTTCAGATACCACCAACTGTCACATGCGTTCGCGGCACAGTTCCCGCGGTCATCCTGCATCGTGGCCCAGTCGGAGTTGGAGAGAACACTTAGATTTTGCTGTGAGACGAAGCCCGCTTCGCATTTGTACTCATACCTGATCTTTGTCTCTCTCCCTCCCCTGGACGGGCTGCGATCCAGGTGGCAGGGTGACATTCCTACGTTAGACACAGATGACTGGGATGACATATGGGACCTTCCCTTCCGCACCCTGGTCTCTATTCGAGACAGGCTGGTGCAATTTAAGATTGCCCACAGGGCATATTTCACACCGCACAGGCTCCACAAGATGAACCCTGCACATTCCCCCGAGTGTTGGAGATGTAGCGCCTCCCCTGGTGACTTCTCTCACATTTTTTGGCAATGCCCCGCAGTGAAACAGTATTGGGAAGCGGTACTGGAAATGACCAATAAGATTGCGGCGGTTCAACTGCCCTTGGCAATGGAAATCTGTCTCCTGGGTATTATTGAACACATTGTTCCGACCTCCGCTAAACGCACATTGATCAGCCTGCTTCTTTTCTATGCACGTAAGAATATTGCCATGCACTGTAAGAAATCCACACCCCCCTCCCTGGTGCAGTAGAGGCGTCTGGTGTACACCAGCCTTCCCCTGTATAGGGAAACGTATATAAATCGGGGCTGCCCGCAGAAGTACGACAAAGTTTGGCACGCTTAGCTGGCGGAGGCCGAGACTGCTGGCTGATAGTACAATGTAAATGCTATGTCTGTCTAGTGGCTAGTGTCCTGTTATTGGTATATGCCGAGCTGATGTTCCGGCACACTGAGGTTATGTCTTGTTTGTGTTTGGGTGCACCCCTGCCCCCCCATTCCTGCGCATCTGCCAACGGAAGCGCACTGTTGCAATTTACTGTACCATGTGTTCTTATCTCTACAATGTATGCATTTGAGCCGTGTTCTTATGTTTTGTCTTGTGTATTTTTCTTTGTGTATTGTTTGGAAATCTTAATAAAAATAATTTGAAAAAAAAAAAAAAAGGAACATTTGTAGAGTGGTTCTTCTCTATGTCATCACTGTTGCCAACCGTCCGTATTTTTACAGACAGTTCGTAAAAACGGGCACCTTTTTCCCCCGTTCGTAAATGTCCGTAGTTGGGGGAATGTGCCAGTAAAAATAGTCGAGGTCGGTTCGGCGTGGAACTGCGCATTGAGATGTTGTTTGCTGTTGGACTCGGGAGCAAGCCCGCAAGGTAACCCCCTGGGAGAGCGATTCTCCTAGGGGGTTTACCGATGCGAGAAGGAGCCGCAAGCACCGTTGGGGGACCCCAGAAGAGGAAGATCGGGGCCACACTGTGCAAAACAAACTGCCCAGTGGAGGGAAGTATGATATGTTAGTTATTTATATAAAAAAAAATGAGAGTTTAAAATCACTTTAATCTCCCCTATTGTGCCTAGTAGCATAGAGAGAGGTTCCAGTGGAGGAGGGAAAGAGTAGGGTCCGTCCGAGGGCCAGTGTCTCAGCAGGATCCCTTCTGAATGCAAGTGCCTTTCTGCAAGCCCACCTCTCAGCAAACCCCTTTGACAGGCATAGCTCCCAACCGTCCCTGATTTCGAGGGACTGTCCCTAATTTGGAACAAAGTCCCTCTGTCCTTCTTTCCTTCTCACGTGCCCCTCATTTTGGGCTGATTTATATAGTTGGATATTAAAAGCACTTTTTGTCTTTCAAAATGTGTTATTCAGTGCTAAACCTTTCATCCAATTACTAAATTGCTGCATTTGTAAGTTTCAAGAGTCAATATAAAGGAATAATAATGGTAGGTTTAACAATTTTTTTTATTTTTTTATAAGTCTTCTTTGAGGAGGATGGGGGGGTGTGGCAGGGGGTGTGTCCTGTGCCTACATACTTTTGCCAATAGGTGTCCCTCATTCCCATCTCGAAAAGTTGGGAAGTATGGACAGGTGTTGCCAGTATCATCAGTCAATCCATCTGCATCGCTGCCTGTAAGTGCTGCTCGCCAGTTTGTGTTAAACACGCTCTATACTGTCTTCATGGAACTTTCCTACTATACATTTTACTTAAAATCCTGGTCTCTGTATGTCCTTCATCCCCAGCAGATAACACACACAAGGACTAAATCACATGTATACTTACAGAAAGTGAAATAACTGATAAAGGCTGACTATAATATAATATAGATGGCAGTTTACAAGCAATGGGCATCAATCATTGAATTCTCTGTTGTACTATATTTTAGTTATTTTCGTAAAGGGCAGAATAAACCAGTTTTTTTATTTTTTAATCATAATGATAATATTAGTCTTCTGCCTTACTGAGACCACACAACATTTGACAACTGATGCATGTTATATTTTGCTTAATTTAGTAATTACACCAACCTATAAACACGTAATGATATTTTTTTATACACACATCCATAGGTTTTATTTTCCTGTCTGCATTTCAACCTATTAGTAATGTTTCTTTACTGCCACCCAGTGGAATTATTGGCATTACAGCCAAATGTATAACAGTTCAATGAATTGGATACACACATTGAAGTACAGTAAAGTGCTAAATCTACAAGAGATACATGCACAAAACATTTGCTGTTGTAGCATTCTTTTACTGCCATCCAGTGGAATTTTTCAGAACTGCACAGAGTCTGAAGCATGAAAAGAGTACAGTAATGATAGATACTGTAATTTTGGTTGATTACATTTTGCAGGAAAATGTCCTTGAGATGAATTTTAAAAACATGGGGGAAAAAAAAGGAGGTGTTTGCCTCTAACAACCAACAGAATCCATGCTTTCCTTTAAAAAAAAACATGCATCGGTTATGGGATATATGTATGGTTTATTTTTGTAAATGACAGCAGCAAGGAAGACAGATTTTCATGACAAAGCAAAATTTATGGTCTGTTCACAACAGGCTACATTGTGGTAACCAGGGGACTGACAACTGATAAGGACCCCTGCTGTGGGGAGATCATGGGGCCCCATGTTGTGTCCCTGCCACACTAGGGTGACCACATTTCCAAACTACCATTCAGGGACACCCTCCCTTCCCAAAAATCAGCGTGTGCTGTAACGAATCACAGCACAGTGATTGGACACAAGAGGCGGGATTTATGATTTCTCTAATAACAAGCAGGGGGAGGGGATTGTGCTTCTCCAGGCATTCCCGGCCTGGACAAGTACTGTACTGTCAGTGAGTAAAGCGGTGATGTGGCGGCCTTTTTTGGGGTCATAAGACTGGCCCGGGGGGTGGCCGTTTCATTTTCATTCCGGGACACTGTATTGTCCTGGAATGAATGTGCCTGGGACAGACCTGCAAAATGCGGGACTGTCCCGGGCAATCCGGGACATGTGGTCACCCTATGCCACACCCCAGCCACATTGCCCACATTACATACCCCCTTTAGCTGCAGAGGCAGCAGCTGAGGATGTACACTTGTTGCAGCAGGAATTATACCCCCTGTTGCTTTTGGTGGATGATCACGACCAATTCAAGTGAATAGGGCCACTCTGGAAACACCCTGCAACCATGTGCAATGTACACAGTTGCAGCATGCTGGTGTGGGATCCAAGGGGTTAAAGCAGGTGATGAGGAGGCACTGCAATGCCTCCTTATTGCTTGCTTTAACCACCTGGTCACTGTACAGCACAAGGTTGCACAGCCTTTGCAGAGCAACCACATTCACTTAAATGGGTCAAGCTTAGGAGGCACTACACCTGCCAAGCAAGACAGGGGGCCAGATTCTCAGCTGCGATACGACGTATCTCAGTTTTTTTCAATGGGTATCTATGCGTGTGATTCCTAGAATCACTTACGCATAGATACACTAAAGATCCGACAGAGGTAAAACAATTACACCGTCGGATCGTAGATGTAAAGACAACGCTGGCCGCTAGGTGGCCTTTACGTTGTTTTCTCATTTGCCTATGCAAATGAGCCTAATACGCCAATTCCCAAACGTTTTTACGCCGCCCCGTCGTCGTTTACGTCGTTTCCGTAAGCGTAAGGTTACCCTTACTAATATGAGGGGTAACCTTACGAAGTTCCGTCGTATGCCATGTTTAGTATGGCGTCGGGTCAGCGTCGTCTTTTTCCGTCGGTTACGTCGTTTTACTAAGTCGTTCGCGAATAGGGTTTTTCGTAAACGACGCTCACATCGGTTTCATTCACGTTTTCAGGCGTGAGCTGGAGCATGCGCACTGGGCTATTTTTGCGGCCGGCGCATGCGCAGGTCGATCGACGCGGGGGCGCGCTTAATTTAAATACAAGCCGCCCCCTTTGAATTACGTGGCCTTACGTCGGCCATTTACACTACGCCGCCGCAACTTACGGAGCAAGTGCTTTGAGAATACGGCACTTGCTCTGTTAAGTTGCGGCGGCGTAGTGTAAATGGCTTACACTACGCCGCCGCATTTCAACGAGAATCTAGCCCTGGGTGTATAATTCCTGCTGTGGCTGCAAAATGTGTACACCCCTGGCCACTGCAGGTAAAGGGAGTGTAGTTGGGGTGAGGGTAAAAACAGGGCTAAACTATGAGGTTTTATCACCCCTAAACTGTGACTATAAACAAGCCCCAGTTTGGGATGCCTGGTATGAGGAAAGCAGGGGGGCCCTGGGATGAGGACAGAGGGGGGGACCGTTGGATGAGGACAGAGGGGGGGACCGTTGGATGAGGACAGAGGGGGGACCCTGGGATTAGGACAGAGGGGGGACCCTGGGATGAGGACAGAGGAGGCCCTGGGATGACGACAGAAGGGGGGTCCTAAAATGACAGAGGAGGGGCCCTGGGATGAGGACAGGGGGGGGGCTGGGATGAGGACACAGAGGGGGGGTCCTGGTATGAGGACAGAGGGGGGCCCTGGGATGAGGACAGGGGGGCTGGGATGAGGACAGAGAGGGGGGTCCTGGTATGAGGACAGAGGGGGGCCTGGGATGAGGACATAGGGGGGCCTGGGATGAGGCCAGAGAGCAGGCTCCGGGATGAGAGCAGATAGTGGCAGGTGGCATCTCTTTGGTTTGGTGGAGAGCAGGGGGCACAAGGATATGTGCTGGGGGGGTGTTTTGGAGGGCAGAGGACTTGTGCTAGTGTGGGGGTCAGATCTGAAACCCCCCTACTAGCACAAGTACCCGTACCCTTCAAAAGCACCCCCCCTT
This sequence comes from Rana kukunoris, assembly GCA_029574335.1. NCBI lineage: Eukaryota > Metazoa > Chordata > Amphibia > Anura > Ranidae > Rana > Rana kukunoris. The sequence goes on from CM056054.1 coordinate 57,906,294, forward strand.
CGCACATATTCTCTTGCCCCCTCTCCCATCACTTCTCCATGTGTGCATCTCTGTTATCTGTACCCCCCCCCCTTCCTGGTTACTGCGGCCCCCTCCTCTATAATCCATAAACTATGCACAGACGTCAGATAGGGGATCAATCAGCTCGGCTCTTGCATTGTGAGATCTCTCTTCCTTAGTTCCTCGTCCTCTTGTCTGTGTACATCGGAGCCGAGAGGGATGATCCTCAGTGAGGTCTGTGTGCTGTGCAGGCTCATGGGGAGAAGGAAGCCAGCGTCGGCTGCCAAAGAAGAGCGATCGCTGCATGCCCCTGTCAAGCCAATTACAATGGCTCAGCTGCTGAGACAGCTGCTCCCTGCCCCTCCACAGCTCAGCACTCCAATGAGTGCGAAGAAGTAGAGCAGAAGCGATGCTGACTGACAGTCAGCATCGCTCTGCTTGGGGAGGAGTGAGAACTGAGCCATCAGCAGTGTTCAGTGGCTCGGTTCTCAGTGCAGAGAAAAACAATGGCTTTGAAATGACAGAGCTCAATTCTTTTAGGATCTGTGGGTGGATGCCATCTGGTCCAGGTGCTTTATCCACCTTTATTCTGTCTAAATATTTCTGGACCATATCGCTTTTGAGCCATTGTGGATCGTTTGGGGCTGTGTCAATACCATACCCATTATGGATATGAGCTCCCCCATGCTCCTTTGTATACACAGAGCTGAAGAAAGTATTTAATACATTTGCCTTCTCTTTGTCCCTAGTCACCCACTCTAGATTATTTTGTATAGGGCCTACATGCTCAGACCTGACCTTTTAATATACGGTATTTGAAGAATTTTTGGGGGTTTTGAAATCTGCCGTTCGTTTTGAATTGTTGCATTCTTGATTTCCTTTTTACATATTCTGTTATATCCTTTGTAGCATTTTAAACGATGATGACATTCTTTGATTATTATATTATTTTAAAGTTATTTTCTTATTATTTATAGCCATTTAAACTTTTTAACTGGCCATGAGACACTTATTAAACTTATTGCCCATGGGAATATACTTTGCAGTGAGTTTGCATAGTCTTTTTGAAAAATTACCCTTTCTGTTCTGTGCCCATCGATGCCAATATTTCCTCCCAGTCTAAGTCTCGGAGAGCATCCCTCGTCTTTGGAAAATTTGCTCTCTTAAAGTTAAGTGTTTTTATCTTTCCCATATGTGTTTGTTGCTTACAGCTAACATTAAATAAAATCATGTTATGGTCACTCCTACTTAGATTTTTTTTTTTTTTATATGAATATTGATTATCATTGTTGACGATCCCCTCCCCCATCAATCCCTGTAGACATCGAGCCCCCCGGTCCTTGGAAATTAAACCGATCACTGGTGGCAAAAAGGTTGGTGTTAAGGTGAGATTGGAGAGTGACTGGTGGTGGTATTTACTGAAGAGTGGTCACATTGGTGAATGTGGGACTTTTTGTATTGGCAATCAAGACACCGGTCTGGAATTTATAAACCGTGTATTATATTTATAATATCATTTAATTTGTTCTATATTCAAATATTACATATATTGGATATGGGTTTACTGAATATGTATACATAATGATAAAATATTGATGATTAAGACTACATAAAGCCTGAAGCACTTTATAGGTTATTAATTAATGTGTCAAATTTATGCATGAACCTGCCAGGCTAACATTGCCCCTCCACTCCCTTTATTTGGGGAGCCAATGCTAAACCATCACTATTCAGTTCAGGGCAGCATTGTCCCCTCTGTTTTTACTGTGCCTGCTTGTACTACATCTCCTGGTGTATGTCTATCCGTGTACCACTGCTGATTAACAAGCCCCTAGCTTGTCAGTTAGCTGCTGGTCACCCCTAGCCCTGACTGCTGTCAATGACACTGACAGCTCTTGCTAATCACAATGACAGAATTAAGAAACATGCAGGGAATGTTCATAAGAGATGTAGTTTAGGCAGCAGGTGGCATATCATATGAAATTGATGTGACAGAGTTGCAAAAAATGCTCCTTTAATACCAAGCAAAACATAGGAACAGTATTACGTCAGACAGTCAGGGCTGTCTTAATGAGAGGGCACACCTGGGAATTGCCCAGGGACCCCAGCTGCATGGGGGGCCCCTGCACTCTCCCCAAAGCATAGATATCTGGGGTGTAGAGGGGTCAGAGTGTTGGGGGGATATCTGGGGTGTAGAGGGGTCAGAGTGCTGGGGGGATATCTGGGTGTAGAGGGGTGAGAGTGCTGGGGGGATATTTGGGGAGTAGAGGGGTCAGAGTGCTGGTGGGATATCTGAGGTGTAGAGGGGTCAGAGTGCTGGGGATATCTGGGTAGTAGAAGGGTCAGAGTGCTGGTGGGATATCTGGGGTGTAGAGGGATCAGAGAGCTGGGGGGATATCTGGGGTATAGAGGGGTCAGAGTGCTGGTGGGATATCTAGGGTGTAGAGGGGTCATGGAGCTAGAGGGATATATGGGATGTAGAGGGGTCAGAGTGCTGGTGGGATATCTGGGGTGTAGAGGGATCAGAGTGCTGGGGGGATATCTGGGGTATAGAGGGGTCAGAGTGCTGGTGGGATATCTGGGATGTAGAGGGGTCAGAGAGCTAGAGGGATATATGGGATGTAGAGGGGTCAGAGTGCTGGTGGGATATCTGGGGTATAGAGGGGTCAGATTGCTGGGGGGGATATCTGGGGTGTAGAGGGGTCAGAGTGCTGGGTGGATATCTGGGGTGTAGATGGGTCAGAGTGCTGGGTGGATATCTGGGGTGTAGATGGGTCAGAGTGCTGGGGGGATATCTGGGGTGTAGAGGGGTCAGAGTGCTGGGGGGGATATCTGGGGTATAGAGGGGTCAGATTGCTGGGGGGGATATCTGGGGTATAGAGGGGTCAGAGTGCTGGTGGGATATCTGGGATGTAGAGGGGTCAGAGAGCTAGAGGGATATATGGGATGTAGAGGGGTCAGAGTGCTGGTGGGATATCTGGGGTATAGAGGGGTCAGATTGCTGGGGGGGATATCTGGGGTGTAGAGGGGTCAGAGTGCTGGGTGGATATCTGGGGTGTAGATGGGTCAGAGTGCTGGGTGGATATCTGGGGTGTAGATGGGTCAGAGTGCTGGGGGGATATCTGGGGTGTAGAGGGGTCAGAGTGCTGGGGGGGATATCTGGGGTATAGAGGGGTCAGATTGCTGGGGGGGATATCTGGGGTGTAGAGGGGTCAGAGTGCTGGGTGGATATCTGGGGTGTAGAGGGGTCAGAGTGCTGGGGGGCATCAATCTATCAGTTTTGTCACTTTATGTATGTGGTATTTACTGTACAGAATGATTGTTCATGTAGTTAATGCAGATCTCCACCCAAAAGGGGAAGCTCTGCTTGTCTGCCTCCTACCTACTAGATGTATGTTTACCTGCACTGTCTCCATTGTAGGGGCCCCAGAGCATTACTTTGCCCAGGGGCCCATGATGCTGTTAAGACTGCCCTGTAGACAGTAATGGGGCTTATCATAAAGCTTAAAGTAACACAAAACTCTGGTTGAAAAACCAAAAAAAATCTATTCCAGTATGTATTTTCAACTCAAAAATGTATTTTATATTGCTCTCAGCTTCCTCCAAATCTCCTTGTTTTATTTTTTACTTTTTTGTTTTGTTTTTTTGCTGCTGTAATCTGATGTCCTGTTAGAGGGTGGTTGCATTTATGGTCAAACTGTTTTTGGTGGCTACATTTATGGTCAAACTGTATGTAAGACTGTAGCCACCAGTGGGGTGCTCAAGCTCCTACCCCACTGTTCATGCCACCACTTATATGCAAAGGATAGATTCATGCATAGCACAAATCTATGCACGGATGCCGCGTACACCTCCTATATATGCATCCGTCCCCTTTCAGGGAAATGGACGCATTAATTACAGCAGCCAGAGGCTCTAATAGGCTTCAAAGTAGGACGGGCTTGGGTTGCAGAAAATGCGCTTCGATCCCACTCTGGTGTGTTAAAACAGCAAATGAATATTCGCTGTTAAAACACTGATCCTCAACTTGGCCAATCAGAAGCAGGTGTGAGACCCGTTTTCCGATTGGCGGAAAAGAGAAGACTCCCGATTGGCCGACAAGGGCGGAAACGGAAGCCGCCGTGATGACCCGTGGACAGCAGGAGAACAGGGGGCAGGGGAAGCCATCGGTAATGGGGTAGGTGCTACCCACCGGGGGGGTTGGCATACTGTTTGCCACCCCCAAAAAAAATTCCACCGGCCACCCTGGTGCGCACTCCTGACATAGACTATGGGATGTGTAAACACGTGTTAATGCATCTAAACGCATGTTAACACAAGACACATTTAGCATGTGAGCGTTAATTCCTTTCAATTTGCCAGAATAAATTATTATTCTGCCCAATTAAGTGAATTAACACCTAAGCTGTTGCCACCTGTAAACGTGACATCATCAGGTATCTGTAAATAGGAGTATACTGATTTATACCAATCACTATACAGTCCATGTTTTTTTAGTGTGTTGTATGCACCTCTTACTTTCTATGAATGTTATAATTACTCTTTAAAATAATAGGTGTAAAAAAGGTAGCTTTTAGCATGTAAGTAAAACCATTCCTGATGTATAACTTATGCAAATGGTTCTGCATTGACCTGTGATCACATAAGACAGTAAATAGCATGAGGACACAATCTCAGGAATTGCCTCAGGAATTTTTTTAACACGTTGGCAACCATATAGGTGCTGGCAGCACAAAATGCCATAAAGACTGGCAATGATTTACTAAGAAATACATATTCCAGTAAGCCAAGTGTACTTTGAACACCCAATCCTATGCAGAGGAGTTTAAAAAGCAGGAATTTCCTTTGCACATAATGAGCTAACAAAGGCAAATAAACCTTAAATGAGCTAAATCAAAACATACTTCTCTAGGGCTCATGCACACGGACATATACCCAGGTGCAGCCTGGTACAGCCATGTCATTCTCTGGCTGGTTGTACCTGCCATGCTACAGCAGATTTTAGAGTCAAAACTTCCATGTACCTGGGCTTAAATTGGGTTTGGACTCCATTTGCATTATTTACAATAGGTCCTGCATACTTTAGCTTAAGTACATGGGCATTTGTTCTAGTTAGAACTGCGTTTTCTTATTGTGAATGCCCATCCATAAGGGACGCAGGAGCGCCACGCCCCCAATCCATGCGCCCGGCCCCCAGGCCCCTAATCTACATGCATGGACATATGGATTTCAATGATTTATTTTTATTTTAGAAGTACAAGATAAGAGCCTGAGGCTCCAATTGTCTTCAAAAAAGAGCTGTCTCGGGGTGCAGAGCACTGCGCCTTGAGCCCACCCAGTTGTGTGTCAATAGCAATATAATATTCGCTATTGCCTTCCTGATTCTCCTCCCGGCCAATCAGAAAGTGGGTCCTGAGACCCGATTGGCTGAGAAGAGAAGTGACTGTCTTGGCCGCAGAGGAGGAGGAGATGAAGGGGAAGTCACTGTGAAGCCGCTGAGAAGAAGGAGACGCAGGAAGGAGCCGAAGTGGGCAGCGTAAGTGTGGGGCTGGTGGGCTGACAAGCGAGCGACGGGAGGATAGACCAAACCAAGTGACGAGGGGGGGGGGCAGGGGGATTGACCAACCAACTGTTGCTGGGTGGTTTGTTTGCTCCCCCCCCCCCCTAAAAAAAATGAAGCACCAGCCGACACTGGTGAATGCAGAATCGGCTTGATGCATCCTAGAGGTGTTTTTTTTCTTTTTTAGTGGATACAGTGGAGAAAGATTAGAAAGAACACCTGTGATTTTTATTTTTTTTGCTGTCTGTGCTTACTTTGCCACTTCCTGTTTTAGCTATGGGACAGGAAGTGAAGGAAAATCTCCCCAATGTGACACAGATGGCAAAATATTGACAAGGGTTAAAACCTATTCTTACTCTATCCAAAAAAAATGAATTGCCTTTAGTTCTACTTTGAGCGCAGACCAAAAGCATCTCACATTGATCTTAAAGAATAACTTTACAGGTAAAACTTTTTTTTTGAGTTGAGAGGGATCTGAACACCTGTCAGGTTTTTATTGATAATTGTGCCCCCATGAGGAAGATTCACTCTTCCTGTTGGCGATTATCACCAAAATTGAAAGCAAATGTCAAATTTTTGGCTGTCACCAGAACAGAAATAGAGGGGAAATCTTCCAAAGGGGACCCTAGTTCTGATGATCCTGGTGGCACAGAGGAATTCCTTCACTTTGGAGGGATTTCCTCTCACTTCCTATTTTGCTGTGGGACAGGAAGTGAAGGTAAATCTCCCCAATGGAACATAGATGGCAAAAATGAAACCAGACAGGGGTTATTACCCTCTCTTACTCTGTCCAAATGTAGCAGAATCTCTGACCTCTTCCAGTCTAATAGGAACCTTCAAGCCCAAAGATAACGGATAGGGTTGTCCCGATACCACTTTTTTAGGACCGAGTACAAGTACCGATACTTTTTTTCATGTACTCGCCGATACCGAATACCGATACTTTAAATGTCATGTGACAGTTTTCAAACCACAATACAGACTAAGGATATTTTCTTTAGAATTATGAAGAACTCTAACTCAAGACATTATAAAAGAATAAAAATGAGTAAAGATGAATAAAAATGTTTTATTTGCTTGTCACGCAGTAGTAAAAAACTCAAAGAATTTTCACAGAACATGTTGCTAAATACAAAAAAAGTATTCTATTCTATTTAGGCATCGGGAGCATTTGCGCGAGTACAAGTACTCCCGCAAATACTCGGTATCGGTCCCGATACCGATACTAGTATCGGTATCTGGACAACCCTAATAACGGACATCCTTCAATAAGTGGTGGGTTGTGAGGCATAGTGGGGGCAAAGGTGGTAAAAGTCATTGGGCGCCAGACACTTCTTGGATGTAAAAGATGTTTTATTTCTTTGACAGTCCTTTATATTTTGTAGGATAAAGTGGGTTAGGGCTAGGACACCCTTAAATAATTGCAATTTCAAATGGTAGACTCAGAGGCCCAGATTCAGAGAGCCATTACGCCTGTCTAACTGGTGTTAGACTGGAGTAATTTCAAATTACGCGCGTTTTCTAGCTAGTTAAAAACCTCAAACCATGAATAGACGGCTGCGGGCTTCAATTCGACTGGATTACGTGTTCGTACGCCTTGGGATCTACGCTGCAATAAAATTGCGGCCACTGGGTGGACTTCCCGTCGTTTTCGGCGTCGGGGTATGCAAATGACCTTTTGCCGGCGATCCCCGAAATTACGATCTTCAATCGCAATCTCTTACGGCACCTTTAGTCATCTTTTATTTGCGTAACACTTTACCAGCTTTTTGCTGCTCTAATATTAGACAGCCCATGTTAAGTATGGCCGTCGTTCCCGCGTCGAATTTCAACATTTTCCGACGTCTTTTATAATTTTTAACGTAAGTCGTCCGGGAATAGGAATGTTCGTAAACGCCGCTACTCAAACAACGAATGACGTAACGACGTGATTTCGCGCAATGCACAGCGGGAAATTTCTGAACGGAGCATGCGCATTTCGATCGCCGCGGGGACGCTCTTAATTTAAATGCTTCACGCCCCCTAATCGCGTATTTCGATTACGCGGCGAGAAATAGACTACGCCGCCGTAGCGTACGGGCAAAAATCTACTAGGATTCGGTGTAGAGCCTGGTAAAATACGGCAGCGTAGAGTATTTCGATTACGCAGCGGAATATTAAGTGTATGTGAATCTGGGCCAGAGACTTCAATAGGAGAACACCCAAACAGGGAAAGGCCCCAGCAAGGTGCCACTTCTGCACATGCAGGATTGCTGTCTCCTATGGCAACAGTACATAAACAGTTCCTAACTCAAAGTAGCAGTTCTCTCAGCTGTACTACAACTTCTTCTTGTAGTTCTTCAGCCCTTTGAGCTCCTGGTCTCTCACTGGACTCTCTGATTCACTAACTCTGAATCCCGTGAGCTCCTCAAGGCTTTTGCGGTGGTATCTCCCTCGAGCACCACCCACACTTCCCTGCTGGGTCCCTAGCTTGGCATTTTGGATACCTTCAAGCTTTACCCTTGTTGACCGGATCGCTCCCTAGCTTGAAACACAAGGCTGCTCTGCAACGTCACCTCCACTGTTTGGGTCCATGACTTGAGTTTCCAGATTCTCCACCATGCCCGTTCGGTGAGAATACTGCTCCGGTACTTGCTTCAGTTAATCACTGTGGTCCCTGGCAAAGGCAATTGGTCCCTTCCTGGCGACAGCTTCCTTTCTACCTCCGACCACTGACAGGTTCTCCGGCCGCTAGAACTATCACCAACCCTGCCCTCTTACGTCTGGATAGGCCCTCACGCAGCCTGGCTGCCAGATGCCCCCAGAATAGGCCCAATCTCTGGCCTAGCAGTTCGGGGTGTATGACACAAGTCCACTCAGATGGCGGTCCGAGTGGCACACAAGAACCTGGATCACCTGACTTCACCAGAATAAATAGGCTCTCCCAGCAGGCCAAGGGATTCAACAAAATCCCTGACCAGTGGCTGAGATACCCCATAAACTCATAACCTTACTTTGAGTTGTCGCCCTTAACCACTTTAGCCCCGGACCATATTGCTGTCCAAAGACCAGAGCACTTTTTGCGATTCGGCACTGCGTCACTTTAACTGACAATTGCGCAGTCATGCGACGTGGCTTCCAAACAAAATTGGCGTCCTTTTTTCCCCACAAATAGAGCTTTCTTTTGGTGGTATTTGATCATCTCTGCGGTTTTTATTTTTTGCGCTATAAACAAAAACAGAGCGACTATTTTGAAAAAAATGCAATATTTTTTACTTTTTTCTGTAATAAATATCCCCCAAAAATATATAAAAAAATAAAAATTTTCCTCAGTTTAGGCCGATACGTATTCTTCTACATATTTTTCGTAAAAAAAATCGCAATTAGCGTTTATTGATTGGTTTGCGCAAAAGTTATAGCGTTTACAAAATAGGGGGTAGTTTTATGGCATTTTTATTATTATTATTTTTTTTACTAGTAATGGCGGCGATCAGCGTTTTTTGTTCAGTACTGTGACCTTATGGCGGACACTTCGGACACTTTTGACACATTTTTGGGACCATTGGCATTTTTTTAGCGGTCAATGCTATAAAAATGCATTGGATTACTATAAAAATGCCATTGGCAGTGAAGGGGTTAACACTAGGGGCGGGGAAGGGGTTAAGTGTGTTCCTATTTGTGTTCTAACTGTATGGGGGGGTGGACTTACTAGGGGGAATCACTGATCTTCCGTTCATACATTGTATGAACAGAAAATCAGCGTTTCCCCCACTGACAGCAACGAGCGCTGTGTGTTTACACACACAGCTCCCGTTCCCCGCTCTGTAACGAGCGATCGCGTGTGCCCGGCGGCGATCGTGCCCGCCGGGCACACGCACGGGACTCGGGGGCGAGCGGGGGGCGCGCGCGCGGGCTGCCGGCGGCGCGCACGCGCCCCCTAGTGGCCGTCGAAAGTGGCGACGTAGAGCTACGGGCTCTCGCGCAGCAGTGCCGACCTGCCGCCGTATTACTGCGGCGGCTGGTCGGCATGCGGTTAATCTAATACCTCCAAGTGCCCGGCCACCTGGTAGTGCCCTCAACCATGCCAAACTTAGGGAGAAGTTAATGGATCCATAGTAATTAACTACAGTAGCTACTTCTGACAAGGAATTTGGTGAGGAACTCCCTGACTAAACCGCAGAAAAAATTGTGTAACATCACAGGAGTGTGAGTGTTGCCAACACCCCTAATCGATTAAGAAATAGAAAGGTTCCCCCAGGGGAGGGGCTTTTTAGGCAACAATAGTAAGCGTAAATGTAATAGTACAACAAGTAAGAAATTATATATATAATAATAAATATTTAATCGTATAGAAAAAACAAATCATACAAAATGACACTTTACAAATTATAAATTTGCCAAAAATCGAGACTGATCCACATAAATATAAACTCTACAAGGCCCTACGCGTTTCGGGGGTTTCCCTTCTTCGGGGGCCGGAGTCTGTGTGGGAACAAATTATATTACATCAGGTTTACATAACCGTAACATCACAATAACTTTTATAATTACATCAAATTTTAAAACAGCAAGCATAGAAAGTGCAAGATAAACAAAAAACATACCAGTCAAGAGATGGCAACTCAATAAGAACACAGGGTAAAAAAGTCCATGGTGAGAGGTATTCCTGAAAAGATGGTATGCAGGAGTTGGGGAACAGGCAAACACACATCCAAAGGGAAGCAAACCCCAGGCCAAAAACTGCCAAGTTTAAAGGAGTTATATAGTCCCTAAAATAAAGGACAGAATGCACAAAAAATATATATGCAAAGTAGAAAAAAATACTACATATATATCATATCACTTATTAGTTAGGGTAAAAAAAATTGTAGGTAATATACCTGTCCAAGGGAAGTAACACATAAGAATAGCCAGAGGGGGTCAGCATGGAGCACAGCACAGTAAGCGTGGAGCACAGCACAAGAGAGCTGAAAGAAAGCGGGGGATTCAGCAAATGGCATGCAGCTTAATTAATATAAAGCAAGGAAGAAAAACAACCAAATATTTGGGGAGGGGGAGCTGACAGTGCAAGACAACAGCCAGCGGTGTACCTTTCAATAGATGTTTGTTGCAATCGCCGTCAACCAGGTAAACCATTCCTGGGAGACGGCGGAGTATAAGTAGGAAAAGGGGGTGTGGTTACGGGAAAGGCATGTGTACGGCAGACGGCGCTCATACAGCGCGATCGCGTCACTGTTAGATCGTAAGGTACCGCCCCTAAATCCTAGGTGTATTACCTTAGGAAGGGCTTAGAGGGGGCGGACACAGTGAGATGTTCCAGGTCACACTCGCATCGGGATGCGCACGCAATCACATTATCAATGCGCAAGTGGGAGTGAACCGGGAAGTACAAACCGTGTCACATATCACATGATCAGTGACAGTCATGTGAGCGGAAGTGTCTTCTCGATAGTAATAGGGAGGATGTAACTGTCAGCAAATAACACCCAAACAAACGGAAAAAAGGAAAAAGGATCATACAAAAAAGCTATGCCATTAGTAAGATAAGAGAACCGCATAATCGCAAAAGACAGCATATGCGAAAGTTCAAAGCTCGATGATAACTATGCTTAGATTGGTGTAATGAGTACTGTTTAGATGAAGGCAGTGGCCAATATAAGGGTACAGAGAACATACCCAGAGAGGGGAAAGAAGTCTAACAAAATCCCCTGTCCGGGCAGAGTCACTGTGCGGCGCAAGAATTGACCCGTGATCACAGAGCACAAAGTGCCCTATGACTGGGTCAACGGAAAGGCCGTCATCTGAGAGATGGCGGCCTGGGTGCGCCGTGCTTACCGTGAGGATGGGGGTGCCTAGTTCCCCAAGTCAAACCAGGGCAAGAAAACCACTGTGTAATTATAACGAGGATGCATCTCATATAGAGAAACATAATGAGCTGAATGATGTTTATCCAAAAGAACAAGAAAATAAATTTACAATAAAGATTTCCAAAGAAGGACTACCAAAACAGGACAGAACAAAAACGGACACAAAAACGGACACAAAAACGAGAAAGGGAGCGAAAGCACAACCATAATGCCTAGAAAGCAAGTTACATAAAGAAAAAAATATGTATATGTAACAAAGATTGCTGCAACAACCTTACTCTTTTTCACAACCTTACTCTTTTTCACAACCACCCGAAGAAAACCCTTCTAAGAAGGGCCTAAAACTAATCTGTTCGGTTAGGCCAGGGGGAGTAGTTGCCTCTAGGTCTATAATCCATCGGGTTTCGCGTTGTAATAGGGTTTTGTTCCAATCACCCCCTCTAGGATTGGGGTGGATCCTATCGAGGATGAGGAATTTAGCCCCTGAAAAATGCCCATTGTGATGAAGCAAAATGTGACGGCCTAGGGGCATATCAGGATTTGCTGAACGCATGTTACTAATATGTCGGGCAGCCCGTTTAAAAAAGGGCAGTTTGGTCTTACCCACGTAAAATCTGTTGCATGAACAGGTAAGCAGATACACTACCCCAGGAGTCTTGCAGTTTGCAAAATGGCGTGGTTTAAAGGGTCGCCCATTTGGTAGCAGGGCCTCTGGGTCAGTGTTAATATACCGACAAGTCGAGCAACCGCCACATGTATATGTGCCCTTTCTTTTGCAGGGATCTTTCCTAAAGTCTCCCTTAAATTCACTCGTGACTAATTGGTCCCTGAGGGAAGAAGCCCGTCGGTACGTAATGGCTGGTTCTTTGGTAACGAAGGGTCCCAAATTGGGATCTAAGGAGAGTAGATGCCAAAATTTCTTAAGGATCCCTCTCGTTTGTTGGTGTTGCATGTGATATTTAGTAATTAGTCGTAGAGTGTTTCCATCTCTGATAGACTTTTTCTTTGGTTGGGAGAGTAGATCTTGTCTGACATGCGTATTAGCACGTTGGAAAGACTTTTTGAGGCACTTCTTAGAGTAACCTCTCACAAGCAATCTGTCTCTTAGTGCTGCAGCCTCCAACAAGAATACTTCTTGGTTGGAGCAGTTGCGCTTGAGACGTAAGTACTGGCTGTACGGTATAGACCTTATTAGGGGTAAAGGGTGGGCACTGGTAGCGTGCAATATTGTATTGCCGGCTGTGGGTTTTCTATGAAGGCCTTTGGAAAGGCTGCCGTCCAAAGTTTTTGATAGAGTTACATCTAAAAAGGCGATCTGGGTGTCACTTAGTGTCATTGTGAATTTTAAGTTCCAGTCATTGTTGTTCATAATAGACATAAAACTTTTCAATTCATCAATGGTCCCTTCCCATACCACTAAGACATCATCTATGTATCTAAACCAAGCCGACACTAGATGGATGAATGGTTGTATGGCTGTACTGGTCAGGAAGGACTTCTCCCACTCCCCCAGGTACAGGTTGGCATACGATGGGGCACAAGATATCCCCATCGCAACCCCCTGCACCTGGAGGAAATGGGAGCCGTCAAACGAAAATACATTATGATAAAGTATGAATTCCAAGGCCATTATCAAAAATTCCCCAAGTTTGGGATCAGCCTTGAAAATGGGAAAAAGGATATTACGGATGGCGGCCAAGCCTGAGGTGTGTGGGATGGAGCTGTAGAGGGCCTCTACATCAATAGCTACTAGCAGCGTGTTAGAAGATGTATGAAGGTGCTCAACTTTTTGCAATAGGTGGATGGTGTCTTTAATAAAAGACGAAAGACGTTCCACGAAGGGCTTCAAATATGAGTCAACATATATGCTGAGATTCTCAGTTATGGCGCCATTTCCCGAAACAATTGGTCGACCAGGTGGATCAGTCATATGCTTATGAATTTTAGGAAGACAATAAAAAGTTGGAATTCTAGGGTACTTGATACAGAGGAATTCCCAAGTATCACGATTGATGACACCATGGGAAAAAGCCCCGTCAACCAAAGCATAAAACTCAACTTCAAATTTGCTGACAGAGATTTTTGGAATAGGTAGGTACCAGTCTTTGTTAGAAAGAATTTTTAGGCACATGGATTTATATTGTTGGTTGGTCAATATTTCCTCCTTTATCGGAGGGCTTAATAGTTAAAGAGTGACAATCTTTCAATTTATCCAAAGCATTATTTTTCTGGCGGATAGAGTGGCTGGTACTTCGTGAAGGGTGTAGCTTTTTTATTTCAGCGGTGGTGAGTGCTACAAACGCAGCCAAATTAGGGTTGGTTTGTAACGGTGGAAACTTGTCCGATTTGTTTTTTAGAATATTGACCGGTGTTTCTGGGGTACCCACAGCATCTAATTCAAATGACATTTCTTCCAGATCCTGCATTACATTAGGATCAGAGATGTCAGCTTCACCACAAAGTGATAGAAGCAGATCCATGTCTTCCTTGTGTTGTTGTATAGTCCTATAGGTGGAATCATTCTTTGGTTTAGAATAGAGACTTTTTAATAAGAGTTTCCTAGCAAATAAGTTAATATCTTTGATCAATTCAAATGTGTCCAAATGAGCTTCGGGGCAAAAAGTGAGGCCTTTGGCTAGTAGGGTCTTTTCATCTGATGACAGTAGATAATCAGAAAGATTTATGATATCAAGCCCCTGAGTTGTACCTGATTGCTCATCGGGTGCCCTATCATCTTTTAAGGGTTTGTCGAAATGTGTGTGACCTGGGGAAAAAACCCAGTATCAATGGTTTCTTTAATATTGGGTCTTAGCCCTTCATGAGTAGTTTGTGTGTTGAGTGAATGAGGGGTTGAGAAAACAGAAAATAATTCAGTCGGTTGTGTAGATTGTAGTTTGGATCTATCAGAACCACCCAGTGTATTGGTGGAACTTGATTGTTGTACTAGGCGTTTTTTGGTAGTGTTATCATCCTCGCCCGAAAGGGGTCGCTTTGGCTTGTTGTTCCTATTCCTGGTAGAATTTTGTATGGGAGCGTTGCTTGGAACAGTTGATGAGGTCTTATAGCTTTTTTTGGGAATTATATTAGTGTTGCCCTTAGCAGAGTATTTTTGAGAGGGATATACCGACTGCCATTTATAGGCTTTCCCTTCCTGGAATGATCGTTTATCTCTCCAAAATTTATTCTCTTTCTTATACAGAGTTTCTGCTATGACTGTATCAAGTCGACCTTTTATTTTGGTTTCATGATCCTTAAAGGCTGGAAGAGCCAAGAAGGGTGAAAGTTTGATGTATATATCATCAATTTCTTTTTCAACTTGGTTTGTTCTAATTTTGTATTCTTCAATAAGGAGTTTCATCATGTTAGCCGAGCATTGTTGTAAGTTCTGCTCCCATTTTTTACAGAAATCAGTATTTATGTTATCTAGGAGAGGGAAGATCTGAATGCGGAGCCCGTATGGATTAATATCTTCTTTGAGGTATTTGTCGAAACTTTCGACATGCCAAAAGAGGGCTGCCTTTTTTTCAACAAGTCTTCCAAGTTGATTACACAGGGAGGCAAGCTCAGAATTTTTAGCCTCCCCTGAGTGATGACTAGCCGAATAACTCAGCATCAGATCGTCCCAGTCCTTGCCTTGAAACATAATGGAATGATAGGAATATTGATCTTACACAAATACACTACGCTGTCGCCGTTCAAAGACAGCAAAAACAAGACAGTAAAAAATGAAAAGCGAAAGAAAATAAAACGTAGTAATGTAATAATGAAGATAAAAGAAAAAATTATTAATAAGATTATTAAATGGTAGAATAGTCAGAAAATCCCCATCATCAAGGGGATATGTAGAAATCACTGAAGGATGTTACTAGGGGGAAGAAAAAGGGGATAAGCCAATTTCATAGGTATTTGCTACCTTGGGTACAATAGAAAAAATTGTGTAACATCACAGGAGTGTGAGTGTTGCCAACACCCCTAATCGATTAAGAAATAGAAAGGTTCCCCCAGGGGAGGGGCTTTTTAGGCAACAATAGTAAGCGTAAATGTAATAGTACAACAAGTAAGAAATTATATATATAATAATAAATATTTAATCGTATAGAAAAAACAAATTTTTTATGTCTATTATGAACAACAATGACTGGAACTTAAAATTCACAATGACACTAAGTGACACCCAGATCGCCTTTTTAGATGTAACTCTATCAAAAACTTTGGACGGCAGCCTTTCCACAGGCCTTCATAGAAAACCCACAGCCGGCAATACAATATTGCACGCTACCAGTGCCCACCCTTTACCCCTAATAAGGTCTATACCGTACAGCCAGTACTTACGTCTCAAGCGCAACTGCTCCAACCAAGAAGTATTCTTGTTGGAGGCTGCAGCACTAAGAGACAGATTGCTTGTGAGAGGTTACTCTAAGAAGTGCCTCAAAAAGTCTTTCCAACGTGCTAATACGCATGTCAGACAAGATCTACTCTCCCAACCAAAGAAAAAGTCTATCAGAGATGGAAACACTCTACGACTAATTACTAAATATCACATGCAACACCAACAAACGAGAGGGATCCTTAAGAAATTTTGGCATCTACTCTCCTTAGATCCCAATTTGGGACCCTTCGTTACCAAAGAACCAGCCATTACGTACCGACGGGCTTCTTCCCTCAGGGACCAATTAGTCACGAGTGAATTTAAGGGAGACTTTAGGAAAGATCCCTGCAAAAGAAAGGGCACATATACATGTGGCGGTTGCTCGACTTGTCGGTATATTAACACTGACCCAGAGGCCCTGCTACCAAATGGGCGACCCTTTAAACCACGCCATTTTGCAAACTGCAAGACTCCTGGGGTAGTGTATCTGCTTACCTGTTCATGCAACAGATTTTACGTGGGTAAGACCAAACTGCCCTTTTTTAAACGGGCTGCCCGACATATTAGTAACATGCGTTCAGCAAATCCTGATATGCCCCTAGGCCGTCACATTTTGCTTCATCACAATGGGCATTTTTCAGGGGCTAAATTCCTCATCCTCGATAGGATCCACCCCAATCCTAGAGGGGGTGATTGAAACAAAACCCTATTACAAAGCGAAACCCGATGGATTATAGACCTAGAGGCAACTACTCCCCCTGGCCTAAACGAACAGATTAGTTTTAGGCCCTTCTTAGAAGGGTTTTCTTCGGGTGGTTGTGAAAAAGAGTAAGGTTGTGAAAAAGAGTAAGGTTGTTGCAGCAATCTTTGTTACATATACATATTTTTTTCTTTATGTAACTTGCTTTCTAGGCATTATGGTTGTGCTTTCGCTCCCTTTCTCGTTTTTGTGTCCGTTTTTGTGTCCGTTTTTGTTCTGTCCTGTTTTGGTAGTCCTTCTTTGGAAATCTTTATTGTAAATTTATTTTCTTGTTCTTTTGGATAAACATCATTCAGCTCATTATGTTTCTCTATATGAGATGCATCCTCGTTATAATTACACAGTGGTTTTCTTGCCCTGGTTTGACTTGGGGAACTAGGCACCCCCATCCTCACGGTAAGCACGGCGCACCCAGGCCGCCATCTCTCAGATGACGGCCTTTCCGTTGACCCAGTCATAGGGCACTTTGTGCTCTGTGATCACGGGTCAATTCTTGCGCCGCACAGTGACTCTGCCCGGACAGGGGATTTTGTTAGACTTCTTTCCCCTCTCTGGGTATGTTCTCTGTACCCTTATATTGGCCACTGCCTTCATCTAAACATTACTCATTACACCAATCTAAGCATAGTTATCATCGAGCTTTGAACTTTCGCATATGCTGTCTTTTGCGATTATGCGGTTATCTTATCTTACTAATGGCATAGCTTTTTTGTATGATCCTTTTTCCTTTTTTCCGTTTGTTTGGGTGTTATTTGCTGACAGTTGTTACATCCTCCCTATTACTATCGAGAAGACACTTCCGCTCACATGACTGTCACTGATCATGTGATATGTGACACGGTTTGTACTTCCCGGTTCACTCCCACTTGCGCATTGATAATGTGATTGCGTGCGCATCCCGATGCGAGTGTGACCTGGAACATCTCACTGTGTCCGCCCCCTCTAAGCCCTTCCTAAGGTAATACACCTAGGATTTAGGGGCGGTACCTTACGATCTAACAGTGACGCGATCGCGCTGTATGAGCGCCGTCTGCCATACACACGCCTTTCCCGTAACCACACCCCCTTTTCCTACTTATACTCCGCCGTCTCCCAGGAATGGTTTACCTGGTTGACGGCGATTGCAACAAACATCTATTGAAAGGTACACCGCTGGCTGTTGTCTTGCACTGTCAGCTCCCCCTCCCCAAATATTTGGTTGTTTTTCTTCCTTGCTTTATATTAATTAAGCTGCATGCCATTTGCTGAATCCCCCGCTTTCTTTCAGCTCTCTTGTGCTGTGCTCCACGCTTACTGTGCTGTGCTCCATGCTGACCCCCTCTGGCTATTCTTATGTGTTACTTCCCTTGGACAGGTATATTACCTACAATTTTTCTTACCCTAACTAATAAGTGATATGATATATATGTAGTATTTTTTTCTACTTTGCATATATATTTTTTGTGCATTCTGTCCTTTATTTTAGGGACTATATAACTCCTTTAAACTTGGCAGTTTTTGGCCTGGGGTTTGCTTCCCTTTGGATGTGTGTTTGCCTGTTCCCCAACTCCTGCATACCATCTTTTCAGGAATACCTCTCACCATGGACTTTTTTACCCTGTGTTCTTATTGAGTTGCCATCTCTTGACTGGTATGTTTTTTGTTTATCTTGCACTTTCTATGCTTGCTGTTTTAAAATTTGATGTAATTATAAAAGTTATTGTGATGTTACAGTTATGTAAACCTGATGTAATATAATTTGTTCCCACACAGACTCCGGCCCCCGAAGAAGGGAAACCCCCGAAACGCGTAGGGCCTTGTAGAGTTTATATTTATGTGGATCAGTCTCGATTTTTGGCAAATTTATAATTTGTAAAGTGTCATTTTGTATGATTTGTTTTTTCTATACGATTAAATATTTATTATTATATATATAATTTCTTACTTGTTGTACTATTACATTTACGCTTACTATTGTTGCCTAAAAAGCCCCTCCCCTGGGGGAACCTTTCTATTTCTGACTAAACCGCAGGGCGCTACACATAATTAAATATGCCCTTAGTTCTACTTTAAATTCAAGCAGAATGCACCTGAAAACATGCTGCAATTGCCCCCTTAACACATGTCATTTTTGAAACCACTCTGCTCTGCTTAAGGAATTTGAGTGGAGTTGCCCTTTTAGAGAACTTTTGCACTGTAAACATTACAGATAGTTTTCACCGTAGTCAGGGGAATTTATACTTCTCTTCCTCCCACACCCTTAGTTCTATGTTCAGTGCTCACCTGAGTTCCATTCTCTTTCTGTTCTGCCTCCACCCTCAACGTTATGTCGTGCTTTAATATTAGTCACAGACTGTATCTAGTCAGCATTGCTTCACAAGTATGAGCACACAAACTGAAACCCATTAGATGTTAAACATTATGGGCTCTTTCACACAGGCAGCAGTGTCTACTTCCGTGTTTCCTCGAAAGTAAGACCTACCCCGATTTTCAAGGAGGGCTGCAATATAAGCCCTACCCCGAAAATAAGCCCTAGCGTGTGTGTTTCTGTAGTCAAATACCTTTGGTATACAGTGACACTCGGCGTTCAGCTTATCTCCTCCTCTTCCACTTCCTGTCAGCAGGGGATCTCGTCCTCCCTCCCTCTGCAATGCTCGGATCGCCGCAGGCTATGAGAGTGCAGAGGAGCACTCAGCTGATCTCCTTCTCCTGCTTGTCAGAGGGGGGATCTCCGCCCCCTTCTCTCTGCAATGCTGGTTTGCGCGGGCTATGGAAGCGCCAAGGGGCACTCAGCTGATGTTTTCTTCTCCTGCTTGTCAGCAGGGATCTCGAGGGCCCCCCTCCCTCTGCAAAGCTGGATCACAGCGGGCTATGGAAGGCGCCGAGTGGCGCATAGCTAAAGTTTTCTTTTCCTGCCTGTCGGTGGGGGATGTCTGCCCCCCCTCCCTCTGCAATGCTTGGATCGTGGGAGAGAGCTCCAGCCATCTATGGAAGCGCCGAGTGGTGCTGTAAGAAGGTATGTGACACAGAAACACACACCTTTTTCATGATATTCTACTGCAATAGAAAGGATTCTTGGAGTTTACAACCGTGTTTGATTCACTTCACATTGGGGATTCCTGCCAGGCAGGCAGGGAGAGGGGGCAAGAAGACAGCACATGAAATGACAAGCCCTACCCCGAAAATAAGCCCTATTGTGTTTTTGATTGCCAAAATTAATATAAGACCCGGGCTTATTTTCAGGGAAACACGGTACCTTCTAAAAAGTGATTTGCAGTATATCATTTTTTTAAGGGTAGAGGAGCAGAGGCTGGCAGGCCTATTCTGCCTCCTTCTAAATGTGAGGAATTTTTATAGTAAAACACTGCACCGTAACCGCATGCCAAGCGTTAGGTTTGTGGCTGCTCCCATTGACTCTAAAGTGTGTGTTTGACAGGAGGTTTATTGGCATATGTACAGCCCAGTCCAGCTACAATAGTATACATTAGCTAGACAGTTGGGGGGAAAAAACATAAAACCATGTGTCAACCGTATGTTTGTACAGCCCTCTGGCTAACCATGTGAAAATGTCCTTTCAGTACATTAACAACTTGCCTAATGAGCATGTTACCCCCCCCCCCCTCCTGCCCAGGGCAATTTTCAGCTTTCAGCGCTGTCACTGATGTGCACTTATGGGCACTGATAGGCTGCACTGATGGGCACTGATGAGGTAGCATTGGTGGGTACTTATGAGGAGGCACTAATGAGGCTGCACTAATGGGCACTGATAGGTGGCACTGATAGGCAACAGTGAAAGGGCACTGATAGGCAACACTGATAGGAGGCACTGATAGATGGCACTGATGGGTAGTGATAGGCAGCACTGATAGGTGACACTGATGAGGAGGCACTGGTGGGCACTGATTGGTAGTACTGATGGGCACTACTGGTGGGCACTGATAGGCAGCACTGGTGGGCACTGTTGGGACTGCACTGATAATCGGGGCCCATTGAAAGATAAAAAGTGCATTTTATATACAACTATATGGATCAAACCAAACTGAGGGACAAATGAGGAGGAAAGAGGGACAGAGGGACATTGCTAGAAATCAGGGACAGTTTGGAGCTATGTTTTTGTCTTAGGATTATAATGTACTCAGTCCATAAAAAAGCAATGTCCCTCAAGAAGTGGGTTAGGTCTACTGGACAGCTCTATCCCTCCTATTCTCTATTACATAGGGGGAGGTGTTCTGTAGTTCACTTATTCTGTGTACACACGATAGTTTTTTCCGATAAAAAAAAGTCAGATGGACTTTTTTCATCGGAAAAAACTATCATGTGTGGACTTTTTTTCCATCGGTGTAAAAAAAAAGAACATTTTTCAGATGGAAAAAAAAACCAATAGGAAATTCAGATCTTCTGTGTGGAATTCCATCGGAGAAAAATCAATGCATGCTCAGAATCAAGTTGATGCATGCTCGGAAGCATTGAACTTCATTTTTCTCGGCTCGTCGTAGTGTTTTACGTCACCCAGGGCTGTCTTTAAAATAGATTGGACCCTGGGCAAACATTTTCTTGCCCCCCCCCCATGGCCCACATACCTAAAAATGCAGCAAGCTTGCCAGTGAAGAAACTGCAGGTAAGTCGCATGGTACAAAAGTAGGATGGATTTCAAGGCCACTGAAATTTTATTTATTTTTTCTGTGGGAAATGCAGGCATAGCAGCCCATTCAAATGAATAGGATGCTGTGCCTTAGAAAATGTGGCCCCCAACCTGCATACATATGAATCAGGCCTAAAGTAGGCCCATCAAGCAGTGTCTGGTCTAGTGGTGGCCCAGGCCATGCAAATAAATCCTTCTGGACACAGCCACAGCCTGGACTGGTCAGGATTCACTAACTAACTGTCTGGATTAACTACCTATATGGGGAGCAGGAGCCTAGGGAGGAGAAAGACCTACCTTGTCCGGTCCTGGCCAGCTCAGCTCGCTCTGATCAGTGGCTGGCTGAGCTGCCTCACTCACAGGAGCACTCTGCTGTCGGCTCCACTGCGCAGTCCGACTCCTACCTCCCCGAGGCCTCCCGCCGTCTATCATACACACCATTCATGGCAAGGGGCGGGGTCAGAGCATCAGTGGAGCTCAAGGCCCCGCCCACTCCTCTCTCCTCGCTCCTTGATAGAGAAAATATTCAGCAGCAGAGACTGCACAGTGCGCCGATGCCAGGCACGGCCGGGTGCCGGCTTCTGTGCGCAGAAAGTGCAGTCAGGCGACGGGCGGACCGCGGCTTAAGGGGCAGCTCTGCTTAAATTGGGCCCCTAAAGATTGACAGGGCCCTGACGTCACCGCGTTTTGGACGGTCGAAATTTAGTCTGATAGTGTGTAGGCAAGACTGAGGATTTCATCGGAATTCCGACGGAAAATTCCATCGGATTTTATTTCATAGGAAATTCGATCGTGTGTACGCGCCATTAGAGATCTGAGAGTGGTAGCAGGCAGCATATTCACAGTCCACAGAAAAATATAAACTCATAAGATTTCTCACATTATCAATAGGTTTTTTCACTTATTGAACAGAAATGACAAAATATTTAACCCCTTGACCCCCAGAAGCTTTTACCCCCTTCATGACCAGGCCATTTTTTGCTATTCAGCACTCTGCTATTGGCAATTGTGTAGTCATGATACACTGTGTGCAAATAAGTGTAAATTAATTAGCTTGTGTGAAAATTATAGTGTCTACAAACTATAGTACATGTATTAGAACATTGATTAGTCCTCATGTATTGATGGCCTTAGCCTAGGGTGACCAGACATCCCCAGTTTCAGGGGACAGTCCCCTGATTGAGGACACTGTCCCCGGACCAAGACTGTCCCTGGTTTTGTCCCAAGATTGGATTTAATAGGGGGCAGGGGCAATTTCAAAGACAATCAGTGGAGAATTAAAATAAAAAAAATAGAATCATACACACCCGCTCCGCCGTGCCTACTAGCATAGGGGGGGTTGTATTTTTCCCATTATCTGTGCATCTTTATGATGATCATGTGCTGGTCGGAGCGGAGGGAAAATTTCTTCAGTTTCGGGCGCATGCCCATTCAGCTCCGCTCGCATGTTCTTCTGCCTTGGCTCAAATCCTGGCCAGCCACCTGCCTATCCCCTTGCCTTTCCTGGCAGAGTGATCTTCCTCTGCTCCCCATCCAGTAGTAGCCGGGGCCCGAAGAGTAAGACTTGAGAGGCTGTGAGGCGGGCGGTGATGGGGAGAGAGTCGCTGATTGTTGCCATTACTAGTAAAGAAAAAATATGTCCCCGGATTTCATTTTAAAAATCTGGTCACCTTACCTTAGCCATCTGGGACTCTCGCCCTGATTGGCTGTGACACAGCAGCAATGCCATTGGCTTCTACGGCTGTCAGTCAAAGTCAATTAGCCAATCAGGGAAGAGAGGGGATGGGGCCGGTCGGGCTCTGTGTCTGAAAGGACACAAAGAGCAAAAAGGGACCCGAGAAGAGGACGTGCTGACGTCATCGTGTTTCAAGCCAGAGTCGACAGGCGTTCGCATAGCCGGCCGGCCATTACTATACATGCTGTTTTTACTTCGACTTCATGTGTTTTTTACCATAATAAATTCCTACTGTTCTATGGATTGACACTATGGTGAGCCCCTTTTTTCATTCCCGGTACACTGATCATCCTGTATGATACTTGAACCTGCGCAAGCATTTATCGATCATTTGAAGTGACTATTTGAAGCTGCTGCACGGTGTGTCCCTGGATATAGGCCCGGGCTGGGGTTTACAGCCGCAAGCTTTTAAAGCTTTCCCTGTGCTAAGCGTGCATTCTCTACGGTGTTTTCACTTCTGGTGGTGGAATTCCTTCTGATGCTATTTACTCATACAAGATATCACTGTTTATGTCAATTGAATCATTTCATTTTTTGGACTTTATTGACCTTATTAACCTATTTCTTCACAGTTCGGTTATTTACTAATGTCTTATTAAATTGGCCTCAATTATTTTATTTCTTTTATTTATAATTATATTTTAATTTTCACCTATGACTTTCCATTTAGAGGGAATTCTTAGGTGGGTTAAATTTTTTTGCTCTTGTTACTAGTGTGTATTTTCATTTGCCGCTTAGTTTAAGTTTTTGTTATTTAAGCGCGGTAACCTTTCTACTTTAAGTATAACATGTTTGTTTTTGTTTTTTGTGTTTTGTTTTTAAACAAGACTTTACAATCAGCCTCACCACAGCATGGGAAGATGTTGCCAGTTCACTTGCTTTATACATGTCTATGGGTATGTAGAGTATGTATGTATACTTTTTTCTTCTTCTTGACCAGATATTATTACTGTGTAATTATGACACTCTTTTGTACTCATTTGGATTTGCTTTCAACCATTCTGTTGTTAAAATGTATATATCAATATTTGTATATTCTTTTCATTTATATCTAAAGATTGATATGTAACATACTTGTTATCTTTGAAGTAAAGTTCTGAAAAGCAGAGTATCCGCTAAATGCGTAGACTCAATAGGAGATAAATGTTACATATGTTTTTTATTTTTATTAATCTGTCAATTTCATATTATTACGACATTTTAATGAATGCTACAATAAATATATGTTTTATTATATGTATATGTAAGTTATTTTACCTGTGGGACATCCCTGAATACAATAAAATATAATTTATTTCTCTTTTGTGTAAATATAATACATTTTGTTGGGTGATCATCTTTCAGGTGATTACAGTTTGAAGACAAATATATCCCCATATCACTGTATGTTGGTTTTGTTAAGTTAAGAATATACCACTAGTTTAATTGCCCCCCCCCCCCCCACACACACACACACACACCCCATTTAGTCCTATCTCGATCCAGTGCTGTGCCTGTCTGCAGTGGCACTAGTCTCTCTCTCTCTCCTCAGAGGCTAGGAGACAGCAGGGGGAGCCATTGGCTAATGCTGCCGTCAATCAAATCCTATGAGGAGGGAGCAGAGGGTGGGGCCAAGCCGCACTGTGTGTGTCAGGGGACGCACACAAACCGGTTTGGAAGGGAGTCAGCAGGTGTACCTCCAAAGGGAGTTGCTTACTATGGTGGCACACAGAAGAGGAGGAATTAAGAGGTCTGTCGAGGAATCCCAGAATAAGAGATTCTGGGCTGTATTGTGCAATACTATTGCATAGAACAGGTAAGTATACCATGCTATTTTAATTTAAAAAAAATATATCCTTCTGAAGTTTTTGATCTCATTAACATTCGTCTACAACTGTCCCTCTCGATATCTTTGGGTTTGTCTTTATTGGGCATTTATGATGATGGGCAAAGACCTAGGTACACAAAACTTTTGATTTCCTACTTTATTATGCTAAGAGAGAAATTCTTCTTAGGTGGACCTCTCCCTCCACTGACACATGCACCCTCCCAGGAAAAAAAAACTCTCTAGCAATACACACCAAACTGAGCATGTGTAGAGTGACTTTAAAAGTTTTGTCTTATTAGGAGATGGATTGGATACAGTGGAAAAAGGGGAGGATCAGAGAAGACGGGATCAATAAGACTTTACAAAATGCAGAGGATTAACCCCTTAGGTTCCACAGTGGGTATGACCAGCATGCTTTACTGTATATACAGACTGATTTTACTGGTGTGGCTTTAGTAACACTAATATATTTCAAATAAAACTCTATTGACCATCTTCATTATTTTAAGAGGTCCAACACATCCGGTGAGGAGATACCCGATTAGGGATGTGAGTGACACTCTTTATTGGCAGTCCATGGTGGAAGATTTCGGATACTGTGGAAGACTTTCCTGTACCTGTGGCACATTAACTATGGTGGCATTTTTTCTCGACACTAACAATCTAATAGGATGAACTAAACTAATTTGATGGTTTATGAGACTGTTCTTTAGTTTTTTTTTTACTTACAAACTACCGTAGTTGGATGATGTATGGGATTGTTTCCACGCTTTTTTACTTTTTTCTGCACATGATTTATGATGATTGTCTAAGGCCTCGTACACACGATCGGACATATCCGATGAAAACGGTCCGCGGACCATTTCCATCGGATATGTCCGATCTGGAGTTTGATCCGATGGCGTGTACACACCATCGGATCAAATTCCCCGCCGGCGGACGGCGCGGTGACGTGTCGGTGACGCGGCGGTGACGTTGACGCCGCCACGTCACCGCTAAGTCACGCACCAGGAAGTAAACACTTCCGCGTGCATGCGTCGGATCCATTCACAGGATACGACGCATGTGTGGGAGGATATGTCCGCTGGTTTACCGTACTAACCAGCGGACATATCCGACGGACAGGTTTGTAGCAGACAAATTTCAAAGCATGCTTTGAAATTTGTCCGATGGACAAATCTGTCCGCTAGCCCATACACACGATCGGAGATGTCTGCTGAAACGGTCCATCGGACCGTTTCAGCGGACATATCCCCTCGTGTGTACGAGGCCTAAATGTATGAGCTTTGTTATTTATATGCCCATTTGAGTCCACATCAGATTTTTTTTATATTGAGGAGTTCTTTACTGTTGGTAGGTATACACTGTGTTTGAGATCTGCATTTGGGATGTCGTAAGGAATACAGTGACACCCGCAGCAGATCACACCCAGTGCATTTTGAATGCAGTCACGGAAACACCCAAGAAGCACTCATTTTTCTAGTAGTGTGCCCCGACACAAGAAGGGGGAACCATATCCTTAAGGCCATGAGCCAAAAAATTGTATAATGAGAAGTTAATTTCCATTTATGGGGACCTTCAGGAATGACAAAAAGAAAGTATTTCTAATGGAAGCAATGGTTCTGAGATGAAGCTGCACAGAACGAAGTGCATCCTAGCTGTAAAGGGAAATTTCCTTCTGGGGAACTAGAACTGTACATAGAAATGGAAGAACAATATCCTGGTTGAAGCCACTTTAGAAAGTAAGGGGGCATTAGGACTAAGTACCACGTTGTCCTTCTGTAAGTTCATAAAAGGTTCTTTACAGGACAGGGCTTCCAGCTCAGGCAAACATCTTGCAGAGATAATGGCAACAAGGAATGCAACCTTTTGGGTGAGGGAGAGCAGGGGAATAGGCCTAATAGGTTCAATGGGTGTTTTTTTTTTTTTTTTGCAGATAGAAAAAAATAAAAATAATTCATGGAAACCCGCACACAAGGTTGTTTAGGAAGTGCTACATGAAAGTTACCCTATGCAGAAGACTTAAAGCGTAGCTCTACTTTTGTTGAGAAAAAAACATTGCCATCTGGGTGATCTATGTACATTACATGGATTTTAACAAACGTTGTTGCAGATTCCTACCTTTTGTTATTTTTGAAGAAATTCCTGTTTGTTCCTCTGTGCCTGTGTGCCAAGTGAGTCTAATGGGAGTGGTTTTTATTATCATTAAACAGCTGCAACAGCTGCAGGGCACTAATGAGTAAAGCTGTTGGGCCTACATCTTCCTTTTGGAAGTATTGCCGCATACACACGATCATTTTTTGGGTTGTAAAAAACAAAGTTTTTCAGGCTCTAGAAAACGTTTTTTTCAACTTGATCATTAAAACGGCCTTGCCTACACACGATGGTGAAAAAAAATGCTCTAGCAAAGCACAGTGACGTACAACACGTACAACGGCACTATAAAGGGGAAGTTCCTTTCGGATGGCGCCACCCTTTGGGCTGCTTTAGCTGATTTTGTGTTAGTAAAAGACGATTCACACGTTTCTGTCTGTTACAGCGTGATGAATGTGCTTACTCCATTACGAACGCTAGTTTTACCAGAACGAGCGCTCACGTGTCATACCTTGCTTCTGAGCATGCGCGCATTTTTAACGTCGTTAAAGCCCACACACAACCATTTTTTACAACCTGAAAAACCTTGTTAAAAAATAGAGCATGTTTGAAAAAAAAGAAATCCTGTTTTTCAGAACCCGAAAAATGCTCTGAAGCCCACACATGATCGTTTTTAATGACATTAAAAAAAAAACATCATTTTTTACAACCCGAAAAATGATCGTGTGTACGCGGCATCTCTCACCAAAAATAAAAATTTTGTTGCAGGGGTTGAGTGAAATCTGACTTATATCTTAGTGCAGACTTCGGGGAAAATCAGTGAGCCAATCACACAAACAGGAAATTATGTTTCTGGGGACGTTCTATACACATTCTGTGAACAGAACACTTCCAGGTAGCCATATTGCATTGCATTTATCAGAAAATGACAGAACTGCAGATTTAAAAGAAAAGGCAATTTTTAATAACAAACAATTATAACTTGTATACGCTATATTATTTTTTTCTTTATTTGCTATTTTTTTCCCCACGAAAGTGAAGTTACCCATTTAACAAGGAATGGGAGGCCAGTAGTCTTTGGAAAAAGATCAATGACCAAGATTTGATGCTTGATGGAGCTCATAGCCACATATTGACCCAAACCTAATTGTGGAAAGGTTCCTAGGGTGATATCTTATTTTCTTGCACCAAGCAAGAGTCTCCAGAGCATCCATTGCTTCCGCCAAAGATTCATAGAGACAACCTGTCCAGTTTGTTGAATCTGGAGGCCAGAAGGTCCACAACTAGTGCCCCCACCTTTGACACTGGTCCTGTCAGTTGACCATTGCTGGAGTGTGAAGAGCAGACAAGGCTGGAACATGGAGTTATGCCCAGATTAGAATATTCCCTTGATGCAGTCTTGGCCTCAGTTTCTATCTGAATAGGGAACATACAGTAAATGGTTACTCAGAATGTGCTGTTTAACCACTTAAGACCCGGACCAAAATGCAGGTAAAGGACCAGGCCCCTTTTTGCCATACGGCACTGCGTCGCTTTAACTGACAATTGCGCGGTCGTGCGATGTGGCTCCCAAACAAAATTGGTGTCCTTTTTTTCCCACAAATAGAGATGTCTTTTGGTGGTATTTGATGACCTCTGTGGTTTTTATTTTTTGCGCTATAAACAAAAATAGAGCAACAATTTTGAAAAAAAATTCAATATTTTTTAGTTTTTGCTATAATAAATATCCCCCAAAAATAAAGAAAAAAACGTTTCCTCAGATTAGGCCGATACATATTCTTCTACCTATTTTTGTTAAAAAAAAAAAAAAACTCAATAAGCGTTTATCGATTGGTTTGTGCAAAATGTATAGCGTTTACAAAATAGGGGATAGTTTTACAGGCATACCCCACTTTTAAGTACACAATAAGGTTTATTTACTATCGCTGGAAAGTGCAAAATCAGGCTCACTTCTGCATAGAAACCAATGAGCTTCCAGGTATTATTACCAGGCTTAATTGAACAAGCTGGGGTTAGAAGCTCATTGGTCTATATGCAGAAGTGAGCCTGATTTTGCGCTTTCCATCGATAGTAAATAAACCCTATTGTGTACTTAAAAGTGGGGTATGCCTGTATTGCATTTTTAGAAAAAAATATGTTTTACTACTAATGGCGGTGATCAGCGATTTTTCTTCATGACTGCGACATTATGGTGGACACATCGGACAATTTTGACACATTTTTGGGACCATTGTCCTTTTCACAGCAAAAAATGCTATACAAATGCATTGTTTACTGTGAAAATTACAATTGCAGTTTGGGAGTTAACCACTAGTGTGACCTCATATGTGTTTCTAACTGTAGCGGACGGGGCTGGATGTGTGACATCATTGATCGCCTTTCCCTATATCCAGGAACAGACGATCAATGACAGCCCCACAACGAAGAACAGGGAAGGTGTGTTTACACACACCTCTCCCCGTTCCTCAGCTCGGACCAGGTCGCGGGCGCGAGCCTTCGACCCACGGCTGAGCACTTAAAGAGGACGTACAGGTACGTGCTTGTGCCCAGCCGTGCCATTCTGCCGACGTATATGAGCAGGAGGCGGTCCGTAAGTGGTTAACCACATGCCGACTGCCGCACGCAGATATACGTCAGCAGAATGGCACGAGCAGGCAAAAGAACGTATATATACGTCCCCTTTAAGAAACGGCATTGTGGACGTGCGCATGCCTGTGACTCCCACTGTGGATCATGCAGACTCGATATCTGCGGGCATACCCAAGATCATGTCACGGTGAGGAAGAAGGGGGAAATGCTTATGTAAACAAGCATTTCCCCAGTCTTCCTAGTGACAGGACAGTGTACACAGCTTCCTATAAACAGAAGCTGTGATCAAACTAGCACATTATTGGCCAGATTCAGGTCTCAGATACGCTACGCCGCCATAAATTAGAGAGACAAGTGCTGTATTCAAAAAGCACTTGCTCCCTAAGTTACGGCGGTGTAGCCTAAATGGGCCGGCGTAAGCCCGCGTAATTCAAAGTAGGCTGGTGTGGGCGCGTTGTATGCTAATGAATTGTGACCCCACGTAATTGACGCTTTTAACGAACGACGCATGCGCCGTCCGTGGACGTATCCTAGTGCGCATGCTCAAAATCACGTATCTACTGATACGCCGTCGTAAGTCTACCTGAATCTGGCCCTATGTCTTTACTTTGCAGGGGAGTGAAAATATTTTTTTTTTTTAGCAAGGGTTTACTTTCTCTTTAAACTAACTAGTCAAACAACAAAAATCATATCATTTATAAAGAGAAAAACAATATCATTAGAGCTTTTACATCCTGTTTTCCTGACAGCTGTCCTTTGGTGCCAGCACAGCCATTCAATATTTGGGCTTGTAGAACCCGTTCTACACTTTTCTCACCTACCCTCCCTTATTCTCATTTTAATTTTCAACACATATAATTAGAAGCTGCATTAATTCTGTCCCTGCCCCGAAACAACTCACACAACTGGCACACCTTCCTATCTTGATGTCTTTTGAAGCTCTAATTAAACAATTTGAAGTAGTAATCTTGACATTATTATACTTTTACACCGGACAAACATTTCTATTATACTTTAATATAAGGGGAAAGGGTATATTTTAAATGGCAACTGTACCAAAAGTACAGTTATCCTTAAACCCTTTTGCTGCCAGGCAGAGGTAGGGAGGGGCAGTCAGAGTACTATTGCTTTATACTGTATAGTCAGTGAACAGTTTGAACTGTTCTTCTGGGAAGAGAGAGTTTGGTGACCTTAGCAATGTGCTTCTTCTCCAATCATTGTCTAATTGCAGGTTCCAGTATATATAATAACCACTCGCATACCACATCCATAAATCTTTCTCAAACTGCAATAGCAAAAAAATCACTGGCTTCAAACGGGACACTTAATATTATATATAAAAATACATTTTATTTTGAAAAATCGTTAAAATCACAAAGTAAGACCAACATAGGTCATAAAAACAATGTTAACTTGCATTTGTGGTTACAGATACTAGCTGCAAGCACATCCACATAGTTTAAATATTTACAATATGAGTACAAGATTATATATGGCTCACTGCCCTTCCATTTAACGGAATATTCTGAAGAGATGTCTCCTCACGGTCAACGCATTTCTCGATTCTGCTTCATCAGGACATATAGACGAACAGTGCAGTAGTCACTAAACAAAAAAAAAACATACATTACCATATGCATTAATTACAAATTATACAATAAATGAATAGCATGTATGATCCACATCTCAAATGCATGTATGTAGTTGATGTGGTGTCTTGGTGCCCTGAGCGGGCACCAAGACAGCAAGGACAACCACCAGAGGCTAAAAGGCAGCCGGGATCAAATGTACTCCTTTTCAAAGTATATAAAAGAAGAATATATCAGTATATGTTGCCAAAGAAGGGGGATTAACCACTACTCTTCCCATATGATGCTGATGACACATGGAAAATAGGGTATTAGCATAGCTACTCCTCTTAAATCGGGGGGGGGGGGGGGGCGGAGGATTTGAGTTATAGGTAAATGCAGGGCTGATCCTAGGCAGGGTGCACAGGGTGCTTTGTAGAGGTGGGGGCGCCGAAGTGGCAGAGTTTTCCCCTCCCTCCTTCTCTCCTTGTTTGTGTCCATCCAGACAGAACTAGTGTTCTGAGCATAGGTGTGTGCCCGTCCAGAACTGATGTGTCTCTGACCATCTCCTGTATCATGTCTGTAGTATGTCTGGGGCTCTTTCTAACAGACTCTCTAACAAAAGCCCTCTCTGTGTCTATCAGAGACCCCCCTCCCCTCCAGGTCCCAATAAAGTACTCTGCTTCTCTTCCTGTATTTTGCTTATTGTTAAGAGATCATGTAAGACTTTGTGGGGGAGCATCTCTGTGGTTGAGTCATTGCCATAGAAACACGTGTAAAGGGGAGGAGTTATTAAAATGTTCACGCCCATGTGGGGTGCCAGAAATATTTCTGCACCCAGGCGCCTGTGATCCCAGGATCGGCCCTGGGTAAATGCACCTATTTCCTAAAGTTCTTCTTGTGTCTCTAACTGAACATTTTGATTTTGTGCCTTTTTATGCTCTTATAGTTTCAGTTCTATGTGCCTATTTTAAGAACATTGGATAAGTGGTGGAGCCAGTGTCTGTAAAAGAGAGAATGGTATTCATACACTGAGCTATTCATTCAATGCTGTGTTTATTCGCATAACTGGCCAGGACTCTTTAACTGGGTGTTACCCGTTCTTAGCCTATAAATAGCATTCACTATATCAATACACAAGCTGCATGAATGGTAAATGACTCACTAACCACTTTTTGGGTTTATCACTGACCAAATAAGAATAAGACCCCAATGCAATGTAAAATGCCAATATAATCAAACCTGATATAGCCTATGGGTGTTATGTTTCTCATATTATACCAAAAAAATCAGAAGACTGTATCCCCTTGTAAAGCCTGCTACTGGTGTAAAGACACTTGCCACTGGAGTCCCTAAATGATAGAAGGCCCTATTCACATTATGCAGTGCTTTAATTTACATACCTTAAAATTTAAGTTTATTATTATTTTTTTAACAGCATGTGGGCAAGGCTTATTGCACCCATGTGGGGGGGGCCAGAATAGCATTCGCTAGTGCCCTAAATGCGGGCTGAGGCCAACATTCAAACTGATACAATGCAAATAGGAAGAAATTCTGAACAGCCCCACTCCAAAAAAAGTTCAATTAAAAAAAATGGATTCAAAAATACATACCACAGCAGATCAGAACAGACAGAAGAGCTGACAGGTTTCACGCTAACAAACAGTGCTTAGTCATAGCTGGGAAGAAATTCTGGACAGCTGCACTCCAAAAAAAGTTTTTGCCTTGTGACAGGAAGTCAGGTAAATCTGTGGGTGTTGTCAAAGACGGGAGATACATTTCTGCCTTGTTTAGACAATTCACCAATTACTATCAGGTGTCGGCTACAGAGGTAGCCAGAAAGGTTTTAGGACCTTGGATAGCTTCAGCTGTTTAGAATGAGGCAATTAAGGCCTCTATAAGTTATCCAGAAGATTACTACTGATTGCTGCATCCTGAGGCATTGAGGGAAGGAGAGCAGTGAGCTGAGAAAGAGTTCGGAAGGTGAGGTGGTGTTGATTTTTTCTGTGCGATAAAAATCAAAAAGACTATTGTTTTTTTTCTGCTGAGTGACTGAGTGACCAGCAGTGTCTGCCCAGCACTAGGCTTTGCCAGACTCCATAGGCAGGTTCCTGGGTTATGAAGATAGACGCCCCAAGTGGCCAGGGTTTATTTTATGTTTTATTTTGTTTATGCCTTTTTTTGATGCTTGCACTTCTATCCAGCAATATGGAAGAATAAACCATAACCTTTGTTTTCAACCATCCTCTGCTGCCTCTCTGTATAGTTCAGTGGCTAGTGAACCCCTCCAGGGGGTCACACACACCCGCTACCGAGCTAACCCCTCACAGCCTTTATTCAAAAACATTTATTCAAAAATACATGAACAGACAGAAGAACTGACGCATTTCACACATACTGATACAGGGTTAAGGTGGAAGCCAATTTTAAAAGTAATGCTACTCCATGTAGTATATAACAATTTGGGGGTTATTTACTAAAGGCAAATTCACTTTGCACTACAAAGGGCAAAGTGTACTTGAAATTGCACTAAAAATGCACTTGAAAGTGCAGTCGCTGTAGATCCAAGGGGGACATGCAAGAAAAATATAAAACAGCATTTTAACTCGCACATGATTGGATAATAAAATCAACAGAGCTTCCCCTCATTCCAGATCTACCCCTCAGATTTACAGTGACTGCACTTCCAAGTGCAATTTCAAGTGCACTTTGCACTTGTAGTTTGCACTTGTAGTGCAAAGTGGATTTGTCTTTTGTAAATAACCCCCAATGTAATGGTGTGAAATGGGCCCTGGGAAATGATCAGGTTATTAAACTTTACAACATTTGACAAAAACAGTAAGCACTTCTCTTATCTTGTATGTTTGCTTTATTGTCAGTCAACATAATAAAGAAGGACAATACATTCTAGGGATCTTCTCTGTGTTTTATCTGTTAATTGTCTATATTACCCCCTGTATAGCTAAAAACACTATGTGGTTGATTTACTAAAGGCAAAAAGACTGTGCACTATGCTCCAGAGCTTAGAAAATGAGCAAAAGCTCTGCTGACTTCCATCATCCAATCATGTGCAAGCAAAAACGCTGTTTATTTTTATTTTCCTTGCACGTGATTGGGTATTTTTTGCAAAGTGAAGCTTTACCTTATTTACTAAACTATGGAGCAACTGCACTTTGCCTTTAGTAAATCAACCCCTATGTCTCTCTATTCTGGAATTATAAACTGTTACCAACATTATCCTCAAAATATAGATGCACAATTGTCCATTCCAACACACCTAAAGCAAACCTATCATAAGAGAAGTAAAGGACCCTCCATTGCTCACCTTCTTCTGGAGGTTTGCTTAGCCGTCTTACTGGACTTGGACATTTTTGAGTCACTGACTTGGAACAAGTATTGGGCAGACAATTCCTCTAAAAAAAAAAGTAAAAGCTAACTGGTTTGTAAACCAATTACAATTTTTTTTTTATAGTCATGAAGATTAAGGCATGATTCCCACCTATGCATTTTAAGTGCTTTTTGCATTTTGCAGATTTGCTCTACAGAACTTGTTCCATAGGAAACCATGTTAAATGGACTGAAGTGCAAATCTTCAAAATGCAAAAAGTACTAAAAATGCATAGGTGTGAATCAGGCCTTAGAAGGAACCATACACTTGAAAGATGATGTCTACTATTAGTTTGGTAAATTTTTATTTTCAATATGTAAATTTAAATCATTACTGTGCATCCTCCCCCAGGACCCCCCTATCTCCAGCAGTATACTGTATGCTAAGCTTTACCACTGTTCAGCACAGGAACAGGAACAAGAAGAAAATATCAGGGACAGCGGAACCTCAGATTGTGAGTAACGCAGTTAACAAGCGTTTTGCAATACGAGCACTGTATTTCCTAAAATCCTAACTCGGTTTGCAAGTGTTGTCTAGCAAAACGAGCAGGATTCAGGCCAAAGCGGTGAGCAGTACCACATTTGGCCTGAGGTGGGGGGGGCACCAGAGCCAAACAGCGCCGCTCGGAAACGGCCGGAAAGGCCCGAGGACAGTTCGACTGACCTCGCCAAACCTTAAAAAGGCTCATGAACAGAGTCTTTCCGAGGTTTGGCAAGGTCAGCTGAACTGTCCTCGGGCCTTTGAGGCCATATCCGAGGCTTTCTGGCGCCCCCCGCCTCTGCCGGCATGCGCTATTGCATGCTATTGAAGTCAATGCGGAACAAATTATTTTCGTTTCCATTAACTTTAATGGGGAAACTCACTTTGATATGCGAGTTCTTTGGATTACGAACAATATCCAAGTTGCATCCTAATTGCACTGCATAATCGCACTGAAAATCGGATCGCGGCATTGTGAACCTAACCTCAGACAGTAATATCATTCTTTCTAATGTTAAAAAGCGTGTTTTATTATGGTGTATTAATCATCACTTATCTGTAATTACTCTCTTCCTACAAATGCCATTCCTTCTATCTGTATATTTCATAGGTGAGTCATGTGTGTTCTCTCCAATAGCCTTCTAGCTGTGATCTAACGGAGGAGTGTGATGACGTGTGATGACATGTGACATTTGCTGTATATACTCACAGAATATGTAACCAGAGGCTTTCTCTGTCTGCTTTCCCCACCCCGATACACACGTCAGTCTCCTTAAAGAACAAGCTGCCCTTGTCCTCTGAAGTTTCTCTATCTCACTACTGCCCTAGGTGTGAACCTGGAAATTTACTATAGATTCTATATATAATGCTATAGTATAGAATATTGGCAACGTCTGGATTTATATGTCTATGATTCAGACACATAATGCATCAGCCCTCGCTCTTCTCATCAGCCCTGTCTCTAATCTGGAGGCAACCTGAAAAGAATCAGGACGGTTTCTTAACATTTTCCTAGTAGTAGTTTTGCTTTGTTGCCTGTGCCGTTAATGTGAATAGACTGGTGCTAAAATCTAAAGCCCCGTACAATACCGACGGAATGCCATTGGAGTAAAAGAGAACATGTATCTAAACTCCGAAGTAATTAATGCCCATTTTTCACATTGCGAAGAATGCTCTGGAGCCCACCCAAAAAAAAATGTCAAATCATGTGTACGCGGCATTAGACTGCAGGAGCATACAGAAAAATGATACATGGACCAGTCTAGTAGTGCAAGGCAGCAGAGGATTGAGTAAGTGCATCTTCTTCAACAAGTCTCCTAGTCATAAACAAGCAATTAAGCCTTGTAGTATGGATGCCACCCCATTGAAGGGATACGTTTCAAGATTCCCAGATTTGGGCTTTAAGCTCACTGATATCTCTAATCTTCATGAATTTACCTTTGACCCATATTTTACGGTTGCTTCAAGTTTTTTATCCTTTAACATAAATGTCTCTGGATTCACCTTTGCTCCCAGGAATTAAGCATAAATAGACTGCTTCAAAGTGATCGCCGGTTAAAGTGCACCTGTGCTATATTTATATATTTAGTACCCCAAATAAAAACGCATTTCCATTGGAGCCAATCAGGGTTATTTTTAACACCTTCCAATAAATTTGTGGATCTGAGATTTTTTTTCCTTTTTTTTTTCTTATAGCATTGATGCAAATCATTGCTTGGTAAACATATATTTACACAAATCTTTTTGGATAGTACACTGTCATAAATTCCACTTCTACTTAGAGTAGATAAATAACTATTCATTAATATCCTGCCTAGTCATATTAAGTAAATGATAATCAACATCAAGTATATTACTAAAGGGTGTATGATTTTGCTTTTAATGCTGATAA
Organism: Rana kukunoris; assembly: GCA_029574335.1. Classification (NCBI taxonomy): domain Eukaryota; kingdom Metazoa; phylum Chordata; class Amphibia; order Anura; family Ranidae; genus Rana; species Rana kukunoris. Next base: position 57,943,002 of record CM056054.1, read on the forward strand.
GTAAATGTGCTGATTGCTGTATAGAGTTTTTTTATCTTGTAATGCAAAGCACTGTGCCCCGAGCCCACCCACTTGTATGATGTGTGCGGCAGTGGTTGGAGCGGAGAGGAGTAGAGGATCGGAGGAGAGAGACGGAGATTGCCGCTCCAGGCAGGTCTTGTTGGGTGCAATCTCCTTCTCAGGAACTGAGGGTGCTAGCAATGCACATGGCAAATAAGCAATGGTGACCCTAGGGGGGGGCAGAGGGGGCCTTTGACCCCCCCCAACATTATGCTGTGCCCCACCATGTGCCCCCCCCAAAAAAAATATATTTTTTTTTTGCATTTTTGTATTTTGCTCGGGCCGCCGCTGGAGTAACAGTCTCTCCTGAGAGGGAGAGCGTGACCCAGTCAGCTCTACAGGGCATTCCTCCCCCTCCCTCTGCTCGCTGACACTGCATAATGCGAGCGCTCACACAGCCACCCGATCTGTTCCTTCCCCTGCATCCTCATTGGCACGGAGAAGAGCGGGTTGTAGAAAGGACTCCATGAGCACTGTGGGGGGGGGGGGGGGGCAAGCCTTCATCTCAGTTAAAGAAAAAACAGACTGATTTCTCCCGTCCTTAGGACAGGAGGACAGGAGAACCAGCCTGTAAATTCTGAGAGTGGTCACTGCAAGCTGAGCCGAGTGTCAGTCTATGACACTCTTTTACAGCCCAGCGAGTACAGCCACCTCCCCCCCCCTCACTCTCCTCACATACGAGCAGGGAGGAATACAGCTCCTCCTCCTCCTCCTTTCAGTCCGGCCCACACTATCCCGGTGTGCTGTATCTGAAGTGAGGGGATGTGTGGGTGGCAATAATGAAAATCGGCAGCATTCCTGGCTGTGTGTGAATGATGCCTGTGATTCTAGCCTGGACAGTGGGTAAGTGTGTGCACTGCAGACTGCAGTACACTGTAATCACTGAACTGTATTATTTCCATCCCTTCTCTCCCCCATCTGTCTCTCTCCCCCTCTCCTGTTCTTTCAAGACATTCACAATTTACTTTCACTTTCAGTTAGGCAGGTAATATACAGTGCAATTTTTTTTCCTGCATCCACAGAGTGCAGGAAAGAAACTTGCATGATTCCCCCATCAACACAGACAGTGCTGACAGGGAAATATCCCTCCTGCCCAGCAATTATATTCTCCTAACCACTAGTGATAATCATAAGAGAATCTGCTCATTAATGGTTCAAATCTCAGCCAGTTCCTGCTGAACCAGCTGAGATTTAAACTGTCTATGACTGGTCTTAGCTCTTAGGCAGCCCATACATTGATCACTTTTTTTCATTCAACTATTAGGTTGAATGAAAAAAAAAAAGAAATCATCCAATTTCCCCATCTACACATTATAGGTGGATTGGGGAATCCTCCCAGTGTGGACCAGTGCTGGAACAACCAGAGTTGCTGTCCTGTCCCGGCTATTCACAGCGCTGGTCTCCATGGCAGCGGCAGCAGCACATAGGAACCCAGTGCTTGTTACTTTATGGGGCGGATGTACAGGAGAGCCAGCACAATTTGTTGTTAGAGATGGGCTGGGCATGTTCAAAATCCCACATGCCAGATCCTGCCAGGAAGCCCACACTGCACAGCGCTAATCACAAGCAGTGAGACAGGCAGTGAGACATTTCCCGGTCCGCAGCTCTGCACAGATCAGGAAATGTCTCACTGGCTGTGATTAGCTCTGTGGCGTGTCGGCTTCCTGACGGGATCGGGCATGTGGGATTTTGAACATGCCCAGCCCATCTCGAACAACAAATTGTGCTGGCCCTCCTGTACATCCGCCCCAAAAAGTAACTAGCACTGTGTTCCTATGTGCTGCTGCTGCTGCCATGGAGACAGAGACCAGCGCTGTGAATAGCCGGGACAGGACAGCAACTCTGGTTGTTCCAGCACTGGTCCACACTGGGAGGATTTCCCCCATCCACCTATAATGTGTAGATGGGGAAATTGGATGATTACTTTTTTTTTTTTCATTCAACCTAATAGTTGAATGAAAAAAAAGTGATCAATGTATGGGCTGCCTAAGTGCTAAGACCAGTCATAGACAGTTTAAATCTCAGCTGGTTAAGCAGGAACTGGCTGAGATTTGAACCATTAATGAGCAGATTCTCTTATGATTATCACTAGTGGTTTATGTATAGCCACTAGTGATAATCACTGTTTGTTATGAGAATATAATTACTGGGCAGGAGGGATATTTCCTTGTCAGCACTGTCTGTGTTGATGGGGGAATCAAGCAAGTTTCTTTCCTGCAATCTGTGGATGCAGGAAAAAAAATTGCACTGTATATTACCTGCCTAACTGAAAGTGAAAGTAAATTGTGAATGTCTTGAAAGAACAGGAGAGGGGAGGAAGACAGATGGGGGAGAGAAGGGATGGAAATAATGCAGTTCAGTGATTACAGTGTACTGCAGTCTGCACTGCCCACACTTAAACAGGGTCCAGGCTAGAATCTCAGGCATCATTCACACACAGCCTGGAATGCTGCTGATTTTCATTATTGCCACTCACACATCCCCTCACTTCAGATACAGCACACCGGATAGTGTGGGAGGGACTGAAAGGAGGAGGAGGAGCTGTATTCCTCCCTGCTCGTATGTGAGGAGAGTGAGGGGGGGAGGTGGCTGGACTCTCTGGGCTGTAAAAGAGTGTCATAGACTGACACTCGGCTCAGCTTGCAGTGACCACTCTCAGAATTTACAGGCTGGTTCTCCTGTCCTCCTGTCCTAAGGACGGGAGAAATCAGTCTGTTTTTTTCTGTAACTGAGATGAAAGCTTGGGCCCCCCACAGTGCTCATGGAGTCCTTTCTGCAACTCCCTCTTCTCCGTGCCAATGAGGATGCAGGGGAAGGAACAGATCTGGTGGCTGTGGTTGTGTGAGCGCTCGCATTATGCAGTATCAGGGAGCAGAGGGAGGGGGAGGAATGCCCCGCAGAGCTGACTGGGTCACGCTCTCCCTCTCAGGAGAGACTGTTACTCCAGCAGCGGCCTGAGCAAAATACAAAAAATGCACATGGTGGGGCAACGCATAAGTCCGAATGTGAGCCGTCGTATCTTGGGTGTATATTTACACTGGCCGCAAGGGGCGCTTCCGTAGATTTACGCGTCGAATATGTACATTAGGCAGATACGCCAATTCACGAACGTACTTGCGCCCGCTACGCCGTTTACATTAGGCTTACGTCCGGCGTAAAGTTACCCCTGCTATAGCAGGCGTACGGGAATGGGGCTGTGCGTAGGTTACTTTCACGTCACAGGCATTGAGCCGGCGTAACTTACGGGAAAAATTTGACGTGATACTGAGCATGCGCGCGCATGCGCTGTACAATCGACGCTTCATTTACATGGGGTCACGGCTCATTTCCATAAAACACGCCCACCTCTTACACATTTAAATTAGGCGGGCTTACGCCGGCCAATTTACGCTCTGCCGCCACAACTTACGGAGCAAGTGCTTTGTGAATAATGCACTTGCCTGTCAAAGTTGCGGAGGTGTGGTGTAAATAGGAAACTCTACGCCCGCACAAAGATACGCGCTCCTACCTGAATCTGGCCCATACTTTTTTTCTGAAATTAATGTGGCAGATTTGTTAAAAATATACTGTCGCTGAATATTGTAATACTCCTTCCAGAATTTGTGAAGTCACAACTAATATAAAAAAATATATATATAAGGCAGAGTCCCATAAGGTCTTACCTGTAAGTAGAAGTGAATATAGTGATTGGTTCTTGTAAGGACACAGACGCCAGCAGACAAGGTGAATCATTCTTCCTGGTTACAAGAGATGCCCAGAACCGGAGCTGCAGTGGAAAGTAACAGTAAACATGCTAAAAGTGAGATGTGGAAAAGTCCATTAAATATAAAAAGGAAGGTCTGACTCCTTCCTTGTGAATATACAAAGTGATCTTTATGGAACAATTTCTAACGCCAGCTACAAAGTAATGGATTTGCCAAACATTTCATGTCATCGTTTTATTAATAGCCAGCGTTTGTGTCCCTTAACTAAAGAACTTAATTCACTGCTAGGAAAATGTCTATGTTTGTATCGTCACACAGTTATGCAAAAGTAAAGTAAAGTGGCAATGGTATTAAAGAATATGTAAACCCAACCTTTCATATTCCTGATATGTGTCTGCTGTATCATGTACTTGTATGAAAAAGTATCCTGTTCTCTTTGTATTGCTTCCTTGTGTGAAATTGTTGGTGTTCCTGCCAGTCCATATGCTTTCCTATTAAAAACTGACCATACTAAGCAGGAGAGCACAACGTGTTCAGTTCTTTAGTTATGCTGGAAATTCAGCCTGCTCTCCTCCAATGATCAGTCCTGTCCTGCAGGGATGTGCGTTGAGGTCAGTGGCTGGTAACTCACTGGCTAGTGTCAGAGCCAGATACACACAGGTTACATACACCGTGATCCTTAGATCGAGAGCAATAATTCTAGTACTAAACCTCCTCTGTAACTCTTAACATGTAACCTGTAAAAAAAATTAAAGCATCACCTATTGAGATTTACAGTAAAAGTACCGAAGATTGGCGCCATTCCACAATTTTAAGGTGTCCCATGTTAGATATCTATTTACTCTGTGTAACATCATCTTTTACATTATATAAAAAATTGGGCTTACGTTAGTGTTTTTTGTTTTTTATTCATGAAACAGTTTTTTTCACCCCAAAAAACGTGTTTAATAAAAAAAACGTGTGACATAAAAAGTTGCAACGACCACCATTTTATTCCCTAGGGCAGTGATGGCGAACCTTGGCACCCCAGATGTTTTGGAACTACATTTCCCATGATGCTCCACTATACTACAGAGTGCATGAGGATCATTGGAAATGTAGTTCCAAAACATCTGGGGTGCCAAGGTTCGCCATTAATGCCCTCGGGTGTCTGCTAAGACAATATACTGTATATAATTTCTGGGGGTTCTAAGTAATTCTCTAGCAAAAAAATGTGTCAGAATTTGCCTGGGTGGCAAAGGGTAAATTACCATAAGTAAGTAATATACAAATAATTATTTTATATTGTTTTTGAGGTAATTGACTATATTTAAAAAATCTGTACATTTGCAGGTGGCTTAACGGACAAATTACTGAAGTTTGAATTTCTAACTTCCAATCACTAATTTCACAGTAAAAAGATAAATAATAAATTATTATGTTATAACATGATTACATAGTTACATAGTAGGTGAGGTTGAAAAAAGTCCATCAAGCCCAACCTATGTGTGTGATTATATGTCAATATTACCTTGTAAATCCCTGTATGTATGAAACCCTATTTTCCATCCGTCTGGCAAATCGGATCGGATGAAAACGGACTCTGCGGTCCGTCTTCATCCGATTCCCCCATAAAGGAGAGCGGCGCTCTGAAAGGTCAGTTCCCGCACAGTATGTAGATACGGACCTGTCATCTGCCTGCTCAGCGGGAATCGACGGAGTAATCCCCGCTGAGCACAGTGGAGCCTGTGAATCTCCCTAACGGTCGCATAGAGAGCGATAAAAACCCCAAACAACATAGGTGTTCTTATTAATCCCCGCTCTGTCCAAAATGAAGCTTTCCATTTAGTTTAGAGAAGATCCTGTTAATTTTATGTGGAATCTGTTGCCAAGAAACACTTTACAACTATTTTGAGAGAAGGCACGACTAAAAACCAAAGATACCTGCAGCAAAATAATGAAACCACTCAATTTAACACTCCTTCATATTTGGTGAGGCTGTCATCTTATTCTAAAGTTTTGACAAAAAGCATTAAAGGGGTTGTAAAGGTTAGTTTTTTATTTTCTAAATAGGTTCTATAAGCTAGTGCATTGTTGGTTCACTTACCTTTTCCTTCAATTTCCATTCTTAAGCCCTGTACACGGTCGGACTTTTGCCCAACCAACATCAAAACTCGACACTTTTCACATTTGTCCGACCGTGTGTACGTTCCATCGGACCAACTTTTTTGGCTTTCATCGGACAAAAAGTTGGGTCTGCGAACGGACCAACTTTCAGGCAACAAAGGTCCGATGGTGTGTACAGCAAACCATTGGACTTTTGGACAAATTACAAATGCGCATGCTCAGAACCAATGTTAAAATCAACCAACAATAGCAGAAGTTAACCTAAGGGTGGCGGTAAAGAGCAGAAAAACAACGTGATGATGGAAAAGTTTTAGAAACGTTTGCAGAAAAGTCCGAGCGTGTGTATGCTATAGGTGTGATCGGACAAATCAATTAGGACAAAAATCCAAGGGAAATTTTGTTGGATGTCCAACCGTGTGTACGGGGCTTAAATGTTTTTTTTCTTAGCCTGAATTTCTCACTTCCTGTTCCTCCTCAGTAAGCTTGCGCTCATCATCCGAGCAGTTCTGGCTGGAGGTTAGTTAGCGTGCTCGCCTCCTCCCTTGGGCACGTAGCATGCTAACCCCCAACCAGAACGGCTCGGATGATGGGGGCAAGCTTACTGAGGAGGAACAGGTGAGAAATTCAGACAAAGAAAAAAAACATTTAGAAGGGAAATTGAAGGAAAAGGTAAGTGAACCAACAGTGCGCTAGCTTAAAGGAACCTATTTAGAAAATAAAAAAACAAACCTTTACAACCCCTTTAACATAAAGCACAAGGTGGATGTGTCAAAAGTTGAAGTGTTAGTAACTCAGAACCTACAAAATGACCCTCTCCATAAAATACCAAACACTCTGCTCCTGAACTTCTCTCAATGAACTCATGCAAAAAGTTCAAAAGTTGAAGTACTGTAAGTGTTTGTTTAACTGTCATGTGATTTCCAGTGTAACAGCAAAAAGTAAGCCAAGTACAGAGTAGCCTGTATAGACAAAAGAAAAAAGGTGCGCAACTATATAATATATATAAAAATATTGATGATAAAAATTAACAAATTAAGTGTTTAGCTGAAACACTGTGCTATGAGAAATTTAAATGTCCCATAAATGAATCCAAAGGATGTGCACAAACAGAAACAAAAGTCTTATCCGGGAAACATTTACACACAGTTCAAAGAGACTTTCACTCTTTCTGGCATGTATTTGTTGCAGGCGGATCAGCTGGTAAGTAACATCAATCCTTTATCACAAATAATGGATGGCCGCTTACCACAAAGTTGGACCCTCAAGGGGCCGGTCAGGCACTCAGTGTAGATGTCAAACGCTGGATCCCGATGGCTGCTCCAATTCTGCCTTCTCAGGGACACTCAGGAACATGGACATGGAATTCCCCACTGTGTATTCCAGGATATGGCACAAACTCCCTGTGCTCAGACAGATCTTCATATATTCTTGCGGTTAGAAGGGAGCTCTGTGGTTTTATTTTCTTGAAGTGACTTTAATTCTTCTTCTGCTGCCTTTCTCCATTTATTTAAAAAGAATAAATCCGCGCCAATTATCTCCTGTGGTGATGGACGCTCTCTCCCCTCAAACAGGCTCTACGGCGTTACGTCACGATACACGTGACTTCATCAGGAGTACCATATGGATGGGGTCATGTTGGTGAGTAGCATTGTAAATTGTAACAAGGTGTCTTATATCAGTAACTAGGACTAAGAAGGCTGCGTCTCTCTACATACAATAAATATATAAAATATAAATACTGTTTTAAAGGGTCAATAAAGGAAAAAAATGTTTTTGCTGAAATGACTGTTTACAGGGTATAGAGACATAAAAGTTAACTAATTCCTTTTCAAAATGATTAAAAATAGATAAAAATCAATCATATAATGTGCCTGCAGGTTAGTTTCACTTTTGAACTGGCTTCATGTTTCTGTGAAGTAGAAATAGACACACAGAACAAAAACAAACAAAATCAGGGCAGTGTTTTGTTTTTAAAATGAATCTGATTGGTTCTGGGAAGTTTTAGACACACAGTAATGACAGCTCAGACCACCGTGAGAAAGCTCCCAGTACTGTGGTTATAAGGAAACAGACAAGCAGGAAGTGTGAAGAACAGAGCAGGATTACAGCAACTTCAAAGCAAAAACGAACAATAAGGACATGAAACCAGTACTGCAGTAAGGTAAAGGAAGCTATTTAGCTAAAAAAAAAAAAATCCTTTAGTGATCCTTTAATGTGTTTATATACTGTATGTTTTCTATTAAAGTGATACTAAAGGCTCAGATTTTTTTCTTTAAAATAACAAACATGTTATACTTACATGCTTTGTGCTATGGTTTAGCACAAAGCAGTCACCATCCGTATCTTTATGGTTCCCCTGCTAGGATACAAAGGGAAAGCTGCCAAAGCTTCCCGCAACCTAAATGGGGTAAGTGCAGGGCAGGTGGGCAGACAGATAGACAGGCGAGCGATGGGGGGTGGGGAGTCTGACTGACTGACTGACTGACAGACCGACCGATTGAATGGGGGGTTATGGTTGGTTTGTTCCCCCCCAACAAATGGAGCACCAGCCACCACTGCTCCCCCCTCCATGGAAGGTAAAGCTGGAGTTCAGCTGTAAAGTACTAAAGCATTGCTAGCAACTGAGAACAAGATGAATATGCCTTAATGAAAGCTGCAAAATTGATGTACTGACTTAAAGTAATATTAAAGCAGGGGTGGCCAACCAGTGGCCCGGAGCCCTCTGATGTGGCCCGCGACCTCCATCTCTGGAATGGAGGGTTGGCAAGCCCAGATCGCAGGTTACCAAGTAAGTAAGGCAAGTAAAATACCTTCAGCCTTTAGAACAGTGGTTCTCAACCTGGGGGTCCAATGACAATTTGCCAGGGATCACCAAATCCTGGGCTGTTCCTGAAGCCCACTCTGCTCTCCCAGTCTTTTCGAAGCTGCCCAAAAAGGCTGTGTAACGGTCGCCACCGCTTACAACCTTCCATCCAACCACGACAAGCTTATCTGACACACCAACAACCAGGCAGACATGATCCATTCCATTTCCCAGAATAAACGAGACTGCGCTCCGTTCTCTAGTTTCCAAAATGTATGAATAACTTTATTGGTTCTTAGCTTGCTTATATCCAGTACAACATAATGCAGTTAATCACAGGACAATGTAATCTCCACCCCCCTTCACACCATGGGGGGCTTCAATCACACTCTAAAAGGCATTCAGGTAAGCTAACCATCTACTTGAATAAGTTATCTATACAGCTTTGTCACACAATGGCAGTGAGAGTGGGTGTCTTTACATTGAATAGCCAACACCTTAGGATATTTCAATAGCCTATTATACAAAAGGTATGACTCATCATGACTCCTTGTGATATCTCAGTCCTGCAATATGAAGTATTATTAATGTCCCATCTCATGTAATATGAATTATGATTCACTATTAGCCACCCTATACCCAAAAGGGCACAGGGTGGATTTCGACCCAAGAGTTTTTGGTGCTGCTGGCACAAGAGTATCTCTCATCCTTCCAACGTCTCTGGGTGTCACGGGCCATTCTGTTACAGGCTGTCTCTGGAGCCTGTGGCCGCCCAGCTGGGCTGTTCCTGAAGGCCGCGGCCGCACATTCAGTTCTCGGCATGGCCGGGGGGGCAGAGACTAGAGGTCAGCTGACTGGTGAGGAACGTGAAGTGGGAGGAGCTGGAGGAGACCCTATCTCCTGATTTCGGCATAGGTGTCACTGCTGTGACAATTTTTAATATTCCAATACATTTTACATCTTATGGCTGAGCTGGTCAGAGGGAGAAAGTGGGGGTGAGATGGGATCAGTTGGCAGTGGTGGTGGGGGAAGGGAAATGAGATGAGTGGCAGTGCTGGGGGGATGGAATGAGTGGAAGTGCTGGAGGGGGGGTGATCAGTGGCAGTGCTGGAGAGGGGGGGGTGATCAGTGGCAGTTCTAGGGGGTTGATGGGACCCAGGGCCGTCTTAATAGCATCATGGGCCCCTGGGCAAAGTAATGCTCGGGGGCCCCTACAATGATGACAGTGCAGGTAAACAGACATCAAGAAGGTAGGAGGCATACTGCCTCCCTTATGTATCTATCACTCTCAGTGCCATCATGGGGCCCCAATTTCGGGGGAGCGTAGGCTCAAGGACCAGCTGCTTTAGAGAAAGCGCAGGGCCCCCATACAGCTGGGGCCCCCGGGCAGTGCCCAGGTGTGCCCTCTCATTATGACAGCCCTGATGGGACCAGTGGCAGTTGTGGTGGGGGATAATGGGATCAGTGGCAGCACTGAAGTGGGATGAGTGGCAGTGGTGGGGGGGGGGGCAGTGCTAGGGGATTGATGGGATCAGTGGCAGTGCTGGGGGGGATGGGATCAGTGGCAGTGTTGGAAAGTTGATAGGATCAGTGGTGTTGATGGTGGTTGTGGTGGGGTAATGGAATCAGTGGCAGTACTGGGGGAAATAGGATGGGTGGCAAGGTTGGGGGGGGGGGGTCATTGGCAGTGCTGGGGGTTTATGGGATCGGTGGCGGTGGGGGATTTGTGGCAGTAATGGGGGGGTGAGTGGCAGTGGAGGGGGGATCAGTAGCAATGCTAGGGGGGAGATAGGATGAGTGGCAGTGTTGAGGGGCATCAGGTGTAAACAAGTATGTCAGGGTTCTCTTGTAAAAAAAAAGACAAGCAGGTCAGGGGATTAGGGTGTGCCCAGGCACACCCCCTGCACACGCCTATGTCAAGAGCACCTAAGTTGGCTGATCAGAACTCCCCCCAGCATTGCCACTGACCCCACCCCCCACCAGCACTGCCACTAATCCCATTCTCCGCACCCCCCAACCAAGAAGTAAGAGAAGGAATAAAAATAGAGAATACATGCAATGGAGAGGAAAAGAGGGGAGGAACAAAGAAAAAGGGAGAGGGATAATAAGAAAGAAGGCTAGAGAGAGGGATGGGGAAAAAAACAAGAAACTAGCATAAAAAGAGATAAAAGGTAAAGAAAGGAGAACAAAGAGAAAGAGTGGTACATTCTAAAATGTACCATAATTTAATACTGTATGAGTGGAAAGGACTCAGGGAGAACATTTTTTTCATAATAAGCATCCTTTACCTGCAGACATTCCTCTTTTCACTTCCTCATTGTTCGTTTTTGATCAGAAGTTGCTCTATTTCTTCTCTGTTCTGTTCACTTCCTGTTTGTCTGATTTTCCTGACCATCGTGAAGGGAGGCTTTACTGCGGTGGTCAGTGACGTGCTCGCCCCCTCCTGGGAACTACATCTGTGCGGCAGGACGCTCTCTACGTGTTAGAGACTTCTAGGAGGTGTGAATTACTGGACGTGCCGCAATTCATACTGGGAAATGTAGTTCTTACATGAACGACCGCAGCAAACCAGGAAGTGAATGAGAGAACAGAAACTAGAACGCCAGAGGTGATATAGATGAAGGAATTTAATAGGTATTTACTAGTTTTTTAACAGAATCATTACACTATTCTGTCTGTCTACCTTGCAGACATTAATTTTAGGCAAAACATTGTTTTCCTTTACAACTCCTTCAAAGGGTTATTAAAGGAAAAAAATGTTCTCCTTTAAAAAAAAAAAACATGTTATACTTACCTCCACTGTGCAGTTCGTTCTGCACAGAGTGGCGCCGATCCATGTCTTCTGGGGTTCCTCAGTGGCTGTCTCTGGTCCTCCCCGCAAGTATTGACCACAGTCATGCGAGACCTCACATGGTGGTGAGTAATTGCGGGCGCACTCCCGTGATACAGCGAGCGGCCATAGCCGCTCACTGTATCACTCGGCCCCCGCCTCTTGGCGCGCCGCGTCACTGGATGTGATTGACAGCAGCGCCAGCCAATGGCTGCACTGCTCTCAATCCATCCGCTCTAGCCAATCAGTGCCCAGACTGATCGGCGAAGAGGATTTCGGGACCGCGTGGGACTTTCGAGGGGTCAGGTAAGTATAACGGGGGCTTGGGGGGGGGGGGGCGGCATTATGAGATGTTTTTTCACCTTAATGCATAGATTGCATTAAGGTGAAAACATTTTTTACTTTACAACTCCTTTAAGTTACACTGCAATGTGATTGCAGAAATTTGTACGTGTGTTAAGGCGGTATTGAACCCAAAAGCAAATATATATTGCTGCTTACCAGTCATCAGATGTAATGGCTGAACCAGTTTTCTGTTTTCAGGCATTTCCCCCTGTTTTTACCTGGTGATCTGGCCAATAACACACCTCTTGTATTAGCATGCCCCACTCTGGATGAATGAACACAGGGACGCCTTTTTGTTAATCTGGGGGTAGTGTTAGATGTACTATGAATTTGGATACACAAATAATTGAATCCAAACTCCAGTTAACACTGTATAAGCAGTTACAGCAAAAAAAAAAAAAAAATCCTTTTGGGATAAAGGTTTTACATAATAAATAAAAGCTGATCATTGTAAGCAATAATTGTGATATATTGTCAGTGATAAATGGTTTGTCTCAGCACTCTTGAAAAATAACAGACTAATGCCGCGTACACACGACTGTTTTTCATGACGTGAAAATCTTTTTTTTTTTAATGTCATTAAAAGCGATCGTGTTTGGGCTCCAGAGCATTTTTCATGACATGAAAAATGGGCATTAAAAATTTAGAACATGCTTTATTTGTTCACGTAGTTTTTCACGTTGTGAAAAACGGTCGTGTGTAGGCTTTAACAACGTGAAAAAAACGTACATGCTCAGAAGCAAGTTATGAGACGGGAGCGCTCGTTCTGGTAAAACAAGTGTTTGTAATGGAGATAGCACATTCGTCACGCTGTAACAAACTGAAAAGCACGAAGACTGAAGAGCGCAAATCGTCTCTCACCAAACTTTTAACCACTTCAGCCCCGGACCATATTGCTGCCCAACGACCAGAGCACTTTTTGCGATTTGGCACTGCGTCACTTTAACTGTCAATTGCGCGGTCGTGCGACGTGGCTCCCAAACAATATTGGCGTCCTTTTTTCCCCACAAATAGAGCTTTCTTTTGGTGGTATTTGATCATCTCTGCAACTATTTTGAAAAAAATTCAATATTTTTTACTTTTTTCTGTAATAAATATCCCCCAAAAATATATAAAAAACTTTTTATTTTCCTCAGTTTAGGCCGATACGTATTCTTCTACATATTTTTCTTAAAAAAAATTGCAATTAGCGTTTATTGACTGGTTTGGGCAAAAGTTATAGTGTTTACAAAATAGGGGGTAGTTTTATGGCATTTTTATTATTATTATTTTTTTTACTAGTAATGGCGGCGATCAGCGTTTTTTTTCCGTACTGCGACCTTATGGCGGACACTTTGGACACTTTTGACACATTTTTGGGACCATTGGCATTTTTTTAGCGATCAATGCTATAAAAATGCATTGGATTACTATAAAAATGCCGTTGGCCGTGAAGGTGTTAACACTAGGGGGCGGGGAAGGGGTTAAGTGTGTTCCTGGGTGTGTTCTAACTGTATGGGGGGGGGGGGGGTGGACTCACTAGGGGAAATCACTGATCTTCTGTTCATACATTGTATGAACAGAAAATCAGCGTTTCCCCCGCTGACAGGAACGAGCGCTGTGTGTTTACACACATAGCTCCCGTTCCTCGCTCTGTAATGAGCGATCGCGTGTGCCCGGTGGCGATCGTGCCCGCCGGGCACGCGCACAGGACTCGGGGGTGAGCGGGGGATTCACACGCGGGCCGCCGGCGGCGCACACGCGCCCCCTAGTGACCGTCGAAAGTGCCGACGTAGAGCTACTAGCTGTTGCATTCCAGGAGTTGTAGTCCACGCTTAACGCTCCCGGTGGGTGGAAAACAGAACAGCGCAGAGGAAACTACAACTCCCTGGGACTGGATTCTTGGAAGCAGGCAGAGGCAGGGCATGCCAGCGAGTCGGGACGCTGGGCGCTGCCTGCAACTTGACCCAGGACCAGGAGCATTATCCCCCCCCCCTCAGGAGGCCATGGCATGCAAGGACCTGCTGAGCTGAGATCACTGAGGTGAGAAACCCTGACACCCCTATCTGACCCCCCTCCCCCCATACATCCCATGTAACCTGCCCCAGTGATCAGGCTGCATTGATGGGCACTGGCGAGACTGCATTGAAAAATCAGATGGGCCATGGATGGTGAGCTGATTCAGCGGTTCAATGGGCCACTTAACTGGACTTGCCCCCCAGGCCTAAGGCTGCCAGCCCTCCCCTGGTTGGGCTGCATTTTTGCTGTCCCGCCAACCGCCCTCCTTCACCCTTAAAGTGGAGTTCCACCTAAAAATGGAACTTCCGCTTTATGTATTTGTGACCCGCTAACATGCCACATTTAGCATGTCACCTTTTTGGGGGGGGTGGGCGGGGACCTAGTTTTCACAGATACCCAGCATCCCCCAAGGCTTCAGGCAGCCGCATCGCTGGACCGTGGGACAGATGAGTGTCTGTTTATTATAAGTCATCAGCTACATTTAAGAAATGGTAAGCTGCAATATAATAAATGTTTGCTTAATGGTTTAATACCACTTTAAGGTATAGGGAAATAAATGTGTGTATGCATAAAATTGCATGTCATGATTCTAATGTATGCAGACAACATAGTTGGATTTTCTCTTTTTAAAGCTCCAAAGAGTGAAATAATCTCTCTGGCCATGTCACGCTAAGAATTTCAATTCTTTTTATGATCTGCTTCATCGCTTCATCTATCCACGTGCTCAATAATGTAATGTCATTTTCTGTGCAGACTTATATCCCAGCATTCCAGACACCTTAGAAATGGGTCATTAGTCCAGCCAAGCTGATGTCCCATTCCTACTGACTTCAGCATTTTACGACTCTATTCTCAGCTAGATTGTTTTATGGATTTTCCTCTGGATTTGGCACGTTTTCCTAAAGTCGCTTATGTTGAACAAAAGTGGACTGCAAGAGTTTCAATACTGAAGTTCCTCTTGTGTGAGCCATTAGTAAGAACTTATAGATGTTGGTGCAAAGCTACCGTATTTATCGGCGTATACCGCACACTTTTTTGCCCTGAAAATTACGGCAAAATCGTGGGTGCGCGATATACGCCGGGCAGGCTCCGCTCCTCTTGCGCTCACGTCCTGGACGTACAGGACGTGAGCGCAAGAGTAGCCGAGCCTGCCCGACTATACACGAGTGTACTGTGCTGGCATATACCCAGTGCAGTACACTCGTGTATAGTTGGGCAGGCTCGGCTTCTCACGCGCTCACGTCCTGGACGTACAGGACGTGAGCACGAAAGTAGCCGAGCCTGCCCGACTATACACGAGTGTACTGTGCTGGCATATACCCAGTGCAGTACACTCGTGTATAGTTGGGCAGGCTCGGCTTCTCACACGCTCACGTCCTGGACGTACAGGACGTGAGCGCGAAAGTAGCCGAGCCTGCCCGACTATACACGAGTGTACTGCGCTCGGTATATGCCGGCGCAGTATTCAAACTCGGCGCGGGAAAGCGGGGATCGAGCGGGGAGGACGCCGCAGAAGGACGCCGGACCGGACGAAGAGGACACCCGAAGCCGCAAACGGACGCCGGACCCGACGAGGCCGCCGATGGACGCCGTGCAAGACACCAAAACTAAGTACAAAAATCTTTTTTCCACAGGAATGCGGGTCCACTTTAGGGGTGCGCGCTATACGCCGGAGCGCGCAATACCCCGATAAATATGGTATTTGCTTTTAGCGACAATACAATCAGCACCATAGAAGCACATAGTTTTTTTTTTATTATTATTATTATACAGGGTTTATATAGTGCCAACAGTTTGCACAACACTTTACAACATGGGGGCAGACAGTACAGTTACAATACAATTCAATACAGGAGGGATCAGGTGGCCCTGCTCGTTAGAGCTTACAGTCTAGAAGGGAGGGTCAAGTGGAGCAAAGGGTAATAACTGTGGGGGATGAGCTGATGGAGAAAATTAAAAAACAGCTGTTAGGTGTGGGTATGATAGGCTTCTCTGAAGAGAAGGGTTTTAAGGGATCTTCTAAAAGCTAATAGAATAGGAGATAATCAGACAGATTGAGGTAAGGAGTTCCATAGGATTGGAGACGCTCTGGAAAAGTCCCAGAGGCGAGCATGGGAGGAGGTGATGAGTCAGCTAGAGAGCAGGAGGTCTTGAGACGAACAAAGAGAAAGATTAGGTTGGTATTTAGAGACTAGGTCAGTGATGTAGTTGGGGGCAGAGTTGTGGATGGCTTTGTAAGTAGTTATTAGTATTTTGACTTTGTTGGGTGAGCAGAAGCCAGTGGAAGGATTGACAGAGAAGAGTAGCAGACAGAGAGCGATTGGTAAGGTGGGTGAGTTTGGCATCAGCATTCATGATGGATTGAAGGGGGATAGAGGTGGCTTATGTCAACCATTAGGGGGGAACACGGAGCTCGGCTGCAGCGTCCGAGGATGCTCACATCCTAAGGTGGGCAGAAAGAAGCATGCCGGCTCTGTCAGCCGTCTACATTCCGGGCGTGGAAAACTGGCAGGCAGACTACCTGAGTCGCCAGATGCTGGACCAGGGGGAATGGTCATTGCATGCAGAGGTGTGCAGGAGGTTGGGGCACACTGGACGTGGACCTCCTGGCTTCTCGTCTCAACCGCAAAGTGTTGAGGTTCGTGGCCAGGTCCAAAGATCACTGGGTAGACGTGTCAGATGCGTTGGTGGCCCCGAGGGTTCAGTATCGGCTAATTTATGCCTTTCCCCCACTGAAGTTGCTGATTCGGCTGCTCCGCAGAATGGAGCCTGAAGGGATCCCGATGATTCTAATCGCTCTGGATTGGCCCCCGGCATCCTTGGTACGTCCTTGGCCCCAGCGTCTTTGGTGACGGATGCACCCTGGCGGCTGCAATGCGGGAGGACCTTTTGTCTCAAGGTCTCATAAGAGATGGGGTGGCGTCCACGGACATATTCGGTTTCCAGGGTCCTGCTGTTTTTACAGCGTGGAGTGGATCAGAAACTTGCCTTAAGCACCATTAAGGGGCAGATTTCAGCCTTGGCTGTGTTGTTTCAACAGCCTTTGGCAGCCCATTCTCTGGTTGGTACCTTTGTACAGGGGGTTCGTCATGTACTTCCCCCTATTAAACCGCCTCTTCCTCCATGGAAATTGGATTTGGTGCTCTCGGTTCTTCAGGAACCTCCCTTTGAAAACATCAGAGAGATTCCTCTCTCAGAAGATGGCCTTTTAAGTGGCCATTACATCTGTCAAACGTGTTTCTGAATTGGCGGCATTGTCTTGCAGGTTCGCCATACTTGGTCCTCCATAAGGATAAGGCGGTGTTGCGCCCACAGCCTTCATTTCTATATCTATATATATTGTCAGTTTATATAAGTGACTTTATATTACTGTTTTTGTTCTTCCAACACCCCTTCTCAACAGC
The DNA here is from genome assembly GCA_029574335.1 of Rana kukunoris. Lineage (NCBI taxonomy): Eukaryota > Metazoa > Chordata > Amphibia > Anura > Ranidae > Rana > Rana kukunoris. Next base: position 57,960,252 of record CM056054.1, read on the forward strand.
CTGTGCTTTGTCAAATTACATTCAGCTTCTTCTGAATATGATGATGACGTTCCTTCATCAAAGGTTTGGTGAGTGCATCAGCAGTCACCTTCTCTGAAGGGCAGTATTGAATGTCAATAATACCTTGCTCTTGATGGTCCCTCAGTAGGTGATACTTGACATTGATGTGTTTGGTCCTAGGATTGACTCTGATTGCATAAGCTTTATACAACCCTGGTTGTCTTTCAAAATGGAAATTGGTTTTGACGTTTCCACAAAAAGTTGACATATCCATATCGTTTCTTGACATGCGTGTGCTGCTGCAATGTAGAGCGACAGTTGCTTGCTTTCAACTAGACCAACTTATAGTTCCTTCCCCATGCTGGAAGATGAATCCACTTGTGGATTTGCGGTCTGTGCAGTCCCCAGCCCAATCAGCATCCACATATCCAACCAGTTTTGGATGCGATGTTGCTGGTATCATCTGTAATTTATATGTTTTAGGGCGGATATCCTTAATGATTTTTGACCCCCCGTAACAACAGATCCCTCATGAGCAACAATAGATTCCCCCACCAGCAACAACAGATCCCGTAGCAGCCAACATCAATAGACCTTTCAATGCTCGGGGTGCTAGAACTGCTTTCCTGCTGAAAAAAAGCTGTGCAAATATTGCAGTAGTTTTATGTTGCCCTTTTTTTACTTTTTCTGCTCATCCTCATCATTGGTGTATTTTATATGTGGCCCAAGACAATTTCTCTTCTTCCAATGTGGTCCAGGAAGGTCAAAATGTTGGACACCCCTGGTATAGACAATGGAAGTATAGGACCAGGCATGTTATAATAGGGCAGCAGGTTTCACCAGTCAACCCTGGATGTCCTTGGTATGTACAGCATATTTTTAAAGACATCCAGCGGTACAAGGAAAAGGGAGAAAAAAAACTCAAGGGGAAGTAAAGTTTCTCTTTGAAGTTTGATAAAAAAAAATCAATGCTCATTGTGAAAGTATTTTGTTATTGGTTTGATAAGTGCAAACTGCAAACAATACTTGCTGTTCCTGCCAGAGATCCAGTGAGTTCACAGCTTCCTCTGTACTCTGTCCAGTGTCATCTCAAGCAGTGCCCTATAATTTACCTCTTTTGACTACAAAGCATCCCACCCTTTGGGTTTGGACATAAGTAGGGGGAGATGTTCCATAGTCCTTACACTTTTCCTTGGAAGTATTTATAAGTGTCAGGGGCTCCAACACTCTTCCTTAGAAGTAATTATAGGTGTTAGGGGTTCTAACACTCTTCCATTCTGATAAGTAATTATAAGTGTCAGAGGTTTTAACACTCTTCCTTAGAAGTAATAAGTATCAGGGGTTCTAACACTTTTCCTTAGAAGTTATTATAAGTGTCAGGGGTTCTAACACTCTTCCTTAGAAGTAATTAGTCAGGGATTCTAACACTCTAAAAATTCCGATGCATGCTCTGAAACAATTCAACGTATGCTCAGAAGCAACTTAATTTTCTCGGCTCATAGTAGTGTTGTACGTCACCGCATTCTTGACGGTTGAAAGTTCAGAGAACTTTTTTGTGACCGTGTGTATGCAAGCCACGCTTGAGCGGAATTCCGTCTGAAAAACCATCCAAGGTACGCGGCATAAGAAGTAATTATAAGTGTCAGGGGTTCTAATACTCTTCCTTAGAAGTAATTATAAGTGTCAGGGGCTCTAACACTCTTCCTTAGAAGTTGTTTTAACTGTCACTGTACTGTAGGGTGACCAGACATTCCCGGTTTTCAGGAACAGTCCCCGGATTGAGGACACTGTCCCGGGACCAAGTCTATCCCTGGTTTTGTCCCCGGATTGGATTTGAACAGGGGCTGGGGCAATTTCAAAGACATTCAGTACAGAAAAAAAAAAATTACACCCCCCCGCTCTGCAGCTCCTACTAGCTTAGGCTCCATTCAGACCTAGGCGTTTTGTTGCCCTACGCTGCAGCAGCCTGTGATACGCTGGAGGGGCGAATTTACATTGTCGGCTATGGAGATGGTTCACATCTCTACGCCGAACGCCGAAACGCCGTACGCCTGAAACAAGTCCCGGACCCTTTTTTTCAGGCGTATTCGGCGTTCGGCCATAGCCGACAGTGTAAAATTCTGCCCTCCAGCAAAAAAACAATAGGCATTTTGTCGCCGCAAATCGCGGGGACAAAACGCCTATTGCATGTCGCCCGAATACGCCACTGTCGCCGACCCCTAGGTCTGAATGGAGCCTTCGGGGGTGTATTTTTTTTCCATTATCTGTGCCCCTTTCTAAAGATCATGTGCTGGTCGGAGCGGAGGGAATATTTCTTCAGTTTCGGGTGCATGCCCATTCAGCTCCACTCTCATGTTCTTTTGCCTTGGCACAAGTCTGCCTGCTTATCTCCTTGCATTCCCTGGTGGAGTGATCTCCCTCCGCTCCTCACCCAGTAGTAGCCTGGGCCCGGAGAGTAATGCTGGTCAAACACTATATGAAAAATTGGTCAAACCCATTTAAAAAAACGAACATTCGGCCGTGAGCGCAAACGATGGTGCCATCATGTAAATGACCGATAAATCGTTCAGAGGACATAAATAAATTTAAAAAAATGTTTTTTTTTTGTTTTGTTTTTTTACATATCTCTATTGCAGACAGTTCAGACGGAAAACACATTAATCTTTCAATTTATCGTTCAATCGGCAGAAAATTTCCAAACTTGTCCTTCGTTTTTTCGGCCCAAAAACATCCCAGCGATTATCGATTTTGTGCCCATTAACTGTCTGAAAAACGAACAAACTGTCCAAATGATCGAATTTCAGCCAATTTTCATATAGTATATGGCCAGCATAAGACTTGACAGGCTGTTAGGCAGGCAGACGGCGACAGGAAGCCATTACTACCGTAGTAAAAGAAAAAAAATATGTCCCTGGATTTCATTTAAAAAATCTGGTCACCTTACTGTACTGTTACTCCTCAGTAATAATTTAAAGCAACTTTGTTGCATTAAAAATAATGTATATATTAGGCCTTTAGGCTGCAATCACACCAGAGCAGGGTGATTTTCAGGCTTTTTTGTAGCCCAGGTTCACACTGGGTACGATTTAGTTTGATTTGAGATGCGATTTCACATGTGAAATCGCATCTTAAATCGGCAGCATATTCCGGCAATGACACCGTCCTAATCGGTGCGACGCCGCATCTGCGGCGCTGCACCGATTTCAAAAAGTAGTTCCTGTACTACTTTTTGCGATTTCAGGACACGATTTACATTGACATCTGTGCAGAACCCTGCACAGATGTCTCCTAAATCGCGCCGAAATCGGGACTGCCAGAGGGAGTGAAATTGCGCGATTTCACTCCCGCAGCCCAGTGTGAACTAGGGCTCAGAGAGAGTTTTTCAAGAGTCTACAAATGTTTTAGAAGTGTAAAAGCGTATTTTTTTTTTTTTTTTCAGTTCAGCCCTCCTCCTTCCCATGCAGTCTTCTGGAAAACATCACAGGTCCCAGGAGACTACAAGACCAGTATGGCCAACTGCCAGTATTTTTACTGGCAGCCAGTAAAAAATGGTCACTTTCTCCTGCCAGTAAGAGGAAAAGGTTGCCAGTAAAAAATATGGCTTTGACACTCGGCTCGGAACAGTGCATATGCAGCTAGGGTCCAGGGCGAGCTGAGACTATCCAAGTGCCTGCTGCAGTGTGTTCAGGCGGTGCTGGTGGAGGCGGTGTCTAAGCGTGTTGTTTGATGTCATGGTGCAAGTAAGCTGAGTGGAGCAGCTGGAGCCTTATGTGTGGGTCTGCCTGACGGGAGTAAGACAAGCCAGCAGCGGGACTGTCAGTGCTGTTTGGACTGGAGTGAACCGAAGGGACCACCTGGCATGGAGAGACACTGTCACTGTGACTCAGAAGGGGACGTGTCATGTCAGTGAGGTGACATCATCATCTGTGCTGCTGCACACTGCTGTCAGCATCACTTCGAGAGTCAATTTCATGAGTGTATAACCTATTCTAATGTATTGCCCTTTCTGAGTTCTGTCCCTTAGTTACTTACTATATCAAAAATAAAATAAGAAACATGCCTTTTGCCTTATTATCTACCTTAAATCACATTGCTACCTGCATATTGTGTGTAGCCTAAATACTGGAATTTGCACTTAAAACTGTAATTTTGGAACTGCCAGTAAAAACTTGGCCATGCCAGTAAATTTTGGGTGTTGTGTCAGTAAATTTTAATCTGGTAGGTTGGCAACACTGTACAAGACCAAACACAAGATGCAGCGCAACTCACGCATGCAAAGCTAGAGATGCCATTACCTGAAGATGATTGAAGAATCGGTCCGGGTGAGAACATCAGTGGATCCCTGGACAGGCAAGTGTCCTTATATTAAAGGCAGCAGCTACATACAGTTTTTTTTGGGGGGGAGCTCCTTTTTAAGGTGTTTTTATTTTAGCCAATACAAAGCACTGAGAGGGAAGAGGATTGGACCCCTTTCACATTGGGGCGTTTTACAGGCAAAAAAAAAGCGCCGTAAAGTGCCTGAAAAAAGCCTCATCTGCAATCCCAATGTGAAAGCCGGAGTGCTTTCAGAGTCCTTTCACACTGCCAGCGCCCAAAAAACGCTGGTAAAGCTCCGCTAAGACCCCTTTCACACTGGTGCGCTTTGGCGTTAAAAAAAGAAATCGCCTCAATAGGAAGGGGCGCTTTAGGAGTGGTGTATACACCGCTCCTAAAGCGCTGCAAAGAAGCTGCTTGCAGGACTTTTGACGACCTGCTAGCACTCTGGCTTTCACATTGGGATTGCAGGTAAGGCTTCTTTCAGGCGCTTTTTTTAACGCTAATGCTGTGTACACACCGCTCCAAAGGTTCTGCTAGCAGAACTTTTGGAGCGGTCCTGCTAGTGCACTGGAGAAACAGCAGCTGCTTTTTAGAGTTGGTTTGCAGGCGCTATTTTTAGCACATTAGCGCCTGCAAACCGCCTCAGTGTGAAAGGGGTCTTAGAGATGGATAGCTGATGTTTGGCTGAAAAATGAGTGAGAAAACACTCATAAAACGCTTGTGTCACACATTTCCCAGGTGTTCCCATTGAATTCAATGGGTACAAAAACATTCTGATCTGCCTAAAAGTAGCTCATGTAGTTCTCTGAGTGACAGGTATTTTATGACAGGTGACAAAGCACTCTGATGTGAACACGGGCCATTTAAGTGAATGGAATTTTACTTGTTAAAATGGTTTCCAACCATCCGAGTCGTGGTCTTTCTGCAACCAAGCTACACTGTCAGATGTGCAGTGGGAGAGCAGAGAGATGACATCTGGTGGCAGGCGACATGGCAAGTGACAATCCGCATCTGGTGGCAGGTGACATGCTCACGACTCCCGCTGATTCTTCATTATATTGAGTTGAACTATTTTGTTTTGAATTACAGTGTAATAATATAAATAATGCGGTTCAATCATTCTGACACCATATCAACCATGGTTCCATGATGATTAAAGTGCTAACACCAGCCATTGCCTTGTCAAATTGCCAGAGAAAAATTGCAAATCCCCTACGCAAATCCCCACCCTCCAGGCCTCGGCATCATTTTCTTCCACACAGCCGGTCACCAGTGCCAAAAAGGTTTGTTTCCAGGTAAGTGCAATTAATGTGCTTGTATGTGGTGAATACTAGCACATTATGATATTACCTTGCAGGAGGAAACTTTTTTTTTTTCCCTCAAAAGTTTACTAATGGAACTTGTGAATGAGTTGTGAGGTGCCCCATGGTTGGAGCTCTGTGAATAAGTTCTGAGGTGTCCCATGGTTGAAGCTCTGTGAAAGTTCTAAGGTGTCCCATGGTTGGAGCTCTGTGAAAGTTCTGAAGTGTCCCATGGTTGGAGCTCTGTGGAAGTTCTGAGGTGTCTCATGGTTGGAGATCTGTGGAAGTTCTGACGTGTCCCATGGTTGGAGCTCTGTGAATGAGGTGTTCAATGGTTGGAGTTCTGTGAATGAGTTGTGAGGTGTTCCATGGTTTGGAGCTCTGTGAATGAGTTGTGAGGTATTCCATGGTTGGAGTTCTGTGAATGAGTTCTGAGGTGTCCCATGGTTGGAGCTCTGTGAATGAGTTGTGAGGTGTCCCATGGTTGGAGCTCTGTGAATGAGTTCTGAGGTGTCCCATGGTTGGAGCTCTGTGAATGAGTTCTGAGGTGTCCCATGGTTGGAGCTCTGTGAATGAGTTCTGAGGTGTCCCATGGTTGGAGCTCTGTGAAAGTTCTGAGGTGTTCCATGGTTGGAGTTCTGTGAATGAGTTCTGAGGTGTCCCATAGTTGGAGCTCTATGAATGAGTTCTGAGGTGTTCCATGGTTGGAGCTCTGTGAATGAGTTTTGAGGTGTTCCATGGTTGGAGTTCTGTGAATGAGTTTTGAGGTGTCCCATGGTTGGAGCTCTGTGAATGAGTTTTGAGGTGTTCCATGGTTGGAGTTCTGTGAATGAGTTTTGAGGTGTCCCATGGTTGGAGCTCTGTGAATGAGTTCTGAGGTATCCCATGGTTGGAGTTCTGTGAATGAGTTGTGAGGTGTTCCATGGTTGGAGCTCTGTGAATGAGTTGTGAGGTGTTCCATGGTTGGAGCTCTGTGAATGAGTTGTGAGGTGTTCCATGGTTGGAGATCTGTGAATCAGTTCTGAGGTGTCCCATGGTTGGAGCTCTGTGAATGAGTTCTGAGGTGTCCCATGGTTGGAGCTCTGTGAATGAGTTGTGAGGTGTCCCATGGTTGGAGCTCTGTGAAAGTTCTGAGGTGTCCCATGGTTGGAGTTCTGTGAATGTGTTCTGAGGTGTTCCATGGTTGGAGTTCTATGAATGAGTTCTGAGGTGTTCCATGGTTGGAGCTCTGTGAATGAGTTGTGAGGTGTTCCATGGTTGGAGCTCTGTGAATGAGTTGTGAGGTGTCCCATGGTTGGAGTTCTGTGAAAGAGTTCTGAGGTGTCCCATGGTTGGAGCTCTGTGAATGAGTTCTGAGGTGTCCCATGGTTGGAGCTCTGTGAATGTGTTCTGAGGTGTTCCATGGTTGGAGCTCTGTGAATGAGTTGTGAGGTGTTCCATGGTTGGAGCTCTGTGAATGAGTCCTGAGGTGTTCCATGGCTGGAGCTCTGTGAATGAGTTGTGAGGTGTCCCATGGTTGGAGTTCTGTGAAAGAGTTCTGAGGTGTCCCATGGTTGGAGCTCTGTGAATGAGTTGTGAGGTGTCCCATGGTTGGAACTCTGTGAAAGTTCTGAGGTGTCCCATGGTTGGAGTTCTGTGAATGAGTTGTGAGGTGTTCCATGGTTGGAGCTCTGTGAATGAGTCCTGAGGTGTTCCATGGCTGGAGCTCTGTGAATGAGTTGTGAGGTGTCCCATGGTTGGAGCTCTGTGAATGAGTTCTGAGGTGTCCCATGGTTGGAGCTCTGTGAATGAGTTGTGAGGTGTCCCATGGTTGGAGCTCTGTGAATGAGTTGTGAGGTGTCCCATGGTTGGAGCTCTGTGAAAGTTCTGAGGTGTCCCATGGTTGGAGCTCTGTGAAAGTTCTGAGGTGTTCCATGGTTGGAGTTCTGTGAATGAGTTGTGAGGTGTTCCATGGTTGGAGCTCTGTGAATGCGTTGTGAGGTGTTCCATGGTTGGAGCTCTGTGAATGAGTTCTGAGGTGTCCCATGGTTGGAGCTCTGTGAATGAGTTCTGAGGTGTCCCATGGTTGGAGCTCTGTGAAAGTTCTGAGGTGTTCCATGGTTGGAGTTCTGTGAATGAGTTGTGAGGTGTTCCATGGTTGGAGCTCTGTGAAAGAGTCCTGAGGTGTTCCATGGCTGGAGCTCTGTGAATGAGTTGTGAGGTGTTCCATGGTTGGAGCTCTGTGAATGAGTTCTGAGGAGTCCCATGGTTGGAGCTCTGTGAATGAGTTCTGAGGAGTCCCATGGTTGGAGTTCTGTGAATGAGTTCTGAGGTGTTCCATGGTTGGAGTTCTGAGAATGAGTTGTGAGGTGTCCCATGGTTGGAGCTCTGTGAAAGTTCTGAGGTGTTCCATGGTTGGAGTTCTGTGAATGAGTTGTGAGGTGTTCCATGGTTGGAGCTCTGTGAATGAGTCCTGAGGTGTTCCATGGCTGGAGCTCTGTGAATGAGTTGTGAGGTGTTCCATGGTTGGAGCTCTGTGAATGAGTTCTGAGGAGTCCCATGGTTGGAGCTCTGTGAATGAGTTGTGAGGTGTCCCATGGTTGGAGCTCTGTGAATGAGTTCTGAGGTGTCCCATGGTTGGAGCTCTGTGAATGAGTTGTGAGGTGTTCCATGGTTGGAGCTCTGTGAATGAGTTCTGAGGAGTCCCATGGTTGGAGCTCTGTGAATGAGTTCTGAGGAGTCCCATGGTTGGAGTTCTGTGAATGAGTTCTGAGGTGTTCCATGGTTGGAGTTCTGTGAATGAGTTGTGAGGTGTCCCATGGTTGGAACTCTGTGAAAGTTCTGAGGTGTCCCATGGTTGGAGTTCTGTGAATGAGTTGTGAGGTGTTCCATGGTTGGAGCTCTGTGAATGAGTCCTGAGGTGTTCCATGGCTGGAGCTCTGTGAATGAGTTGTGAGGTGTCCCATGGTTGGAGCTCTGTGAATGAGTTCTGAGGTGTCCCATGGTTGGAGCTCTGTGAATGAGTTGTGAGGTGTCCCATGGTTGGAGCTCTGTGAATGAGTTGTGAGGTGTCCCATGGTTGGAGCTCTGTGAAAGTTCTGAGGTGTCCCATGGTTGGAGCTCTGTGAAAGTTCTGAGGTGTTCCATGGTTGGAGTTCTGTGAATGAGTTGTGAGGTGTTCCATGGTTGGAGCTCTGTGAATGCGTTGTGAGGTGTTCCATGGTTGGAGCTCTGTGAATGAGTTCTGAGGTGTCCCATGGTTGGAGCTCTGTGAATGAGTTCTGAGGTGTCCCATGGTTGGAGCTCTGTGAAAGTTCTGAGGTGTTCCATGGTTGGAGTTCTGTGAATGAGTTGTGAGGTGTTCCATGGTTGGAGCTCTGTGAATGAGTCCTGAGGTGTTCCATGGCTGGAGCTCTGTGAATGAGTTGTGAGGTGTTCCATGGTTGGAGCTCTGTGAATGAGTTCTGAGGAGTCCCATGGTTGGAGCTCTGTGAATGAGTTCTGAGGAGTCCCATGGTTGGAGTTCTGTGAATGAGTTCTGAGGTGTTCCATGGTTGGAGTTCTGTGAATGAGTTGTGAGGTGTCCCATGGTTGGAACTCTGTGAAAGTTCTGAGGTGTCCCATGGTTGGAGTTCTGTGAATGAGTTGTGAGGTGTTCCATGGTTGGAGCTCTGTGAATGAGTCCTGAGGTGTTCCATGGCTGGAGCTCTGTGAATGAGTTGTGAGGTGTCCCATGGTTGGAGCTCTGTGAATGAGTTCTGAGGTGTCCCATGGTTGGAGCTCTGTGAATGAGTTGTGAGGTGTCCCATGGTTGGAGCTCTGTGAATGAGTTGTGAGGTGTCCCATGGTTGGAGCTCTGTGAAAGTTCTGAGGTGTCCCATGGTTGGAGCTCTGTGAAAGTTCTGAGGTGTTCCATGGTTGGAGTTCTGTGAATGAGTTGTGAGGTGTTCCATGGTTGGAGCTCTGTGAATGCGTTGTGAGGTGTTCCATGGTTGGAGCTCTGTGAATGAGTTCTGAGGTGTCCCATGGTTGGAGCTCTGTGAATGAGTTCTGAGGTGTCCCATGGTTGGAGCTCTGTGAAAGTTCTGAGGTGTTCCATGGTTGGAGTTCTGTGAATGAGTTGTGAGGTGTTCCATGGTTGGAGCTCTGTGAATGAGTCCTGAGGTGTTCCATGGCTGGAGCTCTGTGAATGAGTTGTGAGGTGTTCCATGGTTGGAGCTCTGTGAATGAGTTCTGAGGAGTCCCATGGTTGGAGCTCTGTGAATGAGTTCTGAGGAGTCCCATGGTTGGAGTTCTGTGAATGAGTTCTGAGGTGTTCCATGGTTGGAGTTCTGTGAATGAGTTGTGAGGTGTCCCATGGTTGGAGCTCTGTGAAAGTTCTGAGGTGTTCCATGGTTGGAGTTCTGTGAATGAGTTGTGAGGTGTTCCATGGTTGGAGCTCTGTGAATGAGTCCTGAGGTGTTCCATGGCTGGAGCTCTGTGAATGAGTTGTGAGGTGTTCCATGGTTGGAGCTCTGTGAATGAGTTCTGAGGAGTCCCATGGTTGGAGCTCTGTGAATGAGTTCTGAGGAGTCCCATGGTTGGAGTTCTGTGAATGAGTTCTGAGGTGTTCCATGGTTGGAGTTCTGTGAATGAGTTGTGAGGTGCCATGATTGGAGTTCTGTGAATGAGTTCTGAGGTGTCCCATGGTTGGAGCTCTGTGAATGAGTTCTGAGGAGTCCCATGGTTGGAGTTCTGTGAATGAGTTGTGAGGTGTCCCATGGTTGGAGTTCTGTGAATGAGTTCTGAGGTGTCCCATGACTGAAATAAAGTTGGAAAACTATAATATACATTGCGAGCAGAGTAGCCCTAGCAAAGGCAGCTCCACCATGTCAGAGTCACATTGTACACTGAGCTCCTTCTATAGGCGCTGTGTGTGGAGAGCTCAGTGTGCTCCGTCCATTCACCATTCCTCCTCACACACCCTCCGCCAAGGTAACTTCCCCGCCCCCTCCTCATCCCGAGCTCCTCCCCCTTCCGCCCAGGTACGTCCCCTCCCCGGCCGGCACCTGCTGCTGACCTCACCAGCCCCACCTTCCCCGCTCAGCCCGCAGCCGCCGCTCCCTCTACTTGTCACAGTTGTCGGGCGCCGCCGGTGGGAGATGGAGGGGTTATGGTGAGGAGGCAGGTCAGTGTGAGGAGCGGGAAAGAGTGACACTGAAGACCGCAGACATGTCCCGGGACCCGGAGGCCGTGGCCAGGATCACCGAGAACACCTACAAGGTACAGTGTGACCGGAGAGGGGCGATACTGAGTCCTCAGTCTGCTGCTTGGAGCTCAGGGGGCTTGCTGGGACTTGTAGTGCTTTCCAGTGGAGCATGCTGGGACTTGTAGTGTCTTCCAGTGGAGCATGCTGGGACTTGTAGTGCTTTCCAGGGGAGGATGCTGGGACTTGTAGTGTCTTCCAGTGGAGCATGCTGGGACTTGTAGTGCTTTCCAGGGGAGGATGCTGGGACTTGTAGTGTCTTCCAGTGGAGCATGCTGGGACTTGTAGTGTCTTCCAGTGGAGCATGCTGGGACTTGTAGTGTCTTCCAGTGGAGCATGCTGGGACTTGTAGTGTCTTCCAGTGGAGCATGCTGGGACTTGTAGTGCCTTCCAGTGGATGTTGCTGGGACTTGTAGTGTCTTCTACCCTGAGCCTGCTATGAGTTCTGCACAGAGGGGATTATTATGGAGCTGTGGATACATCTATATTGGTGAACTTTGTGTTCCTCCCATGGAGTGATGAAGGTGGACCCTCCTGGGGATGACTCCTCAGAGCTCCTGTCCAGCTACATTGTAGTCCCCATAGACCCATGGGGGGGGGGGGGGTGATCTTGGGCTTGTCATCCTTCCTCCCTGCTCAGTGACTGACCCCAAAACAAGCATGCATCCAGTGAAGTCGATCCACTGGAGCCTGAACCTTCAGAGATCCTGGGCTTCTGTCCTCACAAGTTCTTGTTTAAGTCTGGGAAAAGTTCTTCTGTGTCCCCGGAGATATGGGACACTGGAGGTGTGAGCTGGGGGCACATCAGAGATTGGGGGCTCTTGACACATGGCGTTCCTGCTGTTATAGTGTACACAATGGGGATATAGCTATATAAAGCTGTGTGTTCACATGTCTCAACCAGGGTTCCTCCACAGGTTGAGGGGGGTGGGGGGGTGGGGTTCCTTGTAATAAGTTCCCACTGACACCAATCATCTATAAGCCTTTTGTAAAGAGGAATTCTTCCAATGTAAGGTGCATTCTTCCACTGATCATCACACTAATGTACTGGGATCTGTAGAAATAGTAATTATTAGCAGGGGTTCCCTCAGAACAGAGTTATTTTTAGGGTTCCTCCATGTTATAAAGGTTGGGAAAGGCAGGTAAGGGTGTGTGTGTGTGTGTGTGTGTGTGTGTGTGTATGTGTATATATTTACACACACACACCCTACCTATAACTTTGAGTGATGTTCCAGTAAGTCAGCTTTTAATCGCCGTGAAACACAATACACTCGCAGTGCCTGTCAGTCCACAGGAAGAATGTTGCGATCAGAGGCACACCACATCCTCTCCCAAATCTTGGGGGGGTTCTTTGGAGTCAGGGGATTCCCCTCAGCTTCAGGGGGCGTTCTTCAGAATCAGGGGATACCCTTTAGCTTCAGGGGGTGTTCCTCAGGATCAGGGGTTACCCCTCAGGTTCAGAGGGCGTTCCTCAGGATCAGGGGTTACCCCTCAGGTTCAGAGGGCGTTCCTCAGGATCAGGGGTTAACCCTCAGGTTCAGAGGGCGTTCCTCAGGATCAGGGGTTACTCCTCAGCTTCAGAGGGCGTTCCTCAGGATCAGGGGTTACCCCTCAGGTTCAGAGGGCGTTCCTCAGGATCAGGGGTTACTCCTCAGCTTCAGAGGGCGTTCCTCAGGATCAGGGGTTACCCCTCAGCTTCAGAGGGCGTTTCTCAGCTTCAGGGGGCGTTCCTCAGGATCAGGGGATATACCCTTTAGCTTCAGGGGTGTTCCTCAGGATAAGGGGATACCCCTCAGCATCAGGTGGCGTTCCTCAGGATTAGAGGATACCCTTCAGATTCAGGGGGCATTCCTGAGGATCAGGGGATATCCTTTAGCTTCAGAAGGGGGTTCCTTTAGGATCAGGGGCTACCCCTCAGCTTCAGGGGGCGTGCCTTTAGGATCAGGGGCTACCCCTCAGCTTCAGGGGGCGTGCCTTTAGGATCAGGCGATACCCTCCAAATCTCAGGGGGTGTTCTTCGGGGTCAGGGGATTCCCCTTAGCTTCAGGGGGTGTTCCCTTAAGATCAGGGGACACCCTTCAGCCTCAGGGGTGTTCCTCAAGATAAGGGGATACCCAGTCAGCATCAGGTGGCGTTCCTCTGGATCAGAGGATACCCTTCAGATTCAGGGGGCGTTCCTGAGGATCAGGGGATACCCCTCAGCTTCAGAGGAGGGTGCCTTAGGATCAGGGGCTACCTCTCAGCTTCAGAGGGGGTTCCTTTAGAATCAGGGGCTACCCCTCAGCTTCAGGGGACATGCCTTTAGGATCAGCCGATACCCCTCAGCTTCAGGGGGTGTTCCTTTAGGATCAGGGGATACTCCTTGGCTTCAGGGGGCGTTCCTTTAGTATCAGGGGATGTCATTCCAGAACAGATAGCTTTCCTTTTAGGATCAGGGGATTCCCCTCCTGGTGCTTCAGAATCTGGGGATACCCTTCAGAATTAGGGGGCCTTCTTCAGGATCTGGCGATACCCTTACAACCAGAGGGGAAGCCTTCTTGAGCTACCCCTCAAGATAAGAGGGTGCTGCTTAGGATCAGGGGACTCTCCTCAGGATCGGGGATCCTCATAGAGAACACATCAGGTCTTTATTTTAAAACCTAAAGTTGGCACATTTTGGTTTCTGCATTTAGGAGATTATAACTGTTTTATTGGCTGTGCTGGTAACTGTTGGAAAGTCAAATGTACGGTAATAAGGTGACAACCACTTAAAGCTTGAACTCCAGTCAGATAAACAAATAAATATAGCTCTGTGTTTATTAAACATCATTACGTTTCTTTTTTATAAGCTGAACTCCAGGAATCTTTTATGTAAACACCACAAGTTATAGAAGTCATCTCTAATTATGGGCTCATTCACTCGGCTGCTGTGGCCTGTACAGTGTGAATGAGCCGTTTATTTATGTGGCTGGAGCCGCCTAGAGTTGCATACAGAAAGCCTATGGTACTCTATGGGGACGCAGTGGCTGTATGAAGGTCTGAATTTGACAGGCCTGTCGGGGTGAGTGCCTACACATGCACAACCCCTACTTACTTCACTTGTGGTGCTTAAAAAATGTTTGTGGAGTTCAGCTTTAACAACCTTTCACGGTTCACTGGACATCAAAGCTTAGAGATGGGGAGGGAGAAGCAGCACAGGGAGCCAATCGGTTGTTGTGCAGTGCTTGTGTGCCCAACAAGGAGCAAGCTGATGGTAGGAGAGAGCAGAGTAACTGAAGTGAGCTCCTTATTCTGCTGCTTCTGACATTACTGGTCCAGTAACAGGCTTGGGGGGGGTGAAGGCCTGTAAGGAATTTCAAACTGAAAAATCACGTCTGCTTTGTAAATATCAGAACTGGATGGAGAGAAATACAAAGCCTTTGGCAGGTAATACCTTTAGGTTGGCCTGGAGTTCAATACATTTCAGTTGAAAGGTAATTACAAACGTTGTCAAAGTTCCAGGTGTGATCATAATCCTGAACCCGACGGTTGTGTTTAGGAATATCAGTTGAAATTGATCAAAGATTGTTGTATGTATGAAGCTAGCATTAGTACCATTGTGGAAAAGCACAACGTTGTAATTGGATGAATGATATAAGGAATATATAATTGTCAATCTTCTGATTTGAAGAAAGCCGTCCTATGACTGCTCTCAGCAGTGTTAATGTAAACATGTGTCTGTTGTGATGGTGACTGGCTGTGATGTTTAAAGGAAATGTCTTCATTTTATGAGTGCGTCCAAATCTCTCTATAAAACTTTGCTTTTTTTTTTTTTTATTATTAGATTTTTTTTTTATGGTGAAGGAACATTGGGCCTGATTTATGTAAACTGGAGTGATAAAGAAAAGAACAGAATGGAAGCTGTTGTCCATAGTGATAAATTATGTTTTTTATTTTTATTTATTTTCCTAAACGTTTTTTTGCTCCGGTTTTCATAACTCTCTCTGTGGTGCAGATTGTTTTTTGTAACCTTTTCTCCTTGCAGCTCCGTATCAGCAGGTGGCATCAGTTGGCTGCGATTTTTGCGTTGTTTGTAATATCGGTTACTGTGGAGGTTGGCAAACTGTAATGAAAACTGGCAGCAAAAGTTAATCTAGAGATGTTTATGTGAACTTTCAGACGTGCTCTATATTGTTAGCGGAGATTAGCAATACAGAATTGCAGCACAGTTCCCCCACAGAAACGCATGCATGTGTAGGTGTTTATAGTTGTCTGGTGTTTAAAACGAAATGCTACAATAAGCCAGATTCACCCTTAGGTCGTATCTGTGTGCAATTTACTATTTTATTAGCCACTGTTTCTTTTAACTCTTATTAGTCGCATGTTTTTGCCACGTTTTCTGAACGCGCACCAAAAGTCCTGCATGCCACATCTGTGCGCTTTCTGAAAACGGGGCAAAAATGTACGACCTTATAGACATCAATGGGACTGTGAGGAAAATGCATAGTAAATAGTAGAAGTCCTAGCCACTAGCAAACGTATGTATACAGAGTCAATTCAGTTCGTAAGCGTTGCGCTCCATAAGTTTTTCACTCACTCATACTTTGTTTGTTTTTTTGTTATTAATGCATTCTGATGGGAAGCCTGTTTAAAAATAATAATTCTGTGGCCCGAACTTCGCTTTAATCACCTGGTGATCCCAGTCAGTGAGGGCTCTTTCACATGGGGAGACCATATGTCCGCTTTTTCATCCATCCGTGTAGGGATGAAAAGTAACATACATTGGTCCCTATGAGATTGCGGGTGTCAGTTAGAGCTGCACGATTAATCATAAGAAAATCGTGATCTTGATTCACCCCCCACTGCGATCTTCAGGACGGATGACCC
Organism: Rana kukunoris; assembly: GCA_029574335.1. NCBI lineage: Eukaryota > Metazoa > Chordata > Amphibia > Anura > Ranidae > Rana > Rana kukunoris. Next base: position 57,975,939 of record CM056054.1, read on the forward strand.
GTGATTTTCGGGTGCGGCTATAGGAAAGTCCCCGGCTTCGGCCTAGCTCCGTAGCGGCGGCCATCTTGGTACACCCGGCGGCAGCTGTCTCGTAGGAAGTGACGTTTTGTCGCTGCTATCTTGCTCCATCTCACACTCCTGCACAGTAATGATGGTGAGAATGGGGCAATCAGACATCTTGGTACATCCAACAGTTATTTTCAACACAAACGGAGCTTATGTGGTTAAATACAGAATATGTAAATCTGACGGACTGTTTAAAGGTTACATTTTAAAAGGAGCAGCAAACCTTACATGCTTGCTATCGTGACAGAACACCTCTGATTTTCACATTTAGTTAAATGTGAAAATCAGAGGTGTTCTTTCACATTAGCAAGCATTTAAAGTCAGCAGGTTTGCTGCGGCTTTTAAAATCTAACATGTTAACCAGGGGTGCCCAACCTTTTACCACTTAAGGTCCACGTTATTGTCGAAAGACGTCAACAGCGCGGACCTGAGGCGCCGGGGGTCACGTCTTTGGACGTCGATGTTTTGTAATTCCCCGTGCGCCCCACTGGGTGGCGCACAGCGGGGGAAAACGGTGCCGTCGCATTGCCGAGGATTCGATGCGTGTACCCGGCGGCCGAGGTGTCCGTCAGGTACATGCGATTGGCGGTGACAGAGCAGGGACGTGGAACTGTGTGTGTAAACACACAGCTCCACGTGCTGTCAGGGAGAGAGGAGACCGATCTGTGTCTCTTGTGCATAGGGACACAGCATCGGTCACCCCCCTCCCCCCACACAGTTAGAACACACCCAGGATATACATTTAACCCCTTTCTCACCCCCTAGTGTTAACCCCTTCCTCACTCCCTAGTGTTAACCCCTTCAATGCCAGTCACATTTATACAGTAATTGGGGCATATTTATAGCACTGGTCGCTGTATAAATGTGAATGGCGCCAAAAATGTGTCAACATTTTCTGATGTGTCCGCCGTAATGTCGCAGATCGCCGCCATTACTAGTAAAAAAAAATATAAAAAAAAAATCATAATTCTGTCCCCTATTTTGTAGGCGCTATAACTTTTGCGCAAAGCAGTCGCTTATTGCGATTTTTTTTATTTTTAAATTGTCGCTTTTTTTTGTTTATAACGCAAAAAATAAAAACCGCACGGGCGATCAAATACCACCAAAAGAAAGCTCTATTTGTGGGGAAAAAAGGACGCCAATTTTGTTTGGGAGCCACGTCGCACGACCGTGCAAATGTCAGTTAAAGTGACGCAGTGCCGGAAGCTGAAATTTCGCCTGGGCACGAAGGGGGTTTATGTGCCCAGTAAGCAAGTGGTTAAAGAGTGAGGGCCACTTAAGCGTCTTGGTAACCGATCGCGGGCCACAATGATCGGAGTGGGCGGATGGCAGGTCTGTGTCTGCTCTGTATATGCAGAGCAGACATGGACACAGCCCACTATACTCTGATTGGATTTGAGGTAGGACACAAGTTGATTTAGATCTGCCACTCCTTAGAGGTGAATAAAGGGTCCAATTGGGTCAGACTGACCATGTGAAATGGGCCCAAAGCTGCTTTCACACAGATGTGCTGCTGTACCACTGGTGGAACGCAGTGTACCTTTGGCTTTCCTGCACTTTGCAATAGACTTCTATTATATTCTGCAGGTTTGGTGCACTTTCTGGAACCTCGCCAAACTCACAGGTAATAACAGAAATCTATGGCTCAGTGCGGGCAACTCACAGGTGCACTGCTCTCCGACCTGCGGATCAGTTTGAAAGCAGCCCAGTAACCAGTGCAGAACATATATGCCCATATATACACTGTTATTTTAGTAAAAAAACTGACCTTTAATAACCGTATTCTATTCCATTCCAGAGCAGCAGGTCGCAGGCCACATCCGAGGGCTCCGCGGGCCACATGTGGCCCCCGGGCCACTGGTTGGGCACCCCTGATGTAAACAGTCTGTCAGATTTACATATTCTGTATTTAACCTCCACTTTGTGTTGAAAATAACTTTAAATAACTTTAAATAACATTTTGAGAATCAGGATCTTCATTTTATACAAAAGAATCAAGATTCTCATTTTTCCCAGAATCGTGCAGCTCTAGTGTCAGTGGATGAACATCCGCTGACACCCGATCTCACCCGGGCCCGCAATCCTCCGATTCTGCAGATGGAGGAAAACCCTATTTTTTTTCCATTCATCATTGGATCAGGTGAGCACGGACAGACGGTCCGTGTTGATCTGATTCCCCCCTCCCCCCCATAGGGGAGAGCGGAGAAAAAACAGGGCGTTCCCTGCACAGTGTGTGGGGACCGCCCTGTCATCCGACGGCTCAGCGGAGCGATCCCCACTGAGCAAGCGGAGGTTCACGGGGCGGATGCCCCTTGTGAAAGAGCCCTTAGTCTGTTATTTTTCAGATTCCTTTTTACAGACCTAGGCTGTCCAGCAAAAGTAGTAGTTAGAAGGTTGAGACAAACCATTTAATGGTGACGGCTGTGCTTAAAGTGATCAGCTTGATTCCAAAAGGAAATAAATCTGTTGCTGTAACTGCCTAAGAAGCGTTAGATGGACTTCTGAACTCCAGTACATCTAACGCTACCTTCTCCCCAGACTGACAATGCTGCTGTCTGGAGGTACTGGATCTGCTTTGCTCCTCCATCCAATGTGGAGACATCCTAATACAGGAAGTGTGTGGCTGGATCTCCAGGTGGAAAAAGAAAGCTTTAAAAAAACAAAAACAAATGCAGTCAGCATGTTCAAAGCCCAACTCTGGGTTATTTTTTTTCCCCCTCCATGCATTGGGCCTGAGCCTGGGCCTGCACTGTATGGATCCTGCGATACTCCGGAAAACGGCGAACGACCCCCCCCCCCCCCCCTCCTCCAGCGGTGGACTGTTCCTGATGCCCTCACATGTCAAAAAAATTCAAGAGTTCAGCTTTATGTATTGGGAAGCTGCATTATATAATTTTTGTTGGGTTTAATGCCACTTTAAGGTGTCGGGTTTCTATATTTGGTCGTAAAATTAAAACTTCATTGTTTCCCAGATAATAACCTTGTAAAATGGTGTGACCTCATCACTCCCGTTCACAAAATCCAACTATGGCTGGGTACCCAGGGGAGGTACCATTACAGTGGATACTTTCACTTTCTGTGTGACAATGATGAGAAACTACTGTTCCCATCATTCAGGTACATTTGTAGCAATTGGGTGTTATGTAAATCGACATGAATGGCCATGACCCACTGGGAGATTTCTGACATGTCAAAGTGCGAACGTGAAGAGTGAATGTAGGCCTACAGGGGGCAGTTTAGAACAGGAGTCTATGAAACCAAGGGCCATCCTCTATCTACGGCAAGCGACAAAATAACTGTGACACCCACTTGCTACAGAAAGAACTACATTGGGGGGCATAAAGGACATTGTGATCACCAGTTTTATAAAACTGAGGCCCCCTTTCACATGGGGCAGATCTGCTCAGTGGGAGGTTGCTTGGTTGATCTCTGCTGAGCCGGCGGATGACAGGTCCTTCTCTGCTCACTTTGCAGGGACAGACCTGTCAGAGCTCTGCTGACCTCTTTGGGAGATCGGACAAAAACGGATCTGTTTATCCATTTTTTTTTTTTTTCATCTGATCCAGTTCGCTGTATGGATGGCGAATGTATCGCAATCCATCTGTTTTGAGCGCATCTTTTCGGATCAGATGGCAGGAGGCTGTCAGTGAACACATCTCTGCTGATATCCGCCTGCCCATAGAAGTCAATGGATGGCCTGCTCAGATCTGCTTGAAAAATGGACAGGTGGATCTGAGCGGGCCTATTGTGTGAAAGGGGTTCGAGGCCTTTGAATGTGCGTGTAAAACAGTCAGTTTCTCAGTGATGGATACCTAATGTATGCAAACAATCGTACATTGCTTTTAAAGGTAAGAGAACCTTATGGAACATGTAATAAAACCTCTGCCCGGGGTGGTATTTAGGACAGCTACATGCAGATAATACATCTGTCTGCCTCTAAGCTGGCTTACCTTTATAGTGTATGTGTTGTTCTATATGAACAGGTTATGGACTCTTCTATATATACTCTATGTATATGCAAGCTACCTTTGCTGCTTTGTTTAAATGTTCTGGCGGCTGTGCTCTAGCCTTGCATTTGTATTTATACTGGGATTAAACATTGGCTACAGAGCATGTTATGTGTCATGAGTGAGTACAGAACAATGATGTAAGGTGGAAAGGTAACCTTTTATTGTGAATACAGTACAGGGTAATTTGTATTTTAAGAGCAAGTGGTTTGAGGTTTATTAGAGCTCTAATTTGCTTTGTTTAGCGACCTCGTGAAAGTTGTGTAAGCTATTTCGTTTCATTTTACGTTTCCCTGTCATTTAGCAATAATATAATGACACATACTGAGTACAGTATCCAATGGCGGAACAATAGTCATAGCAGCCCAATCGGCTGTTATGAGGCCCTGGGGTGGAAGGGGGCCCAATTGGCGAGGAGGGGGTTCTTGAGACCAAGTAAAATGTTTTGCTTGTGAAGATAACACAAATCCAGTGCTGTATCATTACGCGTAGGAGAGGTTGCAGTTGACCCCGAGTCCGTTGTGACCTCTCTAGTTAAGGAGAGCTGACATCACATGTATACAGGGAGTGCAGAATTATTAGGCAAGTTGTATTTTGACCACATCATCCTCTTTATGCATGTTGTCTTACTCCAAGCTGTATAGGCTCGAAAGCATACTACCAATTAAGCATATTAGGTGATGTGCATCTCTGTAATGAGAAGGGGTGTGGTCTAATGACATCAACACCCTATATCAGGTGTGCATAATTATTGGGCAACTTCCTTTCCTTTGGCAAAATGGGTCAAAAGAAGGACTTGACAGGCTCAGAAAAGTCAAAAATAGTGAGATATCTTGCAGAGGGATGCAGCACTCTTGAAATTGCAAAGCTTCTGAAGCGTGATCATCAAACAATCAAGCGTTTCATTCAAAATAGTCAACAGGGTAGCAAGAAGCATGTGGAAAAACCAAGGCGCAAAATAACTGCCCATGAACTGAGAAAAGTCAAGCGTGCAGCTGCCAAGATGCCACTTGCCACCAGTTTGGCCATATTTCAGAGCTGCAAGATCACTGGAGTGCCCAAAAGCACAAGGTGTGCAATACTCAGAGACATGGCCAAGGTAAGAAAGGCTGAAAGACGACCACCACTGAACAAGACACACAAGCTGAAATGTCAAGACTGGGCCAAGAAATATCTCAAGACTGATTTTTCTAAGGTTTTATGGACTGATGAAATGAGAGTGAGTCTTGATGGGCCAGATGGATGGGCCCGTGGCTGGATTGGTGAAGGGCAGAGAGCTCCAGTCCGACTCAGACGCCAGCAAGGTGGAGGTGGAGTACTGGTTTGGGCTGGTATCATCAAAGATGAGCTTGTGGGGCCTTTTCGGGTTGAGGATGGAGTGAAGCTCAACTCCCAGTCCTACTGCCAGTTTCTGGAAGACACCTTCTTCTAGCAGTGGTACAGGAAGAAGTCTGCATCCTTCAAGAAAAACATGATTTTCATGCAGGACAATGCTCCATCACACGCGTCCAAGTACTCCACAGAGTGGCTGGCAAGAAAGGGTATAAAAGAAGAAAAACGAATGACATGGCCTCCTTGTTCACCTGATCTGAACCCCATTGAGAACCTGTGGTCCATCATCAAATGTGAGATTTACAAAGAGGGAAAACAGTACACCTCTCTGAACAGTGTCTGGGAGGCTGCGGTTGCTGCTGCACGCAATGTTGATGGTGAACAGATCAAAACACTGACAGAATCCATGGATGGCAGGCTTTTGAGTGTCCTTGCAAAGAAAGGTGGCTATATTGGTCACTGATTTGTTTTTGTTTTGTTTTTGAATGTCAGAAATGTATATTTGTGAATGTTGAGATGTTATATTGGTTTCACTGGTAAAAATAAATAATTGAAATGGGTAAATATTTGTTTTTTGTTAAGTTGCCTAATAATTATGCACAGTAATAGTCACCTGCACACACAGATATCCCCCTAAAATAGCTAAAACTAAAAACAAACTAAAAACTACTTCCAAAAATATTCAGCTTTGATATTAATGAGTTTTTTGGGTTCATTGAGAACATGGTTGTTGTTCAATAATAAAAATTAATCCTCAAAAATACAACTTGCCTAATAATTCTGCACTCCCTGTAGAAGGAGATTTCAGAATCCCTTTTTCGCAGATCCCTTTTTGCAGGAAGGAGAGTCTGTTTAGCTGTCTTGGTAGTGTAGATTTATTGCCTTCAGAGATCATCCCATCCATCCCTGAAATTAAAGTTTAACTTGGGCAAGCCATACACTGGTCGAATTTCGAAGGAATTTTCTTTTCGAAAATCTTATCTAAGAATTTTCGTTCGTATTTCGCACCATTATTGGACTGCAGCACCAGATGATTTTCGTGCGACCATTGAATTTTAATAATTGGACATGTTGGTAGTTTTTTGAAAAACAAATGATTTTCTAATCAATGATGGTAGAATAGCCGCTCCAGGTGGGAACCCAAACGAACGTCCACCGTTGCAGACAACTCGGGTGTAGGCAAGCAGGAACAAAGATTGTCTCTGGACAGCTGCACACTGAACAAATTGTAGCCTTTATTGAAAAAAGGACAGCACTACAAGGCACAGCAAAGTAAAATAAAACCCACCTGCTGACGCATTTTGCACTAACACTAGTGCTTAGTCATAGCTAAAAAGAAATGGGCATGTGCAAGAAAAGAAGATTCCCAGTCACAACATTTTTCTGTAGCAACATGAGGTGAAATGAAAGGCTTGGTTGGTCGAATTTTGAAATCAATGATGTCACAAATTATCTGATTTTTCAAAAGAAAATTCTTTCGAAATCTGACCATGTATGGCCTGCCTAAAGCAAAACCTCTTCTTTTCTTTTGGATAGAATGGAGAGGGATTAGAACACCTGTCAAGTTTTTATTGCGGTCTGTGCCCCATTGGTGAGATTCAGCCCAGGTTGCAATCAATGGGTTGTGGACCTCCGACATGTGCTTCCCTGGTTTGAGGTCACGGGCACATCAGAAGGCTCCTCAGGCCACGGATTGAGCACTTCTGACTTTTAAAACTGAATTTTCTCTGAGATGCTAAAAAAAGATTTGTGAGCTACTGAGAGCAGAATCATTGGCTAATAATAATGTTAAGGCCGCTTCATGCGATGATATCCTCTATTCCCTGTCAACTTCTATCCAGGGTGGTTATAAATCAATGATTTAAAAAATATTTTTTTGATTTAAATCGGATTTATTTTAATAAAATGCTTTTTGGAGTAAAAAACTATCTAAAAGATACAATAATTCAGCTTATTCAGCATGAAATGGAGCTTAGTTATGTAGCAATATATTCTGCAATATTTCAATTTTTAGTAAACTCGTTCAATGAATGCAAGCCGAGATAACATGCACTGCATTGATGCCTTCACACAATGGTGCAGTAACCATGAGATAAAACAAAGTTCAGGAATATTAATTGTATCCATTGTTTTGTGCCATTAAAGTGAATGGGACTGTCAGGTGAGTAAACAGCGGGTCAGAGGAGGAGCCTCTGCAGGACAGAGATGACAGTTGCTCTTTAAAAAAATCATGATTTAAATCGACTTGATTTAAATAAAATCCACCCTGCTTCTATCCACAGCTCTGGTGCCTATTGTTGTTCTGACTATGTGCTCGGCTGTCCTGCTTACCTTTCTCTAATATAGCTTTAGGCCGGGTTAGCACTGGTACAACACGTGGATCTGACTTTGCCCTGCGACTTAATTCCGACATCTATCTGACTTCAGTGAACGGGAATCTGACTTTCATTCCGTCAACATCCAGGCACTTTATGTCTGGTGTGATTCTTTAGGGGAAACTCGACAGCAAAAAAAAAAAATGCAATATGTTTCTCCTCCAAGACCATACCAGACCCTTCTGTCTGGCATGGATTTTAAGGGGAACCCCGACGCGAAAAGAACATTGTATCCCCCCCCCCCCAAAATCAATACCAGCCCCTTATCCGAGCATGCAGGTCGGGGAAAAGAGAGGGAACAATCGCCCTCCCCTCTTGAAATGTACCACCCACATGTGGGTGCGTTGGGGTAGGGCCCTCTGCCCATTCACTTAAAAAAGAAAGTGTCAAATTAAAATGCAGTACACAGGTTTTTAAAGTAATTAAGGCAGTTCTGGCATCTTACCATTTCTCCCCCCCCCCTCTCTGATTCTTCTCCTTCTGTCTTCTGCCGAGTCTCCTCTCTGCTCTGTCTTCTCCTTCTGTTCTTTTGATGTTGCCTCGATTTGTGCTCTTCCGGTGTAATGCCAGGTTCGCTGTGTGCTATGTCTTATAAAGACTTGGGTTAGGGCCATCCAGTGACATCACATAGAGGTCACACCCCCTTATGGCATCACCGCCCCATCATGCCCCATGTGACGTCACCGGATGGCCCTGTGCCATGCCAATATAAGTAGTGGTACAATGGCACACCAAGCATTAGAGCGTGAGGGCATTGAGTCCACATCAGAGGAAGAACAGAGGGAGAAGACAGCACAGAGAGAAGACCCGGTAGCAGACAGCGGACAGAGGGACAAGAAGCAGCAGAGGCAGAAGACATCAATGGATGATGAGGCAGAAGGACTGAAAAGGGGAGAAGCATTCGGAAGAAACATCAGAGCTGCCTTAATAAATTACTTTAAAAACCTGTGTACTGTGTATTATTTTTTTAAGGTCACTGGTTAAGTGTTACAATGTACCCCATACTCATTCGCGTGGGGGGGCTGAGATCTGGGGGCCACATTGTTAAAAAGGGGCTTCCAGATTCCGATAAGCACCCAGCCCGCAGACCCTTACAACCAACAGCCAGGGTTGTTGGGAAGAGGCCCTTGTCCCCATCAATGGGGGCAAGGTGCTGCTCCAAAGCTGCGTGCTCGGAAAAGGATCTGGGATGGATTTTGGGGGGGACCCTCAAGCCTTTTTTTTTATTTTTTGCCCTGGGGTTTCCCTTCAAGATCATCAGAGCATGCCAAAGTCGGATCAGTTAAGAACACAATCTGTCTTTGATCCGACTTCCGTTATATTCAATGGGCTCAAGTAGCATCAGTAGTCAAACCAAAGTGGTGTAGGGAGCATTTTCAAAATTGGACCGCCTTGTGTCGGACCAATTAAGATGGGTCTCGTAGGGAAACCTTGATTTTCACGTCATGAACATGAGCTCCCAATGTCTGATTGTTTGTCGTACAAGTGTGAACCCGGCGTTCAAGTATTAAACCCAGAACCAAAATTGTTATATATTGCAGCTTACCAATCATTTAAATGTGGTGGCTGCATTTATTATTATTATTAGTATTATTATTTATTTATTTTTCTTGGACTTTTTTCCTTCTGTTTTCGCCCAGTGATCTGGCCAGTAATGCACCAACTCGAAATCTGTCTGGCTTAGCAGGGAGCGCATGACTTTAGAAGCTGCTGGATCAGTTCTATTGGTGTGCACCGCCAACGTTTGGCATCCAAGGTGTTGGAAGTAGTGAAAGGTCTGCATCTACTAAAATGGGACATTACAATAAATTGAATTTTTGCTTGTGATGCATTTGGTGCTGGATTATAGATCTGCAGCAGAGAAAATAGGAGTTGCTCATTTGGCAAATAGTCCAAGTCCTGTCAGGTCTCTGGGCCAATGTAGAAAATAAAATCTTTATCCGTAAGGCCACAGGCACACTGTATTCTGTAGGAGAAAATGTTTCAGGAGTTTAACAGCAGAAAAACGTGGTAAAAAGCTGCGTTTATGCATTTGCGTTAACTCGTCTGGTATTAATGCAGTCTGTTAGCCAGAGTAATTACGATAACATTTTGGCCATTAAAATGTGTTATTGCACATAAACACGCCTAGCAGTAATGTGTGTTTAAGCGCTTTAACCAAGTTCCTCTCCTGAAGAATGCGTTTTTTTTTTGTGTTTTTTTTTTTTTTTTTTTTTTTTTTTCTGCCCCTAAACTCCCCTAAACGCCTATCGTGTTGTGCATGGGCTCTAAAAATGAGGGCCGTTTTGGAGGCAGAGAGAAAAAAATCTCAAATGCCTGTAAAAGCAGCATTTCACGTGTGCATGAGCCCTAATGGTTAGACTTCTAGTTTTCTGTTTTGAATATGTTTTATTATGTTTTCATAAAGCATAACAAAGGTCATAAGAATAGTACCATTCATATTGGTACAATACAATGAATATAATAAAATGCAAAAAAGCAGTTATAACTATGCTTCTCTCATGAAGTATATAGAACCAAATGTAAGGAGTATTCCTTAGTGTAACATTTCAGTTATAACAATTTAGACCCCTTTCACACTGGAGTTTTTTTCAGGCGTTTTTAGCGCTAAAAATGGCGCCTAAATCTCACCTGAAAAACTCCTGCCTACAGTCTCAATGTGGAAGCCTGAGGGCTTTCACAGTGGAGCGGTGTGCCAGCTGTGAAAGCTACGTAAAATAGGAGAAATTAACTATTCCAGGGCCAAGTTCCTGTTAATTGGTTTGTCGTTATTTGTAGATTATATTTCCAAGAGTCCGTTCACACTGGGGTATCACGACTTTGGGGGGTGACTCGGCAAGGCGATCTCGATAGGACTTGAGAGGCGACTTGCAAAAAGACTCCTGTATTGAAGTCGCTGCAAGTCGCTCCCAAAGTCGTACAGGAACCTTCTAAGTCTGAGCGACTTGAGTTGCTCCTATTAGAACGTTTCCATTAGAGAGGAGTGCTACTTGTCAGGCGGCTGAGTCGCCTGACAAGTCGCCCCACTGTCAACCGGCTCTAACTCTGTTGGCCCTTGTTTGTAAGAAAAATAATGTAAAACTAAACCAGTTTGAGGTAAGGGAATGATAGAGTGGAGAATGAGGACTATTTCCAGAGAGGATATTTATATGGCAAATTCCCTTAAAGAGACAATGTTTTATCAGAACCCGGAGGTAGGAAATGCTCAAACCACGGTCTCCACAATTCCTATTTGGATAAATTGTCAAGAAAGATTGCTTCTGTTTTTGCATGAATCATGGATTGAGTAATCCTGTTTTTGAATGATAAAACACATAGTGAGTCAGATTTCCATGCTGTCACAATAGTCTGCTGTGGTTACGAAGAGCATTAGTTTAAATTGACGATGTGATAAGGTGTGGGGTTTACTGTTCAGGAGTGCTGTAGCTGGATCAGGCGGTAGAATAGTGTTGAACATTGTGTTAAGGATTTGAAACACTGCTGACCAAAATGATTTGACTATTTTGCATTCCCACCATATATGCACTTGTGTACCAGGGGTAGGGCAGCCTTGAAAGCAGTGGGAAGGATCTTGTGGAGAGAATTTTGAAATTCTGGCAGGAACCAGGTACAGTACCATCTAGTGAGCACTTTGTAGTTTGTTTCAAGAGCCACTATATTCAGTGAGCTGATTTGGTGGCTTGCCAGATTTGGGTCCAATTTCTGTCGTCTGGTTGTAATTGAAGGTCTCTTTCCCATTTGTTGGTATATGATAGGGGAGAGGAAGTGGTGTGTGTGAAAGGTGGCCGCCGGCTCCAAACACTGGGGAATTTTCTTTGGAACCAGCTTCCTTATCCGCTCCGAGCATCCACCTCCTTGATGGCCTTCCGTAAGGGCTTGAAAACATTTCTTTTTTCACAAGCCTATAGATAGAGACCTGGTCTTCCAAGCCCTCAGCAGGACGCTGCCTTAATCCTAAGGCTGCGGTCCATGGTCAGGGAGTAGGGATAGGCTTTCCGTGCCCTGACACCCCCCCCCCCTTCTTTTTATATTTGTTTTTTTTTCTTGTCTGTTCCCCTCTTTTACTTAGATGTCCTAGTTGTTTTCTTTTTGCTCCTGGGAACTGGATACCCCCAGCTTGTTGGTAAGCGCTTAGACGTGAGTTTCACAACTCTCATTCGGCGCTCTATAAGTATTTATTCCAATCCAAAGTAGACTTCCAGTTTCCATTCACTGTCTTTAACCCCTTGCCACTGCTGCCCTCAGCTCTTTATAATGATCTAAATGCCAGAAGGTGGAGTTGAGCTTTTGAATGGCTGTCACAGCGATCACGTGATCAGAGGCGCCCAATCACAAATATGCATTGGGAACTGCCCATGACAGTTACTGTGCTGGGAACATGCAGTGAGCGTGCTCTTGGCACAGAAAAGCTGTCCCCCATGGACATGCATGATATGGGGCCACTCGATGTTAAAGCCCAGTTGCCACATATATGCTACAGATGGAAACAAGTTAAAGAGGATGTAAACCCCAAAAAAAATTTTTTTTTTTTTATGTCACAATGTAGAGTATAATATTTCCTATCATTTGTGCCCAGTCTTGCCACACAGTTAATCCAGCGCTGAGTAATCCTCTTTTATGTTCAGTGAAAACGAACAGCCTTCCAGATAAAACCCTGCCTAAATCAAAAAGTCCGGAATCTCTCTTCTTGCTTTGAGTGAGAGGTTATTTACAAATATAGCTAGGACATGTTTATCATATGCTATGTTTTGTTTATCATAACATGAGGTGATATAACATCATAACACATCCTAGTAATATACAATGAACTTTGGATCACCTCTTGTTATGATAAACATGTCCACGCTATATTTGTAAATAACCTGTTACTGAAAGCAAAAACAGAGAAACGGACTGAACCTAATTTGGCAGGTTTTTATCTGAAGTCCGGTTAATTTGCACTGGACTTTAAAAGAGGATTACTCAGCGCTGGATTAACTCTGTGTGGCAAGACTGGGCACAGATGATAGGAAATCTTATACTCTACATTGTGACATCAAAAAAAAATAAAAAAATGTTTTGGGTTTACATCCACTTTAAATAAAAAGCACATCAAAGGTCTTAATAGTCGGGTATAATCTTTTGTTTTGCCTTGAACCAGTCTTCACAATTTCCATCTAATATGCTGTTTTTGGTATTATTATTATACACGATTCATATAGCGCCAACAGTTTAGGCTCCATGCACACTGAAGCTAATAAAAGCTATAAAAAACGCTAGTAGCTTTGCAGGGAGCCTTTCAACGGTTTTTAACGTTTTTGCAATAGCTTTAATCAGCGTTTTTGAGTGTAGCTTTTTATTAATTTATTTTTGTTACTTTTTTTTTTTTTTTTTTTTTATGGATAAAAAAATGCTGGCGCCAGGTTTTTTATTTTTTTTTGTTGTTGTTGTTTTTATCCATTAAAAAAAAAAACCCTTTGGGCGTTTTTCTGCGTTTTGCGGTTTTTCACGTTTTTTTTCCGCAAAAAAACGGCAAGTTTAGAAAAAAGCCAATAAACTCCAAAGCTCTATAAAACACTAAAAAACGCCTAGGTGTGCATGGGCACATAGGCTAACATAGAGTTTTTAGTTTATGGGCTTTAAAAAATAAAGCCAAAACGCCAATAAACTGCAGTTTATCAGCTTCAGTGTGTGTGGAGATTTAATGTAGAGGGGGGACAGCACAATTGCAGTACAGTTTAACACAGAAGGGACAGGGGGGCCTGGCTCGTAGAGCTTACATTGTAAAGGGAGGGGGTGGTGGTACAAAGGTATTGGCTGCATGGGATGATTTGATGGGGGTGTCCTCCATCAAATATTACCTGTGTGTGTATATATAAATTTGATACTTATGCAGAGCGCTACCACTTGTCACCATTTGACATCAGTTCTCTTGCAGTCAGTTTTTGAGGTGACATCTAATGTGTAATCGAAACTCATGGAAGGAATTTATAGCAGAAAGGAATGTGGACTTGCTGTGGATGTTTTTCTTCTTTTATACCCAAGGCTTATCTTTCAAGTTACTGTGTCTTAGTCATGACTTATTAATATTAAACTGCTGTAATTCCCAGAATAATGAAATACAAACCATAATTGTATATGATTGTATCTATGGTCATTGTGTCATCGTGTTCTGATGTTTTGGGTGTAGTATGATAATCTACAGTTGGAAATCCTGCAGCCTCAGGGAGGTCACACCAAGATTTACTGAGTTTCTGAGTGACGAGGAAGTGGAGCACCGAGGGGGGCGGGGGGTTGGCAGAATTGGCATGGGTTTTATATTTTGTTTAGGACCTCTTCACAACTGCTGAAGTTGGGGTAACAAATGCACTGTAGTGCTTTTTGCAACTTCTTTTGTTTTGTCATTCCAAAAAAAGTTACTAATAGTTTTTCATATTGTAGAATAACATATAAAAAAAATGCTGCTATTGGCATGATTTCTTACCAAGGGGACAGTTCGTTTTCAGGCCTCCCAGCAGTTCTTGTTACGTTTTTTGTACAAAAAAATAAATAATTGTTTCCGATGACTATAGATGTTTCCGTTGACTATAGATTTCCCTTGAAAATAGTTTTAAACGCTAAGGGCATGGGTTGACATGGGCACAGAGGGATATACACAAGATTCAGCCTATTTCTGTGCTTGGGGTGGATGAACTTCCCCCACTAGCTGCCTGTACAAATCAGTGACAAATTTACAGATGCTGTGGCTAAAGTGGTTTCTTTAGCATGGATGAGCGTTTCTGGATGCAGACTGTTTGCTTCCAGGGACTTTCCTCCATCTCCTGTATGCATGTACAGTGCCTTGAAAAAGTATTCCTACCCCTTGAAATTTTCCACATTTTGCCATGTTGGGCCTCGTACACACAACCGAGGAACTCGTTGCAAAAGACGCATCGTTTTCCTCAACGAGTTCCTTGTCAGGCTTGTCGAGAATCTTGACAAGCTGTCTTTGCGTACACACAGTCAAGACCAAATCTCCTAGTTCTCAAACGCGGTGACGTTCAACACATACGACGGCAGGAGAAGTTTGATTCCACTGGCACCACCCTTGGGGCTGCTTTTGCTAATCTCATGTTACTGCGTGTTAGGTAAAAGTTTGGTAAGAGACGGTTTTCACTTTCAGTCTGTTACAGCGTGACGAATGTGCTATCTCCATTACAAACCCTACTTTTACCGAAAGTGCGCTCCCGTCTCATACTTTATTCTGAGCATGTGCGGGTTTCTAAGCATTCACACGAACGTGTTTCTCGTCGAAATCCAGCCCGCCGAGTAAATTGATAAATTGAGACTCTCGACAAAGAAAAAGATCTTGTTTTTTTTCTCATCGAGTTCCACGGCAGTTTTCTCAATGAAAAACATACGCACAACTGTTTTCCTTGGCAAAAAAGCTCTGCCATCAAGTTTCTTGATAGATTCTGTTGAGGAAAACGGCCATGTGTGTACGAGGCCTCACAACCAAAAACGTAAATGTATTTTATTGGGGTTATATACCAACACAAAGTGGCACATAATTATGGAAAAATAATAAATGGTTCAATTTTTTTTTTTCTTTTTTCTTTTTCAACAAATAAGTATCTGAAAAGTGAGGCGTGCATTTTATTTTAGCCCCCTTTACTCTGATACCCCTAACTAAAATCTAGTGGAACCAATTGCCTTCAGAAGTCACCTAATTAGTAAATGGAGTTCATCTGCATGAAATTTAAAGAGGAACTTTAGTCTGCTCGCATAATTTGTAATAAAAACATTTGCCATTCTGAAGCTTCCCTCCTACCACTTTATGTATATTATATATACTGTGATTCTGTACTTGCCAAGTATGCTGCAGAAATACCCCTCCACGGAGTCTGGCTGAATCCATTTTAACTGTGGGCAGCTGAAGATGCTGCCTGTTCACTTCTTGGATTAAGAGGTACGCTTCCAGCTGTCATTGGCCCTCTTATGACTCATCCCTCCTCCCTTCCTGGAAAACGCTCACGAGTGCGCGAGAGAGCTGTGCATGATGTCATAAGCCTAGGCTAATGACCAGACAAACGGGGAGTGGGCTGTAAGGTATTTACTGGCAGAAAAAAAAAAAGGTTTTACTATTCAAAGTTAAAACAACAAGGGAAGAAGATTTAATAGATGGAAAGATGAAAAATGTCTGAAGGTCTGCTTTAATCTTGGTATAAATACATCTGTTCTATGAAGCCCTCAGAGGTTTGTTAGAGAACCTTCTTTTTTTTTTTTTTTTTTTTTTTGGAAAGCAAAAAAATTAGTTCAGATGCTGAGTTTTAGACCTCATTCACACTTCAGTCCGTTCAGGTCCCCCTGTCAGTTTTGACGGCGGACCTGAACGGGTGCTCCATGCATCTCTATGGAGCGTCAGATGTCAGCGGAGACATGTCCGTTGACATCCGATCCGCTAAAAACAGACATATGGGGGGATAAGTCCCCATCCGTCCATGCGGATCGGGTAACATGCTGTCTGTTTTCATCAGATTGCTCCATAGCAGACAGCGGTTCTGACAAGCCTCTCTCCCCTCAGTGAGCAGAGAGGAGCTTGTCATCCTTAGGCTCAGCGGAGATTTGCAGACTGATCTCCCGCTGAGCTGGCGGTAGCAGGCGGACTCCGTCGAGAGGCACTGCAACGGAGTCCGCCATGTGTGAATGAGCCCTAAAGGCATTTCAAGCGCCAAAAGTTTCTAAACGCGGAAACTCGCGTTTATAGTTATTTTGTTTACATTTAGGCATTTATTTTTATTTTTGACTATTTAAAAAAAAGTGTGTGTGTGTCTGTCTGTGTGTTTTTAAACGCTTCTAAACGAAAATGTAGCATAAACTTGGCAACTTAAATCATTCAGGAGAGGTTGTAAAATCGTCACGTGTACATTAAGCTGGGAGCTCTTTAAACTTTTCACTGAAATTCTAGACTGATCTCCTTCCAATTAGGGTGTTCAGACGGGATGTAAATATTGGCTGATTACCAGAGTTTTCATCTTTATTGCCTGTAGCCTTCATGTAACTGTAGATCTACGGATACCAACTTGGATAAGTCGGGGACGTTTAGTTGTACTACTTGCTCCAAAACCTGGAAGTTGGGACTTTGATGAACATCCTGCACTGGTCTGAGAGGGGTTGCTTACATTGAGGTGTACGATATGGAACCCCAAAGCGTCATTCAGGGAGAAATTGGGGGGTGTTTTTTTTTTTTTTCTCTTCTACATACAAGGGATTGTGTAGGTTTGTAATGTATCAATGAACACCTGCTTATCTAGTTTGTGTGCAGGCTTGTCCCAGGCTAAAGTCTTCTTGTATCCACAACCTGTGATAGTAAACAGTTTTTCTGCTGACAAGGGCATGATAATTGCTGAATCGTCTGATCTAGTCTCTACTGCTGCAGGTATAGACTGTCTTTGTTGTGGGCCCCTAACTATTGATTGTGCCTTTTACAGTCCGTTTCACATGCTGTTTTATTTTTATGTTGTAGAGCAGGGATCTCCAAACTTTCTAAGCAAAGGGCCAATTTACTGTGCCTTAGGCTTTCGAGGGGGCAAACTGGCTATTGGGTGTAGAAAATTCCTGCGCATCAATACCCCTTCATTGGTTTTAATGGGGTAAATAGTGCTGGTATCGGTAGAGGGAATGCTTCTTTGGGTTCAGTTGGTGAAATAGTGTCCCAAGGGCCAGATAAAGGCAAGCAAAGCACCACATCCATCCCCTAGGCCACGATTTGGAGACCACTGTGGCACCTTTTTTTTGCGTCTCTCAAAATCCATAGAAAATGTAATCCTTGTATTCCTTCTATGCGCATAGATTATGAAACCGTGCCTTTGATTGGCTGCTCAGAAAAAGATTGCCAATTGTATCGCTGCCATCACTGTCCTATTTTGGTAAAGCAGAGGTTCACCTAAAAATTATTTTTTTTATCATTGCTTGCATTTAGGCTAGTTAGGAGAATCGGCGTTTTAAAAAAAAAAAAAAATGCTTGCGGTACATACCTTTTTTTCTATATAGATGATCACCATGGCTTCCGGGTATGGTCGTCGGGACTGGGCATTCCTAATTGATTGACAGGCATCCCGACCGACGCATACAGCGCGTCACGAGTAGCCGAAAGAAGCCGAACATCGGTGCGCAGGCGCCGTATAGAGCCGCACCGACTTTCGGCTACTCGTGACTCGCTATATGCGTCGGTCAATCAATTAGGAACGCCCAGTCCTGAGGACCATACCCGGAAGCCGCGGTGATCATATATATAGAAAAAGGTATGTACCGCAAGCATTTAAAAAAAAAAGAAGCCGATTCTCATTCTACTAACTAGCCCTAAATGCAATGACAACATTTTTTATTTAGGTGAACCTCCGCTTTAATCTCCAAAAGTAACCCTGAAAAGCAGCTGATTGAGCTGCAACCACTATTAGGTAGGTGTAGAGTGATGGAGGTGTGTTCTACATATTAGGAGGTGTAAATGGCATGGTTGGGAAACGGGCTAAGCTATGAATCTGTTTTAAGTCTAACGCCGATATATGTCGGCAGAATGGCACGGCTGGGTCGCCTTTAAGAGCCAAGCTGTGGGTCGCGCGGGACCCGGTCCGAAGCTCCGCGGTCCTGGTCTGGTCACAGGAGCTGAAGAACGGGCAGAGGTGTGTGTGTGTGTGTACACACACCTTCCCCGTTCTTCTCTGTGGCAGACACTGATCGTCTGTTCCCTGATATAGGGAACGACGATCAGTGATGTCATGCCTACAGCTACGCCCCCCCTACAGTAAGAATCGCTTCCTTAGGGCACACTTAACCACTTAGCGCCACCTAGTGGTTAACCCCTTCACTGCCATTGTCATTTTTACAGTAATCAGTGCATTTTTATAGCGCTTTTGCTGTGAAAATGGCAATGGTCCCAAACATTTGTCAAAAGTGTCCGATGTGTCCGCCAAAATGCCATAATCCCCTATTTTGTAAACACTATAACTTTTGCGCAAACCAATCAAACGCTTATTGCAGCCTGAAGATACTAGATCATATGCAAATTGGTCAGTAATAATTTTATGTTCTTTTTGTGGAATGGCATGTGAAATTTTTGTATACATTGCTTTCGGAAACCTCATTAAAGTATAACTAAAGGCAAAACTTTCTTTATTTCATTTTGATAAGAGTGGAGAAGGATTCGAACACTTGTCAGTTTTTATTGCTATCTGTACCTCCATTAAGAAGAGTCACCCTGTCCTTTTTTTCCTGTTTACCATTATTGAAAGTAAAAGAAAATCCCAAATTTTGGGTTGTCTGAAGAATAGTAAAATAGATAGGGAATCTTATAATGAGGACACTAGTTCTGCTGACCTGGGGGGGAAATTACCTTTTGCAGAAATTTTGTCTCCCTTCATGTTATGGCTATGGGACAGCAAGTGAATGGAAATCTCTGCAATGGGACACAGATGGCGAAAAAAAAATTCCGACAGGCGTTATAACTTTCCTTTTCTCTATCCTAATTGAGAAAAAAAGGTTTTGCCAATAGTTCTACTTTAAAAAATTTGCACATTATCTGCCAATTTTTTGTCCTTAAATCTTTGACAGTACATATGTTCTATTAACCCTTTAAAACTGGTCATACAGTGCTAGAATTTTGTTCACAAACGTACGTTTTAGGGACTTTGAGTTTCTAATTAAGGGATCAAATTGGCATTTGTTTACTGTAATGAGAGAGCTCAAAGGAGCAGGATGGGATATTTTTTCACAAATGAATTTTTAATGGTCAATGTGGCTTTCATTCTGTAAACTGCAGTCATTCCAAAATCCAATGTTAAAGTGGTTCTAAAAGGCATAAGAGTTTTTTTTTTTTTTTTGTTTTTTTTTTTTTTTTTTTAAACCCTCATGCATTCTCTGCCTATCAACAGCCATCCCCTAACTACTTGGCTCCTCTTTCTTTTCTAACGCTGTGCCTGAGAGTAGCATTACTGCTCGCTCTCTCCTCACGGGCACAGAGGCAGTAAGTGGAGACATTGCCTCCTGCTGCTCTCAATTGAAGCCTGTGAGGAGGAAGTGGGGGGCAGGGCTGAGCTGTACTGTATGTGTCTATAGAAACACCTAGCCTGGCTCGTGATCGAGCCCACATCTGCCTCCTATAGCAAGGGGCTTGCTATTGGGTCACACACAGAAGAGACCTAAAGATCGTCAGTAGGGGACCCCAGAATAGGTTCAGGCCGCTCTGTACAATACCTTTGCACAAAGCAGGTAAGCATAACTTAAATAACAAATACCATACAGCAATCAATCCAATATTTGGGGATCAATGCGTTTTCTATAAAGTGCAAATATGCATATACACGGCTCAAAAATATTAAAGGAACACTTTTGAATCCGAACTCCTGGGATATTGATCTGGTCAGTAAAGTAGCAGAGGGGGAGGGGTGTATACAGAGGGAGTTGTTAATCAGGGTTGTTAATAGCTGTTGCTGTTAATTGATATTAACAGGTGCACTTGATGGGCAACAATGAGATGACCTCCAAAACAGGAATGGCTTTTCAGGTGGAGGTATTTTTTTATTCTTTTCCCTACTCATCTTTTCCGTGTCTCCCAGCACAGTCCCAAGAGCATGGAGGAGATTCAAGAAGACAAGTAGTTACTCTAGGAGAGCAGGACAGAGCCGTAGAAGGTCCTTAACCCATCAGCAAGACCGGTATCTGCTCCTTTTGTACAAGAAATTAGCATGTCCGCCACTGGTGCCCCATGATTTTCACAGATGAGAGCAGGTTCACCCTGAGCATATGTGACAGACATGAAAGGATCTGGAGAAGCCGCAGAGAACTTTATGCAGCCTGTAACATTGTTCAGCATGACCGGTTTGGTGGTGGGTCAGTGATGGTCTGGGGAGGCATATCCATGGGGGGACGGACAGACCTTTTACAGGCTACACAATGGCACCCTGACTGCCATTAGGTACCGGGGTGAAATCCTTGGACCCATTGTCAGACCCTACGCTGGTGCAGTGGGTCCTGGGTTCCACCTGGTGCACGATAATGCCCGGCCTCATGTGGCAAGAGCATGCAGCCAGTTCCTGGAGGATGAAGAAACTGATACTATTGAATGACCCCCACGCTCACCTGACCTAAAGCCAAAAGAACACCTCTGGGACATTGTTTCGTTCCATCCGGTGCTGCCAGGTTGCACCTCAGTCTGTTCAGGAGCTCAGTGATGCTCTGGTCCAGATCTGGGAGGGAATACCCCAGGGAACCCATCTGTCATCTCATTAGGAGCATGCCTTGATGTTGTCAGGTATGCATTAAAGCACTTGGGGGGCCATACAAACTACTGAGGACCATTTTGAGTTGTTTCAATGAAACTTCAGCAAAATGGACTAGCTTGCTGCCTAATTTTTTCACTTAGATTTTCGTGGTGTCTTTGAATTCAGCCCTCGGTAGGTGGATAATTTTTCATTTCCATCAAATGATGTGCCATCTTTTCATTCCTAACACATTACCCAGTCCATATCCGTATAGAGATCCAGCATCAGATTTTTGGCCGTTGAGATCTGATATGTTTTCAAAGTGTTCCTTTCAATTTTTGAGCAGTGTATTTTGCATATATAGTGATATAAAAATAAAAGATGGAATTTCATTCAAATAACCAAAATGTTCACAAAACGGCCTCTAATCGAGAAGAATTATCTCCTCAGTGACTCTGAAGACATCACGTGGATAAAGTGCTTCTCCATATGACCCAAAGTGCATCCGCAGCGTGCTAAATTCCACCAACACTATGCACTCACCAGAAGCATAAAAAAAAGCCAGCCCATCAGTCTCGCTGATTTCCCACTGGCTCTCCTGAGCCTGATCCTCTTATGATGATCCAAGGAATTTTGGATAGGCCTGTGGACAGTTCTCACCACACAGAGCCCCAGAGGAATGATATATGATGTGCCATTTTATTGTATATTTCAAATTACAAAACTCAATTAGAAACTGTTTTGTGGATGTTTTGGTTATTTGAATGAAATTACACAATTTTTACTTATGTATCCCTATATATTCAAAATGTATGCACAGTTGCACCTTACAGATAACTCTAATTGTTTACTGAATATTGGCTTGAGCGCTGCACAGTTTGTGTTTTATATTTTTGGAGCTTTTCATCCTTTTGTGCTAGCATGCGCAGTGCACTTCCCGCTGTGAATCTGCAAGCTGTCAGCCTTGTGCCCACAGTTGAAACAAAGGAGGAGACAAACGATGGTTCAGATGACCACATTGCTGGCTCCTGGGACAGGCGAGTGTGTATTTAATAAGTCGGCAGCTAAACCTTTTTGTAGCTGCTAACTTTTATTAATAAACACAAAAATGACGAGCTTTTCTCTAAAAAGACTGTAAACTGTTAGAAGTTGACTCTCTTGGCTGCTAGATCTCTACTTGAGTTTTTGGCTCCATTCACCTGACATAACCTTTATGAAACAGTCTTTCATGCTTTGTTTATTTTATATCCGGTGGAATTTAGGAGGAACTTTAATATTCTACATGCTAATGGCGGTGGTTTAGGGAATGGAGACAGGAGATTAGATCTGCCAATTTGGTAATCCTTGAAATAAGGAGCTGGTGAGTGCGACTCATTTACCAGTGTGCCAGTTTTGAGTGTGCAAAGCCTGTTTTACGCAGACTAACCCTTCTATAATGTTCTTCAACAGATGTGGAAAAGTGTCCAGTCCTTGAAGGAAAAAATGGAAGCTATGAGGTTAGATAAGTGTTTATATAAACTTGTGTATTTTGCTGACGTGAAACAAACATTCAATGAAGTCTAAAAAAACAAAACAAAAAAACTAGGCTTCACTGAGCTGGAACAAATCTACATCCAGTTCAGTCTAAGCTCCCAGGATGCACAGTGTTGGTTATACTTACAGATTTATACAGAGATTGTACCTTATCGATAAGGGAGTTATGACCTAAACTTTCTGTTCTCTATCGACTCACTTTATTTGATTGGTTTTGTAGAGTAT
This sequence comes from Rana kukunoris, assembly GCA_029574335.1. Classification (NCBI taxonomy): domain Eukaryota; kingdom Metazoa; phylum Chordata; class Amphibia; order Anura; family Ranidae; genus Rana; species Rana kukunoris. Next base: position 57,998,694 of record CM056054.1, read on the forward strand.
AGGAACTCAACTGTTTTGTGTGTGTGTGTGTTAACAGAACCAGGTAAGTTCTGTCTCGTTTTCATTTTTTATATTTCTTGGCTATTCCAATAGAGAAGCCCCCCTAACTCTGCAGTCTCTGCCAAGTCTCTCTCCTTCAGTACAGGACATTGGCAATATTATCCGTCTTGTGGCAACCTCTTTTTAATTTAAAGTGGTGGTTGTAAGGGATTTTTTAAGAAAATGTAAATAAACGTTATACTTGCCTGCTCTGTGCAACAGTATTGCACAGAACAGCCCAGACAGACCTTTCTTTTCTGGGGTCCCCTGGTGGTGCTCTCTGCTCCTTATTTTTGTGTGCCACTATGACGCTGCTTCCTATAATGGCACACCTGCAGGTTCTTTCCCAAGGTGGGCTGTGTACATCGGTTCATGCTCGCACCATGGCTCCGCGCCACTCCATTCTCTCAGGAATTTGACGGCAGCGGGAGCAAATGGCTCCCACTGCTGTCGCTGAGGAGAGAAAGAGACCAGCATAGCTGCAAAATGACACAGAGCTGCATTAAGAAACGACTCAAGGGGGGGGGGATGCAACTAGTGGGACATTTTTTACCTTAAAGCGATGGTAAACCGCAATGCTTTTTTTTTTTTTTTTTTTTAAACCTGCAAGGTAAAGTTATAATGTGCTAGTAGACAACCCATCAGAATTTGTAACAAAAGTGTCATTTTGTCGCCGCCATCTTGCTACACCCCACACTCCTCCACAGTGAGAAGGCGGCAAGCGCACATCTTGTTGCACCCACCAGAGTCTTGCATTTCACACTTATTTTTAACGGTAAACTCGGCTTGTATAGTGAAATTCAGGATTTAGAAATCAGTCAGACTCTTTACATGTTAAATTATTGAAGCAGAGGTGTTCTGTCAGATTAGCAAACCTGTGAGATCAGCAGGCTTGCCGCTGCTTTTAAAATTCAACATCGAAACGGTCCATCAGGATTTATAAATACTGTATTTCAGTATATAGGCTCCGTTTTCTGTTAAAAATAAGTGTGAAATGCATGATTCCGGTGGATGTAACAAGATGTCCGCTTGCCGCTTTCTCACTGTATCCTTATTGTGGAGGAGTGTGGGGTATATCAAGATGGCGGCGACGAAATGTCGCTTCTGTTACAAATTCTGACGGGTCGCCATATCTGACGAAACGCCAGCAAGGTGCAAGTTTAGGAGGGATTTACTGTACCTATAGGTAAGCCTTGCCTATAAGTAAATATCAACCATGGGAGTTTACTAATGCAGAGAATAAAAATCTCTATGTACTGTATTTTTTTTTTTTTATTATTGTATGTAATCTGATAATTGGAACTGCTTGTGATACCATTGATTTTATGATTTTTCTTTGCTTTGTGTCATTGCCTAAAATATTTCTATAGCCCTGGCTTAAAAAAAGGAGTAAGGAATGAATAACACCCTTCTCAGGTTTGCTTTTATTATCTGTGTCGGCATATTTTTTGAGAATTACTTTTACTTCCTTACACCGCAGAAAGTACCGTAATCGTCCCTAGGATGGGTGGTTTCTCTGTGTGAGTGGTTGCGGCTGCTGATACTTGTGCGGATCCCGCAGCGGCACCACAAATGTGAACCTAGCCTTTGTCCTTGCCTATGTTTTTAGTTGAGGCTGGTGCCAGGACCACTGCCCAGGTTTCCTGTTTCAGGCTGGCTCATTTATCTTGCAGCATCCATTAGAGCCAGCCTTGCATGCAGGGACTGGATTTATATCTCCCTAAACTGTGTGCATCAATAGAAACGCACAGTCCCATAGCCTAAGATGGCAAGGCACTCCACTGCTGCACAGACTTCCTTGAGACTGCTGTCCATGCTTTCCTGTGAGGACTGGGAGTTTACTAATGTGTTAAGCTAGAAAAAACACTGGGATTTTATTACTAGTTTAAACATTTTAAAATAAAATGCATTGGCTTTAGGTAAACTGTAGGCCTCATGTACACTGGGCTCTCTGCCCAGCTTTTCTGGACACCTTTCTCCTGGCAGGAAAAAGGCAACGTAAAAAAAAAACACCCCCTTAGCCCAGGTTCACACTGGGCTGCGGGAATAAAGCTGTGTGAGTTCAGCTGATTTCGCTCCCGCTTGTCAGTCCTGATTTCAGCCGCGATTACAGAGACATCTGTGAAGGTTTCTGCACAGATGTCAATGTAAATCATGGGCCAAAATCGCAAAACATAGTACAGAAACAACTTTTTGAAATGTGGCGTTGCACCGATTTTAGGACGGAGCCATTGCTAAAAAATGTGGCATCGCACCGATTTTAGGACGGAGCCATTGCTAAAAACGGACCGCACGTGTGAAAGGACCCTAAGGGTCCTTTCACACGTGCGGACTGTTCGTCCGTTTTTAGACGTCCGTTTTTTGACCGCAATGCTTTCCTATGGGTCCTTTCACACGCATCCGCTAACGTCCGTCTCCGTTAAGCTCCGATTTTTTGAACGGAAGTAAACCCTATTTTTCTTCCGTCAAAAAAACGGAACGGATGAAAAACGGATGATCTGTTTCATCCGATCCGCTAACGTCTGTTTTTCATCAAAATATGTAATAAAAAAAAAAGTTCTAACCAGAAAAAACGGATGAAAAAACGATCAACTGATGATAAAAAACGGACCTAAAAAACGGTCCGCACGTGTGAAAGGGCCCTTGGAGCAAACCTGTGCTACACTGAGAGCTGCCTGTATGTACCTTTTACATCAGGGGTGCCCAACCTGTGGGCCGGGGGTCACATGTGGCCCGCGGAGCCCTCTGATGTGGCCCACGACCTCCTGCTTTGGGATGGAATAGAATACTGTTATTACTAAAATCAGTGTATATATGGGCAAATCTGTCCTGCAGTGGTTACTGGGCGGCATTAAAACTGATCCACAGGTGCAGAGCAGTTTACCTGCAGTGAGCCATAGACTTCTGTTATTACCTGCGAGTTTGCTAAACTTTCTGAAAATGCACCAAACCTGCAGAATATGAAAGAAGTCTATTGCAAAGTGCAGGAAAGCCAAAGGGACACTGCGTTGCACCCGTGGTGTGGGTAACCTGCAGCACATCAGTGTGAAAGCAGCCATGGTCCCCTTTCACACGTTCAGTCCAACCAATTGGACCCTTCATTCACCTCTAAGTATAAGTGGAAGACATAAACAAACTTATGTCTTACCTCCAATACGATATACTAAAAAGTACTGTGGGCTGCATCAGTGTCCAGTCTGCATATGCAGCGCAGACACCAATGTGCCATCCACCCGCTCCACTCATTGTGGCCCGCGACCGGTTACGAAGTCGCTTAAGTGGCCCTCAATCTTCAAAAGGTTGGGCACCCCTGTTCTACATGCTCACCTGCTACTCTGATCTGTCGCCAGAACCCTGGAAAATGCCTGAAACTTGCTGCTCCTGCTTCGCTGGTTGGTTCCTGGTCTGCCAGGTGCTGGCACACGGGAGCCCTGTGTAAGTTTGATGTTTCAGGAAGTCATAAGGCAGAGGAGCGAGGGGGAATGTAAATATAGATTGCTTATTGTGCATTTTAGGAAGCAAATGTTTAATATGCCAAGTATATAGACGAGGTACAGGCTTGCTTTAGACTATTGTCCAAATGATAAAGCAGTAGTAAATCAAAAAGCAAACGCTTAAGTCTTACTAATTCTTAGATGAGGTCTGCTTGCACTAGTATTCTTTTTTTAGGCTTCCGGTTGTTTTCACCTGGCAGTAACTTTTTTTTTAACTGAACAAGCAGTTCTGCTCATGTAGCAGTTAGGAGGTTGAGACAAACTGTTTTTGTTTATTTCTGTAACTGCTTATGAAGTGTTAGGTGGAGTTTTGGCTTAAATTTGTGCATTAAAAGGGGTTGTAAAGGTTTTTTTATTTTCTAAATGGGTTCCTTTAAGCTAGTGCATCGTTGGTTCACTTCACTTTTCCTTCGATTTCTCTTCTAAATTATTTTATCTTGAGACAGAAAAGAACTGAGACAGAGATTCCCCAGTCCCTTTCTCTGTTGCCTCAACTGCCCTAAAGATGAATGCACAGGAGACCGAGTCTCCTGTTTTAATTCATAAACTGCAGCAAAGCAAACACTGATTTTTTATTTTTTTTTCTATTGAAAAGCCGGTGGCGTGCAAAACACAACCCAAAAACTTCACCCGGTGCAGGAAAAAATGTGCACACACATAAAGAGTGAAACACAAAAAACTGCGACGGGTGCCATCGTCAATGGTCCTTCGAGAAGAACCCAGCTCTGATCCCCCGGGGCGTTAGGGTGTCAGGGAAAAGAGTATAGGAGTCCAAGCAGCCAAAACCACTAGGACCCCACTAAGGCCCATGCAGCCGAAACCACATGGCCTAAGATCCTCGGAGGGACTGCCGAAACAGAACCCTCCTTGGTGAGGCTCCCCCGAAGGGAGACCCCATGAGAGCAGGCGAACTAAGCCAGAAGGCCATGTCCACCTACTCCCAAGACTTTCAGAGCCAGCCCGAGGACCAGCACCCTTACTCGCCACACATAAAGTGCAAAGCACCAAACAAAAAAAATGACAAAACAAGACAAACAGGGGGTAAAATAAAAAAGAAAGTGGGGGGAAAGGAACGTGGGAATGGTGAGTGGAAAGTGGCCACCGTGCAATACGATGGCCGGCCCTCCGGCCAGGAACAAAAATTCCTCTGGTCCTAGCCAAAAGGCTCGGCCCTAGAGGCAGGTGTTAAAAAGGTGTTTGTGGAGATCAGTGACCTAAGGTGCCACACATTGAGTGCCCCCTACAAACACTCAGTGCAATGTATGGCACCCCTGGACTGCCACTCCAGGGGCACTATCTCCACAGGCTTTTCAACGGACCCTTCCCAGCCAGGAAGGTAGTAGAAGAGGTTGGGGAGAGCCCGCCACAGCTGACTACTACCCACAACCCCCATCTCTCCCACCTAATTACATTCGGGAAGTACTACCCGCCTTTCCCCGAAAGGATTAGCAAAGGTTCCCTCGCCGAACTGACTGGGGCAGACGCCACCGAATCCAGGCCAAAAGCCAGGGTCCCGGCCTTTCAGCTTCGACCTCATGCCTCTCTGCCCCGATCAGAAGGCTTTCGCCTCCACACCAACAGGCTTAGCGTCCGCCGACTGTCATCCCTTTCCCCCTCGCTGAGTACCGGGGACAGTCAGCTTAGCACCACCTATTGGCAACTGATAAGAACAGATACTACACTTGATCTTAGCCAAAAGGAACACTGATTCTGTTATGAATGGACCGATTCATGATCACTGACTCTGCTCAAAAGACATTTACCAGCCCCTTCCTCTGCTCTCCATTACGACAGATCGCGGTGAGGTTGCATGTACTGATTTTCCTGTATGGCTATTAGTTAAGCATCTGACAGCCACGGGAGGGAGAAGAAAAGCGGCTGTACACTGCTTCATTAAAGGCATACAGGGAGATCGGTGCCTGTAACTTCCACCACCGCCGCATCAATCACCCCTGACTGTCAACGAATTTGAACATGTGCAGCCCGATCATCATAAGAATAGTATATTCATTACAAAGCTATTTATTCAACTGTGCTGTAGTGGGGCCAGCGCTGGATAGGATAGGAGCGATGGGGCACTGTGCCTCCCAGTGACGCCAGCGATGGGGCACTGTGCCTCCCAGTGACGCCAGCGATGGGGCACTGTGCCTCCCAGTGACGCCAGCGATGGGGCACTGTGCCTCCCAGTGACGCCAGCGATGGGGCACTGTGCCTCCCAGTGACGCCAGCGATGGGGCACTGTGCCTCCCAATGGCTGCAGTCTGGCCCCCCTAAAGTCTAAAAGACAGTAAACTGGCCCTTTTGTTAAGTTTAGAGACCCCTGATAGAGGATGGGAGAAGGGGTGTAGTGGAGGGAATTGGAAGAGAATGAAGAGTAAATGTCCACTTAAAGTTATCCAGTAAATGGTGTCCTCTAAACTCCAAACTTTTTTCATTAATCAAACCTAGTACAATAAACTACGACTGTCTTTTGTTCTGGTAAATAATGGGGCTTTGTGAAATAACAAAGAAGTAAAGTTAAACCTCCTATGTAGATGATGCAATCCACACTAAAAAGCCAGCACAGACATATTCACAGAACACTTTGATGTCAGAAATTGTCTTTTTATCTTTGCTGGTTAGAAGTTTGTGGAAAATTCTTAGCAATGTTGACTACTGTGTCTCATCCTTGTTGGGTAAGATGGTTGACACTTGGGCCAATTATCTGGAAATAGACCTGGCAGGTTCTGGCTGCTGCTGTTTAAAGACGGTGACGATCGCAATGTAGAAAACGTTCTTAAGGACAATCTGTACTGGAATAAAAAAAAAAAAAAAAAAAAGCTGCTGTCGCTTAGAAATATATAAAACGTGTGTGTGTGTATATGTGTATATGTATGTATGTGTGTGTGTATATATATATATATATATATATATATATATATATATTAATCTCTCTATATCTATCTCGCCAAAAATGGTGCAGGATCCTTCTCAAAATGGGTGCACGTTGGAATCGCACAGATTTAAATGGTTCCATAGGCGCAATTGGGGTGCGACTTGTAATGCGATTTTAAACTGTCAAATCGCACTGGCGTAAGCAGTACTAAAAGTCACATCAAATAGAGACATTCTGGAAGGTTAACAAGGTCTTAAAACCAAAAATATATTGAAATTTGCCAATTGGATATGGTGGCTGCATCAGTTTTTCTTTCCTTTTGGTTTTTCTCCCTCTGTTTTCACCTGGTGATCTGGCTAATAACACATCCTCCACTCTGGTTGAAGAAGGACAGGAGGCACAGCAGACCGTAGCATGTTCAGTCTGGGGTGAGGATAGTGTTGAAGTGTATGGGTTTGGCTTTTTTGCAGATTAATACTTGCCTAGGTGGATGCAGCATCGGTCCAATGCTGCGTCTGTCCCCCTGAGCCTCTGCACTGAGCGATCTAACATTGCAGATTGCTCCCTGAGCAGGGAGCTGTAGACTGTCACTTGAGTGCTGAGCTGTAGAAGGGGTGGAGCGGCCGTCTCAGGCTCTCAGCGGCTCTCTGAGAGGCTGAGCCAGGTGTTGGTCCAGGGACCTGGCGGATCCTAACTTCTATTGGTGTGATGACGCGGTACCTGGACTGACTTCTGTGATGTCTGGGCTGAAATCCGCTCTTCTGAAAACGGGTCACAGAAGTGAAGGAATTGCACTCCTGTGAACCACAGGAGTACAGCCGAACAAGCTTTGGTTATACTTGTCATTTTTAAATACACTAAACAAATTGAAGCCTTAAACTGTTTCATTTTCGGTTAAAGCGGAGCTCCACCCAGGATAACAACATTTTACAATGTTGTTTGAAAAAAAAAAAAAAAAAAACCTGAAAAAAAAAAATACTCACCCGAAATAGCTGTTGCTATGCGGAAGTCCGTAATCTGCCTCTTCCTGAACCGCGGTGTGTTTTCTTCTTCTTCTCCTTGTGAATGGGGCGCGCTGCTTTCTGGGAACTGTGTGTGTTCTCAGAGAGCAGCGCGCCCATTCACAAGCCAGCGTAAGACTCACGCAGGCGCAGTAGGAAATGGGCAGTGAAGCCGTACGGCTTCACTGCCTGTTTCCCATAGTGTGAATGGCGGCGCGGGACCCGGAGCGATCGTGGGACCGGCATCGGGGGGGGGGGGGGGGGCTAACTTTACTATTTTTTTTTTTTTTTTTTTTAGCACAAAACTGTTTTTTTTTTTTTTTTAAAACACGCGTTCAAAAAATTACAAAACCTGTCCAAGCTATATTTGTAAATAACGGAAGAGATAAAACTGACTTTTTTTTATTTAGGCAGGTTTTTATCTGGAAGGCTGTTCATTTTACTGAACATTGGAAGAGGATTAATCAGCGCTGGATTAACTCTGTGTGGCAAGACTGGGCACAGATGATAGGAAATCTTATACTCTACATTGTGACATAAAATAAAAATATTTTTTTGGGGTTTACATCCACTTTAAGCAAGCAGACACAGACAGACTACCTATTGGTATGGCATCTCGGTGTTGAAGGATCCACTAGATCTAGAACAGTTTGCGTGCAAGCTGAATTTTGTTGTTCTTTAGGCCAGGGTTTGACAAATTTTGCTTGGAATCTAAGAGAATCTTTCTTGTCGCAATTGCGACCTGGGGCCCGGATTTTGTCGACCCCTGCTTTAGGCAAGTGTTGCGGATTGATTTTGACTGTGATTATTTCCATGAATTTGCATTTTAGAAACCTAGGACCTCCTTTTTTTCTATTCCTAGTATGAGGATCACATGCTCATTTTAAGTTGCATAGAGATAAAAGATTTACAATACATGTGGTTGTGATGTTATCTGCTTTGTATTTTATTTTCCTATTTTATTATTAATATAATAAAAAAGTGTGTGTGTGTGTGTGTGTGTGTGTGTGTGTGTATGTATATGTATATATGTATGTATATATATATATATATATATATATATATATAGTGTTTACTTTGTGTATGTGTACACACAGGAATTCTAACCTATTAGTGTAAGAGCACATGGGTGATTTTTTTTTTTTTTAATAGAAAAGTGATTTTTAGTTGCTCAGTTCCTGATCAATTACTAAGGACCATGGGAGCAAGGCAGGCTGGGACTGGAACCGTCAGTGCAACACTGTTTGTATGTTTACTGCAAATGACGTGATCCCACCGTTCTCTGAACGTGTGCGATTATTAGCTACTACAAACTACTAAATCCACATGGAAATTGGGAGCCTGGAGCAGCATTTTCTCCAGGAAATGTAATTATTGTAGGCCTTCTACTGTTCATTCCAGCAACACGCTTGGAATAGATTTTGTTACATTTCTCACAAGTCAATTTGACGTTGCTCTTTCTTTTATGAATGTAGATAATTTAAGTTATTTTTATTTTTATTGCCGAGTGCAAGTCATGATCCTTGGTGTCCTGACGCTACAAAAGTATGAGTTGTATAATTACTAATGCATGTGGTTTCTAGCCATACTGTTTGTATATCTTTGTACACATGTACTGGGGAAAGCCGCGTACATTTGTAGCCCCAGGCTGAGCGTTTAAAACAATGGAAGAGCTTCATGAGAAGAACTCCATATATAGGAAGTCTGCATCTGCTGGTGAGTACCAGGTGTGCTGTCTGAGAAGCCCGTTCCTGGAGAACATTGCCAGAAACATTACTCGTCTTATTTGGAAAAAATAGTGCTGTAGCACATGATCTTCTCTTTTTTTTTTTTTTTTTTTGTGTGGAATTATTTAAGATCCAAAGTCTAATGTATATTTAACATGTCAAGTCACCAACATCCCAGTCCTCATTTCAGACTAGGTAAATAAATTCATTGAACATGGCACCTTCATAACATATGGAAATAATTTGGAATGGCACTCCAACGCACCCCTTCCACCATCTTTATGTAGAGCAACAATTCTTCTTTTCAGATCCTCAGAGTTCTCTACCATGAGGTGCCATGTTGAACTTCCAGTGACCATATTTTATTGCACTGACGAATATTGTACCACGTATATAGCATCCCTTTGCTGGGATCCTTCTCTTCATCTTATGTTTGATGTAACTATCACACTGTTGCACTTATCTGTTGTAATTACTTTTCTATCAAAAACTTTGTAAAAGCACTTCCAGTGACCAGCATGAGCGGGCGGCAGCGATGACATCCAATTTTTTTTTTTTTTTTTTTTTTTTAACACCTGCAAGGCAAAAGCCATAATGAGCTAATATGCACCGCATATGGGCTCATTATGAAATACTTACCTCGGAACGAGGTGAGAGGAACTTACCTGGTCCATGCCAAGCGAGATGTCATCTTGCCTGGCGTGGCTTCCGAGTATTGCCGCTCCACCGCTGTGATTGGCTGGAGCGGCGATGTCCTCCAGCGCGTGCACGCGGGATTTTTCAATTCGGCAAGGTCAGGCGGCTGCCGGTCCTTTAGCCGAGGATCCCCCCTGCGCCGCTGCAATCAGCGACGCATTGTGAGGGGAAGATCTCCTAAACCGTACAGGTTTAGGAAATATTCTCTATACCTACAGGTAAGCCTTATTATAGGCTTACCTGTAGGTAAAAATGAAAAAGTGGGATATACAACCAATTTAAGATTAAACTTTTAGGGTTGTGGGGATCTAAAACCATCCCCCTAATCTATTACATATGGAACGGGGGGTGAGCAGGAACACATGCTTTAGATCTTCAAGTTCTGTGTATTGGAAGGGCTGTCTCACTGCTAAGGATCCTGGAAAGGGATATGTTTTTTTGTTTTTTATCCTGAGGGTTTGAGCATGCTATGATCAACTAAATTCTTGACAAGAAGTCACAATCTAGCTAAATTCTATAAAGGAATAAAATGGTATGTGTATAATGTATGCTTTCAGCAAAATAAGAAAAAAAAATGCCTGGATGAATTTTTAATTTTTTTTTTAATGTACTTTTTTTTAATTTTTTTGTAATTTACAAGAGTAGCTTCCAGTTGTGGCTTCATCGTCACTTAGGCTGCTTTCAGCGGTCCGCCAGCTAAGCGGGAGATCTCTCCACAGATCTCCGCTGATTCGGCGGATGACAAGTCCCTCTCTTCTCACTAAGCAGGGAGGGGCTTGTCCAGCGCCACTGTCTCCTATGGGGAGATCGGATGAAAACAAACAGCATGTCTGTTTTCATCCGCTTTGCCACGGACGGATGGGGACGTATCGCCACCCGTCTTAAATATAAATATTTATCTATCATACACCTTAGAGAATAAAATGACGGCGTTTGCAATTAGGGTTGTCCCGATACCTCTTTTTTAGGACCGAGTACAAGTACCGATACTTTTTTTCAAGTAGTCGCCGATACTGAATACCGATACTTTTTTTTTAAATGTCCCCCTCAAATGCAGCCATGTCCCCCTCAAATGCAGCCATGTCACCCCTACCTAGCCACCGCCGCCCGAGGAACATCACAGCATTCATTTGAATAGCTGTAGTGTTCCCGCCCGCATACACTCCCCCTTGCTCGGGATTGGACAGATCACGATCACCCATCCAATCCCGAGCAAGGGAAGTGTCTATGTGGGCGGGAAGACTACAGCTATTCAAATGAATGCTGTGATGTTCCCGCACGATGTTTAACCCGTGCGGCAGCGGGTTTCGATGCGGCGGTGGCGATCGGTGGCAGCGGAGGGGGGGGGGGAAGTATTCTATTCTGGTATCGGGTGTATTTGCGGGAGTACAAGTACTCCCGCAAATACTCGGTATCGGTACCGATACTGGTATCGGTATCGGGACAACCCTAGTTGCAATACGTTGTCACACTGGTCTTACAATCGCACTTTTTTGGGAAAAAGTAAAACGGTAAAGTTGGCCCAATTTTTTTTATTTATTTTTTTATATATTGGGAAAGATAGTGTTACACCGAGTAAATTGATACCCAACATGTCATGCTTCCAAATTGCGCCCGCTCATGGAATGGCAACAAACTTTGACACTTAAAAATCTCCACAGGCGACATTTAAAAATGTCTACAGGCTACCAGTTTTGAGGTCTTTTGCTGGAATTATTTCTCTTGCTCTAAAATGCGGCGATACCTCGTGTGGTTTGAACACCGTATACTTATGCGGGCACGACTTGCGTATGCGTTTTACTTCTGCGAGCATGGATGGACGGGGCTTTTTTTTTATTTTATTTTTTATTTATTTTTTACACTGTCCCTTTTATTAAAAGAAAAAAATATTTTTGGATCAGTTTTTTTATTCCTGTTACAAGGAGGCATAAAACTGGTTAAAAAAAGTTTTGTATATGGGCAGGCTAGTGATATAGAAGTTAATCGACTGTTGTACATCCAGCCTGTCAAGATTTTCCTGATGAAGCAGTGCTGCTGGCTATAGCCAGTGGCACTGATCATTTAAGGCTCCCTGCCATCAGAACACAATGGCACATCAGGAGGATTCCTCTATTCACAGTACTGTCTCCTTTTTTTTTTTTTTTTTTTTTTTTTTTTTTTTTGTACAAAAGCTTGATATAAAACCTTATTTCATACCGAATTTAAGGAAACCTACTGCTGCTGACCTAAAGTCCTAGGTCCATAAATGAGGCATCTCCAGTGCTGACCTACCTGCTAGAATTATTGGAGCATCCCAAGATCCTCAAGACCTGTTGTATAAATCTCAAACACAACTTCTGTGGTCAAGCTCTGGCATTCTTGCTCTTATATTTCTGCATCATCCTTTTGGCCAGTAAGGCCTTATTCACACTTCAGTCCTGTCAAAACTGACAGGCGGACCTGAACGGTCGCTCCATACTTCTCTATGGAGCGTCGGATGTCAGCGGAGACATGTCCGCTAACATCAGACCTGATCCGATCCGCTAAAAACAGATGTATGGGGGGATACATCCCCATCCGTCCATGCGGATCGGGTAAGATCTGATGAAAACGGACATGCTGTCTGTTTTCATCAGATCGCTCCATAGCAGACAGCGGTGCCGTCGGCTCAACGGAGATCTGCGGACTGATCTCCCGCTGAGCTGGCGAACTCTGTCGGCACGGACTGGGACGGAGTCCGCCATGTGTGAATGAGGCCTAAGGCTACCAATTAAAGGGGTTGTAAAGGCTTTCTCCCTAGTGTGGAGAGACTCTTGAGGGGGCGAGCAGGAGGGTCAGGACACTCTCTTCTCTGGAGATAAAGGAGCTGTGTGTAGGTGGGCGTCCTGACACTTTTTCTCGCCCCCTCCCCCCTCAAGAGACTTTCTCCACATGAGGAAGAAAGCCTCGCATTACGGTGTGTAGTTAGACAGAAGAACAGGAAGTGAGCATTTCTCAGAAGAAATCAGGACATTTAAAAGCAAAATTGAAGGATTAGGTAAGTGAAGGAGGGCTGCACTAAGGTAATGGAAGCTATTTGAGGATTTTTTTTTTTCCTTTACAGCCCCATTAAATTTGTTGGCCAGGAGGGAGCTGTGGTGGCTCAACGTGATTGGCACTGCGTTAACAAGTCATTCACCTCTGCAGCCAAGGGTTCGGATCCCGGTCTCGGCTACATGTGAATTAAGTTTGGTGGTCTCAGCCCGGCTCCCGGTGGGTGTGCTATGCAAGGTACGCCTGTGCTTAGTACGCCCACCCCCCCCCCCCCCCAAAAACCACCACACTTGCACGCACACAAAATTGGTTTAAAAAAAAAACACACGCACTTTAGCCATGCGGTCTCTTAAAATAAAGAGAGGCGAAGGACCTACGGGGCTGGGTGGGCTAGGCCCCCTCACTCCCTCATAGGGGGAGTCCCTCTGCCCCATTGGGGTCCCGTTGGGCCCCAGTTGGGCTCCCAAGAGGAGCAGGTAGGGCGGGGTGAGTGGGAGGCCCCCCTTCACACCCGCCATTGCCACCAGGGGCATGGAGAAGGATGGCGAATGCCTCTGGGGGGAGGGTCTGCCTACTCCCAACTCCTGCAGTCCGGCTCCCTCTCTCGAGTTCACGCACAAAAAAATACACTTTAAAAAAAAAAAAAAAAAAAAAAAAATTTGTTGGCCAGTAGGGTGGGTGGAAGAAGGTGGGCCAAAAGTTGACCAGGGATATTTTGGTATATATTTGCATTGTTTTGGGATGTCGGGGTGTTCTAAAGATAATGAGGATGCGAGAGTCTGCTTTTCTGGTACAGATCTTGGGGCTCCTACTTCTGGCCGCCCTGCCTAGAGAGTGACTGAGTTGGAATGTGTGTGCAGCCAGTAAACAATGCCTGAAATTCTCTTGTCCTTGTTCCAGGTCAGTGACTCACCTTGTTGGGAAGGCGGGATTACAATGTCACTCCAGAGCGTGCACCTTATTACATACAACGCATGCAGTGACAGCTCTCTTATTACTATCATTACATGTGTACTTTTAAGATTTTCTAAATCCTCAACTACTGTTTTTCAAGTTGGCATTTATTTTGAACCATAGTGCCTCTTAAACTAGTTCTAAAGCGTGGACATTTTTTACCTTCATGAATTCCCTGCATCAAGTTTAGAGAGGAAGTAAAACCTAAAAAAAAAGCACCCTGCAAGACAGACATAATGAGCTAGTATGCATAGCATTATGTAGTACTTGCCTCCGATCGAAGCCTCCGCAGTGGTCCACATCTCCCCCCCCCAGCCGCCGACATGTCATCCCGGACTTGCTTCCAGTTATTGCGGCTCCAGCGTTGTGATTGGCAAGAGCCATAATGACGTCACTCCTGTGCATCCGCGCGGCAGCCACCATTGATGGCATGAAGACTGGTGCCATTGCTTCAGTTTGCCCCTGTGCGCATGTGCCGATGACTTTGGCACATGCACATACGGGATCCTAAACCGTGCAAGTTTAGGAGATATCCTGGGTAGCTACAGGAAAGCCTTAATATAGGCTTACCTGTAGCATAAAGTAAAAAAAGGGGTTTACAACCACTTTAAATGTCCCTGTGTTTGTACAGAGCAGAGAGTGAGGGGTGGGGCTGAGCGGCAGTGTGTGTCTATAGACATACACAGCCCACTTTGGTATGGATCCTGCAGGTATACTACCATAGGAAGCGGCTTCCTGTGGTGACACGCCAAGAAGAGGAGGTACCTGGAATGCTGGTGGAGTACCCCAGAAGAGGAGGTTCACCGTCACTTTTTTACAAACCCTTTTACATGTGCACTTGTGAGTGAGAATGGTTGGTTTAAAAATTTCAGCCATTATCACATTAGTGGTGCGCCAGAGTTATATTATTTGTACCCCCTAGATAACTTTTGCTCCAGTCTATTTGAATCCATCAGATCTGATGGCTGGTGCATTTAAAGAGAATCTATCATGGAGCAAAAAATTGATACCGGTAAGAGGATCTGAAACTTGGAAGCTGTGCTGTAATGCACAAGCAGAGGCACAGGGTACCCACCCGATGACTGGTGATCTGAGGACTCATGAGGTAATGTTCAGTAAGAAGCAGGAGAGAAGGAAGCGCAGGTTTACAGTATGGATGAAGCAGAAGTAGGGAGATGCATGTCTACAGGTCCTCAGGTACAGCAAGGTTCCCCTCCAACATGGATAACGATGAGCAGCAAAGCAGTTAGAGGCAGCAGTGCCTTAGATCAAGGGTATCAAACTCCAATTTAAATTTTTAGCATTATGATTGCCCTCAAAAGGGCCGGTTGTATCTATAAGATTAGATGTCCAGCACATCCTTGCATTAGATGTCAAGAGCCATCCCACCATCAGAAGTTGAGTCCCCCACTCTCTCTTACATCACAGTGCACCCCCCTTACCTTATGCTGCTGCTGGGAAGAAGCTGGATGCATTGCTTGAACTTCGAAAGTAAGGGTCTGATGGAGGACCAGATGAGGGCTGGAGCTCTCCTGCAGCTTCAAGAGAGGTGCGAAGGCCACATGAAATGGCCTGGAGGGCCGGATTCGGCCTGCAGGCCTTGTGTTTGACACCTGTGCCTTAGATGATCTCACATTGCAGATTTACTGCTGATACGTAGTCACGTTTTGTGCACATGTCGGGCAGTTTTCAAGAAATCTATTCTTATAAGATGGCAAATCTTCACCTAATTGAATTCAGATCCACTTAAACTCTGAAGTAGCCATTTTGGGGCTTAAATTGTTCCTTTCCTCTTTGCTCCAGAACTAGTTTGCAGCCAACGTGTAAGGAGCGGACTGCTCCCACCAGGATCCAGTGACATTTTGCCTATGACCATATTCTGGATGATACCAGAATGAATTTTGCATGCAGTATGAGTGAGACTTCTTACTCGACTTCTCCAGTAAGCAGAGAAAATAAAGCTGGAAACCCCATTGGGAAGAATGTCATACCTTGACATGGAAAATGGGCATTAAAATGGATTGCTAGCAGAAATAGTTTTAGAAGACTAATTTACTGACCACTTCGCCAGTTATCCCATGAATAATTTTTAAATAATAAAAATTCAATTAAAAATATATTTTTCCATGAAATAATAAAAAAAAAAAAACGTTTAGATTTTGCAAGGCTCAGAATTACTGGAAACGTACAGACTTGTCCCTTCTGTGATTGCATACAGAGAAGCCCCTTCCCCTCGCCTGCAGAATCTGGTGCCAAATGTCTTGCAACCAGATTCTGTAAAAGACATTTGCAGATTCCTGTTGATCCTTCTGAGGTCATCTTGGAAATCTGGCATCCATCTCGAGATGAAAAGAAAGTTCTGTTACCTACTAGAACTATTTTGCAATTTAAATGGCTTTTGACATGAAATTCAGATGTTTATATAAAAAAATAGGCACATAAAACCTAGTTGCTCAACAGTTTCAGGAATGAAAGCCACAGTTGAAGGTTGACGGAAATACCAAGACCAGGTTTTGAAATGTGTTGTGCTCTATAAATACCTGAAATTACTTTTATTTAGCATTTACAAGCTCTATGTAGTCACACGTTCCTATGAACACACAAGGAAGTCACCATTGTATGTCTGCAAGATTAGCTCTTATCTTGGTGCGTGCAAACTAGAGCACCTTGTGTCCTTCGTAATAACATTGTGTGGGTTCATATTTGGGGTCTAACTTGGTGATATCACAGCAGCAGACTTCAAAAAAAAAAAAAAAAATGGATCAGCTGTCCAATGGCTATTGGCAGTGTCTCTTGGGTATCTTATGGGCAAAACGCACACTTTCTCCATAGGCGACATTTTAAAAATTCTACAGGTTGCATGTTTTAAGTTAGGAGGTCTAGGGCTAGAATTATTGCTCTTGCTCTACCGAACGTGTGGTTTGAACACCTTTTTCATATGCAAGGGCTGTTTACCTTTGCGTTTTAATTCTGCACGCAAGCTCGGGACAGGTGCTTTTAAAAAAAGGAGAATTTTTCTCATTTTATTTTACTTTTTTTATTTTTACACTGTTCTTTTTAAAGTGTCACTTTTATTCCTATTACAAGGAATGTAAACCTCCATTGTAATAGGGGGAAAAAAAATCATAACAGGACCTCCTTTAAAGCGGATGTTCACCCAAATAACATTTATATCGGACCCAGATAACATTCCTCCTCAGCATAGAAACGCCTACTCCCGCGGGGGGAAAGTACCCGGAAGCCGGATTGCAAATATAGATTAGAAGGTATGTACAGCCTAAAAAATAAAAAAAATTGCAGACGGTACATGTAGGAAGTATAAAGAAGTTGGTCTGATATAGATGTTGTTTGGGTGAACCTCCGCTTTAAATATAAGATCTGGGGTCAAAAAGACCTTAGATCTCATATTTACACAAAAAAGTAATAATAAAAAAAGGTCCTTTTTAAGAGCTATGGGGGGAAGTGACGTTTTGACATCGCTTTTGCCCCCTGCAATGGTATTGAGATGGGTGGGGGCCATCTTCCCCCTCACTCATCTCCATTCCAAGCACAGAAGAGGATCTGTAGGTAAGCGGTGAAGGGCACCGGAGAGGGGCCTCTATCCCGTCGCTGATAAAAGTGATCTTGCTGTGAATCCGCCACAGTGACCACTTTTATCTGAAAGAGGACTGCTCCCTGAAGAAGATACTGAGGTTATAGTAGCTAACTGCTGCCATAACATAGATATCCCTCTTCAAAGTGCCGACGTATATATCGTCTTGAGCCGGTCCGTAAGTGGTTAATAATAATTCCCGTTGTTTGTTGAATTTACATGCGCAGCCTGTAAAGGAAAGCTGTACATTATTTTTCCTTTTTTTTTTTTTTTTCTTTGAGTTTTTTTTTTTTTTCTTTGAGTTTTTTTCTTCCAGGCTTTGTGTCTCTGGATATTCTGCAAGAGGAAGAGAAAAAAGCTCCTATTTGACTATATTGCAAATGTGTGGCATATGTAATGGCAAGTGAAAACCTACTTTGCATACTGGAAGAACGATTTTGTTTTTCTAGGTGCTCATTGGCAGCTCTTTTTCATCTTCTTAAAGTGATACTAAAGTATCTGCTCTGTGCAGTGGTTTTACACAGGGCAGCCCAAATCCTCCTCTTCTTGGGTCTCTTAGGTGCGGGTTGCTATGTTGGCAGCCGAGCTGCAGCTCCATGTGGCCATTCAGAGACGGAGCTGCTTCTAGGCCCCCGCCCCCCCCCCTCTCTCTCTCTCCATTGGCTCACTGATTTGACAGCAGCGGCAGCCAATGGAGCTCTGCTGCTGTCTTAGCCAATCAGGAGGGAGAGTCCCGGGCAGCAGAGTCTCTCCTGTAACATTGATAGAGCGGCTCAGGTAAGTCATAGAGGGGCTGAGTTTATGCATAGAATGCTTGTCTTTACAACCAGTTTAACAAAGAATGTGCTGTACTTAGAATGCAGTAGTCAAGAGTAAGAAATGTAAAACAATGAGGGGAATTTATCAAAACTGGTACAGTCAGCATTTGGAATAGCTGCACATGGCAAACAATAGGCTTCTGTCTTCAGATTGTTCAGCTTTAAAAATGAAAGCTATGATCTGATTGGTTGCCATGCATGACTGTTCCAAATTCTGTCTGCTCTATTTTCGATAAATTCCCCTAAGGGCTCATTGAGACAGGCGCTGAGACACATTTTGCTGCATCTGCATCCACCAGAGAGCTTCACCTATAGATTTGGGTGCACAGATTGGAATGCAGACCCCCCCCCCCCCCCCTTCTTTAAAGCCTCCCCTTCTTTGGGATGCCTCGCGCAGGAAAGATGCAGGCTGTTTGGGCACTAGGCAGAACTATTAGGGAGACCTGCCTGTCCATTACACTTGATCGGGCAGCATTTCCCAGTACAGGTGGGGGTGGCGCCCCGTGAATACCCCCCCCACCCAGCTTCGGCCCTGTGCATCGCATACTAGCACATTATGTTAAACTTGCTTTAAAACAAAGCCCTTCCAGCGCCGAGATGTCAGAGCTGCAGGGGCTCCCATCCCCATCTTCACCCGCCTTCCTTCAGTGTTCGCAGACTCGGCTGTGATTGGCCAGGACCACGATGACATCGGTTCCATACATGTGTGCAGAAGCTGCAGTTTGCAGCACAGGGCTCTGAAGGAACATCAGTAGTGGTAGTTCATTTAGAGTGCATGTGCAAGTAAAGTCAACGGCTGCATGTAAATTAAATATCTTCTAAACAGTGTAGGTTTAGGAGATATTTGCATTACCTAATAGGTAAGCCTTATTATAGGCTGATCGATAGGTAAAAGTCCGAGATGGGAGTTTGTTCCCACTTTAACCGCTTGTCCACTGGGCCTATTTTGGTACTTCTCTCCTTCATGTAAAAATCACAATTTTTTTGCTAGAAAATTTATTATATATAATAAAATAAATAATTTTAAATATAAATAATGACTTTAAGCATCTGGGGTCAAAGGTCCTGACACAAACCGCAGAGAACATTCTATATGAGATGAGGGACAGAGAGAGAACTTTTCACCGCTTTGATCGTTCTTATCGTGCACAGAATCGGCGGCCGAAGACGGCCATATCTGATGCCTGTAGCTGCAGGCATTCAGATTTCCCTGCACAAAGTCGAGGACGTCATATGACGTCCTCCCGTGGACAAGTGGTTAACGATAAACATTACCCATATGTGGAATACAGACCAATGAGGATGGGTTCATACAATATATGTAAATGATAGATGAAGCTTTTCATTGTGACTGGACTTCTCTTGTTTGGCAGCCGTCTGTCTTTAAACAGTTGTATTTACGGTGACAGCAGCACAGTACCTGGAAATCGGCAGAGATGGAAGAAATCTGCACCCTGCATCTCTGCCATTGGTCAGGTAACTGCAGGAAAACCTCTTTACCAGCAATAGAACAGCATGTTTTATTTATAAAGCAGAGTAACACCTGTCTGGTTCGTTTATTTTTCCAACGCCCTGAAAAGTGTGTTTTATGAGAGTTTGAAGTTACTTTCCATTCTCCAACGTTTACGGCACATTTGTGACTCAGAGCGGTCCTGGGAAAATGTTTCGCTTGGGACAGGACAGGGGTTGAAATGTCCTCTCTCTCTCTCTCTGTCCCTCATTTCATATAGATGTTCTCTGCGGTTTGTGTCAGGACCTTTGACCCCAGATGCTTAAGGCTTGTGTAAATAGCTAAAGGCTGGAGCAAAAAGGGGCTTTTGTACGAGTTATTTAAATATGGGAGTTGTACAAATATTCAGGGAATGGAAGAATAAAGATCGCCCTGTAGTCTGAAAAAGGGAAGTTGTTGACTTATTGAGTAGATATTAGATTTGTTTAGTGGCCTTTTATACGTTTTAAGGTTTGAGCTTTTAAAAGTGAAAGTAGCTGAATGTTTAGGAAAATAGAAGGTTTGTGCATGTGCCAATGAATGTAGCTGTACTTCTTTTTGGAGTTTGTAAAGAAGTAGACTGCTTGATAACACTGGCGGAAGACCTCCTGTAGAACTACAAAATCAGTTGTTGGTTGTCGACTTTGATAATTTTAATTAACTTGAATAAGATCATTCATACTGATCTGCTGCCCGGGATCCAAAGGTACCTCATCTGTACAATTGTGCGCCCAATGGTGAAGTTGTTAGGCCGCGTACACACGACTAAATAAATCCGATCAAATCGGTCTGACAGACCATTTTGATCGGATTTGTCTCCTGGGATATGTTGGTTTGATCATGTACACACGATCAAACCAAAATCCCCGCCGGCAGACAGAGCGGTGACGTGGCGGTGACGTTGACGCCGCCACGTCACCGAACCAGGAAGTAAAATACTTTCACGCATTCGTCAAATCCATTCGACGCATGTGCAGACAGATATGTCCGCTGGTTAGTGTACTAACCAGCGGACATGTCGGACGGATGGGTTTCCAGCAGACAGATTTTAAAGCATTCTTTAAAATTTGTCTGCTGGAAAAACCTGTCTGCTCGCCCGTACACACGATCGAATTTGTCTGCTGAAACGGTCCGTCGGACCGGTTTCAGCAGATAAATTTGATCGTGTGTACGCGGCCTTAGTGGTTATAGAGCAAATGCATGGCTAGTCAAGGGAAGGGGGATCTCCGAATGATACATTCAAGGTAGCCCTATTCCAGAAAAGCATTTTAAAATCTCGTCTCTGTCCTCCCCCAACAATAACGGAAGTAGTATTTTATCCTCCAACTACGCATCCAGACTCTTAAGGCCTTATCAACATGGGCACCGAGGCCCACACACCATGAATCCACCAATTGCTTGCAAGACTCAATCTTCCAGATATTGCGTGCAGTCAGCCCATATAAATTAATAGAGACCCAGCAGGGCAGGAAATGCCTCTGCCACTTATATTTGGCTTTCTAGCCGAATTGCTCATGTGGGTTTGGAGTCTAGTTAAAAACACACCTGAGCTCATCCTTGGGCTGCATTCACATCTAGGCGACAAGTAAACGCCGCGTACGCGGCTTTACTTGCCGCGATTCGATAATTTTTTATTTTTATTTTTTTTTAACAAATTCTCTCCATTGATGTCTATGGCCGAACGCCAATGTCGCCTGAAAAAAAGGGTCCGGGACTTTTTTGCAGGCGTACAGCGTTTCAGAGATGTAAACCATCTCTATAGACATCAATGGAAATTCGCCCCTCCAGCGGCACGAGAGGCAACTTGCAAAATGACTTCTGTATTAAAGTCCATGCAAGTCGCCCCCAAAGTACAGGTACTACTCGCTTAACGACCGACCTGTTTATCGACCGCTCGCACTTACGACCATCTCACCGACGGTACGAGCTAAAACTTGTTTACGTGCTAAAACATGGTAGCGGCAGCCCTGCGTCTCAAAGTCATTCATGGCTGATATACTGTACACGTACTACACTATTCTGAGGTCCGGTACTGCTGGTTTCATGGTCAGTATTCACATTTCAGCAGTAAATTATTTTTGCAAAAGAATGCAAGGATGCAAAGAAAAAAACGTTATAAACGGCTATACTGTACTGTATACAGTCCAGGATCTCTCTCAGGCCCACACAATACAGCACAGTAGTGTGACAATATACAGTACTATACAGATATACTGTAGTACATTACTGTATGTACAGTACAGTGTAACTATTTATAAAGCTTTTTCTTCAAGCATACAAGTTGTGTGTGTGATCTGGGTGCAGTACATGCAATTCCTCACTTAACGACCAATTCGCTTAATGACCAAGTCGTTGAAACGGAACTCGGTCGTTAAGCGAGGAGTACCTGTAGTACAGGAACCTTTTTCTAAGTCGGAGCGACTTGCGTCGCTCCTATTAGAACGGTTCCATTGAATACAGCGGACTGCGACTTGTCAGGTGGCTGAGTCGCCTGACAGGTCGCCCCGGCTCTAAATGGAAAATGAATGCAGCTATTGCATTTTAAGAGGAACTTTGCCTAGGCAGGAATGGTAATGGGAGGGAGCAGGGAGCTAAAGTGGATGAAGGATTGCTTGAATTACTAGTAGTAGTAACACATTACATTTTTGTTCTAAGTTCTTCTTTTAAGTGCATGAAACTCTGGGTACTTTGGTACTTTCCCCAACAACCAGATGGACAGCGCTCAATGGATAAGATGATATCGTGAGAAGAGCCACAAGAGTCGGTCGTAACATAGATAAGATAATTGTTCATTCCTCGATGAGCAACAAAAAGTACGTATTAGGCCCCTTTCACACTGGGGCGTTTTTCAGGCGGTACAGCCCTAAAAATAGCGCTGCTATACCGCCTGAAAAAATCGTGCCCTGTATTCTTCAATGTGAAAGCCCGAAGGCTTTCACACTGAAGCGGTGCGCTAGCAGGACCACTCCAAAAGTCCCGCTAGCCACATCTTTTGGAGCGGTATAGGAGCGGGGTGTTTACCGCTCCTGTCCATTGAAATCAATGGGAAACTGCGGTAATACCGCCCGCAATGCGCCTCTGCAGAGGCGCATTGCGGGCGGTATTAACCCCTTTTACGCCTGCCAGCAGGGGTTAATACCGCACCGCTAGCGGCCAAATATCGCAGTAAATACGACGGTATAGCAGAGCTAAAAATCGCGCTGCTATACTGCCACCGCACCTCCACTGCCCCATGTGAAAGGGGCCTTAAAGATTAAAATGAGAATGAAACTGGCAACTATATCATGCTGGTTCGCATGGGGTTTTTGAGGAGTTATCCTCCAGCAGACTAGCTGATGTGGCACAGAGAGACACCAGTATCCATGCTGTGGAGATGAAAGCCTGGTCCGAGGAAGGGATGGGTTGCCTGAGAGCACAGGCGCGTGTGGGAGATGTGGCTGCCAATTGCTGCAGGATGGTGTAAGCTGTCCGAGAGAGGTGCCTGAGGGATCGAGCCTCTCTGCCTGAGGAGATGCAGCAAGCCAAGTCGAGAGTTTGGCGTGTCTGGATGACGTGACTACTCGGGAGTAAGGACAGATGCCTGTAACCAGCGTGGAACACAGGCTCGTCTTTTGCCAGCAACGTTTGAAACTGGGGCAGATGTTCACATTCCAGCAGGACAACGACCCTAAACATACATCTAGAACTACAATGTAATGGCTTAGATCAAAGTATATTTATGTTTTGGCATGGCCCAGTCAAAGTCCACACCTAAATCCAATTGAGAATCTGTGGCAAGACTTAAAAATTGCGGTTCAGATGCTCTCCATTCAATCTGATGGGGTTTAAGCTATTTTGCAAAAAAAAAGAGACAAAAATCTCACTCTAGATGTGCAACAATGTCTCTGATGGAGACATACCTAAAAAGAATTGCAGCTGCAATTGCATCAAAAGGTTTTAACCAAATGTATTGGCTTGTACCGTATGGCTGTTATGAACACATTTCCTTTCACTTTATCTCTTTATAAACCAGCCCATTGGTTTGTCAGTCTTCAGCTCCATGGCAGTGAAAACTGTAAGTTTGTCATACTTCTGTTGTGATATTTGGATCTGATCCAGACAAAAGTACTGTAAAAACCTTGCAGGTATAATCTGTGTGTGTGTGAGAGTATGAGAACCAAAGAAAGGCCTGAACAATAAGGAGTAAGCAGTAAGTTATTTGAATAGTTCTCTAGGTGTAACTACAATAAACCCTTCGATGTGTGAGTGGGCCATGAGTTTATCTTGAAGTTGTAAAGATGCCAAAGATATGGAGGAAAAAATAAATGTGCCAGCAGTTTCCCAAGTGTTTAGTAATCTTCCTGGACACTCATTTACCCATTATATATATATATATATATATATATATATATATATATATAGTGCAGCGCAAACCATGTAAAATATATTATATAATAAGAATATAATAAGAAAATTGGTAAAGTCCAAACAATTCGTGACAAAAGGAGAAAAACTTCTGTAGAACATTCAGTGAGATGAATGATTGAATGAAGATCTTCACCACGTGAGAGAAAGCTAGGGTAGCAGGTATTGAAACTTATCCCTCCACCAGTGTAGATGGCTACTCTCACCTTAGGTTAAGACCACTGGGTTAGCAGATGGTCATTAGAGCATTAGGAAAACAGGATGTGAAGTAGGTCTCCTATTGATGGTCTCAGCATGGATACCGGAGCAAGGGGACATGGAAGAAAAAACAACCATCTAAGAGCTTCCGCTTGATCACTGCTTTAATCAAATAGGCATTTGACAGGCTACTCACATTTCTTCAGATGTAAACAGGCATGTACATATATGTAACACAGCTCACGGAGTTCACCAGGAATGACACCGAGCGACGTGTAGGCTCCAAAAACCCCTGGACACGTTGCGTGAAAACACTTCCTCAGTAGGTCCACTCCACCCTGCTGAGGAAGTGTTTTCACGCAACGCGTCCAGGGTTTTTTGGAGCCTACACGTCGCTCAGTGTCATTCCTGGTGAAGTCCGTGAGCTGTGTTGCATATATGTACATGCCTGTTTACATCTGAAGAAATGTGAGTAGCCTGTCAAATGCCTATTTGATTAAAACAGTGATCAAGCGGAAGCTCTTAGATGGTTGTTTTTTCTTCCATGTCCCCTTGCTCCGGTATCCATGCTGAGACCATCAATAGGAGACCTACTTCACATCCTGTTTTCCTAATGCTCTAATGACCATCTGCTAACCCAGTGGTCTTAACCTCAGGTGAGAGTAGCCATCTACACTGGTGGAGGGATAAGTTTCAATACCTGCTACCCTAGCTTTCTCTCACGTGGTGAAGATCTTCATTCAATCATTCATCTCACTGAATGTTCTACAGAAGTTTTTCTCCTTTTGTCACGAATTGTTTGGGCTTTTCCTTATTATATTCTTATTATATAATATATTTTACATGGTTTGCGCTGCACTATATATATATATATTTTGTACTACTTGGGATTTGTGTGAAGGTCCTTTTTGTGCTTAGCTAGCATTCCCTAGATACATTAACTGTTTGGTTTCTGCATCTTTTCTATGGATTAATTTGTAGTGATACATATTTTCACTTTATTTATTTACTTATTTATATTTTTTATGCTATATTAATCACGTTGATCATACATATTTTTGCGCTGATTGCACCCTCTATTTGCATTACTCATTTACCCAGATTGGATACCCTACAACAGTGGTAGGCAACCTCGGCTCTCCAGCTGTGGTGAAACTACAAATCCCGTCATGCCTGTGATTGTCAGGGTCTTGCAATGTCTCATGGGACTTGTAGTTTCAAAACAGCTGGAGAGCGGAGGTTGCCTACCCCTGCCCTACAACACCTAGAACAGTCTGGTCAGATTTGGATGTGTAACTCAAAGGGGCACTGCATGCCTCGTGTGGCTCCAATTTTCATCTTTGGCGTTCCTCTTGTACAGTTGGCTCTGCTGTTTGCTAAATTCCTGTGGTTGCCGGTATCTGAGCCTGTTCAAACTAGGGCTGGTTTGTTCTCGGCACTGACTTCTGTCTTCTGTACTATACAGAGAATGTGCTTGGATTGTGAGAGGCTGCTTTTCTATCCAGGCGTAATGTGAAAAGCCAACCTTTTAAAGTGCCATGTTCTCTGGATAACATTTCCTACCTGAATTTTTGTTTCTTGTTGACTCAGATATTCTTGAGCCTAGTACACACGGGCCGAAATTGGTTCTATAGAAGCTGGCCGACATCCAGCCCGTGTGCATGGCAGATGGTCCGACCAAAAGAAGCTGGCTGTTTGGCTGACTTCTGTCAAAGGGTCGGTGGCTCGCGGTTGTGGCTCGCGGTTGTGGCTCGCGGTTGTGGCTCGCGGTTGTGGCTCGCGGTTGTGGCTCGCGGTTGTGGCTCGCGGTTGTGGCTCGCGGTTGTGGCTCTCGGTTGTGGCTCTCGGTTGTGGCTCTCGGTTGTGGCTCTCGGTTGTGGCTCTCGGTTGTGGCTCTCGGTTGTGGCTCTCGGTTGTGGCTCTCGGTTGTGGCTCTCGGTTGTGGCTCTCGGTTGTGGCTCTCGGTTGTGGCTCTCGGTTGTGGCTCTCGGTTGTGGCTCTCGGTTGTGGCTCGCGGTTGTGGCTCGCGGTTGTGGCTCGCGGTTGTGGCTCTCGGTCATTGTCTGAGAGAGCTGACCAGAGTATTCTGGCAGGGAGGGCCGTCCCCTTTTCAGAACACAATAGTTTAGCAGGGATAATTGCTGTACTAACATTGGGTTGTTGGTACATCAGCTCTGACTTTAGCTGTCAGCTATTTTTTTTCTTCAACTTGCTGGATTCAATGGAAAAACCTAGTAGTGAGTAGGCTTTAGGTGGCAGATGAAGGACTTCTCCCTCCTGTAGGAGTCCAGTCTGAGTATTCTCTCCTAGGGCTTGTTTACACTAGCAGGTAGGCCATCCTTATGGTTTTTCTGATCCTCTACTGCTCTATTTTTAGCTGGAAAGTCAGCGGTTGGGGTGCACACATGTTGCAACTGTGATATATTGCTTTTTGGCTGCTGCATAATTTATAAGTTTCCCTTACCAGTTGTTTTTCTCTTTCTTTATCTTATAAGTTGTCCCATTCAGCAAGCACTACTGCCCACCAAACGCAACCCATTTAAGGGAATGGGGTCACGCTGCAACAGCGCACAATGCACATGGTTGCAGCACAGTAGTGTGACATTAAAGGGGTTAAAACTGTGGGCTTGCAGGTGATGCAATGCCTCCCCACTGCCCATCAAATGCACTCTCAAGAGTGCGCTGGACATGGATCGCTCTTCATAGAGCATTGCAAGTGTAAATGAAGCTTTTTCATTAAATTCTAAAGAAAACTTCGATCTGGATTAACTAAGCCATGGGTGCTCAACCTGTGGCCCTCCAGCTGTTGCAGAACTACAACTCTCATCATGCATCTGCCTTTGGGAGTCATGCTTGTAACTGTCGGCAGTTTGCAATGCCTCATGGGACTTGTAGTCGCGTAACCGCTGGTGAGCCACAGGTTGAGAACTCATGAACTAAGCTTTAGCGTTAATCGATTCACAGGCATTTAAGTCGTGTTGAATGAATGAAAAACGTATATAGCGCAGCACATGCGAACTTAATCGCCTTTGGGCGCTTGTTCCTGTCTCCTTTGGTATCAAAAGAGATGAGTCTTGATCGCAATGCCCCTCAAATGCCCTGCAAGATACGGTATGTTGGTTGTTTTTTTTTTTTTTCCTCCCTATGTTTTTCAAGGCTAAAATTAGAAATGTATTTTCGTTTGACGCCTTGCAACTGCACCTCAAACAAGCTGTAATCACCATAGGTGTGTTTACAGTGTCCTTGCTGCAAGCTTGTGATATCGGTGGAAGTGAATGGAGGTCGTTGCAAAACCTCAACACCTGCTGAACTCTGCAGGCAGCATTCTTCCATCACCGGGAAGACAAGTGCTCCTCCAATCCCTTCCCTCTTATTTTCAGTGGCATTCCTATGCAGTTGAGAAGCAGTAAAACTGCGACCAAGCCTCCTATTTTCAATGCCCTGCGTGAAAGAACCCCCTTTATTTCAGTTTTAAAGCAAAACTAAAGTACAATAGGCCCCTGGTGCTTTTTCCACAATACATGCCTCGTATAGCACTGCCCCACCAGTGTATGGATAACAGCTACTGCAGATACTTATTGGTGTTTTCCAGTCTCTTAAAACAAAGCAGTGATGGACTCAATATCACCCAGTGCGTCCTTCACTCCTATAAATGGGAGAGAGTCCGAGGATGGATGGAGGAATGTTGTTGTAGGGGTCACAAATACATCCTAAGGGCTGCCATCATAGAGAAACAAAAACAGTGTTCCAGTACTGTGACCAAAAAGCAAGGGAAGATGCGCCTTCTAAGTGTAGATGTTTAAAACAATTTAATAGATAAATACAGGCAACTCACATTTGGTAGAGTTCAAACAGGCATTGTACAAAAATTCATCATAGAAGAAGTCATCAGGTCAGTCACTTTTCTCCTTTTCCTGCGGGGGCGCTGTGCTGTATGAAGTCATCTTTCACCGCTGTAAGGTGTTGAGGCCGGCGGCGGTGGGGGAGCTTCAGAGCAAGGCTGGATGTTTTAATTTTGCGGCAGTCAGAGGGCAGTGACGTCACTGACCTGATGACTTCTATGATGAATTTTTGTACAATGCTTGTTTGAACTCTACCAAATGTGAGTTGCCTGTACTTATCTATCTATTAAATTGTTTTAAACATCTACACTTAGAGGCGCCTCTTCCCTTGCTTTTTACATATGTAGGACAGCATTTTATGTTAAAAACCAACAGACCTACTAGCCCGGAGCACCAGATAAAACCAATGCAGCCACCACATCTAAGAATTGGTAAGCTGCAACATGATGAATCTTTGATTGTTGGGTTTAAAGGCAAGTTCACCTTTTCCGGCAGAATTTCACTTTTCTTAAATGGTTTTCACGTGTCTTTTTTTTTTGTTTTCTGCTTAACCCATTCCAAAGTGAAATCTTCATTTTACAAATAAGTGTGACGAAAAAAATGAGAACTTTGAGAAACTTGCCATATCTTTGACTAAATACCTTGAATTGTCTACTTTCCAAAAAGGAGTAATTTGGGGGTAGTTGTACTGTCCTGCCATTTTCAGGCCTCAAGAAATTGGATCTCTATGCATCAGAATTGATTGATTTTCAGATATATACCATAGTGGCATGGATTGAAATTTGGCTGGTCCCTGCTAAAAATCACCAGATTTCTATCCACTTATCCTGTTGGATCCTTAACAGCTCAGAGATAGTTTATTGTATATGAAGTCTATACATGTAATTTGGACTGCGGCAGGACTGGTATACATGAAAGCACTTTTCCTTCCTTCCTAGGACATAAACCTTTCTTGTGACGTAGATAATGCCAGGCCTTATCTGCCTAAGAATGTTACTGATTAGGTCTGTTAGTGTGTGTGTAATTTCTAACAATGAACTTCTTACTTGCTCCTCTTGGTCCTAATGGTGACACTAGTCCTGGTGACAATCGGGGATTTCCTCACTTTAGAGCAGGGGTGTCAAACTCAAATACACAGTGGGGCAAAATGTAAAACTTGAACAAAGTCGCGGGCCAGCATTGAACAAATGAACCTTTTAACATGGACCCAACCAAGATTTGCTTTAACATTGAATATGGAACAAGCATATTCATTTATTAAATAAGATTTAAATAATAATAATTTTTAAAATAACAATAATAAAATCAATCAACCATTCAAGCCCATGTCTTGGAGTAGCAAAAAAAAGTGCATAAAGAAAACGTTAATTATTGCTCAGTTTGCTGCACACTGATCTAATCTGATGTGCCCAAGCCAGATACCTGGCATCTCTTCTTGGATGATAGTTCATCAATGTCTGGGCTCAGGCTTTGAGCTGAGGAAATCCTCAGTATCGAGCGAAGGTGTTCATCAGTCAGATGTCTCCTGTGAGATGTTTTGGTCATCTTCATCGAGGAGAAAAGTTGCTCACATAGATGAGTGCTGCCGAACATGGAGAGCATCTGAGCAGCTTGGGTGCGGAGCTGAGGCATTGTGTCAGGGATGAACTGTGGAAACTGTGCGGCGCCCACAGCATCATACTTTGACTTCAGCGTGACATTACACTGGAGTTCAATTAGCTCCATTTGGAGGTTGGTTGGTGCGTTTTCCACATTAACTGCGAAGGGATTACTGAGCAGTTCAAACCTACATTTCTGGACATCAAAGTCGGCAAATCGCCGGCTAAACTCAGCGCCGAGTACACTGAGTTTTTCAGCAAACTGTGCGCATGGGAACAAGTTGGTAAAGAACTGCGTTTTCATGGTTTGGCAGCAGGGAAAATGGCCAAGGTTTCCTTGCAGCATCTGATTCTCCCACAGGCACAGTTTAGTTTTAAAAGCCCTCACTGCAGCGTACATGTCTGTGATGATGCGCCCCCGCCCCTGAAGCTGCAGGTTCAGCGCATCGAGATGTCACACAGAAAGGCCAGCTCACACAGAAACTTTTTCTCCCGAAGCTCTGCTCTGTCCTTCCCTTTGCTTTCCAGAAACTGACCTATTTCCTCATGCAGCTCGAAACATCTATTCAGTACTTTTCCTCGGCTTAACCATCTCACCTCTGTGTGATACGGCACGTCTGAATACGCCGAACCACACTCCTCCAGAAAAGACTTAACCTGGCGGTGATTCAGACCTTTGGCTCTTATAAAGTTAACTACTTGTGTTACTGTGTTTATAACCTGTTCCGTCTTTAGGGCTTTGCCACACAGTGATTCCTGATGTATGATGCAGTGATAAACAGTTAGTTCACCTGCACAGTTCTCTTCCTGCATCTTCTCCCGGACCCTGTCCACTTGTTTTACAGCACATCGCTGGCGCACCATTTGTCGTTAATCCCACAAGTTTATACCACGACAGCTTTATTTCAGTTACGCATTTGGAAACCTCCTCAAAGATTTCCTTTCCTGTGGTTGTGCCATGCATTGATTTGAATCCCAATAGCTCCTCCGTAACACACATATTTGAGTCTACTCCACGGATGAAGACTGACAGCTGAGCAGTATCAGATGCGTCGCTGCTCTCATCCACAGCAAGGGAGAATGCAACGAAATCTTTTCCCTTTTCCAAAAGCTGGTCATACAGATTGGTGGCAAGATCACATGTGCGATCAGCTACTGTGTTTCTGCTCAGGCTCACGTTTGAAAAGGCTTGCTTTTTCTCTGGGCACACGATGTCACAAACTTTCAACATGCACTTTTTCACAAACTCTCCCTCATTAAAGGGCCGGGCTGATTTTGCGATCTCTACTGCTACAATATAACTAGCCTTTACAGCAGCCTCACTTTGTGATGTGGCTTTTTTGAACATATTCTGTTGTGAAACCAAACTTCTTTTCATCTCCTCCACTTTCTGGCTCTTTTGAGTCATGTCCAGGTCCTTGTACTTGTCATGGTGTTTTGTTTCATAGTGTCGTCGAATGTTGTACTCCTTAGTTATAGCCACGTTGACTCCACAAATCAGACAAACAGGTCTGTCTTTTACATATGTAAACAGATATTCTGTCTCCCACCTGTCCAGAAAGTTCCTGTTGTCTGCCTTTCTTTTTGCAATTTTTGGGACGGGGTTCCACAGTGACAGTTGTAGCTTGAGATCGCTATGACTTCTGTCACACAGGAGAGGGCGTTTCTGGGACCTGTCCTGATTGACGCGCCAAAACAACAGCAAGGCATTATGGGATTTGTAGTATTAGCGATGAATGAATGCGCTGTATAATACCGGCGGGCTAGCTCTAGTAGTCATTTGGTATAGCCTCGCGGGCCAAATATAATTACACTGCGGGTCAATTTTGGCCCGCAGGCCAGAGTTTGACACCTATGCTTTAGAGAGAGATCCTCTCACTACCTATTTCCTGGCTAGGGGAAATTTCACAAATAAGACACAGATGGTAAAAAAAAAAAAAAACCTTACTCTATCCAAAAAATAAAATAATTTTTTTTCCTTTAGTTACACTCTAAAGCAAGCTTGTACTTTTGTCAGTGGAGGCCAAAGCAACAGTTTTTTTCTTTAATGCCTCCTCTGGTCAGCACTTTTGCCTAGCAGCACTAGGGATGTCGGTTTGAATCTCAACCCATGACACTACCTTCCTGGAGTTTGCATGTTCTCCCTGTGCCTGTATGGGTTTTCTCTGGATACAAATGCAGAAGATAGTCAGCAACTCCAATGATACTTGATAATAATTTATTGGTACATGAGAAAGAATAAACAGGCTCGCACTTTCTGGCTGATAAGCCTTGTTCACAGCATTGGTGTAAGCTGTAAGCAGTGTGAATGAACTAAGAGAATGCTGAACACCGAACTCGGTTCATTGATACAAGTCCATCTGACGCAGTGATGGGCAGAACTTGTAGTTTGTTCATTAACAAATGAATGATGCAGCTCTGTGGGTGGAGCCCTACACAGCTGTGCCAACTTCAAAACGTGACTGTGGGTGCGGAGAGAAGAACCCCCCTCCCAATGTCACAGGTGGATGAGGGAGAGGATGTTGCATAATTGGTACGCCATAAATATGGAAGCCTTCAAGTGGAATTCTTGTCTAAGCCTAAATCTACTTCCACCACCATTCTAACATTATTCTATATTCCCTGTGAAAGAAATGAGGTCTACTGAGGCCACTCCAGTCTGGTCACATCAGGTCTCGGTGGTGGGTTCAGTGTAGAGGAGGGGCAATGGCTGCAAAGCCTGGGCAAGTATATTACCCATAGACTTACTATGGGGCATTCATTGTCGGCTGTCCCTCCTCTATACTGAAGCTGCTGGGACCCGATAATGTGACCGGAACGGCCTTAGAATTTGACTGGAATTACACTTCAAACGATTTTGGAGGTTACAAAAAAAAGGGAGGGGGCATTACCCTAAAAAAATAAAATTTGACTGTAGGAGCCAATGGCTTCCACTGCCGTCTGTCTCCTGTGAGACCAGGAAGCGAGGGGAGCTGTGATGTAGCCGGGTCAGTGCTGTAATGGGGAGTGTTAAGGCTCTGTTCTGATGGGAATGGGGAGTGTTAAGGCTCTGTTCTGATGGGAATGGGGGAGTGGTAAGGCTCTGTTCTGATGGGAATGGGGAGTGGTAAGGCTCTGTTCTGATGGGAATGGGGAGTGGTAAGGCTCTGTTCTGATGGGAATGGGGAGTGGTAAGGCTCTGTTCTGATGGGAATGGGGAGTGGTAAGGCTCTGTTCTGATGGGAATGGGGAGTGGTAAGGCTCTGTTCTGATGGGAATGGGGAGTGGTAAGGCTCTGTTCTGATGGGAATGGGGAGTGGTAAGGCTCTGTTCTGATGGGAATGGGGAGTGGTAAGGCTCTGTTCTGATGGGAATGGGGAGTGTTAAGGCTCCTGTTTTTCTGCTCTAAGCCTCAGCTCTAAAAATACCCAACAAGACGAATCCCATTCATTTCAATAGCCCCTGTTTACATCTGAGCGTTCTGTTGCCTGAAGCAAAACACCCATCGCTCATAAAAAGTGCAGGTGCTTCTTTTATGGCAGATTACAGGCTGTTTCTGCTTTTTACATGGGTGAATTTTTGACAACTCCTTATTGTGATCACATAGGCATAGAGAAATATGCGCAATGATATGAAGCAGACGCATCAATTCCAACGCGTTTTGTCCACAAAGACTTCAACTGGGGTATTTAAGTTGATTATACTCATGACACTATTCTATTTTTAGATATGAAAGTCTTCTCTCTTGCACAGTGCACTTTATTATGTTGATATGACAATATTGAGTGACTGTTTAGGTTATATTTAGCGCTGCACTTTTTTTTATTTCATTTATTTGCACAAGTTCTGTTGGATTGTAGTGCTGGCTGCTACTGTCACAAGTACAATTTTTCTATATTGATTTTCATTGATATGTGAACAGTTGAAGCAATACATTTTTTTTGCCCTTATTGACTTTTTAAGTGAGATTATATATTTTTTTTATTTTTCAGAATGTTATGGACCAGTTCAACCCCGGATTAAGGAATCTGGTTAATTTGGGAAGAAATTATGAAAAAACCGTAGCTGGTAAGTTTCAAAATGTATTTAAAAAAAATATAAACACAAAAATGTATTCCTGATTATGTGCCTGCTGTACAATGTACTTGGATTTAAAAGTATCCTGTTCTTTGTATCATTCCCTTTGTGTGAAATCCCTGGTCATAGGCGTGTGCCTAATGCTGGGGATGGCAACCCATCAATAGTCGAGCAGGTGAC
Organism: Rana kukunoris; assembly: GCA_029574335.1. Taxonomy (NCBI): domain Eukaryota; kingdom Metazoa; phylum Chordata; class Amphibia; order Anura; family Ranidae; genus Rana; species Rana kukunoris. The sequence goes on from CM056054.1 coordinate 58,032,669, forward strand.
GACTAAACTGCAATCCTTCCTTGCTAACCCTCATAACCTGGACAGGAAAAGCGGTGGGGTAGCATATTGTGGAACCGATCTGTATTTTCCTCTTGCAGCAGCTGAAAGTAGGCTTCTCCTCCTCTCCCTCTAAATACATGGGATCGGTACCAATATATGCCACCCCCACCACCCCTTCTTTCCCTGTTACTCTCCTTTCTGTTGCCCGGGCTCCCCCTTCATTCCATTGTTTCAGGATGGAGAGCGGGGAAGAGGCCGGTAAAGATGTCAAACGCATATGAGTTGGAGCTTTAGGGTGCACACCCTAATACAATAGGATGCGCACATCTATGTCCCTGGTGTTCCTACCAGTATCTTTCCTATTAAAAACTGACCACAGTCGTGAGCACACGTGGTAAGTTCTCTAGCTCTCATGGGAACTCGGCCTGCTCTCTACCAATGATCAGGCTTGTCCTAACCCCCCCAACCCGCACAGCCATTCACTGGGAAGATCTGTGTGATGCTATTTCTCCTCCCCACGGCTGTCTGAGCTCCCTATGCAGCTGAGAACAGAGATTATGATGACTTGGTGAAGAAAGCTAATGGTGATGTTCTGCACCTTGGCACACATGATTTTTCCCAGAATGATGTGTGTTCTGTAGGATTTTCAGAATTTGCACCAGGAGCTGCAACAGTTGGGGTGTACAGTTACATTTTGCATAATAGACAAATTACTTTGTATAGCAGAGTTCAATGTTTGGTTAAAGGATTGGTGCAAAGCTGAAGATTCCTCAAGTAATAACATAAAATGGCAATGAAGGAAGAGGTTTTGATTATGAATGACTTCAACATGCCTGACATTACCTGGAATTCCCAAACTGGTATTACAAGTAGGAGCAGGGATGTAATGGAAGCACTGACTGGGGTTTTTCTAAAATGGTTAGTAAAAAGCCCAACCAGAGGTGACCATATTCTAGACCTAGTATTGACAAATGGGGATCGACTCTGATGGTGAGGTGGGAGTTAATTTGGGTTCTAGCGATTACCAATGTTTATGGTTTGATGTTAAAACAATAAATTAAAAATCGTATACAAAAACAAAAGTTTTCGATTTCAAAAGGACAAATTTTGCTGAAATGGGGAAATAAAAATAAATACTTGGAGTTGCAGTAAAATGACAGGAGTAAGTAAACGGTAGGCACTGCTAAAGTCTACCATCTCGGAGGCAACTAGATCAGCTGTTGTAGAACTACACTTTCCATGAGGCATTGTAACACACTGACATTCACAGACATGACTAGGCATGATGGGAATTGTAGTTCCTGAACAACTAGAGGGCCATAGTTTGAAGATCCATGGCCTAGATTATGTCAGGCAAGTTGGTAAGAATAAAAGGAAGAAAAAAATATGGTTCACTAAAGATGCGAGTAGGATAGTAAAGGGGGGCGGGGGGGAATTGGGATATAGAAGATTTAATCACTTAAGACCCGGACCAAAATGCTGCTAAAGGACCAGGCCCCTTTTTTGCGGCACTGCGTTGCTTTAACTGACAATTGAGCGGTCGTGCGACGTGGCTCCCAAACAAAATTGGCGTCCTTTTTTCCCCACAATTCGAGCTTTCTTTTGGTTTGGCTTAGTGTGAAAGTAGCCTTAAAGGGGTGTTCCAGCCAAAATGTATGTTTATTAAAAGGCAGCCGCTACAAAAAGTTCAGCTGCTGGCTTTTAATAAACGGACGCTTACCTGCTCCAGCGTTCCAGCGACGCGCCGGCCGGGGCTCCGCTCCTCTCCCCCCCCCTCCCCGGCCGGCATCCTCATTGATACTGTGGGCACCCAGCCATGACGGCTTTCGGCTTCATGGCCGGGCACCCACTGCGCATGCGCGAGCGGAGTGGCCCGGCGCTGCGCCGTCCCATTGGACAGGCGATCGCCTAGGACCTGTCGGTGTCCTAGACGAACGCCTACAGGGAGGGGCTGCTGTAGGCGATTAAGCTTAACCACCCCCTCGGCGGAAGGAGGAAGTGGGACAGGAAGTCCCACTCCTCCAGCCCCTACTCCCCCCCCCAAAAAAAATTACATGCCAAATATGGCATGTAAGGGGGTGAGGAGTGGGATAAGCAGAAGTTCCAATTTTGGGTGGAACTCCGCTTTAAGGTGAGGGATTTATATAGTGTCATGCTATTGTATATCCCTTGCCTGTCATTTCTAAATAACGTTGCGCTACCTTGGTACCATGGTGTGCCATTTGCTATGTTTTTCCCATCCCAACAATGCAACTTCATAACTATTACTATTATACCAGCACTTTTTTTCACGCTATAAATATGATTATTGGTTGAAATAACTTGGAATCCCTGGATGCCCAATGAGTGGATTAACTCGGCATTAGAAACTTCCTCTATGCTTTGCATATCTGCCAACAGTATTGCCACGTGACACCATGTATCTGGAATAACCTATTTGCATATTTTTGTTTACTACATGTATGTATTTGTTTATTAACCCAATCACTTCTAGAGCTTACATTCTATAGTAACATAGTCTGGCTGCACAAGGTTCATACAATGGATTGGAGGTATTGGTTTCCTTCTGTTACTTTATATCAGTGTTTTTTTCCCTGGTTTCTTCTAGATTTGCATGCAGTTTGTCTGGCGTTTGGTTAATTTCCTTGATTTGACTGGAGCAGTAACATAAACATTTGTGCAGCATGAAAAAGAATGTGAACCTCTTAGAATTACCGTATATACTCGAGTATACGTTTTTCAGCATATTTTATTGTGCTGAAAATGCCCCCCCTCGGCTTATACGCGCGTCACCTTTTTGCGCCTGATCACCCGGACTTTGGGGACTAGGCTGGCCATAGCCCCACTCTTCCTCTAAGTGTGCAAAGTTTGTTGTCCGGGGGACCTATGGCAGGGGAGCACCTCCCTTTTATTTATTATTTTCAAAGCTGTACACCCCTTCCATAGACTTCCATGTTAAACGGTAATTTCTCTGATGACTTGGGGGACCCGTTACTGGCGGGTCGTAGGTCCCCTGGACCCTAATCTTGGCACACATGTAGCCCCATTTCTCCTCTACAAATGTGCAAAGTTTGTTGTCTGAGGGACCTACGGCTGAAGAGCACCGATGATGATTTTTTTTCAAAGCTGGGCACCCCTTCCCTAGACTCCCATGTTAAACTTCAGTCTAGGCATTGGCACAGTGAGGCATGCAGATGGACCCCCTAGGCTTATATGTGAGTCCATACGTTTTCCCATTTTTTTGTGGTAAAATTAGGTGCCTCGGCTTATGTCTGGGTCGGCTAATACTCGAGTAAATACGGTAAATTATTTTCTGCAGTCATTTGCCCAAAAAATTTGATCTGATCCTAATCTAAGTCACAACAATAGACGAACACAATGCACTTAAAGCAGAGTTCCACCCGAAATTAAACCCCCTGCCCCCCTCTCAGGTGCCACATTTGACACCTTTCGGGGGGGGGGGGGGTACCTAACCATACCCACTTCTGAGAGATGGTGTCTGGTGTGAGTGGCTCCTTTGAGGGTCATTCCACAGCTTCTCTATGGGGTTAAGCCAGTCATTGGTTGATTTACTTAAATGCTTGGGGTCATTGTCCTGTTGTATTACCCAACTTGTACTAAGCTTTGTGGACAGGAACTCTGACTTCTTTCTGAGGTTTGCTAGTTCCAGTGATGTCGTCAAGCCATTAGCTGTTACTCATAGGTTTTTTCTCACTTCATTGAGGATTCTGTATTGTGCCTTGGGAGTCATCTAGGCCGGGCACCCACTTCTAGGTAGAGTAGCCACAGTACTGAACTGTCTCCATTTATAGACCATTTGTCGAACGGTCGAATGATAGATGCGCAAACACTTTGATTGCTTTGTATCCCTTTCCAGCCTTATGCAGATCGTTTGTCTTCAGAAAGATCCCTTTTTGGCAAGTATGGTTTACATCAGCTGCTTCTCCCTTTTTTTTATTTTTTTATTGCCATTTCAAACACCAATACAAAAAACAGTACAATCTTTGCTCTTACAAAAAGGGAAATAAAAAAAGGAACAATTCAAACAAATGTTATTTAAATATTATTCCTGCTTATAGAGCAATTTATTTTATTTTTTTACCCAAACAACAAAAATAAGGTGAGAGGGGAAAAGAATGAGGAAGGGAGAAAAACTGGGGACAAATGCCAATACACTGAAACTAGTTACAGACCTGGGATTACAAATCATTATAATGAACTTTTATCGCACCATATCTATCCAAATATATATTCTTTAAAAAACTATATATCAGGGAACTAATATTGTATTTTAATAAAGTGAAGTAGTTTTAAAATCAAACCTACATGCCCATATCTTTAAATGTGTGTGAGCCATACCCATGGTATTGTACCTAAATTCTTCTTTATAACATATCTATTTTCATAACCATTGAGCAAAGTTCAGTGTAGATTTTTGCTTCCAGTACATAGGATTTTGCTGTGTTTAACAAATGCAGGGTTATTAAATTTTTCTATCTAGATATTAATTGTGAAGCAAGTTGAAAAAAATAACCCAAGGATCAAACTGGATTGTGTCTTTTTTGTATTATAGAGTGTGACACCATATATTGTCTGCCAGTATTTTTGAGTAAAAGGGCAGGACCACCAAATATGACTGTGGGTAGCGCAGCCTCCACTCTCTCTCCCTCCATAGAGGAGAATTAGAAAAGAACATTGAATTCAACTGAACAGGCGTACTGTACCACCTAGCAAGCAACACTGGTGTGTTCTGGCTGGGGGGGGGGAGGCGCAGGCAGGCGCCCCCCTGTCGGAACACAATAGCTCAGCAGAGAGATTTCTGTACTACTGTCGGAAAGTAGTACAGTGGCTCAACCGCTAGGTTGACTAAAAAATCGTTTTAGTGTGTACCAGGAATGGTAATCTTAAAATGTTTGAGTTTTTTTTTTTTCTTCCAATTATTTTTTTTATTAGGGTCCTTTCACACGTCCGTTCAGTTCGTCCGTTTTTTTTGGACGTCCGTTAACGGACCTCAATGCATCCCTATGGGTTAGCATCCGTTAGCGGATGAGCATCCGCTAAACGTCCGTTAACATCCGTCTGCGGTAAGCTCCGTTTTTTTGGACGGAAGAAAACCCTATTTTTCTTCCATCAAATAAAACGGAACGGACGAAAAACGGATGAAAAACTGATCAACTGAAGGGGAAAACTGAACGGACGTGTGAAAGAGCCCTTAGTTTTTTAGATCAGTTTTTTCCCCCCTTCAGTTGATCCGTTTTTTCGTCCGTTTTCCGTCCGTTTTTCATCAGTTTTTTTCATCCGTTTTTTTTTTTTTTTTTAGAACTTTTACATATTTTGATGAAAAACTGACGTTAGCGGATCGGATGGTAAACGGATCATCCGCTAACGTCCGTTTTTCGTCCGTTCCGTTTTTTTGACGAAAGAAAAATAGGTTTTCTTCCGTCCAAAAAACGGAGCTTACCGCAGACGGATGTTAACGGACGTTAGCGGATGCTCATCCGCTAACGGACGCTAACCCATAGGGAAGCATTGAGGTCCGTTAACGGACGTCCAAAAACGGACGAACTGAACGGACGTGTGAAAGAGCCCTTAATCAAAGTAACTTCAAACCAAGCTTTCAAATTCCTTTCATGAATTGGATTCCAGGTGTGCAAACTACTGACCTCAATTTTTGCTGAAGTAATTGGTCTATGGTTTCACTTTTTTTTTTTTTACACTCCAGCACTGAATTTTTTATGGGTGTGTTCAATAAAGGCACAAAAAGTTAGAATTGTTTTGTGTGTTCTCGGCTTAATCACATTCCCTGGAATTCATAATCTCCCATTACTTCCTGGAGCTCCATCTGCTCCAACATCTGAGGGGGAGGGCACTGCTGATGTAAGCTACCCAGAATGCCAGTGTGTGGCCCTGGTTACATCACCAGTGCCTCACTTAACCAAGAAGTGGAAAAACGGGCAGCCATGAAAGATGAACAGAGCATATCCCTCTATAATGTGTACTTGTCTCAATCCAGATCACTAAGTGTCATTTGTGTCGCCGGCCTCGTTCCTCTATCAGGCATAAGTCACTTCTGATAAGTTTTCCTGACATCATTCCAATTAGCTCTCAGGGCTCTCCTCACGAATGTTACTTCAGCTCTCTACCCCCTGCTTTTCAGAGCTAAGAGATCCTGTTTAACTGAATGGATGGAGGGGACAGACGGCTGTAAATAGACAGTTACAACCTATGTAGGAGGATTTGTTTATTTTTGTGTATCTCATTAAGCCAGTTGCATCACTGGGTACATATAAGGATTTACAACCACTTAAACAATTAAATGTTGCCTATTCACAATATATAGAATACGAAGAGAGCGCAAAAGTTAAGAGCAAGATCTTCCCTGCCTGTCTGAGCTGTTCAAATGGGTTATATTGAGTTTCTCTCAAAGGAAGGCAGTATTAACCCCTTCCATACAGGGCATTTTCACCCCCATCCTGCCCAGACCAATTTTTAGTTTTCAGCGCTGTTGCACTTTGAATGACAATTGCGTGGTCATGCAACACTGTACCCAAATAAAAATTTTGTCCCCCCCCCCCCCCCCACACACACAAATAGAGATTTCATTTGGTGGTATTTGATTATCTCTGCTTTTTTTTATTTTTTGCGCTATAGACAAAAGAGCGACAATTTAAAGAAAAAAAACACTTTTTTACTTTTTTATTAAATAAATATCTTTTTTTTTTTTGTTTTTTTCCTCAGTTTAGACCGATATGTATTCTTCTACGTATTTTTGTAAAAAAAAACAACTCAATCCTATATTGATTGGTTTGCGCAAAAGTTATAGCGTCTACAAAATAGGTGAAAAATGTATGGCTTTTTTTTTTTTTTTTGACCGTGACATTGCGGCGGCCACATCAGACACCTTTGACAAGTTTTTGAGACCATTCACATTTATACAGCGATTAGGGTCCTTTCACACGGAGCGGACCGTTTTTCGGTCCGCTCAGCGTGTGTCCGTCGGCTCAGCGGGGATCCCCGCTCAGCTGTCGAGAGATGTGCAGGGACCGCCCTGTCTCTCCTCCGCTCTCCCCTATGGGGAATCGGATGAATACGGACCGTGTGTCCGTATTCATCCGATCCGCCGGACGGAAGAAAAATAGGGGTTTCTTCCGTCCGAAAAACCGGATCCAGACGGACGCAGGTCTTTGCGTCGCCGGGAACAAAGGACGTCATATGACGTCCACCCGGATCGAGGGAGGGTTCCTGCCGGCGTCTTTTGACAATCTTTAAATGTCAAACTTTTAACCCTTTTCTTACCGGAAAGGGTTAAAAGTTTTTTTTTTTTGGAAAAAATAATTGATAAAACAGTTAAAAATAAGATGTAAAACCATTAGTTTTACTACTTGACCGATGGACCGTTTTCATCAGGCGAACCGATCGTGTGTGGTCCCCAACAGTTTTTATCCATCGGTGAAAAAATATAGAACCTGTTGTTTTTACATTTTTCTTATGGTTAAAAGAACAATAGAAAAACATGATCGTCTGTGGGGAAATCTATCGGTTAAAAATCCACGCATGCTCAGAATCAAGTCGATGCATGCTCGGAAGCATTGAACTTCATTTTTCTCAGCACGTCGTAGTGTTTTACATCGCCGCATTGGACACTATCAGATTTTTGACAGATGGTGTGTAGGCAAGACTGATGAAAGTCAGCTTTATCGGATATCCGACGAAAAAATCCATCCGATTAGATTCCATCAAATATCCGATCATGTATACAGGGCATGACTTTTGTGCAAACCAATAATTATACACTTATTGGGATTTTTTTTACCAAAAATATATAGCGGAATACATATTTGCCTAAATTGATGAGGACATTTTATTTTTTTAATTTTGTTTACTTGGATGTGTTTTAAAGTAGAAAGTTTTTTGTTAGCGTGTGCAAAAAAAAAAAAAATCCAGAGGTGTTCAAATACCCCCAAAAAAAAGCTCTATTTGTGGGAATTTTTTTATTGGGTACAGTGTTGCAATTTTCAGTTAAAGTAACACCGTGCCGTATTGCAAAATATGGCCTGGCCTGGTCATGAAGTGGGGTAAATATTCTGGAGCTTAAGATGCAAAAAGTCTAACAAAGTTATAGGATGACTTAACAGTGGTTAGCTCAAAGCCTCTTACACTGTATTTACACCTAATGGGTCTGGCAATCCCCAATCCCTCTGTTATCACAAACTTAATGTAGGCGCCTTGATGGGCAACAGAGAGGCCACTAAACATTGCTGTGAAATGTCTGGGTAAGGGGGGGGGGGGGGTGGTGTCTGCTAGAATGCCAAGTCGGAAGGCAATACACACTTTTTCCCTGAGTAGTGAAAGGATTTCATTGCTCCAGCTGCTGGCTGGAAATGGATATGCATGAAATATTAATGTGTAATTTTTTTTATTATTATTTTACCTGACCGTTTATGTATACAAATTGTTATACATTCACTTTCTGAATTTATTCCTTTTGCATTTATATTTTTAAAATTGAAAACAGTCCGTTTATTCTGCCAAGAAGTGTCTATTTAAGGCTTAAAAGCGTAGCCATGTGCAGAGCATAGTATCTGGATCTAAGTGAAGTTATCCTAAATAATTAAGACATTGTGTGCCGCTCAAATGTAGCAGGTTGAAATTTGATGTGGTGTATCAAATACTGAAGCAGTTTAGATAAATTAAGAGGATGTTGCCGCCTGGACTTTCTAAAATACCATTGTGCAGATTCCTACCTACTGCCTACAATGTTCCTTGTGAAGATTTACCAGGAGTTATTGGCTGTCAAGATTTGCATTTGTCGCAATAAAATAAACCCAGTGGCTTTTCTGTATTTTAATAATCCAACTTTCATAGTGAACATCCTAAAACCAACTGGGAGTGAATTACCGTATATACTCAAGTATAAGCAGAGTTTTTCAGCACTTTTTTTTTTTTGGTGCTGAAAATGTCCCCCTCTGCTTTATACTCAAGTCGACTTTTTGCGCCTGATCTCCCGGACTTTGGGGACCCGGTGTTGGACGTAGGTCCCCTGGATCCCAAACTTGGCACACATATAGCCCCACTCAGTTTGTTGTCCGGGGGAGCACTGATCTTTCAAAGTCAGGCACGCCTTCCATAGACTCCTATGTTAAACAGTAATTTCTCTGGTAAATTTGGGGTCCCGGCCGTAGGTCCCCTGAGCCCTGAAACTTGACAGACATGTAGCCCCAGTTCTCCTCTACAAAGTTTGCAAAGTTTCCTGCCTGGGGGACCTACGGCCGGGGGGCACTTTTTTTTTTTTTTCAAAATACGGGCACCCCCTCTTTATATTCCCATGTTAAACGTAAGTCTAGGCATGGGCACAGTGAGGCATGGACACCCTCGACTTATATTCGTGCTGACTTCTTCTCGGTAGAGACAGGCCTTGTCTTGTGTCACAGCTACTTTCTGAAGACTTTTGATATGAATGAATGAATGAAAAACTTAAATAGCGCGGCACATGCGAACTGAATCGCCTCTGGGCGCTGGTTGTTCCTGTCTCTCTTGACATCAGAGTAGAGTTTTAATCTGTCTTCTGAAGGTCAGGTGGTTTTCCTCCAACCAAATGCTGGTTGGTAAAGCGTTTCATAGTCTGGGACCTTGGAAAGCAAACCTTCTTTCTCCTTTGGACTTGTATCTGGCTTTGGGTATCTTGACCAGGTTTTGAGGATATGAGGATTGATGGGGAAATAAATAATCTAGAAGCAATAGGAGAGGTGAAAGAAGCAAAGGTCCATAGAATGAATGAAGCAGAGAAATGCATGCATAACAGGTTCTCATGTAGAGCTTCATTTGTAGCATGACTCACACTGCATAGGTGCCATGTAAAGAATGCCTTGCATTTTTTACAATGAATACATCCATCCCATCCTCTGGACCAGGCGTCTCCAAACTTTCTAAACAAAGAGCCAGTTTACAGTCCTTCAGACTTTAGGTGGGGCCAGACTAGGGTCTTTAGGTGTAGAAAATGCCCAGTGGGAGTAAATAATACCATATCTTTGGTGTCAGTGGAAGGACTAGTGCCCCATCGTTGGTGTCAATGGAAAGAATTGATGGTGTCAGTTGGAGTAGCGCCCCATTGTTGTCAGCAACAAGAATTATGCCCCATTGGAGTTGGATGCAATAGTTTTTCAAGGGCCGCATTCAGCCCCATGGCCGCAGTTTGGAGACCCCTGCTATGGACAATGGGAAGAAGCAAGGGTGGTGGTATGATCTAGACCAGTTTTTCTCTCAAACTTTTTTCAGTCAAGGCACCCTTTAAAATTATGGACAGTCTCAAGGCATTCCATTCTAAAATGTAGCGTTACATAATGCATCAGAATTGACACACGTGGGACACTAAGGCCGGGATCACACTTGTGCGGTGCGAATTTCAGCTCTCTTATCTTTGCCGAGAGATAACAGAAGTGTTCAGCAGATTAGCTCCATTTTAGCTGCGAATTTGGAGACCTGGGAGAGGTTACAGGGGAGAGGAGAGTGGGGGAGGGGGAGTGTATTGGGCTGAATGAGACAAATCCTGAAGAGAAATGAACACATCTGCGAATCGGCTGCGTACCAATAGAAGATAATGGGCCTGAGCCGCACCGCAAGGCCTAAAATACGCACACGTTTTTTCGGCAATGCGCAGTGCGAATGCATCGCACATATGTGAACCAGCCTCATTGAAAACAATGTATTTAGAAATGTTCTGCGTATTGGATGCGGTTTAAGCCACACTCAATTCGCATAGGTGTGAATCCGGCCTAAACGTTGGAGGTGATTTATTCTTTCAAAGCAAATACACTTTTGGACACTAGTGCTGACTAGTATTGCAATGTTTCTTTTCTCTCTCGGTTACTACTCCAGCACTCAGCTAATATGACCCCCCAGTCTTGATCGCCTGCACAGCATCCTTGTTTGACCCTGCCCCTCTCCAACACTGGCTGGCTTGTATACATTTTTTGGGCATTTTTTAGGCATTTTGCATTGGTTGAAAAAGGCTGGTCTAGCAGTAAAATTCGTGCCTAGAGTACAGCTTTAACAGAAGTACTTGTGTGCCATAATCTCCTTTACAACAAATATTGGTATATAGGCAAGGGCTCTAATATTGTGGTTTATTGGTTTTGTCCAATGTTTATAAGAGTATCACTTTTAAAAAGTGGGGTAAATAGTGTTAATGTGTTGTGTATTTCCTGTTTTACTAATTCTATATTTTCTCTAGCAATGGTACAAGCGGGAAAAGCTTATTATGATGGATTGGCCAAGGTGGGAGAGATGACTACAGTGTCGCCAGTATCAAAAGAACTAGGTAAGTTATGAATGAAACATTCTTTTCTGTTTTTGTGTTCAATAGAAAATTATGAGAGGCAATAAATACCAGTAGTCCTCTTTCTGGATGTTGCTGATAAATGTGTAACTTCCAGTGTAACTAAAGTAATGTGTTCTGTTCTCCTGCTAAAGGTGTGGCTAGAAGCAAACATAGTACATTCAACGCCTGAAGAATTTATATCGCGGTTTGGTTCAAATGTGAGGGCAGATTGATCATCGAAAAAAAAAAAGATAAAGATCAAGGATATGGATATATATATTAGGGCCGAAACAAATCGAATAATCGACAACTAATCGATTACTTCATAATCAATTACCATTGTCATAATCAATAGGCCAGTAACATAATGGGTTAAAAAAAAAAAATTGGCCCTTTTATAGTACAAAAAGAGAAAGAAATCGCTACTATAATCGTCGACGTATAAATACGAAAAATCTTTGTACATTCGCTGAATGAAAGAATGTTTGAAATTCTCACTTGCGTTTACCATTCAGTTTTAAAATAAATGTAATTTCTGAATGATGACCACATACACTGTCTGAAAATCCCTTTCAACAAGAAGTTTTCTGTTTCTAAATTTTCCTGTTACTGTGGTTAAAGGGGTGTTCCAGCCAAAAAATGTGTTTATTAAAAGTCAGCAGCTACAAAAAGTGTAGCTGCTGGCTTTTAATAAACACTCACTTACCTGCTTCTGCGTTCCAGCGATGCGCCGACCGGGGCTCCGCTCCTCTCCCCCCCCTCCCCAGTCGGCGTCTCCATCCCGACTGTGGGCACCCAGCCGTGACAGCCTTCGGCTTCACGGCCGGGCACCCACTGCGCATGCGCGAGCCGCACTGCGCATGCGCGCGCGGCGCGTCGCTGATTGGAAAGGCGATTGCCTAGGACCTGTCAGTGTCCTAGGCAATCGCCTACAGGGAGGGGCTGAAATAAGGCGATTACGCCTCTCGCCTTATCAGCCCCTCGGCGGAAGTGGGACAGGAAGTCCCACTCCTACTGAAGCCCCCACTCCCCCCCCAAAAAAAATTACATGCCAAATGTGGCATGTATGGGGGTGAGGAGTGGATTAAGAGGAAGTTCCATTTTTGGGTGGAACTCCTCTTTAACAAACGTCGATTTTGACCCTACCAACGATTAGAAAATCTAACTTTTTGAAGGAAGACATTGTTATATTACAGTTCTGTTTGCAACTTTTTTTTTTTCTTTAAATAAAAAAAAAATTGATCAGAGTCTGATATTTACCAGATTCACTCTCTAATAGGATATACAGTATATCTCTTCTGTCATTTATTCTCAGAGTGGATTAGAGATTTTGCTCCCTAGCCCATATAGTTGGTTATTTATATGTACCACTTCATACAGATATTTATTTAAGAATAAATTGCCTTTTTTTAAACTTTATATATTAACTAAATTTATACACCAGACTTTTTTTAAGGTTATCAACCGATTAATCGACAAAATAAAAAATCAGATTTTTACATCTGCCTAAAACACATAAGTGTGTGTGTGTGTGTGTGTGTGTGATTTAGGCAGATGTAAAAAGAAAAAAGCATGCTTTCAGAGATATAGATATATATAGATATATATAGATATATATATATCTATATAGTGCAGAAAATAAGTATTTGAACACCCTGCTATTTTGCAAGTTCTCCCACTTGGAAATCATGGAGGGGTCTGAAATTGTTATCGTAGGTGCATGTCCACTGTGAGAGACATAATCAAAAAAAATAATCCAGAAATCACAATGTATGATTTTTTTTAACTATTTATTTGTATGATACAGCTGCAAAGAAGTATTTGAACACCTGTCTATCAGCTAGAATTCTGACCGTCAAAGACCTGTTAGTCTGCCTTTAAAATGTCCACCTCCACTCCATTTATTATCCTAAATTAGATGCACCTGTTTGAGGTCATTAGCTGTATAAAGACACCTGTCCACCCCATACAATCAGTAAGAATCCAACTACGAACATGGCCAAGACTAAAGAGCTGTCCAATGACACTAGAGACAAAATTGTACACCTTCACCAGGCTGGAAAGGGCTACGGGGAAATTGCCAAGCAGCTTGGTGAAAAAAGGTCCACTGTTGGAGCAATCATTAGAAAATGGAAGAAGCTAAACATGACTGTCAATCTCCCTCGGACTGGGGCTCCATGCAAAATCTCACCTCGTGGGGTCTCAATGATCCTAAGAAAGGTGAAAAATCAGCCCAGGACTACACGGGAGGAGCTGGTCAATGACCTGAAAAGAGCTGGGACCACCGTTTCCAAGGTTACTGTTGGTAATACACTAAGACGTCATGGTTTGAAATCATGCATGGCACGGAAGATTCCCCTGCTTAAACCAGCACATGTCAAGGCCCGTCTTAAGTTTGCCAATGACCATTTGGATGATCCAGAGGCGTCATGGGAGAAAGTCATGTGGTCAGATGAGACCAAAATAGAACTTTTTGGTCATAATTCCACTAACCGTGTTTGGAGGAAGAAGAATGATGAGTACCATCCCAAGAACACCATCCCTACTGTGAAGCATGGGGGTGGTAGCATCATGCTTTGGGGGTGTTTTTCTGCACATGGGACAGGGCGACTGCACTGTATTAAGTAGAGGATGACCGGTGCCATGTATTGCGAGATTTTGGGCAACAACCTCCTTCCCTCAGTTAGAGCTTTGAAGATGGGTCGAGGCTGGGTCTTCCAACATGACAATGACCCGAAGCACACAGCCAGGATAACCAAGGAGTGGCTCTGTAAGAAGCATATCAAGGTTCTGGCGTAGCCTAGCCAGTCTCCAGACCTAAACCCAATAGAGAATCTTTGGAGGGAGCTCAAACTCTGTGTTTCTCAGCGACAGCCCAGAAACCTGACTGATCTAGAGAAGATCTGTGTGGAGGAGTGGGCCAAAATCCCTCCTCCAGTGTGTGCAAACCTGGTGAAAAACTACAAGAAACGTTTGACCTCTATATTGCAAACAAAGGCTACTGTACCAAATATTTAACATTGATTTTCTCAGGTGTTCAAATACTTCTTTGCAGCTGTATCATACAAATAAATAGTTAAAAAAATCATACATTGTGATTTCTGGATTATTTTTTTTGATTATGTCTCTCACAGTGGACATGCACCTACGATGACAATTTCAGACCCCTCCATGATTTCCAAGTGGGAGAACTTGCAAAATAGCAGGGTGTTCAAATACTTATTTTCTGCACTGTATTATTTAAAAAATGTATTTTAATAAATTAACAAAATGGAAAGTAAATGAAGAGAAGATCAAATCAATATTTGGTGTGACCACCCTTTGCCTTGAAAACGACATTAATTCTTTTAGGTACACTTGCACACAGTTTTTGAAGGCACTTGGCAGGTAGGCTGTTCCAAAAATCTTGGAGAGGTAACCACAGATCTTCTGTGGATGTAGGCTGCCTCAAATGCATCTGTCTTTTGATGCAATCCCAGACAGACTTAATGTTGGGATCAGGTCTCTGTGGGGGGGGGGGGGGGGGGGGGCACACCATCACATCAGGACTCTGTGCTTTTTTTATGCTAAAGATGGTTCTTAATGACAGTGGCTGCATGTTTAGAGACATTGTCGTACTGCAGAAAATAAATTTGAGACCAATTTCGCACCTCCCTGGTGTAGTATAGTATGATGGATGCATATCTGTTTTTATCAGCATTGAGGGACACCATTGATCTTGACCAAATCTCCATGTGCAGAAATACAGCCCCATGCTTGCAAGGAACCTCCACCATACTTCACTGTTGCCTGCAAAAACTCATTATTGTACCGTTCTCTAGCCCTTCACAAATAAACTGCCTCCTGCTACAGCCAAATATTTCAGATGTTGACTCCTTAGCCCAAAGCACCTGCTGTCATTTTTCTGCATCTCTGTGAAAACCTAGGAACTGGGGAGCAGAAAAATGGCGGCAGGTGCTTTGGACCGAGTCAAAATGTGAAATATTTATCTGTAGCAGGAGGCAGTTTGACAGCACTAAAAATGACACTGGCAGGGAAGGGGTTAACACTAGGGGGCGATCAATGGGGTAGTGTGTTCTAACTGTAAGGGAGGTTGACTCACTGGGACATGAGATCGCTGTTCCCAGTCATTAGGAACAGAAGATCTGACATAACGGCAGAACGGGAATTTGCCTTGCTTACATGGTACACCGCGATTGTCGAGCGGGCACGCTCCAGCTATCCTGTGCATACACCGACGTACATGGCGATTTGCGCATGAGAGCTGACCAGCCACAGTATCTGGCCAGCAAGTGGTTAAATTGCGTCTATTAAATTTGTTACTTTACTAACTAATAATGGATTTATAAACAAGCTATAGAAGAAAGCCTAGTAATGTTTTTGTGGCAATATTATGAGGAAACACCACGCTTACCTACAGGGAAGTTACTTTCGAACAATGCCAGACTCCCTTACAATTGTATAAGGAAGTCTTTGAGGTCTAATAGATTAACTCCTAAGATTAATAGCAGCAGAACTACTGCGTCCTCTATTGTATGTGGAATAGCCACAGGCACAGAACGCTCAGTTATGAATTCAGTCACACCCCTTGTACTGAAACAGTAGGTAAAATACTTTATTGTTGTGCACACATCATAATGTAGGATGGCAGACGTGTTGGTGCACAGTCCGATGCAAAGATCCTCGGCATTGAAGTTCTACTAGGCGGCAACGGGGCCTATCCGATTTTCTTTTGCATTTAAAAAGTGATCTTTGGCTTGGTGACCATCTGTTTAGTAGATGTTATCTACAAGTTGAAGAGGAAGAAAACCCTCTTAAAAAAAAAAAAATTGAGATAGTATGCATAACATACTAGTTCATTATGTATCTTACATGAGATCGAAGCCCAGTAGCGGTGCTAGTTCCTCTCCTCCATCGCAGCCATCTTTCCCCGAGTGTCTTCCTCGTATTGTGGCTCCGGCGCTGTGACTGGCCGGCGCCGCCGCGATGACGTCATTCCCGCAAATGCGCACGGGTGCCGACACTAACGGCATGAGCGCCCTTAGTAACGGCACGCTCTGTGCGCCTGCGTGCCGTCCCCCCCCCCCCCCCCATCGGTGCATGTCTTTTGGAAAAATCTCCTAAACCGTGTAGGTTTAGGAGATATTTATTGCACCTACATGTAAGCTTTAATCTAGGCTTACCTGTAGGTCTAAGTGGTCTGTAAGGGTTTACAACCACTTTAATATTGTTATGATGGCAATGCAGTATTTTACTGTGAGACACTCTGCAATTAAAGCCTAGTATACACTGAGATTTTTTTCGTTCAATCCAGTGGGTTAAATGGGAAAAAAACTGTCGGTTGGAGCTGCTGTACTAACGATCCAGCGTTAATACAGTGTTCTCCCCAGCTGAGCTCTTGTGTTCTGACAGATGGATGGTCCCCCCCAACAGAACACTCAGATATGCGCTCTCGGCCAATGATTGGGAGCTGGTCGACTGCTTGTTTTGAAGCACGCACATGCGTCAGAAACTGGCCGTTCGACCTAGCTGGCATACAATAGGCTACGAATGTCAGACTTTTTTTTTTATTTTTTTTTAACCGGTCGATGTCTCTCGACATTTGGCCCGTGTGTACGGGGCTTAAAGGAGTTGTAAAGGAAACATTTTTGTTGGGCTGAAATGACTGTTTACAGGGTATAGAGACATAATAGTTTACTGATTCCTTTTAAAAATGATTAAAAATAGATAAAAAATCAATCATATAATGTACCTACAGTTTTAGTTTTGTTTTTTGCTGTTTCCTGTCTCTCTGATGTACAGAGCCAGAGAGCCAATAGAGGGCAGTGATGGTTTGTAAAACGAAACTGGATTGGTTTAGACACACAGTAATCGTACCTCCTTGATTAGTGACCACAGTGAGAAAGCTCCCAGTACTGTGGTTATAAGGAAACAGACAACCAGGAAGTGTCCAGAAAAGAGAAAAATTACAGCAACATCAAAGCAAAAAACAAACAATGAGGACATGAAACCAGGACTGCAGTAAGGTAAAGGAAGCTATTTGGCTAAAAAAAAAAAAATCTTTAGTGACCCTTTAAGCCTGTGAAGAGGTACTTGTCATACACATCTCCCAGTGTGTTTTCATTTGACAGACTAATGAAATCTTTTTAACACATTATCACAATGAATTGAGTCCGGATTTTTATCAGTGATTATTTGGTCATGTTTTGATGTTCAGACCTGGAAGATCTGAAGGCATTAGGGAAGAAGAGCTCACTGCTCTTCTGTCAGTAATTTTATAGTGTTTTTTAAAATAACAAAGTTTATTCAAATCCTAACTATAGTTAAAGGGGAGTTCCAGCCTTTTAGTGTTTTATTAAACGTCGGCAGCTACAAAAAGTGTAGCTGCTGACTTTTAAGACACTTACCTGCTCCACGGTCCAGTGACGCAGCCGCCCGGAGCTCCGCTCCTCAGCCTCCACCCCCATCTCCGGCCGGCGCCTCCATTCATAGTGTGGGCACCTGGCCATGACAGCTTTCGGCTTCACGGCCGGGCACTTACTGTGCATGCGCGAGTCATGCTGCACTCTTTGAATGGACAGGCGGTCTCATGGGACCTGTCACGTGTCCCTGGAGATCGTCTAAAGAGAGGGGCCACCTAAGGCAAGAAGAGAAGGTGCCGAGGCGTTCCCTGGCCAGAAGGAGGAAGTGGGACAGGACGTTTCACTCCTACTGAAGCCCCCCCCCACCACAAAAAAAATTACATGTCATATGTGGCATGTAAGGGTGGTGAGGAGTGCTTAAAGTGGAAGTTCCACTTTTGGGTGTAACTCCGCTTTAAACATGCTCCCAACCCCCATTCTATGCCTATTCTAACTACCCATCTGAAAGAAAAGATGTTTATACCTACCTATTCTGAAGGTGTTTTGGTTTGGTCACATTATCTCTCCAGTGGGTGGCTTCAGTGAAGAGGAGAGCTTGCCAACATCAGCTGCAGTCTATGCAGCATCACCCATAGGCCTACTATGTGGCATCTTTTGCCGGCTGTTCCTCCTCTACCAATGCAGGAAGTGGATTGTGACCGGACCAGAGCGCCTTCGGCATACAAAAGCATAAACCTTTTTCCTTTCATTAGGGTCGTTGGAATAGGTTTAGTTGGGACTTGACTGAGCTTCCACATTAAGCCGTTCTGGTATTCTAGTGAATCTGTACAAAATTCAGGTTCGGTAATCAGTGCCTCCCCCAGCTTTTGTAAGATACAGTAAGTACACATTTGTATAATTTTATCTTCTAAGTTACCCCTAGCACCCTGTGGTAATCACATGTACCCTCCCAGGAAAAAAGAAAAACTAAAGTTTTTAGCAATACACACCAAACTAAGCATGTGCAGCGTGCCCCCAAGGCTCTGTACTATCAGAAGACGAATTGGTGACTGTGGAAGAAGGGGAGGATCAGAGAAGATGTAATCAAACATCCTTTTTACACAATGCTGTGGATTAACCCCTTAGGTTTCACAGTGAGTATAACAAGCATGCCAGACTTTACATACAGACTGATTTTACTGTTGTGGGCTTAGTAACACTTTAAAGCATAGTTGTACAAAATGATAGTTGACTTAAAGAACGTTTGCTATTTCTTGCTTAGTCATCCTAGATAATAATTCTGATTAGCCGACAGACCAAAATTAGAACATTTAATACATTAATTCGGAGTTTGAAACTCGCAGCATTGAAGGCAATTGGCGTTTTAGGAAGAAGCTCCGTAATGGTGCTAATTTCTGTCGGCAACGGTTTTTAACCATTTACTCTTTTATTCTTTCAGTCGTAGTGCTGGTGCGTCAGGTGAAATTTTATGATTATTGGTTAGCCAAATATATGCACAATCTGAGCAAATTTGTGGGCTATTCTGTACTGTACAATAGTGCATACAGCCACAGAGCCTCCTGTAATGCCTGTTCTTTTTGCTGTAGCTGCATGTCGGTGCAATCAAACGGAGGGATTAGGTTTAAGTCTTTCACAATAAATTTTCCTTTAGCAGAAGTGTGTTTTTAAAGCACAAAAAGAATAGTTCTAATATCTGTATTACATGGACTATTCAATTCTCTGCATGCCACCTGCAACAGCCAGTATGAGAGAGCTTGCTTTCCAGGTGCATTTTTTACTTTATCTATCTAGCCATTTATCTATAATAAAAAAAATTGGCAAGCCTCACTACTTTTATATAATTTGATATTTGGCCCATGTTATAAACAAGACAGAATGTGAGAGGATCCGCCCCTTCTGGACTCGGGTATTTGAATGTTACAACAAAATCTATGGTGAAATACTGGTTCCCTCTCCTAAAATTGCACTTCTTGGTATACTACCAGGTTCTGTTAAATCACAGATATACAAAAGGATTGGAATTGCGCTAATCGTAAGTCTATGACCAATAAAGGGCACAGTGCGTGCTATAATTATTGTAAACAAATTAAATATATATCATGTGAACACACAAAAATAATTAATTGTAATAAATAACACACAGGTGTGGATTCATGTGTGAATCCACCAAATGATCACCAAAAAAACTCGCTAGTATTAAGTAGCTATGTGCATCAAAACACCACACCTGAGTGCAGTTCAGTGAAAAAACGTTAGACTAATGAAGCCACACAAGTATTAAAATAAATGAAAACTGAATCAAAATAAAGACTCCACCTGATGGACACAGAGAAGCAAATTCATAGTCTATGATATGTTGAAAAAAGATCTATGTGGTGAAATCCTCAGATGAATATAAATATACCGTCTCCACCTTTATGACGTGTATGTAAACGAAAAAAGAAAGTCTCGAGCTGGTACAGATGCGTCAATCTCCTGAGTGTCGATCACATACAGGTGTCCTTTTATGAAAGTGAGATCAGCGGCGATCCCGGCTCTCACCGCTGATCTCAGGTCATACACAGTTTATGAAACTGAGGTAATCAGATGAGAACATGTTCTCCACTGATTATCTCAGCACAGTGAGAATCTGTAACTGACTGTCACAGAAACGGCCAGTTTATGAAGGTGCGATCTCGGCACCTCACTGGCGATCTGTGACAGAATTCTCACTTTCTGATTCACCATCTCAGAGGTGGAGAATCAGAGAGAGAAGCACGAAGCTGGCTGAGTATTGTGGAGGAAGAAGGAAGTCTTTTGACTTCCATGCTTCACACACAAGCAGCCATAGAGTCGGAACACATTTTCCCCACCATTACACACCCCAAAATGAGCAGGTTAGAGATTTATAGTGTGTGTATATATATATATAATATATCATATATATAATCATATAGCATATATATGTGTTTGTGTTTATTTCTATGTTTATTAATATATACACACACACACACACACATATATATATATATATATATATATATATATATATATATATATATATATATATATATATATATATATATATATAATATGTGTATATATATATATAATTCTACTTGCATTAAAATGCTATTATTAAAGTAATTTTTATATAATTTTTAATTTATTAGTAAAAAAAAAAAAATGTAAACCCTAAAATATGGTTTTACCCATGAACTGTTCTATTGCAGATATACAGGGTTTATATTTGTATACTTAAAAAAAATAAAAAAATGATTATAAATGTATTTTTCATTTATATGAATGGTGTATAGCATATGCATGGTGCATTACATATGTGGGATTCCATTAATATACTATACACCATTCACATTTAAATAGGCACATGTATGAGCTTTAAATATTGAAAAAACAATGTTTTTTAATAATTAGGTTAATGTATATTGTTTGGTGGGAATGCAACTTTATTAATATGTGGTGTGTAATGTGTGCTGATTCGTGTTCAACGTGTATTTTTCACTTCCTCATACTGTAATCCCGCTAAATCACGCGAGATTACAGTGAGAGAAGCCGTTCTCAGGAGTTTCCAGCCGTTTGTAGATCGCTCCTCATCTCAGCATGAGAAGCGATCTACAAAGTTTCATAAACAGGCACTCAGAGGAGAGCGATCTCCCCTGAGAATGCCTGAGAACTGAATAGCGGTATTTTACCGCACTTTCATAAAAGGACACCATGGACTTGCACAGATTTGAAACTGCAGAATCTCCGCGCCATAAAAACCAAAACAAAAGCAAAAGAGACTCGCATAGTGTGAAACCTTATGGATAACTGATATAACTACACCCGTGTGGGACAGTCTTGCGACCGGGGGAGGGAATAGTGCGAACCCACCACCACTGCACACACTGACCCTTACCAGATCTGGACCCCACAGGGTAGATATAGGCACTCAGAGGAAGGGATTGTAGTTCAGCAGCCATAGGACATCAGCAGATGACAGTATTGATGATACCATGTAACAACATAAAACCGCACATAGTGTAAAATCCAATGGTATTTAATATAAAAAAGATAAAGGTTGCACTTACAACAGATGAAAATCAATAGGGCATTAAAAAACAAGGTGCCAGCTGGATGGTACGCGTGCGTCCTTCCGTATGGATGCGGTGACGTGAGAACGTCTCCTCCCAACTTTTCGTCTTCAAAGACTTAAATCACAGAAACGAAGTCTCCTCCGTTTCTTCATGTCCTCAGCGAGACAGCTCATACCTTCCTATTGGAAGTCGACCGCAACTCCCCCATCATGTTGGGTCTCTATTATGAATGACACCATGAGAATAGAGGAGATGCTGGCCCTTGATAACGACACTTTTGATAATTACACATTGCTGTGGCTCGTCTGGCTCCACTTCTCTTCCTCTGACACCCTGGCGAACATGTTGTCCGCCCAACCATGATCACTCCTGATCGCTTCCTTGTGTGTCACCACCTAGAGACAAGCTAGGTTCCCCTCCCCCCCCCCCCCCCCCCCCGCTTACTTCACGCTGTCTTTTCCAATTGCTATATCAGCAACTCTCACTCTACTCTATGATGCCCCTCTAGCTTTCTTCTCTCTATTCTCTTTCCCACCATTCTCTTTCTTTCCTTCTTCTCCCTGCCCTCTTACACCCCTGATTCTTGACCTCCCATTTTTATTTTTATTTTTCTTGTTATTTTTTATTTTTGGTCTTTGTCCTTTTTGTCCTGTTTATCATTTTTTCTTTTGATTTTTATTGTTTCCTTCCTGGAGACTCTGGTTGCAATGTTGTCACCTATTAGGAGGCCATTTTGGCCGCTCACAATTTTTGTTTCGGGTTCTTGTCATAACTGTTCCTGTTGTTATACGTTGATGGGTGTCCAGCTGTGGGCGATAGCCATTTGGCTGACTCCTTACTACTACGTATCTATGACTGTTCCCTGTTTGTGACACCTCATGCTGTTCATGATTAATATGTTAAAATTCCAATAAACATTTTTTCAACTCTAAAGACAGAAAAGAGATCGAACTTGCAGCGTTTTTCCCCCTCAGCTGTTGTGTTCTGACAGGGGGACGGCCCCCTGGCCTGCCAGAACAATCCGAGCAACGCACTCTGCCGTTGGCTGAGAGTGCTGATCGTTTGTTGGTCGGCTGCTGGTTTTCCAGCATGCTTTTCAGACAGAAGCCGGCTTCTTTCAGAAAGGACTAAATGCACACGGCCGAATGTCGACCGTGTTTTTTTTTTCTTACCCAGCCAATGTCTTGCAACATTCGGCCCATGTGTATAGGTCATAACGGGATACAGTAAAAGTAGTAATGGATTACAAAGCTAATTATGCAAGTTTTTTCACCAAGTTACTGGAGGATGTGCAGGCATGGTCTGATGTAAATATGTCATGGATGGGTAGAATCGCCTCTGTAAAGATGACAGTTCTACCTAGGTTACTTTATTTTTTTCACACTTTGCCTATCCAGGTCCCGGTTCATGCCACGTGATGGTTTCAATCCAAAATCTTTCATTACATTTAGGGAACCAAAGGTTCCAAGACAGCTCGGGCCGCAATGTATGCTTCCAAGGATTCGAACAGACTAGGCATGCCTGATTTTAGAAAATACTGTGGCACAGCTTGCCCAAATGTGCCAGCTGCAAAGCCAACATTATCAACCAGATTGTTTTTTTTTTTATAAAGACCCAGGTGTGCTCTCCACTTACAATAGATCTTGTACTTTGAATTCCACTAAAATATCGTAAAGCTATGCTGTGCCCCATGCTCTCCCACTCATTACATGTGTGGGATACAAGCTGTAAGAGATGGTCTTTGCGCTCCACACCTATCACAGTAGCTCTCCTTATTTGGCAATCCCCTGTTTCCACCAGGGATGCAACCTGAAAGGTTTGGCTGGTGGTTAAACAAGGGATTGTACCGTATAGACGACTATCTAGATCATAGTGGCATACGCCCCACTTTTATTTCATGGGGAGTCTGGAGATGCCCCCCGCAGGGATCTTCCACTTGCCACAAATGTACCACTTTCCCAACTCTTTGCAGAAGGAAAGCTCTGACTTTGCAGTCCGGACCATGTTCGAGATGCATACAGGATGCTGCTATGCGAGGTGGTGTCTCCATTCTATACAAACTGTTGGTTGACTCCACTGCTTGATTATTTTATCAGGTGGCATGAGAGAGGGATCTGTCCATAACCCCTGAGGAGGTTATAAAGGGATCCTTATTGTTGCCTTGATTGAGACAAGTTACAAAGTCCACGCCAGATGGTATTTGGTGCCGGAGCGCCTGTCAGAAATTTACCCAGGCACCTCAGCTACTTGTTTCAGGGGCTGTTGTTTCACAGTTGCATGTGTGGTGGTCATCTCCCAAGGTCCATCATTTTTGGATGAGGGTTAATTATTATTTTTTTCAGGCACAATGGTCAACATCACTAAGGATGTAAATATTGCCCTACTAAATAAGCCTGTTGAAAATGCTCCGTGACCTACTCAGACCTTGATCTACTTTGTTTTTAGCAGCGAAAATCACGATGGCGACAGCGTGGAAAAGCCCCATCATAAACCTTGCGATAGTAACATGTATCTTGTTTAAAAACTAGTAAGTGTCTTATGAGATAAGCAATCCATTTTTTGAGAAAATATCTTGACAATCTTGCAGGTTCTGAATGACTGCTCTTCTAGTACAAATAAGTTGCTGCTGGATGCCATGGACGGATGCATTTCTTTTCTTCACTTTTTTTTTTCCCTTGATTATCTTTGGCATGCCTTGGCATCATGTCCTCTTAGCTTTTTCTTTTTCTTTCTTATCCAAGTACTTTATGTTCATATTTTGGGGTCTGGAGTCCCTTTGTGGAACAGTTACAATGCTTGGCAATGAGTAATACTTTGTGAAGCGTGGTTGCTGGACGTGGGCGTTACTTCATGTTGGGCCTACTTCCAGGGATTATGATTTAATATGGTCTTGACCTTGATATCTTGGGATTTGTTGCCCCACACTATGATCCAAGGGGTGATCGTATGGAAGACCACTTCCTAGTGTCCACAATCGTTTTGATGTTTTTATATCCATGTTATTCCGGTTCACTTCTGATGGTGGTTAAATGCTGACTCGTGAGCTTAACGAATACCCACCTAATTACCAAGAGGCGGGGGAGGGGCTGGACATGGTGTAGTTCCCCGTGGATTCTGTGGTGTGCTTTCGCCAGAAGTAGGAGCAAATACCTGGATTAGACAGGTATCCACCTCCCCCAAAAGGTGCCAAATGTGACATTGGAGGGGGTAGGAACCGTATCAGTGGAAGTTCCATTTCTGGGTGGAACGCCGCTTTAAGTAGATGTGCTTTGTTTTAATATTGGGGATTACGTACTATATAACCATCTTCTGGTTAGTCCTGGTTGGGTAAATCTACATGTCTGTGTAGTGTAAATGTAAAATTTAGCATTTGTGGAAAAAAATTAAGTTAGAAGAGAGAAAAGATACAAAATTATGAGAGGACTAGGAAGAATTTTGAAAGGAGTACCAGTACTGAGGTATTGAGAATAGCAGTCAGGAAACTTAAGCTGAGCTTTATATTTTTTATCACTTCTAAATAAACCAAAGCCGCACACTGGGATTTTACAATGAAGACGGCACATTACATGGTAAGACCTACCCCGAAAATAAGCCCTACGGTGTCTTTTGTTGCCAAAATTAATATAAGAGCCAGGCTTATTTTCGGGGAAACTCTATAGGAGAAAAG
This sequence comes from Rana kukunoris, assembly GCA_029574335.1. Lineage (NCBI taxonomy): Eukaryota > Metazoa > Chordata > Amphibia > Anura > Ranidae > Rana > Rana kukunoris. The sequence goes on from CM056054.1 coordinate 58,058,091, forward strand.
GATATTCTTTCTGCTGTAGCAGGAAGAGTGGGACTTTACAGGAGTTTGGGCCAAGCCAGCATCGGGCCTTCAGAAAAAAACTTAAGACCTATCTATTCTGAAGCATTAGTGTGCATTTGTAGCACTACAAGTTACTAATCTACAGTTGGCTTTTCATTCCAAAAGTCTCCAGAGATGTCTGATCCCTAATTTATTACTTAACCACTTAAGGACCGCTGCATGTACATTTACGTCGGCACAATGGCACCGACAGGCACATCAACGTATATATACGTTGGTGCCTTGAGGTGGGTCGGGGATCGGGACCCCCCCCCCCCCCCCCCCGGTACATGCGACGGTCCATGCGGCTGTAGGAGCGATCCGGGATGAGGGGGTAGCTACACGATCGCTCCCAGCCAATGCGCGCGCGCCCGCCCTGTCACTTCCTCCTTCTGTGTAAACACAGGAAGGAGGAAGCGATGTGATCTCTCCCTCGGCGTTTTTTTCAACCACCGCTGAGGAGAGATGACAACACACGTAAGTCCTTCACTAACACTACATATAGGCACATTTAACCCCCCCGATCGCCCCCTCCCCCCTGTCAGTGTCACTGAATGCAGTAATCATACATGTATGATTACTGTATTTAGTGGCAGTGTGACAGTCAGTTAGTGTTAGGTCCTGGGTAGCCCCGTACCCCCCACCTTTTAAAGTTTTAACCCCTTGATCACTGCCCTAGTTAACCCTTTCACTCCCTATTGCCAGCATCACTAAGCAATCATTTTTCTGATCGCTGTATTAGTGTCGCTGTTCCCGCTAGGTTGCTAATGTTTTTTTATTGCAATTTTTTTTTACTAAAGACATGTGGCTAAATAAATTTTGGCCTAAATGTTTGACTAAAATTTAGTTTATTGATTTTTCTTATAACAAAAGTAAAAAATATTTTTTTTTCAAAAATGTCGCTCTATTTTTGTATATAGCGCAAAAAATAAAAACCGCAGAGGCGATCAAATACCACCAAAAGGAGCCGAGGACGGAGATGCACGCGTGCTAGCAGAGCTCCGGCACCAGCGGCTCTAACACGGCACATAGCAGACCTCCGAGGGGGAAAAATCCTTCACTAAAGCGGCGATCCAGACCCGGTCACCCTACAGACCCTACCCTGGTCATGACTCGGCGCAAGTCCGCGGGGAACCGGCCCTCTAAACTCACCGAGTTCTTCCCTATGGAGCGCAGGCAAGATGGCGCCGGGGCCTCTTCCACGCCGCTTCCAGGCCCTCAGAAGCGCACAGCCACCGAGGGGAACCCGAACAAGAGGAGCAGCCCTCCTAGGAACCTGACATCCCCACCAGCTACACCATCCTCTGGGAGCCCTGAGAAGACCAGGTTCAGGATGGATGTGATGGAGACTGCACACGAGGTGAGCTCTCTGTTAGAATCAGGGGAAGATACAAGGGAGCTACCAGACTCCATAGAAGGATTCCCCACAGCTAATAAGCCAGTCCTGGACACTGTATTGAAAGAGATGCTGGTCTCGTTGCGGGGTTCATTGCACTCAGATATGATATCTTGTGTTCACAAGTTCAGTACAGAACTCAGAGGGGTGGCTGACAGAGTGTCTCACATAGAGGACAAAATGGGGGAATTCGCCTCCACCATTAATGACCTAGTAGACGCGAATGATAACAAAGAGGATGATATTGAGGCTATGAAAACAAAGATGGCAGAAATCGAGGATAGATCAAGAAGGAACAATGTGAAAGTGAGAGGTGTACCAGAATCTGTTAGGCCTCAGGAACTGCGTGAATACGCCTCCCAACTATTCTCTGCCATACTGCCTGACCTATCTGAGCTGGACTGCACTATTGATAGAATCCACAGGCTTCCCAAACCTGCATTCCTAGCTGATGATGTCCCTAGGGATGTAATTCCACGCCTACATTTTTATCATGCAAAGGAAAAATTAATGGCAGCATCTAGAAAGAGGGACAGCTTCCCACCAGAATACGTGAATCTTCAGTTTTATGCGGATTTGTCACAGTTTACTCTGCAAAAACGCAGAAATCTTGCCACCATAACTAAGGCTCTCAGGAACCACAACTTGGTGTACAAGTGGGGGTTCCCTACCAAGCTCATCGTCACGAAAGACAACCGAGACTATGTGATGGACTCATTAGATAGAGGCATGGCCCTGCTCAAAGAATGGGGGATTCTTCCTGAGTCCCAACAAGTCATACGTCAAGGGGGAGGAGCCAGGCGGATTGAAAATGAGTGGCATGTAGTTGGCCGCAAAAATGCTAAGACCCATAACTAACTACCCCGGAGATCTCCATTGATACGGCGTGGCCGCTGAGGTGGAGCTGCCTCCGTAGGCCTTATTCTTGAGGATCCCTCACACCTGGCCATTGAGCGACTCTTGAAAGTCGCACACAGTACTTTCTTTAGTTTTTGGCGTTATGCCAGTGTTACCTTTCTTTGTTACCTATTCTAACGTTACTTCTTTTTTTTTTTTGTTGTTGCCCTTTGCACGTTTTTTGCCCTGCCACCCGAAACCTTCCCTCCCATTTGGGAGATGATGACGCCGGACCCCCCTGCCTCATACGGACTGGAGAAGTATCTAGCCCTTGGCTGCTGGCGAATGAGTATCCTAAACGAGCCACCCGCAGTGAGTACCTTCTTGATGTTAATAGCCACACCTGAACACGCCAACTGCATGCCGAAATGATACAATTCCTGACAATTAATGCAAAGGGACTAAATCACCCGGCAAAGAGGCGGTCTTTATGGAGAGAGGCCCTGCAGCAGAAGGCTGATGTCCTTTGTGTTCAAGAGACCCACTTCGACAGCTCAGCCCCTCCGAAATGCTCACATCCCAATTATCCGGTCACCTACTTTGCTAACGCTGACACCAAATCCAAAGGAGTAATGATCGCAGTGAGAGACTCTGTTCACTTTTCCTTGCATAAAGCTATTGTCGACCCAATGGGGAGATATGTGATATTGGTGTGTGACATTGACCTGGTATCCTATACAGTGGCGGCGGTTTATGCCCCCAATACAAAACAGACCAAATTTATACAGAGAGTCACTAAAAAAATTAGAGAGGAACAGAAGGGACTGTTGGTGATTTGTGGGGACTTCAATATCATCCCAGATCCGGTCATGGACTCCTCCTCCTCACCAAAGCGCACTCCCCCGTCATTGGCTCCCTTTTTGAGGTCGAATGAACTTTTTGATGCATGGAGATGCTTGAATGCTAATGAAAAAGACTATACTTTCTTTTCCACCCGCCACAGGTCCTATAGCAGGATAGACCTCTTCTTGGTCGACAAGGGGCTTCTCCTGAAATGTAAATCTGTTAAAATCAATGCCATCACGTGGTCAGACCATGCCTCTGTGGGAATGACAGTGGGGGACATACCTCCCAATACTCCAGTTATCATGTGGAGATCCAACCCCATGCTTCTCCGGAGCGGTCCGACCAGGTCATACATTGAGACGAAACTCAGGGAATTTTTTGCTAACAATGAAGGGTCAGTTACTAGCCCCTTCACCTTGTGGAATGCGCATAAGGCATGTGTGAGAGGGGTCATGATTCAACAAGGTGCTAGGGTTAAGAGGGAAAGGCAGCGGCGCACATTGACCCTCGTTGCTCAAATAAATGACTTAGAATCAAAGAACAAAATTAGACCATCCCTCTCCCTGACTGAACAACTAACCCATCTGCGCACTGACCTCAGGACACTGTTCCTTGACGACTATGAAAAAGCCTCTAGGAAGTTCAAGCTTGCTTTCTTCACTAGTGGTAACAGGGCGGGCAAGCTTCTAGCGAACAGACTTAAAGGACACAGAATTAAATCTAAGATTCCCTATATTCACCATCCAGAGACGAAGGTGAAACATTTTCACCCCCAAGCCATAGCTGACGCCTTTAGTCACTATTACAGGTCGCTTTATAACCTCAAGGATGATCCAACGATTACCCAACCATCCTCGGAAGCTATAGTGGCATTCCTAGAGAAAGTTAATCTTCCCTCCCTGACCCCTGACCAACTTTTAGTACTAAATTCCCCATTTACTGTAGAAGAAGTGGAGAGGACCATACAGTCTATCCCATCAAATAAATCCCCGGGCCCCGACGGATTTATTGGAGAATACTTCAAAACATTCCAAGACATACTCAGTCCCTACTTGGTCCAGGTGTACAATGCCGCTGCTGCCTCATCCTCGTTCCCAAGGGAAATGTTAAGTGCCACTATAGTGGCTCTCCCTAAACCGGGGAAAGATCCAGATACACCCCAAAACTTTCGGCCCATATCATTGTTGAACAAGGATGTCAAAATCTACGCGAAACTCTTAGCTGCTAGACTGGTGGACATACTCCCGGGGTTAATTAATGTGGACCAATCAGGCTTTACAAAGGGGAGACAAACGGCAGACGCCACCAGGAGACTACTGAACATCATACATATAACAGAGCGTCGTCGAACGCCTTCTCTGCTCCTTGCGTTGGATGCGGAGAAGGCGTTCGACAGGATTCACTGGAGGTTTTTGGAAAAGGTCCTGGGGAGGTTTGGCTTCGAGGGGCACATTTATTCTGCCATAATGGCATTATACTCACATCCTTCGGCACAGGTACTAGTGGCAGGTACTCTTTCCACACCATTTGACATCACTAATGGCACAAGGCAAGGGTGCCCACTCTCGCCTCTGATATTCAACCTTTTGATGGAACCTTTGGCTTCCCATCTGAGGTCGCACCCACGAATCTCTGGGATCCAAGTGGGAGGGAAAAACCATGTGATTAGCTTATTCGCAGACGACATCATCCTGATGGTCACTGACATAGAAAAATCTGTTGAAACAATATACTCTTCACTGAGGGCATTTAACGAAATCTCATACTACAAAGTGAACGAATCAAAATCACATATTCTAGGTCTAGGAGTCCCTAGGGAAATCAAACTACGAATGAAACAGAAGTTCCCATTTGTATGGAAGGAGGAAGGCATTAAATACCTTGGAATTGTCCTAACTTCCACTTCCAAAGGGCTACTACAAGCCAACTACACCCCCTTCCTGACCTCCTTCCAGGCTAAATTAGACGACCTGGCCAAAACTGAACTGTCATGGCTGGGTAGGTTAGCAGCCTTTAAGATGCAGGTGCTACCTCAGCTCCTGTATCTTTTCAGGACATTGCCTATTCCGATTCCTAATCCCTATTTCAGGTCCCTCCAATCTATACTAAACAGATACTTATGGCGGGGAAAGCGGGCTAGATGTGCCTTCAGTAAACTGACAAAACACAGAAAAGCAGGGGGTATTGGTCACGTCCACCTACAAGGTTATTACTTTGCCGCCACTCTGTCCCAACTGCAGCACTGGATGGTGCCTGCTTCGGAAGCATTGTGGGTGGACTTGGAACAGTCCCAAATTAAACGAGGCACACTAAGAGATTTTCTATTAACATCACATCTAAGCGAAAACTTGGACCCAACCATCGCGCCAACTATCAGGGCGTCGATTAGGGCTTGGGGCCACCTCCGCAGTTCCCACGAATGGTCAGGACCAGTGTCTCCGTTGCAATTCCCTATTACTGCTATACATAACATAATACCTGACATCAACCTGGATGGGTGGGTATCCAGGGGTATTCAGCAACTGAAAGATATAGTAGAGGGACCCTCACTTGTGACATTCCAGGAGCTGCAGGATAGGTACAAGCTTCCAGCAACTGAGCAGTATAAATATAGCCAGCTCTCACACATGTTTAAAAGGAACACATACCTTCTCACCTCACTCCCTGTTAACATCTCCCAATTCTACCAACAACCCAAAGTCACCCCTAAAGGGATCTCGATATTTTACATGGGACTACAGGAGAAACATAAACTATCTAAAATGCAACATATGGAGGCCTGGGAAAGAGATGTGGGGAGGGAATACACTATCCTTCAGTGGGTAAAATCTTTGAAGATCGTGTACTCTTCTACTAAGAGCACTAACCTGATGGAAACACACCAAAAGCTGCTGTTGAGGTGGTACCTCACCCCCTATAGGCTATCTAAGATATATCGGGATTCATCTCCCTTGTGTTGGAGGAAGTGTGGGGAGACAGGTACATTGGTCCACATTATGTGGTCTTGCCCGAAGCTGAGCTACCTATGGTCTGGGGTGTGGGGGATAGTCAAGGACATCCTGGACCCAGTTGATCCGCTGACCCCGGGATTGGCATTACTCTCACTGGAAATTGACAAAATTCCAACCTTTTGTAGAACTGTAGTGTCGAACCTCCTTCTGGCCACAAGGCTGGTAGTCCTACGCCACTGGAAGAACGTAGTACCGCCTTCACTTAATGAGGTAATTATCACAATGCATACACAGGGCAAATACGAGATTATGCACTCGTACACAATGGGTTCCTCTGAAGCCACGATTACAGCATGGTCCCCCTGGCAACAATGGTATTCAAACCTTACAGGTCTTTGAACTAGAGTGGACGCCTAGCGGACCACTATTATTTGTCATTAATGGGGGTTTTGTGCGTTTTGTGCGTTCTGTGCGTATTGGGCATATATGTTTTGTTTTGTTTTGTTATTTAGATTAACCTTTTATTTATTCCTTTTTGTTTTGATACTATTTCTTTAAAAGCATATTTGATACATCGTTACATGAGAGGCACCTGAACTTCTATGGTTTTGCCATTGTTGTATATGGATTATACCTATAGTATGGAAATACATGGGGTGTCTAGGCCCTCCCGTACACTCACCTAGCACGGGGGCCGGGGGCTCTGGGCGGGACTGCCACTCTGACCAAATGAGAGGGATTGGAGGGGGCGGTCTGGGTCTGGGTCCGGGTTCCTCCGTTTCCATGGGCTACTCGCGAAGGGCTTCCACTGAAGGGGGGGGGCCATTGCGCCATATCAATGCCTTGTCAAGGTTAGTCCGACTACATATAGTCACCATACGAAGTATTGCTGTATGCTATATGCTATTGTGTATGTACACTATGACATTTGCAAGTACCTTTTATGCTTAATGTTTTTGCATATCTGTGCATTTTTTGTTCCATGTATTGCACCTTTTCTAATACCTCAATAAAAAATATTGTTCAAAAAAAAATACCACCAAAAGAAAGCTCTAAGAAAAGGACGCAAATTTTGTTTGGGAGCCACGTCGCACGACCGCGCAATTGTCTGTTAAAGCGACGCAGTGCCGAATCGCAAAAACCCCTTGGGTCATTTGGCAGCATATTGGTCCGGGTATTAAGTGGTTAAAGCCCTTTTAGTTGTATGCCCTTTTGATTAAGCGGATATTTTTCTGTTTAAAAACAAGACCTTTCCTTTTTTCTTTTTTTTTTCACTTGTAGCTGTCAAGTGCCTCAATCTCCTAAACTTTTAAACTGGCGTCAAGCAGTTGAGCTATTTGGATTAACTGATTTCTGAAAGTCAAGCATTAAACAGACTCTTAGTGTGGGAAGGTGTTTAGTTCCTGCAACAGAAATTGAATTTCTTAATCGAGCAGAAGATGATTTTACAGCTACAAAACCAGTATCTCTGGTGGCCTGTGCCAAGATATGTGAAAGTAATCTGCCAGGATTGCAAATCATGCCTGTAATGCGAAACAATGGATGTTGCTAGTTCAAATATTGCATGTACTTCAAATTACTTTAGACCAAAACATGCCCGTTGGCTGACGCTGTCTGAGAGCCATTTTGTCATTCAGATAGGAGGCCACTGTACTTAAGGCTCATAGAATTTCCGAGTCGTCGCAGGTGCTTAAATACTGTGGCAGCATGGGCAGGTGGGAAAAGCTGTAATTTTAATAGGGACCTCTACTGTCAGGGAAACGGCTCTGCTGGTAGTCACATATAAGTGAAGTGGATTTCTGTGGCTTAAACCACATTGTGCTGAGAAATGCAGAGCAATCCAGCAGTCCTTTAACAGCTAAAATGGGAGGAGGGTGGACACAAGCAAACAATCCTTCCTTTTTTTTGTAGATAAAAATTTAAAATGAAGGAAGCCAGGACACGTGTATGGTAAAGTATTTCTCATCCTCCCATAGCTAGTGCAAGGGTCACTTTTTATTTCAACATATGTTTCATGTGCACTATTAATTGGGTTTAAGTTTGTTACTTAGCTGCACCCTTCTGTCTATTCTTCTCTATTTATACTTTGGCTCACAGCTCCTCCTAATAAACATATAATACAAATCTAGAGGAACACAGGGATTGCCATTGTTGACCTCATTAGCTGCCTTGCGGTTTTGCTGACCCATTAGCTACTTTCTGAGTCACTGACCCAGAGCATGAATGTAGATCAGGATGGTCCAAAGTCCTAATCTGCATCTATTTTTTCAGGTCAGTGACCCTAAACCTGGGTATACACAGATCGAAGATTCTACCACTTTCAAGCTGTGTGTAACCCTCCCTGTTTGATAGAAGATGATGGGAACCTGTTGGAAAGCCTTCACCGATCACCTGCTTGTGGTCAATCGGTTGTAGCACCGATCACTGTATTCTGACAGTGGAGGGTCCTCGGTGTCGGAATAAAATGTTCTGGGGGGGGGGGGGAATTCCTGCATTCACCTTGTTTGTGCTCCCAGCTTGGGTATTAAAGAAAAGGGAATGAGGTTGACCAAAGGCCCCGGTACACAAAGTTGCTCGTATCTATTTAGCCTTTTTACGCCAGGAAATAAATTCTTAAATGGTCCTCCTCTCCCCCCAGGGTTGAATCATGGGGCGCCTTTGTAAATGCGGTATTGCCAATGTATAAGTTAACTTATGTTAATAGAGGATGACGATGTCCTCGGAACAGTTTTAATCATATGTTTGTGCTAGGTCTGGGATACTGTCCCTGAATATAGGGTTACAGGTACTTGCTCTGCCCGATTTCCCCCCCCCCCCCCGGCCAAGTAGACAGGGTATGAGGCACTGACAATTACTGGGTTGTTAGTTTATGATAAGTGTGACTGAGACCATGATATGTCATGCATATATGCCAATGGTAGGTGCTGCTTTTCTGTTTTGCTGTATCCGTTTGTTATTGCATTGTCTGTCTGTCAATTGTTCTTCAATGCCTTCTCAAAGACCAACCTTGTTTAAAAAAAGAAAAGGGGTCCGCATGACATCCTGCCAAATAGTATTCTTTTTTTTATTTTTTATTGGTATTTCTAAATAAGTTACAATACAGAGCCTTTGGGCATTCTTCGGCTCGAGAAATACAACTTATAAACAGGTACATAACAGGTTATCTACCTAACAATACAATGGATCAACCTAAAATTCTACTGCTCAGTCTCTCAATTTAAAAAAAGCTGTGGGATTGGAATGCGCTACACTTCAATATCGGTGAAATGTCCCAAGAGGAAACTTTTTTTTGTACTAGGCCTAGTATACTGAGGGATTAATACCAAGGTTTATTGTGCGTCTTGGCTTGTAATTAGTATAGAGAGTGTGATTAGTGCTAATCGGAAATATAACCCCTATTCTTGAGCAGCGTTGGTGGAGATAAAGTCCTTCCATACTTTCCAGACTTTGTCGAATTTAGCAATACACCCACGAGAGTGATGTGTGGCTTTGTATAATGGAATTGAAGAATTGATCAAGGATTGCCAAGAATTCAGGGAGGGCGCTTCTGATTGTTTCCATGTTGGTAATATTGCTTTACAGGCATGAAAGAGCAATAGTCACGAGGGTCTTGGTTGCTGTGCGATGTGCCAGAGTGCCCACCAGGCCCAGCAAACAAACCGATACAGTCTGTGTCATTGGAATTTGTTAAAAGCGAGGTTATGAACTGTTACCTCCTCCCAGAATGAGTGCACTTTAGGAAAAGACCACACCATATGACAAAAACCTGCCTCTAGATTACCACATTTCCAACAGCTAGGGTAGGCCCCATGATCAATTTTCTTCAGCCGTTGCAGAGTTAAATATACCCGATATAGAATCCTAAACTGAATTAAGTGGTCCTTTACCGCTACTAGTTGAAGAAAAGGATATTTTCACATATCTTCCCAATCTTCGGTATCTAGCTCAGGAAAATCCACTTGCCATTTAGCGTGTGGCGTTTCAAAACCAAAGTGCATTGATTGTAGTAGTGCCTCTAGATTAGGGATTCTAGATTGGATTGGTTGAGTAATATTGGTTGAGACCCAAATTGGGAAGAAAAGGCATGTCTCAGCTGAAGATATCTAAAGAAATGATTGGATAATTTCGTAGTTCTGTTTGAAAGTATTAAAGGGGAGGATAGCCCTGTTTTCACATATATGCTCAAGTACCTCAATGCCCCTTGTTGCCCATATTATTGGTTCAGGGATTGTATGAAATTGTATGAACCATAAGGGGTAGCCGGAGACCATCTATTAGGTTCTGCTTTATGTATACAAACTTGCATTTGCCACACCCATATTACTGTTTTCATAGAGTGAGAACAAAAGGTGCCTTTACAATCCCTATACAATCTCTGTATAGTGCATTTTTCAATGGTTCAAAGGACCCCATGCAGAACCCAGAGCCTCCACATCCTCCTGCTCCAGAAAGGGAACGGATAGATTTTGAATCTCCTCTGTCATGAGTTCAGTAGAGAGAGGCAGAAATTGGCTATACAATTCCTTAAAGTTTCTAGATTCCTCATGTATGGCTTTTGTATCTACAATAATTTCCCCTTCAGGTGTATGTAGTTCAGGTGCCACTGTTTGGTAGCGCGGGTCAGCCACAAGATTAGATAACAATCTGCCATTCTTGTCACCCGGCTCAGATTCTACCAGCTAATAAAATCACAACATTATGGCCCGGATTCACAAAGCACTTACGCTGATGTAAATCACTTTAAGCCGATGTAGTGCAAATGTGCGCTCGGCGTATGTGTGCGCCAGATTCACAAACCAACATACGCTCAAAAACAGGCTATCCTACCATGACATATCTTGCTCACGCCGGCGTAGCGTGGGCGCAAATATGGTTTGGACGCATGTTGCTTCTCCCATTGATTAGGCATTCAAATATGAAAATAAGGGGAAATAAGGCGATTCACGAACATACGTACGACCGACGCATGCTATGCGATGTTTGCATAATTTGTACGTCCGGCGTAAAGTTATTCCCCACAGATGAGGCTCAACCCAGCAATACATGCAAAGGTCTGCCCCAGAGGACACAGGCCGGCGTATTGGGCGTACGTTACGTTCACGGCATACGTAGTGATCCGACGTAGCTTAGGCAGTTGTGCCGGCGTAGTTGTGAGCATGCGCATAAGGGTGCAGTTTCATGTGTCTACGTCAAGGCGCATCCGCAGTTCGTGATACACCGGGCGTGAAACGCTGCACCATGCTCAGACCATCATTTACATGGGGTCACTCCCACAAATACGCTGGCCTGCGCCTTCGAAAATACGCTACGCTGGCGTATCTTGTGAGCAATAGCTTGCTGAATACAGTGCATGCCTCTCCGCGCTGCGCCGGCATAGCGTATTGTGTGTGCGCTACGCGGGCGTAAATGTGCGCCCACTCTCTGTGAATCCAGGCCTATGTGTTAAAGTGGTGTAATGGAGATTTTCTTCTCGTCTGTGCCAATAGCAGCTAAACCTCTGAGGGGTGTTGTGCTAGAGTCCCGCTCTTCGAATTGTGAGGTTAAGGAGTTCTAGTCGGCTGCTTTGATTTTATTATTTGTAAAGCGCCAAATACAGTTCAAGAACTGCGCCTAAGCTTTAATTGCTAAAACGTAATAACCCCTCATGGTCGCTTTCAAGGCATCCCACAAAGTTTCTACAGAAGCCGTATCTATCTTGTAAGAGTCTAATTGTGGCAAAATGGATTCAGCAACTTTTATCATTTTGGATCCACAGCGGCGTCGATCTCCAGGTGCCTGGATCACTCTGTCTGCCAATATTGACACATATCTCTAGAGGGAAATGATCAGATAGTCCGCCGGGAGATAGCAGGTCTCGGACAACTTCGAGGGGACAGAGGCGCTGCCAAATGCCAGGTCAATCATTGAGCTCGACTTGTGAGACAAGGACAGATGTGAAAAGGCCTTGGAAGAAGTGTGCCTCCATCTCCAAAGTTCAGTAATTCAAAAGTGTCAGCCCACTGCCCGAGGTCAGGATTCACCTTCCATTGCGGTTTAGCATTGTCCAGAACAGCATCTAGAATGGAATTAAAGACCCCTCCAATTAAAACATGAGTAGATTTATAGGGGGCGTCTACTGGGGGGTAAGTAGATATTTACCAATGCCCACAATAGTAATATGTACCTTCCGCCAGAATCTGTTATGACCCTCACCACCTTGGAGGGAAGAGACTTATTAAGTGTTGCAACTCCCCCGGGCATACGTCTAGTAGGTAGCGTGAAAGGCTTGCCTGGCCCGTGCCCTGCACACAGGGCCGCCATCAGGAATTTTGGGGCCCCTTACACAGCTTCAGGCATGGGCCCCCTGGAGCAGAGAACCGGGGGGGGGGGGTGCTGCCGCATGAAATTGAGAAGCGGGGGGGGCCCTTTACAAAAATAAGAAATAAAGAAAAATATATATAATAAAGGGGGGTAGCCATCCGGGGCCCTGGGGACCTCTGTGCCCTTTAATATAAAGAAAAAAAAGATATATATATATATAAAAAGGGTGGTTGCCAACTGTGGCCCCGGGGATGTTATTTTTTTTTTATAAAAGGAAATTACAAAAAAAAGGGGGCTTTCCATTCGGGACCTCTGGGCCCTTTAATAAAAAGAAACCTCTGGGCCCTTTAAAAAAAAAAAAAAAAAGAAAGAAAAAAATATATTTATAAAAAATAAATAAACATTTATATATAAAAAAAAGGGGTTGCCTTCCAGGGCCCTGGGGACCTCTGGGCCCTTTAATAAAAAAAAAATATATAAAAAAAATATATAAACAAAAATAAAAAATACAATTATAAAAAAAGGGGTTTGACACATGGGGCCCTGGGGACCTCTGAGCCCTTTAATAAAAATGCATCTATATATTAAAAAAAGAAATAAAATAATATAAAAAAGTAAAAAAAAAATTATAAAAAAGGATAATATAAATATAAAAATAAAAGAAATAAAAAAAATATATAAAAATTATATATTTTTTTATAAAAAAAGGGGGGTTGTCATCTGGGGCCCTGGGGATCTCCAGGTCCCTGTGGACCTCCTGACCCCTAAAAAAATAAAAGAAAAAAAATTGGTCCTTTAATAAAAAATAAAAGAAAAATATATTAAAAAAATATATTTTTTTATAAAAAAATATATAAAAAAAAAAGAAGAAGAGGGGGTTGCCATCTGGGGCCCTTGGGGCTTACGGGCCCCTAGACCCCTAAAAAAAATGGCCCTTTAATAAAAAAATAAAATAAAAATATATTAAAAAATCTATATATTTTTTAATAGAAAATAAATAAAAAAAAGGGGGGTTGCCATCCGGTGCCCTGGGGGCCTCTGGGCCCCTGTGGACCTCCGGACCTCTAAACAAATAAAAGAAAAAAATTGGCCCTTTAATAAAAAATAAAAGAAAAATATATTAAAAAAATATATTTTTTTATAAAAAAAAAATAAAGAAAAAAAAGGGCTTGCCATCTGGGGCCCTGGTGGCCTCCGGGCCCCTGGGGACCTCTAAAAAAATAAAAGAAAAAAAATTGGCCCTTTAATAAAAAATAAAAGAAAAATATATTAAAAAAATATATTTTTTTATAAAAAAAAAATAAAGAAAAAAAAGGGCTTGCCATCTGGGGCCCTGGTGGCCTCCGGGCCCCTGGGGACCTCTAAAAAAATAAAAGAAAAAAAATTGGCCCTTTAATAAAAAAATAATAAAAAAATATATTAAAAAAAAAAAATTATAAAAAAATATATTTTTTTATAAAAAAAAAAAAAAAAAAAAATTATAAAAAAAAAGGGCTTGCCATCTGGGGGCCTTGGTGGCCTCCGGGCCCCTGGGGATTTTCGGACCCCTAAAAAAAAAAAAAAAAAAAAAAAAAATTTTTTTTTTTTTTTTTTTTTTTTTTTTAGGGTGGTTCCCATCCGGGCCCCTGGGGACTCCCGGGCCCCTTACAGGTGTAATGCCTGTACCCCCCTGATGGCGGCCCTGCCTGCACAAGGCTAGGACATTACTGCCAGTCCCAAAAAGTATTCTTGGGATGCAGCGTCAGTGAAGCAGACTTTGATATTTCCATTTTGACAAGTTTGCTTTACATCAGTGACAAATGAATCAAGGAAACATGTTAAGTAATTTAAAGAAGATTTAGACATTAGATGTTAGAATTATTTCATTTCAGTAGAAGTTTGTGTGAATCAAACAATTTTATTTTACTTGACAGAAGTGTAAAGAATGATTTGTCGATCTGTGAATGAAATCCGTTCTGAGGATTTCCATAAACGTTCTTGTTAATAATAAAACTATTACATAAACTGGCTTATTTGACAAAAGTGCATCCTCCAATAACAGGTTCAACTGCTTTGTAGAGCTTCAGGTTTTGGTGACTAACAAATGATTTAAGTCATATTTATCTGCATGTTTTTCAGAATAGCTGCCTGTTATGCAGAGGTGTATTTAGGTTTTGTGCTGCCCTAGGCCTGACTAAACTTGCGCACCCTCTAATTTAAATATGACCCACCTCTTCCTGTCAAAGCCACATCCCTGTCATATTCTTGGGAGGAGGAGAGAGGGACGCCCTGGGAGGAGGAGAGAGGGACGCCCTGGGAGGAGGAGAGAGGGACGCCCTGGGAGGAGGAGAGAGGGACGCCCTGGGAGGAGGAGAGAGGGACGCCCTGGGAGGAGGAGAGAGGGACGCCCTGGGAGGAGGAGAGAGGGACGCCCTGGGAGGAGGAGAGAGGGACGCCCTGGGAGGAGGAGAGAGGGACGCCCTGGGAGGAGGAGAGAGGGACGCCCTGGGAGGAGGAGAAAGGGACGCCCTGGGAAGAGGAGAAAGGGACGCCCTGGGAAGAGGAAAAAGGGACGCCCTGGGAAGAGGAGAGAGGGACGCCCTCCACAAAGTGCCGCCCTAGGCCTGGGCCTTGTTGGCCTAGGCCAGAATACATCCCTGCTGTTATGCCCCTTAGAAGCTCTGAACACTTGAAGTCTTAATCACATTGGTTTCTCTGGAATAAGACCTTTTCTTGTTTGAGACTTGGATAAAAAAAAAATGCCTGATGTTGAGCCAACCTGTAGCTGGCAGTGCATTCTGGGACTAGTAGATGCTTGGTAGCTTGAGCAGTAGCATTTGCTGAAGTCTTTCTGGCTGTCACTGTTAATAAACAATGCTAATTAAACGGCCAAATAGACATTTGGTGACTTAACAGCCTTTAATTACCATTTCCTATATTTTCTAAGCCATCCATTAATTAGCAATCTAAATGGTTAAAGCAGGCTAATAGTTAGGCTTAACATACCTTTTTCATTACACACATGAGATATAAATGTCCACAATAACAGGCAAGTGTCCTGACTTTACCCCTTCATGTCAGTTATTTGGATGGACTGGACATTATGGAAACCGAAGGGGAAAAACAAGTTTAACCTGTTAAGCATTTTCATACTTGCCTGTAATGAAGCATCATGCTAACCCAGAAAAACAAGATGTTTTAATGTGAATCATCTAGATAAACATAGGGGAGAAATGGCTCCTTTTTGTTGCCTTTTGTGACCAATTTAAAAGGACGAACCATAGAACAAAAACTACTTTTTTATAAGATTTTTTTTGTAAAGTTTTAGGATCAATGGGAAGGGCATAAATATAGCACATTTAAAGGGGAGGTTCCCCTAAAAAGAAACTTTTAACATTGCATGTCTCTTTTTAATTACATGTAGAATTGGCTGGTAGTTTAAAAAAAAAAAAGTCCGTACATACCATTTTCGGCATGTAGTCTCACCGTCGCTTCCGGGTCTGGCGGTCGAGTATTGGTGTGCCTACTTGATTGACAGGCATCCGATCGACGCATACATCGCGTCACGAGATTCGGAAAGAAGCCGAACGTTGGTGCGCATGCGCCGTATAGAGCCGCACCAACGTTCGGCTTCTTTCGGCATCTCGTGACGCGCTGTATGCGTCGATCGGATGCCTGTCCCCGACCGCCAGACCCGGAAACGACGGTGAGACTACATGCCGAAAATGGTATGTACGGACGTTTTTTTTTTTTTTTTAAACTACCAGCCGATTTTACATGTAATTAAAGAGACATGCAATGTTAAGTTTCTTTTTAGTGGAACCTCCCCTTTAAACATCCCTTGCTCCCATGTGTTTACCAGGTATGTGCTCTCATATAGTTTTTAAATCTCATCCCTTCCCTTCCCTTCTCTTACCCGTTTTCACCTACTGTGTATTATAGAAAATATATAGTTTGTTTTCTTTTTTTTTTTTTTTTTTTTTTTTCTCTCGTTTTTTTTTTTTCTGCCCTTCTTTCTTTTTCTTACTATATTTGTTATGCTGAAAAAGTTCATATACAGAGCTCAATAGATTAGGTTAAAATCATAAAAAAAAAGTTTTGTGATTGACACATTCCTTCTCTCCTCCGCATCCTGCTTCTAAATTTAAGTGGAATTTTACCCATAACTTTAGCAAGGAACATACATTCCACTAGGGTTGCACCGATATCACTTTAAGACAAAGTACAAGCACCGATACTCTGCCCCCCCCCCCCCCCCCCCCCAAAGTATTGACAATACCAATACTTTTTTTAATGTCATGTGACTGTGGTATTAATATGCAACACTCATGACGCGTGGACTGTGTCCACTGAATCTGTTAATTCGGAAAAGAAGGGAGTCTGTAAATGACAGATTTACCGGCTCCTTTGCCGCTCTCCATCCTGACAGTTTAAGTACAAAGGGGGCAGAGGGGGACCGAAGTGGAGCATGGAGGGGGGGTGGAGGAGTATAGGGGGACAGTCAGGGGTGATTGGTGCAAAGGTGGGGGGAGTTACAAGCACTGATCCACCTGTATAGATTTTATTAAAGCAGCTGAAAGCTGCGGGAAGGAGAGGAAGAGCAAGCATCTGTCGACTGCTTTATTGAAATCTATACAGGGAGATCGGTGCTTGTAACTCCAGCCCCCCCCCACTCCGATCACCCCTGGCTGCCCAGGTATTTGATCAAGCATTGGAGCATTTGCCCGAGTAAATGTACTAAAACAAATGCTTGTTATCTGTACAGATACTAGTATACGTGCAACTCTACATTCCACATTTTTATTTCTGCTTCTATCATTGTTCCTGTTTCTTTTTGGCATTTTGCTGAAGCTAGGAGCAGCAGTAAAACTGTAGGCTGTCAGCAGATCAGCCTCTAGTGGCTCTGCTTTTCCGCACTATGCCAAAAATGAAGAGCAACTGAGCATGTGTAAAGCAGGGTGAGTCAGTGTATTGCTGGATTTTAAATAGTATAGGCACTTATTTTTAATGTTTTACATAGCTATACCATACCTGAAAAAGGGGCCAGCCTAAAGTGATGTAGCAGGACCTAATTTTCTGACTAAAGTTCCACTTTAACACATTACTAAACTTGGGACTCTACATTCTCACTATATCTGGTCTCCCACAGTACACAGAAATGCAAAAACAGTAAAACCCTGGATTGCGAGCATAATTAGTTCCAGATGCATGCTTGTTATCCAAAGTGCTTGTTATATCAAAGCAAATTTCCCTATAAGACATAATGGAAACTCAGACGAGTCATTCCACAACCACTTATTCATAAGTCCTTCCATTTATAGTCCATATAAAAAGATTATAGCAATGCGATAGGTTGTGTAACCATAAAATGTCCATCCACAAATGGAAGCCTCAAGGGGATTAGAAGCAAAATCCAGCAGGAGCTACAGAGTATTAAAGAGACCTTCGTTAAATGTAACCATATTGCTACACTTGGAGGCACCTCTCTTCTCTTTTACACTCGGTTGTGACATGACACGTATATCAAGACATTGCTTGTATATTAAGTCAAAGTTTATTAAAGATATTTTGCAAGTCCAACTGTATAAACTGCTAAATCCCCTTTATCAACAGTATATAGCAATCTTGTGACTTCTATCAATAACCAGCTGAACATTTGGTTAAAGTTTGTAGGAGTTTTTATTCTACTTTGACCGTCCTATAAGGATGCAAGACTCCTAACGCTCAGAGGCACAAATGCAGTTTTCTAAGCTGCTCAGCTTTCTTCAAGAAACCTGCTCTTTGTTAACTTAAGGCTCCTTTCACATGGACAGATCGATTGGGTCTGCCTGATATTTTTTCAGGTGAACCCGATTGGATCATCCTTTGCTCTCTTTGGAGTGGGCGGATGTCGACAGATATGTATCCGTTGACATCTGTCGACATCCGATTCGATCCTGTCCACTAAAAACTGGCGGATCAGATAACAGTCTGGGTGGTGTCTGTGTCTGCTCTGTATCAATGGAGCTTACACTGACCTGTCATCCGCCAGTGTAAAAGGGGCCTTCTGAGAAGTTGGGTGATAAAAGGCTGCCGAGCCACTGTTGGGAATGGGGGTGACGATTGCTTCAGTGCTACTGCTGTGGGCTTGGAGGTGAATTGGCTTACAGTAGCTACAGAGGTCAGTAAGGTCTTGTTTACACCTGTGTTGCTTTCTGAAGAGTGATCTGCATTGACTTTTCAGATGGCATTTGATAGGTGGTAAGGAGGCCATGCATCGCCTCCTCACCACCTGTTTTAGCACCCTAAATGCAGGACTAACTTGCTGCAACTATGTGCAGTTGCAGGGAAGTTGCAGCACGGCCCATTTACTTTAATGAGTCGCATTTGGTGAGTGGTAGAGGCCAAATTCCTGCCACGGCATCAACCCCCTCTTTCTGTGGATCTTAAACTGGAAGATGTGACTGCATCTACTAAACACCTGCCTGACCCCCCCCCCCCCCATCCAGATCTTGAGGGTGGGCTTCTTCTCACATACCTGTACTATAAACACAGTCTGAGCACAGGCAAGACAGCTCAGATCGGTTTCTGTCTGAAAACTGCTGTGCTGCACAGCCTTTTTTTTTTAATCTGGGAACTTCACATGTTTGACCTGCAGCATAGCAGACATCTACACGGTGTGCAGCTAGAGGCTGTTGGGAAGAGAATCAACCTGAGCTGTATGTGTCATATGAGGGGAGGAGGGACAATGCAGACAGCCCAAAGTCAACGTCGATCAAACAAAGGAGAAGTAAAGGTGGTGTATCCCAACAAGATTGTTGGCATAAGAATCCAGACTGTATCCCCTCCCACAGGTATTTACCTGGATTTTAACAGAAAGGGTGTATGTATTAGCAGCTCACAGGGAAATGGATGAAGCTAAAAAAAGCAAACCCAGACTTCTCCTAACTTTTTAATATTTACATGCCTATAAACAGAGCGTGTGATGTTTTTGTGCAGGGCTTTCCTTGGAAAGTTGACTATTACCATAAATGAGACTGTGTGACATGTCTGTACATCATGCTTCTTTATAAATGTTCATTCCATAAATGTCCATTCATGTCTCTCAAAATGTAGAGAAATTTCTATTTTTAAACTCTCCCTAGTCATTCCACATGCTAAAGAATAAAGACAAGCCAAGGTGACCATGGGCTGAGCTAATTACTCGAGTTGCCAAGTCAACTTTGATGTCAATAATATCCCATTTTAAATCCACTTCTGTACTTTTGAAGCTTGTTTCCTTATGTTAAACAATTCTATATAGACCTTTCAAAATGTATTCCATCATCTGGTCAATTTCACTAAAATCCTACTGGGTAAAAACTGTCTGCATCATTATTCTCTGAGGCAGTTCCCTAGCGCATGTACCAATGCTATAATTTCAGTAAATTAGGTGCAGGCTGTGGTAGGTGTGGGCAAAGCTATAGGGCACATATGTGACATTTAACAGTATCATAGTATAGGCTGATATGGAGTTTTTGGCAGCTCAAGTTAGGTGGAAGGAATTTGAGTATCAGACGATCAGGCCACAAGAGCTAAAGTAGCATAATAAGCAATTACAAAGAACTTTTCATTTCCTCTGGCGTTATTTTGCTCCAAACGCTCACTGTTCATATTTATATTGTTGCATGTTGCCTTGCAGCACTTCCTGAGCTTCTGATCTGGGAGCGTGCACTGTACATGTCTTGCAGCAGTCAGGTGATACCCTGCGATGATAATCATTTTGCAGATTATATAAAATGTATCAGTAATTGCTTGTTTTCAGTGTTTGAAGGTGTTTTCGCTTAAATCTGGACTAATACATGATGCTGGCAGGGAGGGTGTATAGACTGGAGCAGCTATCAAACACTGCCCACGTGTGAGCGGCTTCCAAAGTAGGGATTCACATTGCTTGTGTAGTATCCACCAAGAGCATGCATGTGAAGGCGGCTCTAGGGAGCCCTTGCATGGCAGTAAAGCCAAGCTCAATGTGAAAATCAAGGGGACACACATTTTGAACTGTTGCATGTACCAACTCTAGAGACACGAGAATGCAAAAGGGGAAACCAGCAGCAAAAGTACTTGAGGAATGCAAATAAATTTAAAATTTTACAAGGAGAGTTTAATAACACCTAAAAGCTGTGGACTGACCTAGTTTATATGCTCCTGCATGCATCCTATGGATAAACGTTAAGGTTGACGGTAGTGTACCTTTACGAATGAAGCAGTTTAAAATGTATTTTCAGTTTTGCAGCACAATTGGTAAACGCCTACTTTTATATATATATATATTTTTTTTATTATTCACATTGCATAGTTCAATATTGCTGCTTTTATTTTTAAGGTGGTATGGCTGGGGCTTTCCTGGGGAGGTCAACTGAGGGTACGCCCTGCTTTCCTCTCTCCTCTCTCCTCTCTCCCTTCCTCTTTCCCCATACTGGGTGGCAGCTGTTGGGGGGGGGGGGGGGGCTCCTGGGGTTCTGTCACTGCCGGGCTCTATGTTCTGTGGGGAGCAGTTGGTTTGGTGTGGGGCGTGCTGCTGTGTGACTTTCTGCTGCGTCATTATACTTTTACACTCGCATTTTGCCGCGGTCGCGGTTTGTATAGGTTGGCGGCCATTTTTCTGTAGCCTGCATGCTGTTTTCTGGCATACGGTGGCCATTTTGGAAATAGTCTTGGTCTCTTGTGCCTGACATACCATGGCAAAAGCCCACAAATCGCTTCCTGAGGGACAGCGCAGCACAGCCAGCCTTCTCAGCACTTATCAGCGCTTCTGCCACAGCTACAACTGGGTCGGGTGGTGAGTTCCCTGTGGGGTCCCCTGCTCTGTATTTACAGCCGGGAGGGCGGCCGGTGGGTGTCTGCCTTGCAGCGCTAGCGTGGCATAAGTGTGGGTCAACATGCAGTCTGAACTGGCGGCCTTGTCCTGCAAGGCCCCCTACTTGGTCATCCACAAGGATAAGGTGGTGCTCCGCCCGCAGCCCTTAATTCCTTCCAAAGGTTGTGTCAGCTTTTCACATTGAGGACATTGTGTTACCGTCCTTATGTCCTCAGCCAAAGAACCACAAGGAGGCCGCTTTGCATTCCTTGGATGTGGTTCGGGCCCTACGGATGTACTTGTCTGCTACGGCTCCATTCCGGAGATCGGACACACTGTTTGTGTCGGTGACTGGTCCTAAAAAGGGTCAGACGGTCTCGTCGGCCACCATTTCTAGGTGGATCAGACAGGTCGTGCTTCAGGTTACGGCGCATTCGACCAGGGCGATTGGTGCCTTTTTGGGCTTTCCGTCATCAAGCCTCTGTTTTACAGGTGTGTCCATCCACACCTTCTCTAAGTTTTACAAGGTGGATGTGAGTGCATCTTCGGATGCCTCCTTTGGCCGCAAGGTTTTACAAGCGGCAGTTTAATGTTGGAGTTCCTCCGTTGAGAAACTCTGTTTTTTTTTTTTTTGTTTTGGGTGAACCCTGGTTTGCTGTGTTTTTTCCACCCCTTGAAATTTTGACACTGCTTGGGGACGTCCCTAAGGTCAATGCTGCGGTGTCTGTCCATGATCGGAAGAGAAAATAGGATTTTTGTACTCACTGTAAAATCCGTTTCTCTGAGTTCATGGACGGACACAGCACCCACCCCTTCTTTTGGTTTGTACTGCTTGTTACGAACTGGAGCTGTTCAGTCAGAGTGGGGGTTGTATACCCGGGGAGCCAGGCCCCCTGGAAGGAGCTGTACTGCAGAAGTGTTTTTAACACTTGAAGTGCTGTTTTCTACCTAGTCTCTCCTGGAAGGTAGGTGATATAGACCTAAGGTCAATGCTGCTGTGTCCGTCCATGAACTCCGAGAAATGGATTTTACGGTGAGTACAAAAATTCTATTTTTTTTTCTCTACATTTTATTATTAAAACGTAATCTGTTTCAGTTTACCACCAAATGAAGTCCCAAGTTTCCTTGGAAAAAAAAACATGCCAAAGTTGAAAAGCTTTATTAAAGTTTTTAATAATTATAATTTTTTTTTTTTTTATCATATTGTGGCCGAGTTCCGCTTTAACGTTTTTTGGTGGTTTTCAGAGGTATCATTGGCAGTTAATGTAAGATCATTCACCTCATTATGGTGCCAACTATATAGAATTACTATTCATTTAAAAATGCGCGCGCACACACTGAATATAAAAAGTCTACACACCCCTGTTAAAATGTCAGCTTTCTGTGATGTAAAAAAATTAGGCAATGGTATATTATTTCGGAAAAGTTGTCCACCTTTTTAATGTGACCTATAAAACTGTACAACTCAAATGAAAAAGAAACTGATATTTTGGAGGGGAGTAAAAATAAAATGAGGCTCTACATTTTCTATGGTGTTCAGTCAACCATTTCCATGTTCTGCTAGATTTTCTTTGGGACTGATCCCACCAAAAAGAGGATCTAAACATACAGAACACGGAGCACCACACCATGGTCATAGAGCCCAAAAATATATTTTATTGATTGATTGGCAATTAAATCAAGCCTTTTTAATCTCTACCCCAATATAATTTTGGACTCTTCTACCGGTGTGGTGCCCTTTCTGCATTGTGTATATTTATATAAAATACCAATTAGTAAGTTGCAGAATAAAATAATATTGAAACAAATATAGATTTCGATGTGTTTCCTGCTAAAGAAATCAAATTCTTTATAGTAGTCTTGTATAAGACTTTATTTTTTGGAATAAGCTTAGATATAATGGAAGGCTTCTTCTAAGTGGAACAGTGATAACTTAAAGTTAACCTTTCCTTAAGGCTACCTAAGCGTGAAAACCCAATTTAATTTTCTTGCACACTGAAACCGTGCTCAATAAGGATGAAGGGCAACCTTGAAGGTAACTGTTAAGCAGAGTTCTGATTTGTTCTCTTGGTACGTTTTATCTTTTAATGCTTTTCTCAGATATTTTTTTAATTATTTTCAGATTATGTGAAATTGCATACAAATCAGTGTTGGTGACTTTTTTATTAATAAATGTGAGACTATAGAGAAAAGCAGAGTAACGGTGAACATTCCAAGAACTGTGGCTCTGTAGGGGAAGCATGTTTTCAGAGGGCACATATTTGGGATTTTTACTGCAGTACTTAGAGTGACCTGGGACAAGAATGCATATCAGGCATGCATTCTGTTTCGAAATGATGCTAAAGTCGTTAAATTTTTTTATATATATATAATTTTTTGGGGTTAAAAGTCAGGTAATACTTCAATGCAACAATGCTTAGAAAAATCTCCACTCACCCAGTCCAGTCTATGTTGTTAACATGTGTGAGATGGCCTCACTACGCCACTCTCCATGCTATGCCCTCTGACATGTTTGGCTAAGCCCCAGGTGGGGTTAAAATGTCAGAGGGCGTGGCTTGTAGAGTGGTGTAAGGCCAACTTGCAGGTTAACAACATAGACTGGGAGAGCAGTGAGTTTTCTAACCATGCTAGACACTACTGGATGGTGATATTTCATGCCGACACCTCTTTCCTGAGCATCAGTGGGACAATATACATCTTTATTTATTTTTTTTGCTTAGCATGGAACTGCAAGTATAAGCAGGCCACTCTATGCAACTATATTGCATAGAGAAGTCACTTTCCTTCTCTTCTTGCAGTCCCCCACTGGCACTGTCGGTTTCTCCCTACTCCAAATGCCTCTTGAAGCAACCCAGGTGTTAGGGAAGCACCTGTGCATGTGTGCCCCTGAGTTGGGCTTTGTCTGTGGGGACACACCACACGGCTCATGTGAAAACTGGAAGTCTGGATCAGTACTAATGTCGGCGATGATGCTCAATAGAGCGGTGACATGGAGCCTGCTAAGTGTTAACAGACAGATGAGTAGGACAGATAATGGTTTTTTTTTTTTTTTTTTTTTTTTTTTAACTTCATGCAAAGAATGTATGAAGATAAAAACATTTTGATTTTCGAGCCACTTTTATTTTTTATCTCAAAGTTTTTTTAACCACTTTTTAAAGCGTTTGTAAAGGTTCAGATAAAAAAAAAGGCATACTTGCATGCTCTGTGTAATGGTTTTGCATAGAGCAGCCCAACTCTCCTCTTCTCTGGTCCCCTGCCGGTGCTCCTGGACCCCCCCCCCCCTGTTCAGTGCCCCCATAGCTGCTTGCTTATGAAGCACTAGTGTGTGTGCGCTTGCTTGCTCCCGAGCCGCTCTCGACCCCGCCCCCAGCTCACTCCTAACCGGCTGTGATTGACAGCAGTAAGAGCCATTGAGGAGGGAGAGACCCGGGAGAGCTTCTGCTCTCGTGCACATCGCTGGATCGGACTCAAGGTGAGTATATAGGGGAGAGAGGTTGAGAGGGGAGCTTTACACTTCATGCATTCAGCCTTTAGAACCACTTTAACTCTGACATTTGTGGCTGCATGTTTATACCTGATCAGTGACTAAGGTGACAGTCAAGATACTGGCATTTTTCAAAAAAAGTCTGTAATGGCAACCTACATGTGTTTCACGGTACAGCTTTCCTTTAATTTTAATGTGAATTTCACATATTCAGATATTGCCTTGTAAAAGTAGCAGCAGGTCCTCCCACCACATGCTCCATGCAGAAAACTACAGGGGGCAGATACAAGAATCAATCACCTTCCACAAGTAGAGAGCAGCCTGTATTACAGGACACTCCTGTACAGAGATGCCACAGTGTAGGAGTTGTCTCATGCTAGACTACTGCACAGATATGGAAGAAATGCACAAAGGGCACCAATTTTCAGGAATACACAAGGCTCTTATGATTTCTTCTTGTATTTATACAGGGTTTGTGTAGCCCAGAATTCAGCTGGGCTGCGTTCACACTTGTGCAAATTGGAATCTGCTTTTCTCTGCATCCAATTTGCATGACAGGCGAGTGTGACCGCCTCTCAATAGAGCCTGTTCGCACATCTCCGACGCGACCGCGGCCTGGATTTGGAAAGGATCATGTGCGTCTTTGGCCCTGAATATAGTGCAAATTCAGACCGCGAATTCGCACCTGAATTGGAGAACAGTGACACACCGTACCCCCTGCTGTGAGCCGCAGCATGTCTGAACCCAGCCTAAAGAGTAATGCCGCGTACACACGGCATAGAAACTCGACGGGCGGAACACATTGTTCCGCCCGTCGAGGTTCTCTGCCGGCCGTCAGATTCGGCGACCCGCCCGTCGGGAAAGGCAACCAGCCATTCATCCCGACGGGCCGTCGAGCAAATAGAGAACCTGTTCTCTATTTGCTTGACGGGTTTCCCGACGGGCGGGGCTCGCTGAGGGCGTACACACGGCCGAGGTTCTCGGCAGATTGCGGCTCCCAGCGAGGTTCTCGCTGGTTTCTGCCGAAAACCTCGGCCGTGTGTACGGGGCTTAACTCCAGTTTTGATGAGAAAAAAAAATCATTTTTGGGTGACCTATGTACTATGTACAAAATTAATCAAATGTTGCAGATTCTGACCTTTTATTATTCTGAAGAAATAGCTGTTTGCCTGTATCGATGTGCAAAATGAATGTGAATGGGAGTGACTTCCTAATTATCTAGGTGCTGCACTTGCAGGGTTCTAAGGGGGAAAATTGCCAGACCTGCATCCCTTTAGACATGATTTCCCTTTGGAGATATATCGCCAAAAATGATTTTGTTGCACGTAATACCCAAAATCTAACTTGTAACTTAATGCAGACTTCTGGGAAAATTAGTAAGCCAATCACACAGGCCAGCAATGACATTTCTAGGGGGTCAGTAGGTGCACCATCTGTGTACGGAACACCTCTAGATTGTAATTTTACATAACTTTACAGAGCTGCAGATCGAAGAGTGAAGGTCATTTTTAATAACATTCAATTACAATTGGACTTGTGTCGCAGTTTTTTATCTTTTTTATTTGCATTTTTTTTCCCATGAAAGGGAAGTTGCCGTTTTTAAGTAGCTGGAATATGTAGGTATATAGCGCAAACTTTTTTTTTTTTTTTTTTTTATGTAATTGTAAAGCTTTAAATAGCTTTTTATTATAATGGTAAACATCTCATACTTATGCGCAGCGGTTTTGCACAGATCAGCACCAATGCTACTTTGGTTTCCCTTCCGCCGTTCCTGGCAACACCCACCTCATCATCATATCCTCCCCAGAGATTGCATTAAGATAAAAAAAACTTTTATCTTTACAAACCCTTTAAGTGTTGGGCACTTGCATAACCACATCTAGTGGCTAGAGTGCAGGTGAATAGTAGCTTTGACATGGATAAAGCCACAAGCATTAATTTAGCCAGGAGAATGCAACTGAAAATATACAGTTACAATGCACTGTTATAAGTCTATAATCAAGCATTCATAATACCAACCGTATCAGCCATTTGTTCAACCTATTCAGGCCTTTGTTAGTCAAGCACCTGTCTTTGTAGGTTTCATGCATTATGTGCTAGTTTGTAGTTAAAGTTGTTTTTGTGTAAGAGCTTAACTATTCTTCAGGAGGTGTGCTCAGACTATTTATAGCAGCTTCACATCCTTCAGCAGATACCAATGCTAACTTTAAAATACCTCAAAATAACTCTTGCCCTATACAGTAGTGATCAAGTAGAAACAGTGACCTGAACCCTTCAGTGCAAAATGCAAGTAGTGAGAGGCCCTCCCAACAACAAGTCAAGGAGTATAGTGGGAAAAAGTCGGCCTAGTGCCTGCAGCATTCCAGTGACTAGGCTGAATGAGTGACGTCTTTTACATGTATACAGATAGGATACAGACAGATCTTTAGATTTGATGCAGGAATAGGAAAGAAGTTTTGGACAGCCGCACTCCAAAAATTTTTCCTTTTTATTGTAAAATCAAATCACAAAAATACATGCCACAGCAAAAAAAAAACAAGATAAACGGACGCATTTCACACTAACTCGGTTCCTAATCATAGCTGATTAAGCACTGAGTTAGTGTGAAATGCGTCAGCTTTTCTTTTTTTTTTTTGCTGTGGCATGTATTATTGTGATTTGATTTTACAATAAAGAACATTTTTTGGAGTGTGGCCTTCATTTGTATTCCTGCATTATCATTCGCATTGCCAGCACCCGTGGTTTTGGATCCTGTGAGGAGGTTCATATGCTACACCTGAGTGGTTACTCCCTTCTATGTTATAGTCGAGTAGAACATGTTGGGATTTTTGGGTTCACAATATGGTTGCCAATTTTTTTAAATTTTAGGGACACCCTACTGACCAGTATGCCTTGGATTTGATCTGACTAGTGTTCATGGTCAAGCCATGCTTTTGTTTCTGCAGTGCAAGTGCCCATGCATTACAAAAATGGCGTTCGGCGTAAGCAATGCATGTAGAGCGCAGGTCAGAAGCAAGTAATGCAGAGTGCAGGGATCAAATGTGGCAAATTTTATATATAATCTTCTACGTCTGCTTCATCAAAAATACAGCTATTAATATTGTGAAGGACAGTGAACCGGCATTACTGTAAGGAGCAACAAAAAGAAATGCCAAAAGATTTGTAATACATTACAGCCATTTTTGTAATGCATGCACCCCTGCCAAACAGATCCTCAATTTGCACTGCTAAAACACGGCTTGACAGGGATCGCTGGGCAGATCACATCTGTAGTGTGCTGATTAAAGGATCAGTGGTACACAAATAGTCATCCAATAGTGCTTTTCTTGTTTCAGTAGCAAGCAAAGTACTAAGAATGTTTGTAGAACAAATCAGTGTTTATTTTTTTCAAGCTGCTGTGCAGTTGTACTGCCAACTTATAGATTGGCCTTTATATGTGGCCTTTTCAATTTTCTGTAACCTCATGTAGAAAGTACTTTATTTTTTTTATTTTTTTTTTTAAGGGTGGTGTATCTTTAACGTAGCACACATTCAAAAGTTCAGACAGAGAAGACATTATGTAAAACGATTACCCAAGTATCGCAGTAAAGTTCCCTGACTTTCACATAGGGTGTGTATTTGTGTGCTTTGTGTCCATAGTTACCAAATAACAAGATACTGCTAGGCAATTATATGTCATTGTGAGGTATAATGGTCCAGGCTGTCCTTTACATTTTCAGCCTTTTATAATGAGGCAGCTGAAATGGCAATTTGTTTACCTCCTGTCTTTTTATAAAATAAGGAACAATGGGTCAATGACAGACAATGTAAAAATGTGTATACTATTTGTCGTGTGTGTTCTTGTGTATATATTTATCAATAGATAAAACGTATATAGCTTTCTATGTGGGCTAGGGACAGGAAATCCTTTTTTGTGTGGTATGTGCCTATTACATTATTTTGTATATGCATCCAACTCCTTGACTTTCTATAGTGTTACAGCCTGGAATTGGGGGGCCCTTGCACACTGGCTTTCCGCTCAGGTCTGCCTGTCAGTTTTTCAGGCGGACGTGATTAGAAGGGCTATGGGCAGGCTGATGTAAACAAGCTTGTCTGTTTACACCTTCCTACCTCCATCCAGATCAGGGGAAAGAAAAAACACACCAGGACTGCGTCCTAAACCTGACGCATTGAAGCTAGCCTAATGTAAACAAACAAACTTGTGTTTATATTCAGCCACCCATAGCCCTATAACGGGTCTTCCCATGTCTGTTGTGTAAATGGGACAAGGATGTAAAAAAAACTGACACCTGTCCTTTTCAGTTCTGATTCAGCAAAGGTTTTGTTCACGGATCCCTTGCTGAATGGACCAGAGCAGCTCTGTGTAAATGGGACCTTATTTTACCATTAGAGTCGGTTCACACTGGGGCGACTTGAGATCCGACTTGACGTCGCCTCAAGTCGTCCCAAGTCACGCTGTCCAGAAAATCAATGTAAGTGAATGGGAGCCGTCTTAATACACACTACTGAAGTCGCTCCGACTTCAGAAGAGGTTCCTGTACTACTTCAATCCGACTTCTAGGAGATTTGTACCCATTGATTTCAATGGAAGTCGTCTCCAAGTCTGATCACTGTCTTAACTGAAACAACTTTCCAGGAAGATAACATACATTTCTCAGGCAAACCCCTCCCTCTCCCAGAGCTGATTGTTGTTTGATTGGCCACTGGAAAGTCTCCTGTCCTGGAGACGACTTTAAGTCGTGTTGTAGATCGCCCCGTAGTTCATGCTCAAGTCGTGTTGGAGTTGCCTCTGAAAGTCGCGCTGGAAGTCGTGTCGCCCCAGTGTGAACCGACTCTTAGACTTGCAAAAATAAAAATATTTTTTTTATTGTAAATAAAGAAGTTATTAAAAATAAACAGACATGCTAGCAGCATGAGAACTTGCCAACAAATTTGTTCTTTGAAGAAGACTCTTTAGATGCAGTTACAGATGGAAGCCTTTTGTAGTGAATGTCTACCAGTCTTGCACAATGTAGTCCCTTCTGGTGTATCCATCATTCTTGGCAAAATTGTTTGTAGCTCTCTGAGGTTGAATAGGAACTGTTGCTGGAACAGCAAGTTCTAAGTTTATCCATAGATTCGCAACTGGATTAAAGTCTGAGCTTAACACAGTTTTCATTGCAACATTCAGGCTCTTGGTTTAACCACTTCCATACCGGGCCTATTTTGGCACTTCTCTCCTACATGCAAAAATCATATTTTTTTTGCTAGAAAATTACTCAGAACCCCCAAACACTATATATGTTTTTTAGCAGACAACCTAGGGAATAAAATGCCAGTCATTGCAACTTTTTATCTCACACTGTATTTGCGCAATCATTTTTCAAACACCTTTTTTTGGGGGGAAAAACAACGGTTTCATGAATTAAAAAATAACAAACCGGTAAAGTTAGCCCAATTTTTTTGTATAATGTGAAAGATGAAGTTACGCCGAGTAAATAGATACCGAACATGTCACGCTTTAAAATTGTGCACACTCATGGAATGGCACCAAACTTCAGTACTTAAAAATCTCCATAGGCGTTGCTTTTTTTTACAAGTTACGAATTTAGAGTTAGAGGTCTAGTGCTAGAATTGTTGCTGGCGCTCTAACACGCGTGGCGATACCTCACATGTGTGGTTTGAACGGCGTTTACATATGTGGGCGGTACTTGCGTGTGTGTTCGCTTCTGAGTGTGAGCTACCGGGGATAGAGGCGTTTGAGTAAAATAAAAACATTTTTTTTTTTTTTTTTTTTTTTTTACACTTTTTTTTTTTTACTTTTTTTTTGATCACTTTTATTCCTATTACAAGGAATGTAAACATATCTTGTAATAGGAATGGTTTGTGACAGGTACTCTTTATGGAGAGATGCAGGGTCAATAAGACCCCACATCTCTCCTCCAGGTTGGAGAGCATTAAATCGTGAAAAAAAAATCACGGATCTAATGCTTTCAGCCACGATTGTGGCTGTGTTTACATTCCAGTACCCGGGCGTGACGTCATAACATCACCCGGGCCTCCGACGATCATAGAGATGACTGGTGACCATCTGGTCAAATTGGTCGAAATATGCATGATCTTGTATGACAGTGGCAGATGCGTGAGCTCTCTCACATCTTTCTAATTTCTATAGATGGAGGATGGCCCACCAAGGAATAAAGCTAATCCCAGTTTCTTTTCAGTAACGCCAAACTTGGGCCATAGTCTATCATCTGTGCATTGTGCTCATTGTTAACTGTTCCTATGACCTTTTGCGAATGAAAAATACTGTTAATGTTGCACCAATTAGCAAATATTGACTTAAAGCCTGCACTGTATCATATCTCCAGCACGCCACACTGGGCACCAGCTGCCTGCCAGCTTTCTCAATAGATTGTAAGAGCTAGAATGCTGTGTGCGTGTGCTGAGAGTGCAGGAATAACTATCCATATAATACAAGGTTAGGAGTAAGTACAAATACCTAGGTAAAACTTGGTTTAGATTGGTATATAAATTAAAAAGTACAATGGGCAGCGAGAGTTGCTGACCACTGCACCCAATAGATGGCTTTGGCGCTGAAACATATTTTTTAGGACATTTGCTGTGTAAAAATAAATTGCCTTTTTAATGATAGGTGAACCATTTAGGAGTTATGTTGCGTTGGTTCACCATTTTCATTCATGCCAGGGGCTACTGGAAGCACCACAGTTCTGGCACTACTATGTTTGATAATAGGTCGCTTGCCCCTCCACACATCCATTCATATTCTTTTCCCAATAGTTAGTTTAAATGTAACTGGTTGTTTTTATGGAGCAACAGACTATGTGAAACTGACCTCTAAATCTCAAACTTCAAATATTTTCATGTTGGCATTGGGGAGTATTAAATGCTAGTATCCTGACACCTGGAATGGTTAACAGTCATGTAGAAGTACTTTTTGTTCCATGTATGCAAGTAGGTGAATGGCAGGCAGTGGAACATTTTACTCCCTGCTCAAAATGTTAATCTGATCAAAGATTTTAATTCCCTTTCTGACTGTTTAATCTGATTATAGTCTGTAGGTTACTTTATAGTCTGTAGGTTACTTTAGAAACATAATGTTTATTACCAAGGGATGTATGTACGTACATTTAATAAACATGAGGTTTCCCCGGTACTGAAGTGTTCCATACTCTGTATTGTACCAGCTCCTGTTCTTTCTGCACACAATTGTTCTTTCATCAGATACTCACTTTTGGTGATTTTCTGTGGACATCCAGACAATGTGAGGCTCTCAGTTTCCTTAACTAGAGTTTAGGTTATCACATAGACTGTGTTCTTGAGAAGCCGCATAGTTGGATGTAGACGATAACTGGGTTGACATGAGGGCAGAAATGCTCAGGTTACATCTTAAGGCATTGTATTTCCGGTTATTGGGTCTCATTCATTGTTTATTGGCAGGAGAACAATGACCAGGATTGGACTGACACTATGAATTCTTGTTAGATGAATGGGGTACTTAGACTGTCCTTTTTCAGTATACTTTAATTATGATTGGTTATTCTGGCCAGTGGCTAGAAACCTGGCACTTGAATGCCCATTGAACGGTTTATATACTATTTAATTTCACACAGTGAAAGGTGCATTTTGCCTTTTTGAAACTAGTGAATTATTCCAACCAGATTGGTAAATGCTAGTGAATAATTATATGGGTCTGTTTTACAGAACTATTATGGTTAATGCAACAAGATACATAATAGTATATAACTGCTAATAATCTTCATAATGATGTGTGTAAAAGTAGCCACGCATGTACAGTCCAGACATGTATGAGATTTATGTAGCTTTAGGGCTCATTCACATGGAGCGTTTAAATTCATGTCCTGTGCAGGGTCGTGTTTTACCAGTATGAGGCTGCACAGGTGTTGCATCCCTGTGATGGAAGTCCCTTCGCTGTCTTTTTGTGACAGAGACTGCACAAACATGGGACATCCATGCAGCCGCTGAATTCCAAATGATAGCTATGGGACTGCCAATGCAACACCTGTGCCTCCTTGTGACGGTAAACACAGCCCTGCCCTGGGCATGCATTAAACTGCCCTGTGTGAATGAGGCCTTACTAGATTGTGTGTTTCTGTGCTACCGGTAGCAGCCATGGTAGACCGGAGAAGGTGACTGTAGTATACCTTTTATTGCATTCATGGTAATTGTCAGAGGTTTGTGTTTAAAATCTTGCCCATACTGTAATATTTATTCTAAATGGACCTTCAGTCCTGCTCTGTACCAGCTACGACCCCCAATCTGGTATTGCCATTAACCACTTGACGCCCGCCAATGATTAATGGCGGCAAAGTGGTTGCTAGTTCCTGACTGGACGTCATGTGACGCCGTCAGGATATTGAGCCGCTGCGCGCTTCCGGGGGCGCGCATCACGGCGATCGTTGTTGTGGGGTGTCGGTCTGACACCCCGCAACACCGATCTAGGTAAAGTGTCTCTCACGGAGACACTTTACCACGTGATCAGCGGTGTCCAATCACGGCTGATCACAATGTAAACAGGAAGAGCCGTTGATGGCTCTTCCTCACTCGAGTCTGATAGACGCGAGTAGAGGAGAGCCGATCGGCGGCTCTCCTGACAGGGGGGTTCGCGCTGATTGTTTATCAGCGCAGCCCCATCTCGGATCGCCACACTGGACCACCAGGAAAGCCACCAGGACCACCAGGGAATAAAAAAAAAAAAAAAGGGGGGCAATAAAAAAAGTATAGTAAAAAAATAGAAATAAAAACAAGGACAGTAAAAAAAAAGATGCCAATCAGTGCCCATTGGCAACATGGATTGGCAACATGGATCCATCAGTGCCACCCCAGTGTCCATCGGTGCCACCCCACAGTGCCAATCCATGCCCAGTGCCCACCTATCAGTGCCCATCAGTACCCATAAATACTCATCAGTGCCACCCATAAGTACTCATCAGTGCCACCCATAAGTACTCATCAGTGCCGCCCATGAGTGCTCATCAGTGCCGCCCATGAGTGCTCATCAGTGCCGCCCATGAGTGCCCATCAGTGCCGCCCATGAGTGCCCATCAGTGCCGCCCATGAGTGCCCATCAGTGCCGCCCATGAGTGCCCATCAGTGCCGCCCATGAGTGCCCATCAGTGCCGCCCATGAGTGCCCATCAGTGCCGCCCATGAGTGCCCATCAGTGCCGCCCATGAGTGCCCATCAGTGCCGCCCATGAGTGCCCATCAGTGCCGCCCATGAGTGCCCATCAGTGCCGCCCATGAGTGCCCATCAGTGCCGCCCATGAGTGCCCATCAGTGCCGCCCATGAGTGCCCATCAGTGCCGCCCATGAGTGCCCCCTTATCGCCGGCGCCCATGGGTGCCCCCTTATCGCCGGCGCCCATGGGTGCCCCCTTATCGCCGGCGCCCATGGGTGCCCCCTTATCGCCGGCGCCCATGGGTGCCCCCTTATCGCCGGCGCCCATGGGTGCCCCCTTATCGCCGGCGCCCATGGGTGCCCCCTTATCGCCGGCGCCCATGGGTGCCCCCTTATCGCCGGCGCCCATGGGTGCCCCCTTATCGCCGGCGCCCATGGGTGCCCCCTTATCGCCGGCGCCCATGGGTGCCCCCTTATCGCCGGCGCCCATGGGTGCCCCCTTATCGCCGGCGCCCATGGGTGCCCCCTTATCGCCGGCGCCCATGGGTGCCCCCTTATCGCCGGCGCCCATGGGTGCCCCCTTATCGCCGGCGCCCATGGGTGCCCCCTTATCGCCGGCGCCCATGGGTGCCCCCTTATCGCCGGCGCCCATGGGTGCCCCCTTATCGCCGGCGCCCATGGGTGCCCCCTTATCGCCGGCGCCCATGGGTGCCCCCTTATCGCCGGCGCCCATGGGTGCCACATCATCGGCGCCCATGGGTGCCACATCATCGGCGCCCATGGGTGCCACATCATCGGTGCCACATCATCGGTGCCCATAATTGAAAGAGAAAACATACTTATTTAC
This sequence comes from Rana kukunoris, assembly GCA_029574335.1. NCBI lineage: Eukaryota > Metazoa > Chordata > Amphibia > Anura > Ranidae > Rana > Rana kukunoris. Next base: position 58,092,724 of record CM056054.1, read on the forward strand.
AAAAAATGAACAGAAAAAAAAAATTCAAAATTTTCAGTCTTTTTTTAGTTGTTGCGCAAATAAATTGCAGAGGTGATCAAATACCACCAAAAGAACGCTTTATTTGTGGGGAAAAAAGGACGCCAATTTTGTTTGGGTACAGTGTAGCATGACCGCGCAATTGTCATTCAAAGTGCGACATGGCTGAAAGCTGAAAATTGGCTTAGGCGGGAAGGTGCGTAAGTGCCCTGTATGGAAGTGGTTAAAGTGCATGCGCACATGTACCAAAGGACTCTACCTGACCTTTAGATCCTGGCAGAGCCCTTTGGCACACCAATGTATGTGGCAAAAAGTGTGTGCCCAGATGTGCCGCAGGGCTCGCTTGGAACTCGAAGCTGTGCCAGTTCATCTGTGCATGGGGAAAAAACATAATTCTTGCCTAGTTACCAATAAATATCCCTAGATTAAAGAAATCCAAATCCAGTTTAAAAGGAGGCAGGGCAACCTTATTTATACTAGTAGGACTTGTTTTAATCTAGTAGGAAACAGACAAACATATAGCTACTCTATACATACAGACAGTGTATATAACTTAGGCTTTCACAAAGAATGAACTCCACCTAGTAAATAGCTGCACTAGTCTTGGCAAACATCTGATGTCATTGTGGCAGTGCAGATCTGTACATATGCCAGGAACCTCTTAAATATTCACCTTGCATTGAATTGTAATGGAAAAATACATAATAAGGTAAACAAACCAAGAAGCAGCTGAGCAAGTATGAGCAGCTTCACTTCCTGATCGTTCGGCACAGCAAGGTCACACCTTTCCCTTTCATCATGTGAAGTAAAAGAACAAATAAAAATAAACAAAAATCGCATGCGGTCTGCAGATCATCCATTTCTTATTATAGATCAACCGGGAGTTGATTTGTTATCTCTGCTAACAAGCTGATATAGTAAGTTGATGTTAGGATGTAGAGGAGAAAGTTTGTAAGCACGATTTCACTACTGGCCATAAAATAAAAATAAACCCAAAGCATTGGAACCCTTCAAGTAGAACTATAGGCAACATATTTTTTCATTTTGGATAGAGCAAGGGAGGGTTAAAAACCCCTGGCAAAGATGTTTTTGCCATTTGTGTCCCATTGTGGAGATTTGCCTTCACGTCCTGTCCCAAACAGCTAAACAGGAAGTGAGAGGAAATCCCTGTAAATCAAGGAGATGTCTTGGTACTAGTGTACCCATTGGAAGATTTCCCCTCTTACTTTTCTGGGGACCACCCAAAATTTGGGTCATTTCTTTTACTTTTAATAAGGGTGAATCTACTTCACGGGTGCACAAACCACAAAAAAACTGGCAGGTGTTCCAATGCCTCTCCACTCCACCTAAAACTAAAAAAAATGTTTTGCCTTTTTTTAAATTATTGGGGGGGGGGGGGGTATACAATCCATGAACAGTGTGTCCAATGCCCCTTCTTTTGGGGCCTAGCACAGGAGTTCTACCCCTTCACCACTCTGAAAACAACAAAAATGTTTTGTCTGGACATTTTTTTTAAATTTAAAGGAGTTGTAAAGGAAAACATTATAATTTTTTTGCTGAAATGACTGTTTACAGGGTATAGAGACATAATAGTTAACTGATTCCTTTTAAAAATTATAAAAAAATCAATCGTATAATGTGCCTGCAGTTTCAGTTTCGTTTTTCATCTAGTTTCATGCTTGTGTGAATTACAGAGACAGAGCCAATACAGAGCAGTGTTTGTTTTTAAAATGAAACTGATTGGTTCTGAGGGGTTTTAGACACACAGTAATCACACCTCCTTGATTAGAGACCACAGAGAGAAGCTCCCAGGACTTTTTTCATAAGGAAGCAGACAACCAGGAAGTGTGCAGAACAGGAAACGAACAATGAGGACATGAAACCAGGACTGCATTAGGGTAAAGGAAGCTATTTAGCTAAAAAAAAATTCCTTTAGTGGCCCTTTAATGCTACAGATCCCACTGCTAATAACTTTCCAAGTATGTGATATTTTATGAGGCTGACAACCTTGCTCGTATTTTTGTCTAATGAGAAATGTGGGGTGATCTGAATAAATGTGGATTGCACATGCTCAGTCAAGTTATTACTCTTGACTCTAGAAGTTCTTGAATCCACATTTGCTGTACAGTTTACACTTGACATACTACAGATATTGATTGGCCATTTACTATAATTTACAGATAGCGGCAGACCTCACTGAATTATGACCTATGTGGAATTTCCCAGAACTTTCAAAAGACATTGTGTATGATATGATTGTTCTGTGTACTTTGCTTGATACGAGCAATTATATAGTTCTATTGATTATATTTCAGAAATGGCTCATGTTACATGTTCTGTTCACAGGTATGGTCCTGCAGGAGATTTCTACTGTACACAAAAAGCTAAATGAAAACCTAGAAGAAAACGTATGTATTTTGCTAATATTGTTGTAGTATAACATAGTATTTTAACCACTTCCTTACCAATTTACAGCTTTCAGCGCTGACGCATTTTGAGTGACAATTGAGCGGTCATACAACGCTGTACCCAAATTAAATTTTTATAATTTTTTTGTCCCACAAATAGAGCTTTCTTTTGGTGGTATTTGATCACCTCTGCATTTTTTTTTTCTTTTTTTTGCGCTATAAGCAAAAGACAACATTTTTTTTTTTTTTTTTACTTTTTGCTATAATAATATCCCAATTAAAAAAAAAAAATTCTCACTTTAGGCCGATACATATTCTTCTACATATTTTTGGTAAAAAAACATTGCAATAAGCGTATATTAATTGGTATGCGCAAAAGTTATAGTGCCTAAAAAAATAGATAGATTTATGACATTTTTATTAATTTTTTTTACTAGTAATGGCGGCGATCTGCGATTTTTGTCAGGCCTGCAATATTGCAACGGACATATCGGACACTTTTGACAATATTTTGGGACCATTCACATTTATACAGCGATTAGTGCTATAAATATGCACTGATTACTGTATAAATGTGACTGGCAGGGAAGGGGTTAACACTAGGGAGCGATTAAGGGGTTAAATGTGTACCCTGGGAGTGATTCTTACGGTGGGGGCTGACTGGGGGAGGTGACCGATCTGTGTCCCTATGTACAAGGGACACGGCATCGGTCTCCTCTCCCTGACGTGGAGCTCCACATCCTGCCTCAGTAACTGCCGATCGTGAGTACCTGGCGGACATCGGCACCACGTGGCACGGCGGGCACAGTTTTTCCCCGCCATGCACCTTTGGCGGTGCGCAGGGGGGGGGATGTCCACCCGGCAGTTGATTGCCGCGCTGTGGACATCCTTCGCCTTTAGCTCGGCTCTCAAGTGGTTAATAAAACCTCTTCAATAGCTTATTGATGGCAAACACACTTCAAAACAAACCATTCAGGTTGAAGATCATAACAAACAGCATTCCTAAGGCCCCTTTCACACTTGTACAACTTGTCCCACGATTTGGGACTGCAAAGTAGCATGACAAGTCGTTCCCCATGATTTCCAATGACGACCATTCATATTAGTACGACTTGGTGCTGGCTTCAAAGTAGTCCCTGCACTACTTTGGTTAGACTTTGATGCAAGTTCAGATTCATATACCCAAGTATCCATAAAATCGCGTCCGCGAAATCACGGTTAAATCGTGCGACTTTGAAGTTGCGCTAGTGTGAAAGGGGCCTAACAAACAGTTCTGACTCTGCCACAGAATCTTGGCAGGGCCTATTTTATTTAATGTAAAATTAAAAATTAACCTCCCTGGCGGTATCCCCGAGCGTGACTCGGGGTGTTTTTTTTTGCAGAGATCGGTATCCCCGAGTCACGCTCGGGGTAGCCATGCAGAGCCTGCAGCGCGCGCTGTCTTACCTTCTTCCTGGATCCAGCGATGCATCCCCGCTGTGTGAGCGAGCGGGTGCTCGCTCGATTCACACAGCGTCCCCGTGTGCCGCCGATCTCCGTTCCCTGCGACGTTACGACGCACGGGAGCGGAGAACGGCGCCAAATTTAAAAAGGTAAACAAACACTTTACATACAGTACAATGTAATCTTATAGATTACAGTACTGTATGTAAAAAATACACCCCCCCCTTGTCCCTAGTGGTCTGTCCTGTGCCCTACATGTCCTTTTATATAATAAAAACTGTTCTTTCTGCCTGGAAACTGTAGATTGCCCATAACAACCAAAAGTGTCCCTTTATGTCAAAAATGGTTTTAGATCAGCTAGAAAACAGCGATAATAAATTATAATTACTTTCAGAATTGAGCGATAGCGATTTGTGGGGAAATTTGTCATAAAAAAAAAAAATAATGACAGCGACAATTCTGCAACTGAGCAAATTTCAGTGTTTTTGAGTTGATTACATTATTGAATATTTTTTATTATAATTTGTTATAATTATTTATAGTTTTTTATTATATAAAAAATTATGATTTTGTTTTTCAAACTTTATCATACCCGGGATGTCTTGTTTGGACAGATTTAAGCAAGTTATTCCTAAGAATTGCAGGCCTACAGTATAAAACGCCAAACTTCCATGCAAATAATTGTACCGCTTTTGGTACGTAATTCCAGACAGAATCATACCGCCAGGGAGGTTAAGGAGTGAAATCACCTTGTAGTGGTTAAAATATAAATAAGAGCACAACATATGATATATACAGTTCCTTGACATTTTCCACATGTCATGTTGCAACCAAAAATGTAAATGTATTTTTTGGGGATTTTATGTGATCGACCAACACAAAGTGGCACAGAATTGTGAAGTGGAAGGAAAATTTATAAATGGTTCTGATTTTTTTTTTTTGGTTTACAAATATGTAAAGTGTGACGTGCATTTGTATTGAGCCACACTTTGTCAATACTTTCTAGAACCACCTTTTCCTGCAATTACAGCTGCAGATCTTTTTTGGTATGGCTGTAAAAGCTTTGCACATCTAGCGTGACATTCTTGTCCATTCTTCTTTGCAAAATAGCTCAAACTCTGTCAGCTTGGATGGCGTGTGTCTGTGAAGAGCAATTTTCAAGTCTTGCAACCGATTCTCAATTGGATTTAGGTCTGGACTTTGACTGGCCCATTCTAACACATGAATATGCTTTGATCTAAACCAAGGGTCTCCAAACAACAAAGGACCGTTTTATTGTCCTTCAGACTCTTGGAGGGCCGGACTTTGGGGGGCGGGGGGTAGAAATTTTCCTGGCATCAGTGGGACTTAACATATGGTATTAGGGGGAGAAATGGTGCCCCATCGTTTGTATCATAGGGAGGAATAATGCCCCATTAGTGGTGTCAATTGGAGAAATAGTGCGCCACTGTCGGTGTCAGATGTCAAAATAGCGTCTCGTATCAGTGGGAGGGATACTTCCCCCAAGGGCTGGATAAAGGCAAGCAAAGGAGACCACTGATCTAAACCATTCCATTGTAGCTCTGGCTGTATGTTTAGGGTTGTCCTGCTAGAAGGTGAACCTCTGCCCCAATCGCAAGTCTTTTTCATTCTCAAACTTTTCTTCTAAGATTGCATTGTATTTGACTCCATCACTCTGACTAGCTTCTCTGTCCCTGCTGAAGAAAAGCATCCCCACAACATGATGTTGCCACTGCCATGTTTCACAGTGATGGTGTGTTCAGGGTGATGTGCAGTGTTAGTTTCCACCAGACAGTGTTTTGCTTTTAGGCCAAAAAGTTCAATTTTGGTCTCATCTGACCAGAGCACCTTCTTCCACATGTTTGCTGTATCCCCCACATGGCTTCATGCAAACTGAAAACCGGACTTCTTATGGCTTTCTTTCAACAATGAATTTCTTCTTGCCACTCTTCCATAAAGGGCAGATTTGTAGAGTGCACAACTAATAGTTGTCCTGTGGACAGATTCTCCCACCTGAGCTGTGGATCTCTGCAGCTCCTCCAAGGTTTACCATGGGCCTCTTGGCTGCTTCTCTGATTAATACTCTCCTTGCCCAGTCTGTCAGTTTAGGTGGACGGCCATGTCTTGGTAGGTTTGCAGTTGTGCCATAGTCTTTCCAATTTTGGATGATTGATTGAACAGTGCTCTGTAAGGTTAAAAGTTTGGAATATTTTTTTTATAAACCAGCCCTGCTTTAAACTTTTGCTTTTATCCTTGACCTGTCTGGTGTGTTCCTTTTTATGATGCTGTTTGTTCGCTAAGGTTCTTTAACAAACCCCTGAGGGCTTCACAAAACGGCTGTATTTATACTGAGTTTAAATTGCACACAGGTGGACTCCATTTACTAATTAGACGAGTTCTGAAGGCAATTGGTTCCACTAGATTTTAGCTTGGGGTACAAGGGCTCTTTCACACGGGTGGACCGTTCAGGCGGACCTGAATGGGCACTCAGCGGTGACATGCCTGCTGACATCCGACCCGCTCCAATCCGCCAAAGTGTGACAGAGGAAAACCCTATTTTCCATCAGTTTGGCAGATCGGGTGACAACGGACTCTACGGTCCACCGTCATCCGATCCCCCATAGGGTAGCGCCGCGCTCTGACATGTCGGTCCCTACACGGTGTGCAGAGACAGACCTGTCATCTGATGGCTCACCGGGGATCGACAGAGCGATCCCCGCTGAGCAAAGCGGAGCCCGCACACGGACCGCGTGAAAGAGGCCTTAAGGGGGCTGATTCCAAATGTGGGCCGCACTTTTTAGATATGTATTTGTAGAAAAGAAATGAAAACCATTTATTATTTTTACAATGTGCCCATTTGTATTGGTCTATTTATTACATAAAATCCCAATATCATACAATATGTTTGGTTGTAGCATAACAAAATATGGAGAGTTTCAAGGGGTATGAATACTTTTTCAAGGCACTGGAAGTATAGATGCATTAATATTGTGTGTGTGTAGGTAGCTTATTTAAGATACTGGACCTTCTAAACATTTTAGGAGTATCTTTTACATAATTCTTTTTAGCTACGCTTTTACTAGCTAATAGAAACCAATACTGATGCAAAATCCAACAAACCTGTTGATGATGGGTGTACTGTTTTTTTTGTATAGTTTAAAACGTAGTTTCTTTAAAAATTCAAATACCTTCAGATCTATTGATCTATCGATGGACTTCTGTACAGTCGCCCTGTTAGGATTTTTTTTTCCGAGCATGAAGTAGGATTTTTGTTAGTGCATAGAACTACTAGAACATTCTTTCTTGCTGTTTTTGAGTCAACTTATTTTGTTTAAAAGCCTATAAAAAAAACTTCATCTAGATCAGCTATTTCAATGGAGTCCCAGATGTATAGAAAACCACATTCGTAGTTAGAAGTTTGTTTGAAGAAAAGGAATGTTTTAGACATCTAATTGACCCATCCCTAGCTTGTAATGCACACCTACCTGCATATTGTGATGGCAGATCATTTTCCCAAGCCAGTTTGAGCAGTTTTGAGGAAATGACATCACTTTGTCAAATTCTTTTTTAGAATGTGAATAGGCAGCACACTGCTTTTGTGTCAATGGGATAATTAGCCTGCAAGAACTCATACCAACATATACTGTATATGTTCCCAGACATACCAGCTTATTCTGGATAATGGTAGCAATTGCCATTTCATATTAGCCGATTCATGAAGTTGCTATTAAGATGATTCATATATGACATACCTGTTATTTATAGTGGAATTCTAGGCTAAAAAATAAAATTAAATACAGTGAAGGCACACGGTTACACCAAATTAATCTGATTTTAATTTCTCTTTTGTTGTATTGATAAAAATGTAACTATTAACATGTCTATTAATTTATATATTTATATAAATTATTACGTACTTGTATAGTGCCATCAATTACGCAGCGCCTTAAAAGAATAAATACATTTTTTTATATATATATATATATATATATATATATATATATATATTTTAAGATGCTGCGTTTATTGATGGCACTATACAAGTACCGTAATAATTTATATAAATTAATAAAAATATATAGACCTGTTAATAGTTTAATGTTTATTATTTATTAATATAAAAATATATATATTTTGTACATTCACATCAGCCCCTGCCCTCAAGGGGCTTACAATCTAAGGTTCCTATTTCACATTCATACATACAGTACACCTACTAGGGCCAATTTAGACATTTTTAAATGCAACTTTTTAGATTGGTGAATCTCTGCCCCATCTTTACTTCAGAGACACTCTCTCAGATGCTCTTTTTTTATACCCAGTCATGTTACTGACCTGTTACCAGGTAACTTAATTGGTTGAAAAATGTTCTTCCAGCTCTTCTTTGGTACCACTTTGCCAGCTTTTTTGAGATGTGTTGCTGCCATCAATTTCAAATTACCTTGTTTTCTCAGTTTAAACATTTGATGTATTTCTATTTTCTATTGTGAATAAAACATGATTTTTTTTCTGATTTACAAATCATTGTGTTCCGTTTTCATGTAGATTTCCCAGAGCGTCCCAACTTTTATGAAATTGGGGTTGTAAATGAATTGGGTTATTTTTTTTTTACACTATCTTATGTTTTCTGTACATTACTTGTAAGTTTTTCCTTTTTTATCTTTTATAATTTTATTTCACAAATCACTAAGGTATAAAAATGTGTAATTTTTGTTAGGTGAGCTGTAGTACAGTGGTGGTCAACTTCTAGTACTTGACAAATCTCTTAATCTCTCACAGTCTCTTGTGAAGTGTCTCCTTGGTATGTCCCCAGTCCCCCAACAACTATCGCATGTTATCAGTCTCTGTTCATTTTGTATGGCATTCCTGCAGTCTCTGGTGCCTGTAACATTACATTTACTGAATTCTTTGAGATGACAAGGGCTGCACTTGAGCCACCTCCCCTTTGTCAAGTAAGTTGACCACCTTTGCACTCAACTATAACATTTTATAGTTGTTGCTTTTTAGAGCATGGTTTAGGCCCCTTTTACACTGACATGTTTTTCAGACGGGTTAGCACTAAAAATAGCGCCTAAATACCACATATCTGAAGGCTTTCACACTGAAGCGGTGCGCTAGCAGGACCGTTCCAAAAGTCTTGCTAGACGCATCTTTGGAGGGGTGAAGGAGCGGTGTGTTTACCGCTCCTCCACCGCTCATTCCCATTGAAGGCAAAGGGAAATCGCAGCAATACCGCCGGCAATGCGCCTCTGCAGAGGCGCATTTCCGGCGGTATTGACCTTTTTTGGCTGCTAGCGGGGGTTAAAACCGCACCGCTAGCAGCCGACTATTGCGGTAAAAACGATGGTATAGCAGCGCTAAAAATAGTGCTGCTATACCGCCAGCGCACCTCCTGCGATCCAGTGTTAAAGGGGCTTAAACCTTGAAGCAGGTTAATGGACAAGACAAAAACACCAATATCTGCTAGAACAAGGCACTATCTATCTCTATATAATTGTGGCCACCACATCATTCTAGTGTGTCTATTTTTAAATATATTCCCAATATTTAAATTTTTCTTCAGTTTCGAAAGTTCCACCGAGAAATAATTGGAGAACTAGAGAAGAAGACAGACCAAGATATTAAATATATGAATGTAAGTACATGGCCTGTGCTAGAATTTGAAAATTTGAGATGTAGTAGTTTGTTTTTCCATCTCTTCCAGATAGAACTGACATGTATAGGTAAACTGCTCTGTCACTTGTCATAGTGTTTAGCTATTTATATACCTTGTGGCTTTGTTTCTGTGTACACTGAGGTGTGTCATGTAGTTTTACTTTGAATTAACTGCTGAGAATTTATAAAATTCTGTTTAGACCTGAGAACTCCGGCTGTGGGGGTATTGGTAAGGAGAGAGAGATGGTGTCATGATTATGTCTGCCCCAGAGCAATATACTCAGAGGCTCTGGGAACTTCCAGACTTGCAAGTGTAGTCAGATGAAGAAAAACCAGCTCAATGGCTGTGGTGGGGCAGCTCACACCCAGCAAGGCTTCCCTTGATGAGCTCCCAACAGTATTTTAAGTCCTAGAAATACAGAAAGGAGCCCCAAAACAAAATCTGACAAAAGTTCAAGATGGTTGTAATTGTTGGAACAAAAAAATATAAAAACCGTGACCGTTGACAGTTGCTGAGCAGCAATGGTGAGTTCAATACTTGTCCAATCTAGAACTGTGATGTCGCTGTTTTCTCCAAGTCCTTCCAAGTTTTATCCTGCGTTGAACCCTAAAGGAGGAGTGTTGTTGCTCTTGAAATTAGTTGGATGTTTTTTTATGAATCTGTTTTATGGATCTTGGACTCTTATCTGATTTGGGTCTGGTGCTCCTTTTCTGTACTTCTATAATTACATCTGTGTTTTTCCCTCTTTTGCTGCGTACACAAGATCATTTTTCGGCATGAAAAAAGGCGTTTTTAAAAATTGTCATTTAAAATGATCGTGTGTGGGCTTCACATCGTTTTTCATCTTCTGAAAACGAAAACGAAAAACATTGTTGTTTAAATTATCATGTGTGGGCTAAAACGACGCTAAAAACCAACGTTTAAACCCGCGCATGCTCAGAAGAAAGTTATGAGACGGGAGCTTGAATGGAACTTCCCCTTTAGAGTGCCGTCGTACGTGTTGTACGTCACCGCGCTTTGCTCATCATTTTTTAAAAAGATGGTGTGTGGGCAACATCCTTTTTAATGATGAAGTTGCAAAAACTTCGTTTTTTTTCTACATGCCGAAAAATGATCGTGTGTACGTGGCATGTGGCTCAGGTTCTCGGCAACATATTTGGGCAATGTTTTGCAACCACATGCTAACTGCAAGGACTACACCCAAAATTAGTTTTATAGCTCTCAATGGAGATCTTTCTAAATAAACCACACAAAAGGGCCACCTGCTTTATGATTCTGCATACAATTAAATTGTAGTTTGTAAACTTTTTTTTTGAGCATTCTGGTCCTTTCATCGTATGTTGCACCCAACAGTTTGCCATCCTGATAAATAAAAGCAGTGCTCTAGGCCTTGTACACAACTGAAAGGGATTCTAGGGTTGTGTTTTTCAGCATATTGAATCCTATTTTGTCTTTTGCTGCCAGGCCACACTAAAGAGATTCCAGACAGAACACAGACATAAAATTGATTCTCTTGAGAAATCACAGACGGAACTAAAGAAATTGAGGAGAAAAAGCCAAGGGGCCAGAAATGCAGCCAAGTATGATGTGAAAGAATCGGAGGTTTGTATGTTAAGTCTTGTATGTGCTACATATTGTGCAGCTACTACATATATTTTATTTAAATGCGCATATTTTCTAACTTTTTTTTTTTTTCCATTTACCGTATATAGTTGAGTATAAGCCGAGTTTTTCAGCTAATTTATTGGTGCTGAAAATACTCCCCTTCGGCTTATACTCAAGTCAACATTTTGTGCCTGATCTCCTGAACTTTGGGGACCCGGGACCCCAAACTTGGCACACTTGTAGCCCCAGTTTTCTACAAGTGTGCAAAGTTTGCTGTCTGGGGGACTTGCAGCCGTGGAGCACCAATTTTTCAAAGTTGGGAACCCCTTCCATAGACTCCCATGTTAAACGGTAATTTCTCCGATAACTTTGGGGACCTGGTACCAGCCGGCCGTAGGTCCTCTGGACCCGAAACTTGGCAGGGTCCGGGATCACGGATTTTCAAAGGCGGGCACCCCTTCTATTTACTCGCATAAACGTAAGTCTAGTCATGGGCACAGTGAGGCATGCACATGGACACAGGCAAAGTGAGGCATGCACATGGACACAGTGAGGCATGCACATGGACACAGGCAAAGTGAGGCATGCACATGGACACAGTGAGGCATGCAGATGGACACCCTAAACTTATACTCGAGTCAATAAGTTTTCCCATTTTTTTTTTGTGATTAAAATAAGGTGCCTTGGCTTATATTCGGGACGGCTTATACTCGAGTATATACGGTATATCAGTTTTGCTCTTTTACTGGCAGTCTCTGTAGGGGTTTCCTGTAGTCAACAGAATACAGTTTAAAGCAGCTTTTTCCAACCTGTTCAACACACATGATCACATGAAATTACTTTCTGGGCTCAGGGAACCCCTGCTAAAAATCACTATATCTTCATTCGTGTGATGGTCAATGGGGAAAAAGGCTCCTTACACTTGTGGACAATGGGAATAATTCCCCCGTTACAGATCGCTAAAACTAGGGTTGTCCCGATACCACTTTTTTAGGACCGAGTACAAGTACCGATACTTTTTTTCAAGTACTCGCCGTACCGGGGTAGTATCGGATCTGGCATACATACATATATACATTCATTCACTCATTCATTCATACATACATGCATACATTCATAAGTGGTTATTCCGCATAGGGTGGCAAGGTTTATAAAATGTATATTAAATGAAGGAGTATACAAAACATTAGTTGTCTACCAATAACACATTGTTAATATATAAAAATTCCTGCCATCAAAATGATACTTTTGAATTGCAGCAGTTTTTGACCGTCTCGCCAGTAGTTGGTGAAAATTAAGTCTTCTATTCTTTTTGTATACATAGTACTTGGAGACCATCACTTCCCGCCAGAATGAAATCCAGAGATTCATATCTGATGGCTGCAAAGATGCACTATTGGAGGAGAAGAGACGTTTCTGTTTTCTGGTGGACAGGCACTGTAGTTTTGCAAATTATCTCAATTATTATCACATACAGGTGAGAATTCAGATTTTTTAAATATATAATACTGTCTTTTATTGTTGGAATACAGGCCAAAGCCACACACCCTGCGTTACATGAATTGTTTTCAGATGGTTAAAGTGTGACTTAGTAAACATCAGACTAAAAAGAATACAAGGATATAGTTGTCTATCTTAAGTCCCTGTTCACTAGATTATGTGCAATTGTATACCTGAATTAATGAGAAAATAGGCTTTGATTAGTCCATATTTCTTTGGATGTACAAACTGCTGCATGACATTATCTGAGTATGTCGTACCTATGCTTTTATGCGTTTTCTTTCATAATCCAAAGGATGCAGACACGTTCTTCATTGATCGCAACATTTGGCCATATTATACATGTGTTTGATTGTCAGGGCACTAGATGGGAACACCTCTCAAAGCGGGGTTCTGCCGGGGGGGGGGGGGATATTAAGTCAGCAGCTACAAATACTCCCGCGATGTCGGCACCCAAAGCCGTTCTGTCCCTCAGCTCTCGGGTGGAGGCTTCGCCATCTTCGGTAAGGGAATCGGGAAGTGAAGCATTGCGGCTTCACTTCCTGGTTCCCTACTGCGCTTGCCACTGGTCCTTGCTGTCTTCTGGGACCTATGTGTCTCCCAATAGACAGCTGGGGGGGTGACGTGGGTACCAGATGTGGCGTAGATCACAGCGGTGATCTATGCCCGGTAGTGGGAGCAAATACCTGGATTACACAGGTATCTGCTCCCTCCCCCTGAAAGTAGGTGCCAAATTTGACACCAGAGTGGGGAGAGATTCCAAAAAGCGGAGGTTCTGTTTTTGGGTGGAACTCTGGTTTAAAGGCAGAATTTATACACTCTAGTTGTGCATGGCCAAATTTATTATAAAAAAAGCTATGAGCATTAATACATCTGCCAACCCTTACTTGGAGGGAGGGGGGGGGGGGGTTTGGCAAACAAGCTTCCCCTTTTGGGTGGAGCTCTGCTTTAAGATTACTAGTTTTCTTTTGAAGAATAGGGGCACATTATTTATTTTGCCATGCTGTTATAAATCCTGTTCCTCATGTTAAGTCTGATTTGATGTGACTCAGGGGTGCTCCATGTTTTTTAAATACATTTCTTGTAAAATGGGACGATTGCCCTCGACAAACAACCAAAATGCACAGGATTAATTTTTCAAATTCTGCAGTATATCGGCCCTAATCTGCAGGTGGGGTGTAATTTACAGACATTGTAGAAAAGCCTTTTTATGTCAACCATTTTTTTTTAAATCATGACAGAGTACTGATCTGCTCACCGCCAAAATACCCAAGTGGCAGGAAACCTGTATAGATGTCGCACAAGTCCCAGACAATATCAGTAACATGATCCAAGATCTGAAGACTCCTGGAACCACTTCTATCTCTGGCACCCCGGAACCATCTCCACTCATGGACAAGAAGGCACTGGTAAGACTCCAGTACAAGCCACCTTATAACTGCCGGGGGGGGGGGGGGGGTGGGGGACGACATTTCTCTTTACTACTAAGTGACATGGGCTGCTCTTTGCCCGTCACACAGCAAGGTGTCTAAAATGATTTGAAGCTGTTGCATACCTCAGTGATAAATTATCCTGCTGTTTGTTGTTGTGTTAGAAAGTGTATCAAGTTTATGGCCTTCATAATAAAGCATTCATCACAAGCCAAACTTCCATACATTGCATGACTGTTGCGTTGTTTTCATTTTATAGTGCTGTCTTTGCAATGTAATTTGCATTATGTAGATAATAAGAGAAACTTTCATATGTAAATTATGAACGTTATCTGGATAGTGTTGTATCCGTTGGCTAGAACAGGATCATTTAAGATGCTTCCAAGACTATCCTGCCAACAAAGTTTCCTCTGAAATGAACAAGTTGCACAGCTTATATTAGTAAATCAGTTTATTGAATATCATTTTTTTTATTTAGAAACAAGCTAATTTATATTTACATATTTTCTGCAAGCCAAAAAAATATACCCTATCCCAATAATTGCCCACAAAATATCTGAAAACCTGAAATATAAGTATTAACATAAATATTGGTGAGAACTGAAACAAGTGATATCTGTAAATATTCTAATACCATATTAACCACTTGCGCCCCAAGCCTGTTTTTCAGATTCGGTGTTTACGAGACTAAAACAGTTTTTTTTTTGCTAGAAAATTACTTAAAACCCCCAAACATTATATATATATATATATATATTTTTTTTTCTAACACCCTAGAGAATAAAATGGCAGTCATTGCAATACTTTTTGTCACACCGTATTTGCGCAGCGGTCTTACAAGCGCCCTTTTTTTGGAAAAAATTCACTTTTTTTTAATAAAAAAAAGACAACAATTAATTTGGCCCAATTTTTTTATATATTGTGAAAGATAATGTTACGGCGAGTAAAATGATACCCAACATGTCACGCTTAAAAATTGCACCCGCTCGTGGCATGGTGTCAAACTTTTACCCTTAAAAATCTTGATAGGCGACGTTTAGAAAATTCTACAGGTTGCATTTTTTGAAATACAGAGGAGGTCTAGGGCTAGAATTATTGCTCTCGCTCTAACGATCGCGGCGATACCTCACTTGTGTGGTTTGAACACCGTTTTCATATGCGGGCGCTACTCGCGTATGCGTTCGCTTCTGTGCGCGAGCTCGTCGGGACGGGGCGTTTTAAAAAAATGTATTTTTGTTTTCTTATTTTGTTTATAATTTTTTTCACTGAAATAAAAAAAAAAAAAAAATTATCACTTTTATTTTTATTACAAGGAATGTAAACATCCCTTGTAATAGAAAAAAGCATGACAGGTCCTCTTAAATATGAGATCTGGTGTCAAAAAGACCTCAGATCTCATATTTAGACTTGAATGCAAAAAAAAAAATTCAAAATGTCATTTTTTAAATGACAGGAAAAAAAGTTTATTTAAGACGCTGGGCGGGACTGATGTTTTGACGTCACTTCCGCCCAGCGCTGCTATGGGGGACGGGTAGGGGGGGATTTTTCCCGCACGGACCCGATCGCCTCCGCCGCTACCGACGGCTCCGGTAAGCGGCGGAGGGCGCGGGAGGGGGGGGGACCCTCTCCCGCCACCGATAACGGCGATCTCGCGGCGGAGACCGCCGTTATCGTTTAGAGGACCCTTAGCACTAAAGATGGATATCTCAGTTGTGGCAGCAGCTGCTGCCGTTACCGAGATATCCATCTTTAAAAACATGACTTCTTTGGATGTTATGCAGTAAACAAGTGGTTAAAGAAATAATACCTCTGGGGTGTTCAAATCTAAAGCACCCCTGAGTAGAACACATGGTGAGATTATTCACAAATTTAAATCTAGTTGGGCCAGTATGCTGCAGTGGATGCTCTTAAAGGGGTTGTAAAGGAAAACAAATGTTTCCCTCAACACCGTAATGCAAGGCTTTCTCCCTGGTGTGGAGAAAGACTCTTGAGAGAGGAGGGGGCAAGCAGGAGTGTCAGGACGCCCACTAACACACAGCTTCTTTCTCTATCTGCAAAGAAGAGTGTCCTGACTTGCCTGCTCGCCCCCTCCCCCCTCAAGAGGCTTTCTTCACACCAGGGAGAAAGCCTTGCATTACTGTGTGGAGTTAGACAGAGGAACAGGAAGTGAGGATTTCTCAGAAGAAATAAGGACATTTAAAAGCAAAATGGGAGGATGAGGTAAGTGAAGCAGGACTGCACTAAAGTAAAGGAAGCTATTTAGGGGGGAAACAATTACCTTTTTAAACCCCTTTAAGACAAAATGTATATTACACACAAACATAATCTGCAACACAAGACCCTGCAGGCGGAAATCTGGCTGCACAGTGAGGGAGAGCGGCTGTAGAGAAAAGCAGTCTGTCTATTTTATACTAATTAAAGTCGTATAACTTTCAGAAATATGAGACACATTACAGATCTGTTTTTTTTTTCTCTTATATTTGCTTCTGGAGTATAAATATAACTTGGAGGGGACTCTGTCATCGGGAAACGTGTGTTTCAATATTTCACTGTTGCCGCATCACATACAGTAGTTGTATATCAGTGATGTGCCAAAGTAATCATTTAATAGATCTACTTTTTCTAGATATATGGTAATGACATTCTACTGCTTTGACTTGTTTAGCTTTCAACACTGATACATTACTAAGAAGTGTACATCATTTGTAATATTGCATGGTGTAGTAGCAATAACATAAGCAATGTCAGGTCTCTATTCATTTGAATGATGTAACAGTCTTAACAATGTAACTATTCCGGATATGTTTCAGATGGCTTCAGATGGTGACACCATCTCCAGGAACACATTAAGAATGCCTCCAGCACCCCTAAGCCGGGCACATCCCAGTCCCCTAGTAGATATGTTCAACAATCCAGCAGTTATCGAGAAGCCGACGTATGACAGGATAAAATCATTCCAAGGTATTGACCTGCCTGCATGTAGACTAACACAGGAGGGTTAACAAGCAAAATACTGATGGCATATCCTAAATCATGTTTAACACGGGTTACGCACATTGCTTAAAAGATAAATGCACTTTCTGAAAGTGCACCCATCCTATTCTACATCTACATCCTATTCTACATCCCACTTGCCTCACCCCAGATGTTAACAATCGTCTTTCCACAGCACGGCTCCCTGCAATGTTTTATATCCTACAGTAACATTTTCTCTGCAAGCCTAATGAATTCCCATAGAGATTGTCTGAGACTGTCTGCTTCTGACGATGGCCCCATAGAGGTCTGTGGTGATTGACTGAAGAGCTTGGGCGATATCGGCTGGTTCAGTAGAAACCAGTTGACATTCCGCCTGTGTGTACAGCAGCCGATCCGACAGAAGCCGGTCGAACGTCTGACTTCTGTCCAGGAGGCATGATCGAAAAAGGTCTGCCGATCGGCCAATGAGAGCGCCGACTGGTGTATTCTGGTAGGAGGCAGTCTCCCTGTCGGAACAAAATGGTTCAGCAGGGAGATCACTGTGCTAACATTGGATTCCAAGTACAGGATCTCTTCTTGAGCTCTTAAAGAGGAGCTGCATTCTGCTCACATAATTTGTAATAAAAACATATTTGCCATTCTGAAGCTTCCCTCCAACCACTTTGCATATTCATTTATATATACTGTGATTCTGTACTTGCCAAATATGCTGCAGAAATCTCCCTCTGCTGAGTCTGGCTGCAATCATTTTAACTGTGGGCAGCTGAAGCTGCTGCCTGTTCACTTCCTGGATTTACACAGCCACACCTCCAGCTCTGAAGCTCTCATTGGCCCCCTTATGACTCCCACACAGCCTGCTCCCCTCCGTTCCTGGCAACCTTTCATGAGTTGTGCATTATGTCATATGCCTAGGCTTTTTTGCAGATAAGAAATAGGAAGTTGGCTGTATAAGGTATTTACTAGCAGACAAATGTTTTTACTATCCAAAGTTAAAACAACAATAGAAAAATAATTAATAGATTGAAAGATGTAAAAATTACTGAAGTTCCACTTTAAAAAAAATGTAGTGTGCACTAGGCTTTACTCAAAGGAAGGAAGCCACTGGGTTAGTGTGCAAGCCAGACATCTAGCACTTTTAAGATTTTTAGCATTGACAACAGGTAGATTAGCTTGACATCAAGGCAACTGTCATTTTCAGAAGGTAGGCAGGTATTTCTCTTTTTATAACCATTAAATACTTGCATCTGGGAACCAGATGCATTCAAACTAATAGATTTTAAAATGTTGCTTGAGTCACCCATAATTACTTGTATCTGATTTCCCTTTTATTTTATAAAGTAATAGCCAATTAGACTTGTTACATGAATCACAATGCAATAGCCTTAAAAGATGTATTGCATTAGTGGCCCTTTAAAGGGGTTGTAAAGGTACAATTGTTTCCCCCCTAAATAGCTTCCTTTACCTTAGTGCAGTCCTCCTTCACTTACCTCATCCTTCCATTTTGCTTTTAATGTTCTTATTTCTTCTGAGAAATCCTCACTTCCTGTTCTTCTGTCTGTAACTCCACACAGTAATGCAAGGCTTTCTCCCTGGTGTGGAGTGTCGTGCTCGCCCCCTCCCTTGGACTACAGGAGAGTCAGGACACCCTCTAACACACAGCTTCTTTCTCTATCTGCAATGTAGAGAGTGTCCTGACTCTCCTGTAGTCCAAGGGAGGGGCGAGCACAACACTTCACACCAGGGAGAAAGCCTTACATTACAGTGTGTAGTTACAGACAGAAGAACAGGAAGTGAGGATTTCTCAGAAGAAATAAGGAAATTTAAAAGCAAAATGGAAGGATGAGGTAAGTGAAGGAGGACTGCACTAGGGTAAAGGAAGCCATTTAGGGGAAAAAATGGTACCTTTACAACCCGTTTAACAGAAGTTTCAGGTTTTTGCATTGGTGTTACTATACCCACATTATAAAAAAAACTATCAATAAATGCAATATTACATGCCATTCATAGCACTGAGTCACTGATTCGTTTTCTGTATTCTGCAAAAAAAAAAACTGGGTTATCCTGCTGCTATCTATCTCCACCTCTGTTCATGTCCCCAGTTCAGCTAGGGAGGCAACTCTGCACATGCTCAGTTTTTAGTGCGTTTCTATGCTGAACATTTCTTCCCTATCACATCTGAGCAGCCCATGTTAAATGACAGCCCACTCCCTTCCTTCCTCCTCCATGCCCACCAACCAACTAAACACAATGGGGACGAGATATTGCATGTAAATGAATGTAGGCTTCACTACCCTCTTATTCTAAGACACAGGCTGGAAGGGAATGACACAGCCTGTGACTGGCAGATATCTGCCTGCGCCATGTTATTGCCAAAAAGTAATAGATTTGGTTTCAATTGTATGTTTCTATGGCCATTTAAAAAAAGTTTGATATGTATTTTGTCGCAAAGGCTGTTTTTTTTGTGTATATTGTGAACATGTGACCAGCAGAGGACTAGAAGCTCCTCCTGCTTATATTTCCCTGCAGACAGGCTGGAAAAGATCTGGGTCATGTGACGGCTGTTTATCGATTAGGAATAAGTGCCATCACCCACATACGGAAATAGAAGGGACGATGTAAATTCAACAGTGTGTGTTTAGTATCACTTTAAGGGAATGCCATTGCAGTATACTGTTGGTAGATTCATGACGAGAAATGCACAGAACCATAAATATGTGGGTGCTGTACGAAAGATATGTGCATGTGGGGGTTTGCTATTAGACATCCAGTCATGTGACCCCAACACCTTTCATTCTTTCTAGCAGGCGAAAATGAGGAGGGCAGCTTGCCACGGTCCATGTCTGTTGCCACAGGGCTGAATATAATGAAGAGGACAAAGGTCAGAACCATCTTTCCTCACACTGGGAACAACAAGACTTTACTAAGCTTTCAACAAGGTGACATTATTACACTGCTCCTCCCAGAGGAGAAGGATGGCTGGCTGTACGGAGAACACGACACAACAAAATTGTAAGTCACCAAATCTTGCATGGAAGGATTCCAAAACCAAACTTTTCAGCTTTTTCAGCCCAACCTGTGTCAAAACTTTGTCGGGACAGAAGGTATTGGGAAGTCGCTCCAAGAGGCGTACAGACGAGAAAAAATAAAAATAATAATGTAGTTGAGCAGAGAAGTGTTGGAACATCTGTTTTTTTTATTCCAGTCCATGCTTTCCTGTCCTTGTGATGTCTGCACCTCCATTTTCCTATACAGACATCACAGGGACAGGAAGTGAAGGAAAATCCTCCCCCAGTGGGGTCACAGACGGTATTAAATACTGGAGAGAAAAGTTAACTCTTCCCCAATTTATACCAATACAATGACTGGAGTTGGGCTTTAAAGTAAGCGTGAACTATGTTTCTCTTGCTGACCTCTACTGAAAGTTTTAGTTGCATGGATTTTTGCCTTTTATTTTTTGCAGGTTCAATATTTTGTGGTCCAGTCTGTCTCATTTGCATACTTGTTTCTGGTTGATGCCCCATTATGCACCAACATAAACAACCAAGCATACATCTTTTTCAGAAGAGGCCAGCAAAGACTTTATATGCATTTCTTAGAACAAGTCTCCTTAAATAGGAATCATTTTTTGATGAGCAAATTGAGCTAAAAATGTAGAATCCTGATTCTGACAGCATTACACAGCACCATCTTGTGGCCAGATTTTATAGTGCAGAGAAAATTGTAGACTAAAGTTTCTCAAGAATGCTCAACTGGCTTATTCAGATATATAAGAAATGGAGGTGGTTTTTCAAGAGTTTTCACTCTTTTATTTTCACTGTGAAATTCATTATGAATAGGACTTTATCCTGTTAATAACAAATTATTCTCCATGTGATGGCTGTATTCGTTTTCTTAGGTTTGCATTCTTTTTTTCTGTTTTTTTTTTTTTTTTTGTGGGTTAAATAAAAGAAAATGCCTCGATTTCCTCCCTCCACACACTTAAGGCCCCTTTCACACGGTCGGACCATTCAGGTCCGCCTGTCAGTTTTGTCGGCGGACCTGAACGGCCACTCTATACATCTTTATGGAGCGTCGGATGTCAGTGGAGATATGTCCGCTGACATCTGACCCGATCTGATCCGCTAAAATCAGATGGATGGTAATACGTCGCCATCTGTCCATGTCAGATTGGGTGAGATCTGATGAAAATGGACATTCTGTCAGTTTCCATCAGCTCTCTCCCTAGAAAACAGCGGCGCTCAACAAGCCCCCTTCCCACTCAGTGAGCAGAGAAGGACCTGTCATCCGCCGGCTCAGTGGAGATCAACCGAGATTTCCCACTGAGCTTGCGGACTCCGATGCAACGGATCCACCTGGTGTGAAAGGGGCCTAATGTGGATGGGGAGTTCCCTACCGCTGTGGTTTTGTATTCTGACAGTCCTCACCATCAAAATACAATGGTCAGTGTTGCCAGCTATAGCTGGCGGCACGGATCATTCAGGGGAAAACCCAACAGGCTGGTTGTACAGAAGTCGATCAATAGAGCTGATGTTTGGCATTTATTTTGTTAGTGTATTTAAAACTACAAGTACATCGAACACTCCCCTCAGCCCCCCCCCCCCCCCAGACTGACCAAGCTGATATCCATAAGTACCACTGTGCAACCTTTATCCAGACTCTAATACAGGAGGTGTGTTACTGGCCAGTTCATAAGGTGAAAACAGTGGGTTTAATATCCCTTAAAACAATATGATCTAATGGGCTACCTATGTATTTCATTGGATTCCTTGCTGCAGGGATATTTGTTGCTTTAAATATTATAAGACTTTGTGAATGGAGCCACACTGCAACTGCAAGCCAAGCGCTAGGCTCACAGTTGCGGTGCAGTCTTCCAATTCAGAAAGCTTTTTGCTCTGTCAAATGACAGGCAATCGGGAGGTGGCAATATCGGTGCACCCCTCTGTAAAAAGCAATCCACCGCAGATCATGCTTCACAGAGCAGCACTGGTGTAAACAAATGTTAACTGTTGTGAAGAAAGATTCTTGTGTGTTTTTTTATAATTTCTTTCTGTTTGCAGCAAAGGCTGGTTCCCATCCTCTTATAGCAGACCATTGGAAGCAAATGGAAGAGAAGCAATGCAGGTGCCAAGGTATGGCGTGCAAAACCAAATCCATTTTTTTAAGCCTTTACTGCTCCTTACTAAACTGATATTTTGAAAACAACGTGTAATGGTTGGTGCTTAATTAACCCATAGTAACCACTCTGTATTTCTTACTCTACTCACAGTTCCAAATTATGAAATCAGATTATTTGGTATGGGATTACACATTTACAGATCCTCATTGCTCCTTACACGGCTTTAGTGCTTATCCGTATATACTTATATTGACCCCGATGTATTTCATGTATAGTGTTGATCAACTAGCACAGGATATTGTAAGCTTAGTGACTGAACACAAATAGTCTGTGCATTATCATTGTACACCCAGTCATGTTTTACACAACCACAAACATTATGATAGGCAACAAATGTGTGTATGGGTGTGATATTCAGACAAGCTTTGCTGCCACACCTAGAACATGCCTCCCTGCAGGCTATGGCATGTTGCCAGAGGTCTGCGACTGTTTTCAGGCGAACAAGCAGCTGGCACACTGGCATTATAATGACATTGCAATTCTGGTGCTACTTTATACAAGGTATTAAACACAAACAATGGTATGTGGGGATATCAAATTCCCACACCATAAGTTACTATTTTTCTGCTAACCATTCTCGGTTTTCTTCTTCTCCAGCATGAATCCCAGCCCCGCCCCAGTGAGGAGTCTCAGCTCAGCCAACCTTGTTGAGAAGAATAACATGGTCCTTCCTGAACCAGACTACTTAGACTCATCGTCACTGAGCAGTTCAAGTGACCGTGAAGCTTCCTTCACTCCATCTTTTGCCAAAGAATCTGCTTCACTCTCTAGTAATGACTCTCCTGTAAGTATTTAGGACAGGTTCAAAGTTCAACTTGCCTTATGAGCAGCAGATAAAATTGATAAGCAATTTTTTTATGCAATGCAGGAAACCTTGCCTGTAAGAAGGCTGACTTGGATTACCTTGATTTAATCTTTATGCAGTAATTCCATGACCCCTTTCAGCCAGACTTGAGCACTTGACCTCTAGAAACTTAACCCATCTTCATTACCAGGCCATTGTTTTGCGATGCAGCACTGCGTTATTTTTATTGACAATTGCACGGTCATGCAACTCTGTACCCGTTATAAACAAAGTCATAACTTAACTGCTCTGTGTAATGGTTTTGCACAGAGCAACACCAATCCTCATCTTCTTGGGTGCCATGCAGGCATTCCTGTGCCCCCAATAGAAAGCCTCTTACTATGGGGGCACTCGAGCAGGCTCATTCCCAAACCGCATTCCTGTGAATGGACATTGTTGGCACCGCTCTCTCCTCATTTGCTTACTGGCTGTGATTGGCAGGAGCCAATGGCTCCCGCTGGTGTTTGAACCAGTGAGGAAAAAGAGACCCAGGCGAACTACTGCTCTCATGCACATCGTCTGATCAAGATGGGACTCGAGTAAGTATAAGTAGGACTGGGGGTGGGGGGGGGGCTGCCCCAAGATTGTTTTCTTTACCTAATGCATTGAGGTAAAAAAAAAGTCTGCCTTTAGAATCACTTTAATTGGGTACTAGGCAGCTGCAGCTTCTATTCTAGCTTTGTATAGACATATACAACATAGTGCATGAGACATTATTTTTCCCCTATGAAAAGCCATAGTAAGGCCTAATATTTGAAGACACGATTCACTTTTAGGCACCAGTTCACAAAAAGGATATAGATGTGAAAAGACTGCAGAGAAGAACAAGTTTAATGATGAGGAATAACAGGGCAAAACCCACCCACTGATACTTAACCTTTCCTTCTCAACCCCACCACCCTTGGTAAACACCCAATACTCCCGAGTATGCCTTCTCACTTTCCTCCCTGGTTGCAGTGCTCAGAACTGAGCAGCAAGTTGCCAGACCTAAGCACTATGTAGGGTGTGTGGGGGGGGGGGTTTCTTTGAAGAGAACCTGTTGCTGTGTTGATTCCTTGTAATCTAGAAGTGGTCAGGGTACTGTTTGGCACCGTCCAGTATGGAAAGATGTAAAGGTCTTCCTGTTCTTTCATCACCATGAATAAAAGTTGCCATCACAGATTTTGCCACCAGCAATGCTGGAAGGGAAAAATGTGTGGTTCAACCGTTCAGATATTGCGGTGTTTTCTGCCTAAAAAGGTCAAAGTGACAGCAAGCTATTGAGAAATACTGATCCAGAATGTCTGCCATAAACTTTGAAGCCGTGTATGTTTTGTAACATTGCCACATGTTGGGCTTCAGTCATTGACACAAAAGTACATTGTTATATTGATGAGCACATTGCTGATGATGCGATGGAATGTTGTTCTTTGGTGTACTTTGGCTCATAGTGTCCAGGTTATTTTCCTTATCCAGCATAAAATGTGTAGAACTCTGTGCTTGGTATAATCACATAAAATACTATATAGTAAATGTGATTAAATAAAATGCCATAAACCAGGAATAGCTGTTTTCTACTTATCTGAATACAAGATAAAATATAAACAAAATTGTGTTGTACTTCCCTTTAGGAATTAATATAGTACCATCCTGAGTATATCCGCAACTCTCATTCCAAACATCAACAAACTGTATAGTTTTCCCATGTGATGCATACAAACCGTCCAATTTTAATAAACATCCAGTGTAAGATTATGGAAAAATCTCTTAAAACTTGTGCCACTTCTTGTGTTTTCCACCACCAAAGTCCCTATCCACTTCTTACTAGAAAATAATGACCTGTAGATCACAAGGCCATTAGCGCATACAGGAGAACCACAGCATCTGCTTCTGCTCAAAAACCCTATCTCTAATCCTGCATGCAGCTCGACCATAGGTGTGTGTAATACAGGACATGGGAGAGGAGGCAGAATGTACCACATAGCATAATATTGTTAAACACACATTTATTAACCACTTAAGCCCCGGACCATTTTGTTAAATGACCGGGCCACTTTTTGCGATTCGGAACTGCGTCACTTTAACTGACAATTGCGACGTGGCTCCCAAACAAAATTGACGTTCTTTTTTCCCCACAAATAGCTTTCTTTTGGTGCTATTTGATCACCTCTACGTTTTTTTATTTTTTGCCCTATAAACAAAAATAGAGTGATAATTTTGAAAGAAATTCAATATTTTTTACTTTTTGCGATATACCCAAAAAGATATATTAAAAAAAAAAAAATTATCACTTTAGGCCGATACGTATTCTTCTACCTATTTTTGGTAAAAAAATAAAAAAAAACAATAAGCGTCTATTGATTGGTTTGCGCAAAAGTTAAAGCGTCTACAAAATAGGGGAACGTGTTTTTTTTTTTTTTTTTTTTATACTAGTAATGGTGGCGATCTACGATTTTTATCGTGACTGTGACATTATGGCGGACACATTTCTGGGACCATTGTCATTTTTACAGCAAACAGTGCTATAAAAATGTACTGGTTCCTGTGAAATTTACACAGGCAGTGAAGGGGTTAACCACTAGGTGGCACTGTAGGGGTTGAGTCTTCCCTAAGGAGTGATTCTTACTAGGGGGGCGTGGCTTGCTGTGACACGTCACTGATCGTGTTCCCAATGAATGGGAACACAATAAGTGACGGTGTCACTAGGCAGAACGGGGAGATGTTGTGTTTACACTATTATCTCCCCATTCTATCTCTCCGTGAGACGATCGTGGGTATGCCCGCGGCGATCAAATCTGCAGGACCCGTGGGCGCGCTCACGGTGATAGCCACGAGCGCACGTAACAACCGCTTTTTAAAGGGGGTGTACAGGTTCATCCTTTTTGCCTGCCCGTGCCATGCTGCAGATGTATATCTGCAGGCGGCAAGCGGTTAAAGTACATAAGAGGTACTCGCAAGCATAAAACGAGACCATTGCAAAAAATGTGTTCCGTTGAGTCCAGTGGGTGTGATCAGGTGAGCAGCTAGTCACCATCCAATGCGTTTCATCAAATGGTATTCACCAGCCCCATGACAACGTCCTCTGTGATGAAACGCATTGGAATATACATCATACTATACAGTTTATTGATGTTTGGAATGAGAATGTTATTAATATACTAGTTTGTATGGCACTATAATATTCATAAAGGAGTAGCGTAAAAAAAAAAAATCCCATATTCTTCATATCTCCCAGTCCATAGGTTAAACCAGGCTGTGATCCTTGTATACTATACGAATTGGCCCAGTGTGACAATTTATAATTGATTTTGTTTTGCGCATGATTAGTACATAGTAAAAAGAATTCTGACGTAAAGAAAAATTTATTTGAAACGAGGAGTTTTAATACTTCAATATGGTCAGTTTACACTTCACTCACAGTACATGTCTTCCAATCGTATACTAGCGAGTGTGCAGACCTACAGTAATATTAGAAAAAATAATTTCTCTTCCGTTCATGGATGGACACAGCAGCATTGACCTTAGGGTTATATATCCTTCCTTTCAGGAGAGACTAGGCAGGAAAAACAGCGTGTTAAAACACTTTCCTCAGTACAGCACCTCCCAGGGAGCGGGTCTCCCGGGTATATCCCACTCTCTGGGTCTTGCAGGTCCTATTTTTTTTCTGCCTAGCGTTAGAAGACATGGCCCTTCTGGAGCCCATGTGCTCTGGAGTTTTTTGCGATTTTTTTTTTTTTTCCCGCTTCTATTTGATTTTTTTCCTGCATTTTGGATCCTGGGATCTACAATCAACTGCCGACTGGGTGACAGGCTGGATCCTCGATCCTTGAAGTCCCCCCATGTTCGGCCATCGAGTGTGTGCCGGCCTTTAGCTACGCGCTGGGCCGTCCACGACATACCCCGTTGTTCCAGGGGTGGCCAGTGAGCTATATGCTACAGGGCACACATATGACCAGTCTCTATGGCTGTGTCAGTGTGCTGGGCCGACAGCCAATGCCGTATCTGCTGCGGACGTTGGGTCTATCTGGAATGCCTCCAGCCGGTGGTCGCAGGATGGGTAAGTAGTATCCCCTTGCCCTGGCAGGGTGGTTCGGCTGGTGCGTTCCTGGGGAGGTCGATTTAAAGGTTCGCCCTGCTTTCCTCTCTCCCTTTCCTCTCCCTCCTTCCCCTTTCTGGGTGGGGGGTCCACCTGGGGGGGGGGGGGGGGGCTCTGTTACTGCCGGGGGCTGTGCTGCTGTGAGGTGCTCCTTTTTATTGTTTTTTTTGTGGTGCTGTGTGCATTGGACTGTGTTCTGCTGTGTGTTCTGGATTTTTTAAACACGTGTATGGCCGCCATTTTACCGGAGTCGCGGTACTATGTATCGGCGGTCATTTTCTTGTAGCCCGCATGCTGTTTTTCTGCATGACGGCGGCTATCTTGGAAAAGCCTTTGGTCTCTAGTGCCTGAAATAACGGCGCCAAAGCCTGCAGATTACTTCCTGAGGGACAGCGCAGCACAGACAGCACTACAGCCTGCTCGGGTGGTGAGTCCCCTGGGGGTCCCCTGCTCTGTTTGCGGGAGGGTGACCTGTGGGTCCCTGCCTTGCACTGTTAGGGCGGCATATCGGTGGCTCAGCTTGGAGTCTGAACCAAAGGCTTCTACCCCAACCATGCCTGAGGTAACCCTTAGTGCCCCTGTTCCTGCGGCCTACATGGATGCTGTAACAGCAGTCCTTGAGGCGTTTGTTGCCAGGATTCAAGTGGCCAGAAGGGGGGTAAAAAGCGCCCCCTCCCTGCGCCTGCTTCTGGGGATGTCTTGGACACGGAATCAAGCCCTGCTACTGCATCAGGCCCTAGTTCCGTCATGTCAGATGACGCAGGCTTAGCCCACATGGACAGTGAGGATGACTCTGCTTCAGGGTCAGCGCATAAGGCGTTTGTTGGAGCTCTTATCACTGCGGTGCGGAATACTTAAAAACTTGAGGATTTGGCGGAGGCATCGGATATGCCGGTCCCTTTTGGGTTCCGCAAGCCACCCCGCACCGCAAAAGTGTTTCCTTGTGTTCCATATCTGGACAAACTGTTGTACAAGGAATGGGATCGGCCGCAAAAAGTCTTTACTGTGCCAAAATACTTTGCGGTCTGTTACCCCCTTGAGGAGAACTTTTAAAAAAAAGTGGGTTTCTCCTCCGTCAGTGGACCCCCCTGTGTCCAGACAGAGCAAAGCCACCACATTGCCTGTGGAAGGGGCTCCCGCCTTTACGGACCCCGCAGACAGTGGTGAGGTCAGCGGTGAGACCGGTTTTGGCCGGGGCTCTGGTGTCGCAGACACTTACCGAACGGGCAAAGACCTTGCTGCAGGAGCTGGAGGCGCAGAATGCTTCCGAGACCTGTGTGGACCTGGCTGACCAGTTAGTGCAAGGCCTAAAGTTTTTCTGTGAGTCGGCCCTGGATACACTCCCCTTGCTTTCCAGGGCCTCCGCCTTACGCAGTGGTACTACGCCGCCTTGTGTGGCTGAAGTGTTGGTCTGCCGACCAGTCTTCAAATAAGGCCTTGAAGGATTTACCCTTTAAGGGTGAACGGCTTTTTGGGGCGTCCCTGGATGACATCATAAAGCATGCCACAGGTGGTAAGAGCACGCGGCTCCCACAATCTGTAAAGGGTAAGGAGCCTCGCCGTAAGCAAGGGCCCTCCTTTACTACCCCCAAGCGTTTTTTTCGCCCACCAAATGTGTCAGGAAAAAGTTTTCAAGGTGCTAAGGTACCCGCTGCAGGGTAGAAGTGCACCTGGTACCGCAAGCCCAACAAGCCTGCGGACAAACCTGCTTCCACATGAAGGTCTGCCCCGCCCGCGTCTCGGGTGGTGGGGGGGGCTTCGCAAATTCGCGGCGCGGTGGAGGTCTCTTCTTTCCGACTGTTGGGTTTGCGAAGTAGTTTCCTCAGGGTACAAGATAGTTTCTCTCCACCAAACAGATTTTTTTTCCTTTCCAACCTCCAGCTACCTCCGGATCGCCCGAACGATCTGTCAGGGGCTGTCCAGGATCTACTGGTCAGGGGAGTGATTGTGCCAGTTCCCTTGATGGAACGGTTTCAGGGGTTTTACTCCAATCTGTTTGTAGTCCCCAAGAAGGAGAGGTCCGTCCAATCCTGGACCTCAAGGCCCTCAATTGTTTTGTCAAAGTGCAAAAATTCAGAATGGAGTCGATTCGCTCGGTAGTGGCAGCGCTCCATCAGGGGGATTTTATGGCATCCTTGGACATCATGAACGCATACCTGCATATCCCCATATGCGCAAAGCACCAGAGATTTCTGCACTTTGGGATCGGAGAGGACCACTTTCAATTTGTGGCCCTCCCATTCGGCCTGGCCTCGGCACCACAGGTTTTTCACCAAGGTGCTTGCTCCCATTTTGGCCCTACTGAGGCAGCGCGGGATCGCTATCATAGGATACCTGGACGACCTTCTCCTGAGAGCTTCCTCATTCTCAGAATTAGAAGAGGATGTGTCTATCTCCTGCCAGACCCTTCGAGAATTCGGTTGGCTACTGAATGTCCAGAAGTCAGTGTTGGTACCGTCTCAGCGGCTGGAATACCTGGGGTTAGTCCTGGATTCCTCGGGGAGGCGAGAGTCCCAACGGAAAAACTTCAGACACTACAGTCTGCGGTGCAGTGGTTGGCGACCCAGAAGTGGTCGTCGCTTCGCTTTTGCATGAGGGTTCTGGGTCTGATGGTGGCCTCTTTCACGGCAGTTCCTTATGCCCAATTCCACACCCGAGTGTTACAGAAAGATTCTGTCACGTTGGGACAAGCTCCCTTCGTCTCTGAAATACCAGATTCGGGTGAGTCGACTGGTCAATCCTCCCTAGTGTGGTGGCTGACGTCTCTGGTACTTCGACCTGGAAGTCGTTTCTGCTGTGCCATTGGAGAGTGGTCACGACAGATGCCAGCCTCCCTGGCTGGGGGGGTGTCTGGGGTGCCCAGTTAGCCCAGGGGTGCTGGACTCAAGAGTCCTGCCTTCCAATCAATGTACTGGAGTTTTGAGTGATCAAGTTCTCTCCAAGTGGTCCCTGGGTCTGCAGAACCGACCGGTCAGGATCCAGTCCGACAACGCCACGGCCCGAGGGGAGGCACGCAGAGCTCGGCTGCAGCGACGGAAGTCGCGCACATCCTCCGGTGAGCCGAAAGGTACGTTCCGGCCCTGTTGGCCATGTACATTCTGGGGGTGCTGAACTGGCAAGCCGACTACCTAAGTCTCCAAACACTAGACCAAGGAGAATGCTCACTACACCCGGAGGTGTTTCAGAGTCTGTGCCAAAAATGGGGCACTCCAGACGTAGACCTTCTGGTGTCCCGTCTCAATCGGAAGGTGTCACTGTTCGTGGCCAGGTCAAAGGATCCGCGGGCGGACGTGTGAGATGCGTTGGTGGCGTCATGGGGTCACTATCGCCTAATCTACGCCTTCCCTCCTCTGAAGCTTCTTCCTCGCCTGCTGCGCAGAGTGGAAGCCGGGGGGATTACAACAATCCTGATCGCCCCATATTGGCAGCGCCGTCCCTGGTACGCGGACCTGGTGCGTCTGGTGGCAGACGTCCCTTGGTGTCTACCCCTGAGAGAAGATCTCTTGTCGCAGGGTCCGATCTTTCACCCTGCTTTACAGTCGCTGGCTTTAGCAGCGTGGCTGTCGAGAGCCAGGTGCTGATGGACCATGGCCTGTCGGGCTTGGGGATCTCTACCATGCTCCGAGCACCGAAGTCTACTTCACGAAAGATTTACCATCGTACGTGGAAGGCCTACATCTCTATTTGTGAAGAGATGAAATGGCACCCCCGTACATACATGATGTCCCGGATTCTGCTGTTCTTACAGCGTGGAGTGGATCAGGCTCTCGCCTTAAGTATGGTTAAGAGTCAGATTTCGGCTCTAGCTGTTTACTTTCAGCGATCCTTGGCGATGCATTTCCTGGTGCGTACGTTTGTGCAGGGGGTTTGGCATGTTGCCCCTCCTGTGCGTCCTCCACTGCCTCCATGGGACTTGAATTTAGTCCTCTCGTTGCTCCGTTTGAGGACATTCGGAAGATCCCCTTGTTGACTCTGTACCAGAAGGTGGTTTTTCTGGTGGCAATTACCTCAGTCAGACGGGTATCTAAACTTGGTCATCCATAAGGATAAAGTTGGTGCTGCGACCGCAGCCGCCATTTCTTCCAAAGGTTGTTTTTCGCCTTTTCACATTAATGAGGACATTGTTTTACCATCCTTATGTCCTCCGCCGAAAAACCTGAAGGAGGCCACTTTGCATTCCTCGGACGTGGTTCGGGCCCTACGGGTGTACTTGTCTGCTACGGCTCCGTTTCAGAAGTCGGACTCACTGTTCGTGTCGGTGACTGGTCCTAAAAAGGGTCTGGCGGTCTCGTCGGCCACCATTTCTAGGAGGATCAGACAGGTCGTGCTTCAGGCCTATGCCCTGAAGGGGGGGCACCTCCCTTTCAGGTTACGGCGCATTCAACCAAGGGCGATTGGTGCCTCTTGGGCTTTCTGCCATCAAGCGTCGGTTTTACAGGTGTGTAAGGCAGCGACCTGGTCGTCAATTCATACCTTATCAAAATTTTACAAG
This sequence comes from Rana kukunoris, assembly GCA_029574335.1. Taxonomy (NCBI): domain Eukaryota; kingdom Metazoa; phylum Chordata; class Amphibia; order Anura; family Ranidae; genus Rana; species Rana kukunoris. The sequence continues at coordinate 58,124,347 of CM056054.1, forward strand.
GTGGATGTGAGTGCATCTTCGGATGCCTCCTTCGGCCGCAAGGTTTTACAGGCGACAGTTTAAGGTTGGAGATCCTCCGTTGAGAAACTCCGGTTTTGTTTGGGGGTGAAGCTTGGTTTGCTGTGTTGTTTTCCCACCCCTCTAAATTTTCTTGACACTGCTTGGGGACGTCCCTAAGGTCAATGCTGCTGTGTCCGTCCATGAACGGAAGAGAAAATAGGATTTTTGTACTCGCCGTAAAATCCATTTCTCTGAGTTCATGGACGGACACAGCACCCACCCCTCCTTTTTTGTTTGTACTGCTTGTTACGAACTGGAGCTGCATGAGCCAGAGAGTGGGATATACCCAGGGGACCCGCCCCCTGGGAGGTGCTGTACTGAGGAAAGTGTTTTAACACTTGAAGTGCTGTTTTTTTCTGCCTAGTCTCTCCTGAAAGGAAGGATATATAACCCTAAGGTCAATGCTGCGGTGTCCATCCATGAACTGATAAGTCGGGCCAGTTTAGAGCTGGTCAGACCTGCTTGGGTCTAAAAAGACCTTGTCACTTTGGCCATTCAGGGGATTCTTAAAGTCCTCTCCTGCCCCAGTTGCACTCGCATTACTAACAATCCAGCACCTCTTCTGCCTTCACTGATGCCGGATAGAAAACGCTTGTGGGTATGGGAAAAGCATGAGGCCGCCTCCCATTGACTGGGATTAAGTCACTGCACCCCCGTAGCCAATGACAGAGATATTGCACATTTAATTGCAGTTACTGCTGGCAGGAGTGGTACTGGATTGCTGGTAATGTGACTTTAACTAGGACGGGATACATGGGCGAAGTGATGGTGTCTCTTTATAGAGAAAGAGTAGTGCCAAGTGGGTTCTATTTTTATGCCTTGCTGTTAAATGGATACGATCCCAGCTATAGTATTTATTGGTCTTCTAGTTTGCTTTTGGGGGTTGTAAACTTTCTAAATAGATACATATAACACACAGGAATCCATGTAGACATGTTTTCACCAGGGATTCACAATGTGTATATCTTGGGTAAAACCTTTCTAAATCTGTACTTGTATAGTCGGTGTTATCTATAACAGCTTATATAGTTACCGTTTCTGAGGACAACGTATGTGGCATTTTGCTGCCATCTACTGGCTATTCCTTGACTTGTGAAAATAGGTTTCATTTAATAGGTGATAACAAATATTTGGGCATTCAACAAACTTTCTAGAGATGGCAAAAAAAAATAGAACTTTTTTTCACACTTGTTTTTTCTTCTACTTTTCCAGAAACCAGCACAGAAAGCAACACCCAATGGGGTTATGAAACATCCATACTTAAGGTATACATTTTCTTCCCTTGCTTTGAAGAGTGCTTTAGAAACTGCTTTAGCTGACCACGCTATCTGAAAGTGCCAATTAGCTGACTTTCATGCTGATACATTGAATTAAAGGGCAACTCCACTTTCGGGGGGGGGGGGGGGTGGCAAATGAAAAAATAATATATATAGCATATACAATTGCGACAAGTCATATTGTAGTAACTGGTTAAGACCTGGACCATTATGCAGGTTAAGGACCTTGCCCCTTTTTGTGATTCGGCACTGCGTCGCTTTAACTGCCGATTGCACGGTCGTGTGACGTGGCTCCCAAACAAAATTGGCGTCCTTTTTTCCCACAAATAGAGCTTTCTTTTGGTGATTTGATCACCTATGGTTTTTATTTGCTCTATAAACAAAAATAGAGCAACAATTTAAAAAAAATAAAAAATATTTTTTACTTTTTGCTATAATATCCCCAAAAATATATATAAAAAAAAATATTCTCCGTTTAGGCCGATACATATTCTTCATATTTTTGGTAAAAAAAATCGCAATAAGCGTTTATCGATTGATTTGCGCAAAACTTATAGCATTTACAAAATAGGGGATAGTTTTATGGCATTTTTATTAATATTTTTTTTTTTTTACTACTAATGGCGGCAATCAGCGATTATTTTTTTTTATAAATTATTTTTTTGTGACTGCGACATGGCGGAAACATCGGACACTTTTGACACATTTTTGGAACCATTATAATTTTCACAGCGAAAAGTTCTATAAAAATGCACTGATTAATGTGAAAATGACAGTGAAGGGGTTAACCACTAGGGGCGCTGTAGGGGTTAAGTGTGACCTAATGTGTGTCTCTTACTGTAGGGGGCATGGCGGGACGTGCAACGTCACTGATCGTCGTTCCCTATATCGGGGAACAGACGATCAGTGACATTGCCACAGAGAACAACGGGGAAGGTGTGTTTACACTCGCCTCTCCCCGTTCTTCAGCTCCTGTGACCGATCGCAGGACACCGGCGGCTATCTGGTCCGCAGGGTCTTCAGCGTCTGGGTTACCATAGGGATGGACCACAGCCCTGGACCCATATAGCACCCTAAGGCTAACTGCACACATTGCAAGTGCTGAGGTGAGCACCCCCAGCAGGCTCCAGTGGCCGAAGCAACATTACAGGCCCCTCCTATGGCATTACACCCATCTGTCTTTGTCCAGTCACCTGAAGATACCAGCCTATAACTATGAAAATCCAACCTGTGTCACATACTGTACAATTATATTTAAACAATATATGGTAGCTTTCCCTAAAGCAGGGATGCCCAACCTTTTGAAGAGCGAGGGCTACTTAAGTGACTTGGTAACCAGACGTGGGCCACAATGAACAGGGCAGGTGGATGGTAGCCCACTCTATTTTTTTTTGCTGATCGGAATGGAGGTAGGCGTTTGTAAACGGACACAAGTCCATTTACATCTGCTACTTTTTAGAGGTGAATGGAGGGTCCAATTGGATCGGACTGACCGTGTGAAAGGGGCTTATTGCTCTGTGCAGGTAACACGCAGAAGCACTGCTCTGCACCTGCTGATCAGTTTGAAAGCAGCCCAGTAACCACTGCGGAACAGATATGCCCGTAATATACACTGATTTTAGTAACAAATGTACCTTTTAATAACGGTTTTCTATTCAATCCCAGAGCAGGAGGTCGCGGGCCACATCATTTTTAATGATGCTAAAAGTAGGATAAGCTGTATAATATGTGAAGTTATAATAAGGATTGCTGGAGCCATGCAATGTTTAGGAACATGTTGCATGTTCTACCCGTTTTTAGGTTGGAACATGTTTTCACTCCTGCAGGCTCTCCCCGATCTGCAAAAAGATGTGCATTTACCATATTTATCGCGGTATAACGCGCTCCTGCGTATACCGCGCACCCCTAAAGTGACCCCCAATCCTGTGGAAAAAAAGTTAGACACTTTGGTGTCTTGCGCGGCGTCCATCGGCGCCCTCGTCGGGTCCGGCGTCCTTCTGCGGCTTCGGGTGTCCTCTTCGGTGGCTTCGGTTGTCCTTCGGCGGGTCCGGCGTCCTCTTCGGCGGGTCCGGCGTCCTCTTCGGCGGGCTCCCCGCTCGTTTCCCGCGCCGAGTTTTGAATACTGCGCCAGCATATACCGAGTGCAGTACACTCGGGCAGGCTCGGCAACTGTCGCGCTCACGTCCTGTACGTCCAGGACGTGACCGCGGAAGAAGCCGAGACTGGCCGAATATACCCGAGTGTACTGCGCTCGGTATATGTCGGCGGAGTATTCAAAACTCGGCGCGGGTATCGGCGTATATCGCGCACCCACGATTTTGCCCTGATTTTCAGGGCAAAAAAGTGCGCGATATACGCCGATAAATACGGTATTTATGTATTTTCAAAGGTTAACTTATCCTTTGATAAAGTACAATTTTGTTTCCTAAATAGCGTCCTTTACTTTAGTGCAGTCCTCCTTTACTTGCCTCATCCTTCAATTTTGCTTTTAAATGTCCTTATTTCTTCTGAGAAATCCTCACTTCCTGTTCTTCTGTCTGTAACTCCACACAGTAATGCAAGGCTTTCTCCCTGGTGTGGAGTGTCGTGCTCACCCCTCCCTTGGACTACAGGAGAGTTGGGACGCTCTCTACGTTGCAGATAAAGGAGCTGTGTGTTAGTGGGCATCCTGACTTTCCTGTAGTCCAAGGGAGGGGGCGAGCACGACATTCCCTACCAGCCTCGCATTACTGTGTGGAGTTACAGACAGAAGAACAGGGAGTGAGGATTTCTCAGAAGAAATAGGGACATTTTAAAAGCAAAATGGAAGGATGAGGTAAGTGAAGGAGGACTGCACTAAGGTAAAGGAAGCTATTTAGGGAAAACAATTGTACCTTTACAACCCATTTAAAGTGGATGTAAACCCAAAAAAATATATATATATTTTTTTTTTTTTATGTCACAATGTATAGTATAAGATTTCCTATCATCTGTGCCCAGTCTTGCCACAGAGTTAATCCAGCGCTGAGTAATCCTCTTTTAATGTTCAGTGAGAATTAACAGAATTCTAGATAAAAACTTGCCAAATTATAAAGTCCGTTTCTGTCCTCTTGCTTTGAGTGACAGGTTATTTACATATCTAGCTTGGACATGTTTATCATGTGTTATGTTATGTTTATCATAACATGAGGTGATTCACAGTATAAAAAGTAAGAAATCCACCCCTCCCCCACATAACACATCCTGGTACTTTGGATGGTACCATGAACTTTGGATCACCTCATGTTATGATAAACATAACATAACATATGATAAACATGTCCAAGCTAGATATGTAAATAACCTGTCACTCAAAGCAAGAAGAGAGAAAACAGACTTTATAATTTGGCAGGTTTTTATTTGGAATTCTGTTAATTCTCACTGAACATTAAAAGAGGATTACTTAGCGCTGGATTAACTCTGTGTGGCAAGACTGGGCACAGATCATAGGAAATCTTATACTCTACATTGTGACATCCACTTTAAGCCGAAGTCTGTGTACAGAGTTCTGCTTTGAGTTATGGTATATAGAACACAATGAATGCTTTTCTTTTCTTTTTTTGCACGGTTGACTCTATTTTTATCCGAGTAATTGAATTTCTTCTTTTACAGCGGAGAAAATCCATTTTCTACCATCAAGCTCCGACCAACCGTGACAAACGACCGATCAGCACCAATCATTCGATAAGCAGAGCCTATTAATTTAATTATTTTAAAATCTTTTATGTTTCTTCAGTTATGTAAAGTAATTGTTTGTTTCTTTGTTTTTGTGTTGATTGTGTAATGATTTCAGCTTAAAAAAACAAAACAAAAAAAAGAAAAACAAAACTTGGAAGAGACTTTTTGGAATATTGTATGAATTTCTAATATATAAAACTCAAGCTGTAATTAATAGCTGATACTTCCTGTAATATAAATTCTGACTTGAAGCATGTGTCCTATTATGTTCCATTATAAAATATATGAATTGATTAAGGTGGTAATTGGCACTTTTTTTATATAAAACCTATGATTGTTCTGGGTTGCACAAAAACTATTATTTAAAGGCCAATGTTGGATATCTAAAACAAATGCACTGTGTTGGTTCGTTCAATGTAAAGGGAAGTTGTCAGCAAAATAAAAAGGATAAATACATTAAATTATTTACAGCTGTGCTAATGTCCAACCAACAAGGAACTGCTAATGGCATCATTGCCTTTTAAAAAGCATTTATTGAAATTTCCTTACTGTCCTAGTAATGGAGTTATTTCATTGTTTGCTGTGCTTTTTTTTTTCTTTCTTTTTTTACAGTACATTTTAAATTTAAGTTTAAGTGGAAGTATCGCACGCATATTAAAGCTAAGGTCTCGGTAAAACACTAAACACGCACACCAAATACACATATTGGAGAAGTTTTAGGCCCATTTCATAAAGGCGATTCAATCTGGTTCCCCTTTTTAGTTTTCAGGAAAACCTGATCAAATGGTCCATGTTTTCATATGGACCGGTGGGTGTAAACAGACACAAGTCCATTTATACTTGCCTACCTCCAATATGGTCTTCTAAAAAATGGAAGGGGGATGTTCACCTCTGTCTAGGTGGATTGTATCAAAGTGTAGTCGGGTGTAAACAGACTGCCAGTTCGTTTGCACCCATAGAGCAGAGTCGGCTCGGTCCGTGTCCGCTCTGCATAAACTAAGTGGACACAGACCTGTCATCCGCCACCTCTGCTCAGAGGATCAGCGGATAGATCTCCTGTTGAGCAAAGTGGATTCCACCTTGTGTGAAAGGGGCCTAAATTGTAGAAGTATTTTATAATTCTGTCTGCCAGGTTTTGAGATTTACATACCTGTAGCAATAATGTAACACATACAGGTCTTGTCCTCTCCTAACCTGTGAAAGGAGAAGCAGCAGACCAATGAGGTGATCTCTGTGTCACTCTGCTCTCTCCTCGTATGTTTTTTGTCAACATGTTTCCTTGCAGCATACCTAATTGGTTCCCAGTCTCGTCCATCCCTCTCCAAGTCTGTGTGCTGCTGTATAAGGCATTGCAAGATGCTAATATCAAATACTCTGTGAACAATCTTGGCTATTTACACTGCTTGCACCTATAAAAGACACAAATGAATTCACCACTGTATTTATGGATACATCACAAAATGTATTTTTATCTTTCTGAAGTTCAGCTTTAGGCCCCTTTCACACTTATACGACTTGTCTCGTGATTTGTGATGGCAAAGTAGCATGACGAGTCGTTTCCCATGATTTCCAATGACAACCATTCATATTAGTACAACTTCAAGTCGTTCCGATTTCAAAGTATTCCATCTACTATTTTGGTCTGATTTTGATGCCACTTACACAGGCATTCCCTAAAATCATGGCCGCGATATCGTGCGACTTTGAAGTCACAGTAGTGCGAAAGGGACCTTAGGCTTGCAATATAGCAGTCTATAACTTTGTTTTTTGTTGTCCATCATAGTACACTAAAGCCTCATACACAAGGTGGGAATATTGGACAAATGATCAGCCTTTTTTTATTTTGCATGCTAGTCTTCTATCGAAAATGAAGGTTACGAAAATTCTCGTACAACAGAATACATTTTTGGAAGTATTCTATTGTAATGTATTATTTTATTTCCGAAAATGCTAGTCTTGGTTTTCAGTTTTTTGTTTTTTTTCACACGAATACTGCACTGATTAAATAAAAATCGCACCTTCTGGTATCGTGTTTGTCCCTTTTGGATATTTTGCATGAACTGTCATGATCGGCTCTCAAAAGTGGTGTACTAATGATCAGAATATTGTGCTATCGCTTCGAAAGCAGATTTTTTTTTATTTTTTTGTCACATTTTCTGATTGTGGGTACTAGGCATAAGCAAAGACCCCATCCATGAGATTATTGGACATAATGAAAGTATGTGAGGAAAATAAACTGATGGCTCTTTTAATGTTATTTGTCCCTTTCATTGCTTCATTATGTAAGTCCGCTTCTTTTTTCTGTTCAGCAATGAGCCTTTCTGTATTATTTACACTCATATCTTGAGATGCCAGGTAGCTCATCGGTTTAAATTCAGAGGTGCCAGTAAATACTTTAATGTTTATAATGAGATCAACAATATTGTAACCAATATCAAGCAAAGTCAGCAAAGATCTTTATTCTGATGCGTTTCAGCTTTTCCTTCCTTCAGTTTTGCATTAAACAGCTTTCTGATGACCACATTTGTTAACCATTGTCTACAACAGTGTTTTTCAACTCCAGTCCTCAAGGCACACCAACAGGTCAAATTTTCAGGAAATGGCTGTGGTAATTACTAAGACAGTGAAACTGATCAAATCACCTGTGCAAAATAATAGAAAGCCTGAAAACATGACCTGTTGGTGTGCTTTGAGGACTGGAGTTGAAAAACACTGCTCTACAACTTATTAAGGCGCTATACATCTTGCTCAGTCATCTGAGCCAATCAGGATAATCTTTCCTTATAACACAAATAAGAGCAAATATTTACCAATACATATATTTTGATGCGCCTATATTCCTATCCGCTAAATACAATTTCACGTATGAATGAAATAATCGTTTTCTTTTAATGTTATTATTTTAAACTTTCTTTACGTTGTACCATACTCACTCAGTGTTTAATGCTTCCAAGTGTCACAGAATGAAAGCCATTCAGTTAAGTTATTTTGATTGTTATTACGTTAAAAGTGAATTGCCTTTATGTATAATATAAATATGTATATGCACACAGCCATGGCTTCGGAAAAAGAATATATATTTCTTTGAATGAAATCAGATTATGCCAGGTTTTAAGATCTTTAGAAATAATAAATATTCTCATACAAAAGCAGGCCGTGTCTGTGCTTTTATTATAATGTGGCTAAAGGTCAGTAGGTTTTACACCATTTTTATTTTTTAAGGAGAGTTGAAGAGCTAATAGGGATACACATCACAGGGAGAATTAACTCTAAAAACAGCTGGAATGTGAATTTACCCCCCAGGAGAGTTTTGAGTTTTTCTTTTAGGTCTGCTTGATTTCTGGTGCCTCTGTAATGATTTTTTTTGGCACTGTCTGCCTGCACCCTGACTGAGTGAACTTTAACAGAAAGAAAGGGGGTGTCGCAGGTTGTAGGGGTAATTTGAGGGTTCTCAGTTCTAGAATGTTGATGGGGGAAGTCCCGACTCCTCTATGGACCAGGTCCCCTGGACCAATAGACTCCCCCCAAAGCCTGTAAGGCTGGCATGCATTGTCACCACCTTCTAGGTCATGGGAGAGAATGACTTTCCCAACTCTAGGGCAGAGATGGGGATCCACCATGCCGGAGAGGTTTGTCTGGCTTGATGGATGCATAGGAGAGTGTGTATCTGTCTGTTCCATGATGTTGGGCTATTGAGTTGAAACTGGACAAAGGGAACTGCCTCAAAGGAGGCTACCCTTTAGGTGCAGAACTCTCATGCAAAAACTAGGGGGTGTATTTTGGAACTGAAGGTTTGCATGTGGGACCTTAAATTGGTATTAAACCCCAAAACATCGTGACTACTTGACCTCGTCGGGCCTCCCCTCGCTCACGGACGATCAGTCCTCGACTTTAGAGCAACCAATTACCCTGGCTGAGCTTAGATCAACGATCGAGTCCTTACCCAACGGGAAGAGCCCGGGCCCAGACGGGTTCACCAAGGCCTATTATAAGACTTTTATTTCTCACTTGGAGACTCCCTTGTTGAGTTATTTTAATTCTATAGTGGGGGGCAAGGCAGTTCCCCCAGAGGCACTGTTAGCTCATATCACTGTGATCCCAAAGGAGGGCAAAGACCCCGCTGCCCCACAGAGTTACCGCCCTATTTCCCTCAACTTGGATGTGAAGATTCTAGCAAAAACCTTGGCTAATAGGCTAAAATATTTGTTGCCTGGACTTGTGCACCTTGATCAGACGGGCTTTATCCCGGGTAGGGAGGCCAGGGACAATTACCTGAGAGCGATTCAGCTTATACACTGGGCTCGCTCCTGTACAGACCCCCAGCCCTACCTCATCCTTTCAACTGATGCCGAAAAGGCATTTGACCGGGTTGACTGGTCATATTTACAAGAGGTACTTGGTCACTTAGGACTTGGTCCTCGTATGTTGGCTTCCATCCTGGCCCTTTACTCTGATCCTTGTGCGCAGATGAAGGTGAATGGCACCCTTTCTTCCCGCTTCCCCATCAGGAACGGCACGAGACAGGGGTGCCCTCTTTCACCACTCCTCTTTGCTCTGGTACTGGAGCCTCTGCTCTGCGCTAACAGTGACATCAGAGGTCTGCAGGTTGGGAATGCGGAACATAAGCTATCGGCCTATGCTGATGATGATCTTTTCCATCTAGCAAACCCCCTGATCTCGTTGCCGAACCTGTTGAGAGAACTTAAACATTTTAGAACCCTATCTAATTTTAAAATAAACTGAAAAAACTGAGATCCTCCCCATAAACCTGTCCCCGGACCTCGCAGAGAGACTTGAGAACGCCTTCCCTTTTTCGTGGGCCAGGGCATCCCTGCTCTACCTAGGAGTACAGCTTACAGATAGATTTGACACCCTATACAATGCTAACTCCCCCCCCCCCCCCCGCTAGCCGCGATTAAGGCGGACCTTTCCCAATGGACTCGCACTGCCTTCACCTGGTTTGGCCAGGTGAACGTGATAAAAATGAACGTTTTGCCCCGCATCCTTTTTTTTTATTTTCAGATGCTTCCGATCTGCTTGCCCGGACTTTTTTTTCGACCGCCTTTCTAGTATGCTGACTGAGTTCGTCTGAAATGCGCCTAAGCCCCGAATAGCCCTTAAGATATTGAAACGTTCTAAGACAGAGGGTGGCCTGGGGTTCCCTGACGGGCGGGCGATTATACAGGGCGATGGCTCTTCAAAGAATTCTTAACTGGCGTTTCCATTATCACTTGAAGCTTTGGGTTTCTCTGGAAAAGTGCCTCGCGGGCAGGAACCTATTATACGTGCCCTGGTTGCCTCGGGAGCATAGGGGACTTTCTGAGACAACTTCCCCGCTGACGACGCATGTGCTCGCGGTCTGGGATAAGATAAATGCTATGCTTAAATTGTCTTCCCCTATGTCACCGCTTGCCCCACTGGGTGGCTTTCTCTGGTTCCCTCCGGGAGAACAAATGGCCTTTTGTGGGTCATGGGTGGATGATGGTAACGCCAGTTGCAGCAAACTTATGAAAGACGGTAGGCTCCTAGGCTATGAGGCCCTCCCTGCGGGTCGACTGGGCCCATGGATGAATTTCTGGCGCTATAGACAGCTGCACCATTTCTTTGAGAAGCAAGGCCATAAGATCAGGGATCCCTCCTCTTACCCCGTTTGAGAGTCTTTTTGTTAATGAAGATCCTACCCCCCACCTAGTATCGGAGCTATACCGCCTGCTGGGTTCTGCTGCCCTTCCGCCCACGCCTGCCTACATAAGGAGATGGGAGAGAGATCTTGATCAGGTCCTCACGGACACACAACTGACCCATCTGTACCGCCTTACTCAAACTTCCTCCATAGATTCTAAAACTCAGGAGACAAATGGTGTCCAGCGGACATGGCGTTTATTTACCCCACTCAATCCGGGTTGTGCTGGCGAGGGTGTGGGCACAGGGGTACGCTCATTCACATATGGTGGGGTTTCTCCTTGATTGAACCCTTTTGGGTAGATGTAAAGGAGCAGATACTGACTATCACGGGGATTGACATTCCCCTCTCTCCGGTGCATTTTCTTCTCCATGTCCCAACAATCCCTCTAAGTCATTATAAGAAAAGTGTAATACCACATTTACTTAATGCAGCCAGGAGACTGCTTCCGGCTTATTGGAGGCAATCCATGGTCCCTGGTCGGGAGGTTTGGATATAGGGGGTGAGTGCCATCGGAGAGGCTGAGGGGTTGGGTGGCGACCTGTCATGACCGCCGCGAACAACACCTGGCTATTTGGGCGCCGTAGACGGAGTATGTCATGGACCCTAACTTTGTCCCCTCTAGTTTAGACATTGCTCTCCTAGAACGAGCAGAGCCCTCCCTTAAAGCTCGCAGGTTGCAGGCCCTCGATGGAGGGGGGGAGGGGCTGGCCCCCCTTAGTGGTTAATCGTGTGGTGGTCTGATGGTGCTGGTGCTATGGACTGGAGTGATGCGCCCGGTGTGGAGGTGGACACGTTCTTTGTCAGCTTTTGAGGTACGCACTGCTCTCTTCTCTCTTTCTTCTTTCCTTTCTTCCCTTTTTTTTTTTCTTTCTTATCTCTCCCTTTCCCTCTATACCTTTCATTTCTAGTTTCTAAGGGCCCTTTCACACGTAGCGGTCCGTTTTTCGGTCCGCTCCGTGTGTCCGTCAGCCCAGCGGGGGGTCTCCGCTGAGCTGTCGGGCGGACAGGGCAGTCCCCGCACACTGTGCAGGGACCGCCCTGTCTCTCCTCCGCTATCCCCTATGGGGAATCGGATGGCCGTTCGGCCGGACGGAAGAAAAATAGGACATTCTTCCGTCTGAAAAAACGGATGCGGACGTTAGCGGATGCATCATCCGCTAACGGATCCGCTCCCATAGGGAAGCATTGAGGTCCGTTAACGGACGTCCAAAAAACGGACGAACGGAACGGACGTGTGAAAGAGCCCTTATTTTAATTATTGCCAGTGGGATTTATTTGTCCGCATACGTTGGATGTATTATGAGGTTCACTAGAACACAGTGGGGGACTGTGGTTGGCCCCGTCTGAGTGCCTTCGCCAGTCCCCTGGCCCTCTGGCTTACTTGGGGGTGGTGGGTGGCTAGATGGAGGCCACAGAACACAAAGGATATCGAATTGTCGATTGACTGACGGTAAGTCAATCAAGAGTGACAGAGCTCAGCAATTGATACCATCCTCCTCCACCTGTGCCTCTTACTGATCCCATCCCCCCCACCACTGATCTCATCTCTATCCCCCCTTTTCTTCTACAACAGAGGTGATAGGGGGATAGGGATGAGATCAGTGGTGAGGGGATGGGGTCAGTAAGAGGCACAGGTGGTGAGAGAGGATGGCACTGCCACCAGCCTCAAGTACCAGCACGGCCACCCCCCTTGAAGTACCACCGCTACCACCCCTCTTTAAGTACCACTGCTGCCACCCCCCTCAAGTATTACCGCTACTACCCCCATCAAGTACCAGCGGTGGTACTTGTGGGAGGTGGCAGTGCTATCCTCTCCCACCACCACCTGTGCCTCCTTACTGATCCCATCCCCCCACCACTGATCTCATCCCTATCCCCCTCAGTGGTGGGGGGATGGGATCAGTAAGGAGGCACAGGTGGTGGTGGGAGAGGATGGCACCACCACTGCCACCAGCCTTAAGTACCACTATGGCCACCCCCCCCCCCCCCCTCAAGTACCACCGCTACCACCCCCATCAATTACCAGCAGTGGTACTTGTGGGAGGTGGCAGTGCCATCCTCTCCCACCACCACCTGTGCCTCTTACTGATCACATCCCTCCACCACTGATCTCATCCCTATCCCCCTATTACTTCTACAACAGAGGTGATGGGGGCGATAGGGATGAGATAAGTTGTGGGGGGGATGTGATCAGTAAGAGGCACAGGTAGTGGGAGAGGATGGCACCACCACTGCCATCAGCCTCAAGTACCAGCACGGCCACCCCCCTTCAAGCACACCGCTACCACCCCTCTTTAAAGGGTCACTAAAGGAAAAAAAAATTGCTGAATTGACCGTTTACAGGGTATAGAGACATAAAAGTTAACTGATTCCTTTTCAAAATGATTAAAAATAAATAAAAATCAATCATATAATGTGCCTGCAGGTTAGTTTCACTTTTGAACTGGCTTCGTGTTTCTGCAAAGTAGAAATAGACACACAGAACAAAAACAAACAAATCCAGGGCAGTGTTTTGTTTTTAAAATGAATCTGGTTCTGGGAATTTTTAGGCACACAGTAATGACAGCTTAAACCACCGTGAGAAAGCTCCCAGCACTGTGGTTATAAGGAAACAGACAAGTAGGAAGTGTGAAGATCAGAGCAGGATTACAGCAACTTCAAAGCAAAAATGAACAATAAGGACATGAAACCAGTACTGCAGTAAAGTAAAGGAAGCTATTTAGCTAAAAAAAAAAAAAATCCTTTAGTGATCCTTTAAGTACCACTGCTGCCTCAAGTATTACCGCTACTACCCCCATCAAGTACCAGTGGTGGTACTTGTGGGAGGTGGCAGTGGGGGTGCCATCCTCTCCCACCACCACCTGTGCCTCCTTACTGATCCTATCCCCCCCACCACCACTGATCTCATCCCTATCACCTCTGTTGTAAAAGGAATGAGGGGGATAGGGATGAGATCAGTAAGGAGGCACAGGTGGTGGTGGGAGAGAATGTCGCCACCAGCCTCAAGTACCACCACGGCCACCCCCCCCCCCCTCAAGTACCACCCCCATCAAGTACCAGCGGTGGTACTTGTGGGAGGTGGCAGTCGTGGTGCCATCCTCTCCCACCACCACCTGTGCCTCTTACTGATCACATCCCTCCACCACTGATCTCATCCCTCCACCACTGATCTCATCCCTATCCCCCTTTTCTTTTGTTATTCCTTCAATAAATACTGATTATACAAAAACCCCAAAACAAAAGTGTATTTTATATTAGTTTACCAATTCTTAGATGTGATCGCTGCATTGATCCCCCCCCCCCCCCATTTATTTATTTTTTATCTGATCCCGTAATTTTATTTTTCATCTTTTAACAGACCAAGCTGTCAAAAAAAATACCAGTTGGAGACAAACCATTTAACACTGATGGGGGCTTACAGTGGTCAGCGGTTATTCATTGATGTAAATCCCAAAAGACGAAGGAAAAAAAAGTTTAAAAAGCATTCAGCAAGCCATACACGGTTTGAATCTCAGTGGGTTCCTCCTTTAAGGAGGCATTCTGGACAAAGGAAAATTCTGACTTGGGCTGTGTGCAAGATTAGACCCATGTACTCCAAATGGTGTGGGGCCTGGAGGGCAGACTTTAGGAAAATGATTAACTAGGTGTAGTTTTGAAGTAACTCAATTCTACCTTGGATATTGGCAGACAAGGTTGTGGCCGGGGAGGCCTTCAGCAGAATGTGATCCAGATACCCTGTAACATGAATGTCCTGGGTCAGCAGAGGAGCAAGAAGTGGGGAAAGCACTTTTGTGGAAGCTCCAGGTACAGGGGAGAGCCTGAATATTAGGGCAACAAATTGGAAATGTTCAAACAGAAAAGGGTAACACTGCTCAAGAGTATACATTTCAATCCATATGCTTTTGACAGATGACGGTGCCTGCCTCCGAGAATGCAGAACATATGAAATGGCTGCATGTTTTGTTGGAAATGCCAATACTTTATTGAAAACTGTTTAAAAGCGTCACAGCACTTGAACATCAATGGATAGGAAGGAGAACATGTTTCACGCACAGCAGCACTTATTCATAACGTTTTTTTTTTAAGGGGGGGGGGGGGACATTGATGTGAGGGGAAGATGGGGATTTGTGGATAGGCATTTTGTATGTCTACTCATGCAAGAAATTCCACATGTCTGAGAAAAGCAATGTCAGATCTAGGCGGATTCCATATGGAATTTTGATACCTAAAGAAATCTGTTTAGAGTCCAATAAAGGACATATGCTTTAATTTGGTTTGGAGACTATGAATAGCTTTGATTTAAAGAAAAAAAACAAAAAAAAAACATATCCACTGGAGAAAGTGATACAACCACACCTTGTTTTTGACGTTTTGCAAGGCAGCTAGTAAATTTGCTTTAATAAACAAGTGATCTTGCACAGTAATAAATTATCACAAAGAATATTGCACAATTTCTTTCACATTTATATTAAATTCCCAGAAAACATGTAATCCATGTGGTTCTTCATGTTAGAGCTGTCTCTAATGTGTATTCATTTCATGCCTTCACACAACTGCTATGTGCTCACATAACTCTCACCTTAAAACGGTGAATAACCAGCATCAAATTATAAAGGAATATTCAGCCTTCAAATGTTTCAATCCAGGCTCCTCTTACTGGTATATTCACATCTTCCTGAAACCTATAAGGTAAACCCGCATCCGGACTCCAAACACCAGGTTTAAGCTGCTACCAAATATCCATTTATTACAAATAAATGGACTCTTAAATTAAAATCAGTTTTAAAATCACATAAAGATAGAAACTAGGTGTTTGCATGTGTAACGCTACCCCTGAAAGAGCTGCTGGTTAGATTTGGGACCGGCATGTTACCTCTGTAGCATGTCTAGGGGTATGATGAAAATAGATGGTGTGAGCAATGATAGAATGTCCAGGACGCAATAGATGTTGTTTTCTGTGCTTTTATTCTTATGTCTAACACCGCAACAGGTAACTTCAGGTGATTTGAGGAAAAGTGATAGAAGAAGTTGCAGGTTCAGGCCATAACTATGTATAGAAGCAGTCCTGCCTCAACAATACCCTTGATTCGTCGCCAGCCGGAGTGGGCGTAGTGTACCCAGACAGTCTCTCTCACAGAACTGGTAGCCGGAGTATCACTCGGAACTCTGAGAAGGAAGCAAGCCAGCCTCTGCCACAGACTTGGCTTAATAGAATAGGAGTGGTACCTCTGCCACAGGACCTTTCTCTGGAATGTAACTTGGTGGAGCAATTCCTTCTCAGTAAAGTAGTTTGCCTGAATTGTCTTCGGGTAGGTCTTGATTTTGGGTGATCGACTGACAGGTTGCCATAGAACAAACTCCCAGTGTCCGGTCACCTTGATCCCCGATGGATTGTTTAGGCCTTATTGGATTGCCTGCCTCCGGGCTCTCCTCAGACTGACTCCCCACCGAACAGCACAACTCGCTTGGGATCTTCTCATAGATGTGAGGACTCAGTAAGTCACTGGGGCCTCTCTGCAGCTTTAGTTGCTCCAAGCCATGAGGGCCCAGAGTCAGGAACTCCGCGTATCGCATGCACCCCGCCCTGGTAGGCTATAACGCTGGGGGCCCGTGATGTGCGCACACCCTCAGAAGTAACCTCCCCCAGTATGTCCCGTGAGGGAAAACCTCCTCTGATTGGCTGCTGGCGAGAAGGCGCTCCCACTGGTCTCCACTGCTGCCACCTGTCGTTCCAAGATGGAAAGGTATCTTTGGAACACAGGATGAAACCACAGCACAGCACTAA
This sequence comes from Rana kukunoris, assembly GCA_029574335.1. Classification (NCBI taxonomy): domain Eukaryota; kingdom Metazoa; phylum Chordata; class Amphibia; order Anura; family Ranidae; genus Rana; species Rana kukunoris. The sequence continues at coordinate 58,140,851 of CM056054.1, forward strand.
ACTAACATAAATCACATGGATGAGAGCTGAGTAAGTCTCTCATCCCCCTCTAAATTTAAACAGCATCCGTACTTGAAAGTACACACGCCTTCTCACTTCACTTCTGGTTTTGGTCACGCCTTACCCTTTACATCATAATATGTGACTTCATCAAGGAAACTGGATTGGCTGCTGAGAGATTGTATTTATATTTTACCGTCAGGAAGTAATGCAGTGGCCATTTTCTTGTAGTCTGTTTATAAAACAAGGCATCGTGGCCATTTTCTTAGTGATGTGTCTATATACTCAATGTGTCTAATGGTAATTTTCTTGTAGTCAATCTACAAAAAGGTAACATAGCCATTTTATTAGTGATGTGCTCAACGGCAATTTTCTTGTAGTTGATCTCAACATGTATTATGGTCAGTTGCAAAATATAATTTCCAGACTGACTTTTAGCAAAGTGCAAAAACAGTGTATGAATTCCAAATATATACTAGGGATAGCATATATAAAAAATATACTAATAAATAAAAATTACAATTATTGCTAGTGTCTTTCAGCTCATCTGCATTGTTGGGTCTAATGCCTCTCATCCTATTTAAAATACCCCACAGATTCTCTATGGGGTTTAGGTCAGGTGAGTTTGCCGACTAATTAAGCACAGTGATAACATGATCATTAAAGAGGAAGTAAACCCCCCCCCCTCAGAATGAATCCTCGGAAACGGTCCTCGTCTCCCCCTCCGGCCACCAAAATATTGTCCCGGAGTGACTTCCGGGTATCGCCACTCCACGCATGTGCACAAAAAACGGCATATGCTGGGGAAGAAACGGCATGGAGTTTCGTTTCTTCCCAGTGCATGTGCCGTTTGCATTTCCGGCGGACTACAAGTGAAACCTCTCCTAAACGCCGCACATTTAGGAGATATTTCCACTACCTATAGGTAAGCCTTATTCTAGGCTTACTTATAGGTAGAAGTCCAAAAAGTGGGTTTACAACCACTTTAAACCAGGTATTGATACTTTTGAAAGTGTGGGCAGGTGCCAGTTTCTGCTGGAAAATTATATCAGCATCTCCATATAACTGGTCAGCAGAAGTGCTCTAGAATTTCCTGCTAGAGGGCTGGGCTGACTTTGGACTTGACCAACACCAGCAGGTGACATGGCTCCCTAAATTATCACGGACTGCATAAAATGTTGCATTTCATTTGGAAATCGGGGTCCCAGCGTCTTGAGGAAGAGTGGCGAGACACAGAATCCATGTTACATGAGGCCCAGGGTGAAGTTTCCACAGTCAGTGCTGATTTGGGGAGCCACGTCATTTGCAAGTGAAATCTGCACAGTTTTCATGAATGTATGGTGTGAACGAGCTCCTGCACCAAAGGTTCTCAACCTTGGTTTTTTGTGTCATCAAAAATGATCGTGTGTACGCTAAAACAAAGTTTTTAAACCCGCGCATGCTCAGAAGCAAGTTATGACGCGAGCTTGAATGGAACAGAGTGCCATCGTACATGTTGTACGTAATCGCGCTTTGCAAGAGCATTTTCAGAAAACAATTGGGGTGTAGGCAACGTCTTTTAAAATGAAGTTTGAAAAACTTCGTTTTTTTTCATGAGAAAAAACTAAGTTTTTTTCCAAGACAAAAAATGACCGTGTGTACGCGGCATTAGGTTGTTTTATACAAATCAAACATTTAAGTAGATCGAAACCCTACATATACCCAGTGAAGCAAACAGCCCCAGATGATACATAGGGATGAAATAAATCTCCAAATATGTTTTACACGTATATCTTCACCTCGATATAGTGTTTAGAAAGTGTAGGAGGAGATCATCGTTTGACACCGTGAGAAAGTGGATTGGAGGAAAGGCAAACACACACACACACACACACGCGTTCAGAGGTTGCCTGTGTCCAGTTTAGCTGGCTGCTAATCTACCTATAGCAAGCTCCTCTGACACACACTTCTATCTCAGGGCCTCTGAGAGCTTGTCAAAAGTTCTCAGGCTGATAACAGGCAAACAGAGCAGGACAAAGATACAAAACACAGGGCTTTGAAGAAAGATAACAAAACACTACAGATATATGCCCGGCTCGAATTTCATGAATCGGGTTTACATACACTTTAATGTGTATCATCAGATCAACACTGTTAATACAGTACTTGTAAAACCTAAAATTCATCTTCAGTTATCTACAGCCCAAGTTAGATTTCCCCCAGATTAGTTTAAACCTAGAGCGCTCTGGGACCAATTTTCTAGTAGGCTTCCTGACTGGGTATTTACCCCTTTCATCTCCTATATATATATATATATATATATTTTTTTTTTAATATTTTTTTTATTACGATTTTATCAGATTGTTTTGCTTTTTGGAGCTTATTTATGTAGCATGAGGCTGTATATTCTGCAAAATTTACATTTTCGGTAAACTCATTCAAGGAATCCAAGCTCTGTAAGCTGAGTTAACATGCACTGGCAACGTTATTGTTTTAATTAAATAAAAGAATTGGAGTAGTTCTCCAACTATATGTGATTAATCTAAAATCGGTTTTGATGTCGCTATTTTACTAACTTGACAGCTTTATTATTCTAAATAGGAAACCTTAATTTTGTTTGTAAATATTAAAGATTCTAACTACCAGCAAGAATTTAACCACTTGCTTACTGGGCACATACACCCCCCTCCTGCCCAAGTGAAATTTCAGCTTCCGGCACTGCGTCGCTTTAACTGACAATTGCGCGATCGTGCGACGTGGCTCCCAAACAAAATTGATGTCCTTTTTTCCCCACAAGTAGAGCTTTCTTTTGGTGGTATTTGATCGCCTGTGCGGTTTTTATTTATTGCGCTATAAACAAAAAAGAGCGACAATTTTGAAGAAAAATACAATACTTTTTACTTGTTGCAATAATAAATATCCCAATTAAAAAAAAAAACAATTTTTTTTTTCTCAGTTTAGGGCAATACGTATTCTTCTACATATTTTTGGTAAAAAAAAAAAAATCGCAATAAGCGACTGGTTTGCGCAAAAGTTATAGCGCTTACAAAAAAGGGGAGAGAATTATTATTTTTTATTTTATTTTTTTACTAGAAATGGCGGCGATCTGCGATTTTTATTGGTACTGCGACGTTATGGCAGACACATCGGACACTTTTGACACATTTTTGGCGCCATTCACATTTATACTGCGATCAGTGCTATAAATATGCACTAATTACAGTATAAATGTGACTGGCATTGAAGGGGTTAACACTAGGGGGTGAGGAAGGGGTTAAATGTGTATCCTAGGTGTGTTCTAACTGTGGGGGGAGGGGGGGTGACCGATCTGTTGTCCCTATGTAGGAAGGAACACAGATCGGGCTCCTCCTCTCCAGAGACAGGACGCTGTCTCTGTGTAAAACGGCAATGAGAGATGATCTATGAGATCATCTCTCATTCGCCCACAGATCGCATCGCAAACGGCCACTCTGATTGGCTGTTCGCCGCGATCTGTGATTGGCCGTGTCCAAGGAACACGGACAACACAGGGCTTCCCCGCAGCGCACTCTACAGCGCGCGCTGGGAACGCCCAAAGGGGATGCCTTCAAAAGACGGCATGTTGGCTATTCAGACCCGCGCTGTTGCCGTCATTAGACGGTAGCGCAGGTCTGAAGTGGTTAAAGAGCACCTGTCGGTTCAGATCCATCATGGCAGCGCCTCCACTCACCTGCGGCTGCCACGTTGCTCACCTTGTTGTGTCACTGTCACATCACCAGCCGTCCCATTAAAGTGAATGGGACTGTCGGTGAGTCAATAGCGGGTCAGAGGAGAAGCTACTGCAGGATCAGAGTTACGTTTAAAAAAAATTGTGATTTAAATTGAGCTTTTTTACTACTGATTTAAATTGCGTTTTAAATCAAATCCACCCGGTTGCTTTCTAAAAAAAAAAAATGCTAGTTCCCTGCGACTTCAACTCTTTGAGCCTAGGTTCACACTGATGCAATTTGGCATCACTTCAAACCGCATGCCAAATAAGCGGTTATTGCCAGCAATGGCACCGGCCAAATCGGTGCGATGCCACACCGATTCCCAAAAGTAGTTTCTGTACTACTTTTGAAATCGCACCCGAAGTCGCCAATAGACATATGTGCAGGAACCCGGAGACGGACGGCTATGAAACCCCCCCCAATGTCAGACTGACATGCGGGTATGAAATTGTTTGAGTTCAGCTGAACTCACGCGATTTTGATCCTGCAGAAGTGTGAAACCTGGGCTGAAGCAGGGATTCAAAACCTGTATGCAAATCAAAAGCTCTTCCTTTACATGCTGTATGCTTGTTCTGGGTAGGCACCTTGGCAGGGCCGTCTTTTCGATTGGGCATGTTGGGAAGTTGCCCGGGGGCCCCACTTGGCTGGGGGCCCATCTGGCCAGTGAACCCACCAGTCAACTTGCTAAGCATCTGTTTAGCCGCGTTACCGCGGCCGCCTAATGCACAGAATGGATGGACATGTTATGCTCGTCGCTCGCCGTCGCAGCATCACTCCCATTGTCCGTGGGGGGGGGGGGGTTGGATGTAAAAGCTCCTGCCTGACCACCGAAGAGATGAGGGCGCCGGGCTGCTCCCCCCCCCGCTCCCAGAACTTGGATGCCTCCACTCCACCTCCTCTCTGCTCCAGGAAGTGTCCGTGCACCGTGCGGCCTGGGGGACAGCTGGCTGTGAAGGAAGAACATGCCGAAGGTGGAGGCTGCCAAGGAGCCAATGGAAGGAGCAGAGCAGCGAGCACCCCAGCGAGCACCCCCTGGATCTAGAGGGAGACTCGGCGCTGCCACGCTGTTGGCCATCAGGTACCTGGCATCCTGTACACACATGCCAGCACACTGAGAGGGGGCAGGGTGACCAGAGGAGGGACAGCGCTATGTGGTCTGTCTCAGCCAGATCCCCCTCTTCTGCCTCTGAGCCCCCCCTCCTCTGCCTCTCAGATCCCCCTCCTCTGCCTCTGAGCCCCCCCTCCTCTGCCTCTCAGATCCCCCTCCTCTGCCTCTCAGATCCCCCTCCTCTGCCTCTCAGATCCCCCTCCTCTGCCTCTCAGATCCCCCTCCTCTGCCTCTGAGCCCCCCCTCCTCTGCCTCTGAGCCCCCCTCCTCTGCCTCTGAGCCCCCCCTCCTCTGCCTCTGAGCCCCCCTTCCTCTGCATCTGAGCCCCCTGCCTCTCAGATCTCCCTCCTCTGCCTCTGAGCCCCCCCTCCTCTGCCTCTGAGCCCCCCCTCCTCTGCCTCTGAGCCCCCCTTCCTCTGCCTCTGAGCCCCCTGCCTCTCAGATCTCCCTCCTCTGCCTCTGAGCCCCCCCTCCTCTGCCTCTGAGCCCCCCCTCCTCTGCCTCTGAGCCCCCCTTCCTCTGCCTCTGAGCCCCCTGCCTCTCAGATCTCCCTCCTCTGCCTCTGAGCCCCCCCTTCTCTGCCTCTGAGCCCCCCCTCCTCTGCCTCTGAGCCCCCCTCCTCTGCCTCTCAGATCCCCCTCTTCTGCTTCTGAGCCCCCCCTCCTCTGCCTCTCAACCCCCTGCCTCTCAGATCCCCCTCTTCTGCCTCTGAGCCCCCCCTCCTCTGCCTCTGAGCCCCCTGCCTCTCAGATCTCCCTCCTCTGCCTCTGAGCCCCCCCTCCTCTGCCTCTGAGCCCCCCTTCCTCTGCCTCTGAGCCCCCTGCCTCTCAGATCTCCCTCCTCTGCCTCTGAGCCCCCCCTCCTCTGCCTCTCAGATCCCCCTCTTCTGCTTCTGAGCCCCCCCTCCTCTGCCTCTCAACCCCCTGCCTCTCAGATCCCCCTCTTCTGCCTCTGAGCCCCCCCTCCTCTGCCTCTCAGATCCCCCTCCTCTGCCTCTGAGCCCCCCCTCCTCTGCCTCTGAGCCCCCCTTCCTCTGCCTCTGAGCCCCCTGCCTCTCAGATCTCCCCCCTCTGCCTCTGAGCCCCCCCTCCTCTGCCTCTGAGCCCCCCCTCCTCTGCCTCTGAGCCCCCCCTCCTCTGCCTCTGAGCCCCCCTTCCTCTGCCTCTGAGCCCCCTGCCTCTGAGCCCCCCCTCCTCTGCCTCTGAGCCCCCCCTCCTCTGCCTCTGAGCCCCCCCTCCTCTGCCTCTGAGCCCCCCCTCCTCTGCCTCTCAGATCCCCCTCCTCTGCTTCTGAGCCCCCTCTTCTGCCTCTGAGCCCCCCCCTCCTTTCCCTTTGAACCCCCCCCCTCCTCTGCCTCTCAGATCCCCCTCCTCTGCCTCTGAGTCCCCCCATCCTCTGCCTCTGAGCCCCCCCTTCCTCTGCCTCTGAGCCCCCCCTTCCTCTGCCTCTGAGCCCCCCCTTCCTCTGCCTCTGAGCCCCCCTTCCTCTGCCTCTGAGTCCCCCCTCCTCTGCCTCTCAGATCCCCCTTCTCTGCCTCTCAGATCCCCCTCCTCTGCCTCTGAGCCCCCTGCCTCTCAGATCTCCCTCCTCTGCCTCTGAGCCCCCCCTCCTCTGCCTCTGAGCCCCCCTTCCTCTGCCTCTGAGCCCCCTGCCTCTCAGATCCCCCTCCTCTGCTTCTGAGCCCCCCCTCCTCTGCCTCTCAGATCCCCCTCCTCTGCCTCTCAGATCCCCCTCTTCTGCCTCTCAGATCCCCCTCCCCTGCCTCTCAGATCCCCCTCTTCTGCCTCTCAGATCCCCCTCTTCTGCCTCTCAGATCCCCCTCCTCTGCCTCTCAGATCCCCCTCCTCTGCCTCTCAGATCCCCCTCCTCTGCCTCTCAGACAGGGGACGGGTGCCAATTGATACGCTGAATCTGAAGACAGATGATGATGGCAGTTGACATGCTGAATCTGGTGGCAGGTGACAGTGGCAAGTGACACGCTGACACAAGTGACACGCTGTATAATAGGTGCATAAATTGGGGCTTGTAGGGGCCCCATAGCATTACTTTGCCCAGAGGCCCATGATGCTATTAACCACTTCCCGACCGCCCACCGCAGGTATACGTCGGCACTTTAGAGATGGATATCTCGGTAACGGCAGCAGCTGCTGCCACAACCGAGATATCCATCTCTTCTGTGGGCGGTCAGGTAAACGATAATGGCGGTCTCCGCGGCGGAATCGCCGCGAGATCGCCGTTATCGGTGGCGGACGAGCGTCCCCCCCCCCCTCCCGCTGCGCTCCCGCGCTCTCCGCCGCTTACCAGAGCCGTCGGTAGTGGCGGAGGCGATCGGGTGCGCTCGTCTGGTCAGCGGGGATGCGAGTGAGGGAAAAAATTTCCCTCGTCCATCCCCGTAGCTCTGCTGGGCGGAAGTGACGTCAAACGTCAGTTCCAAACAGCGTCTTAAAGAGACATTTTTTTTTAAATGTCATTTGAAAAATGACATTTAAAATTTTTTATTTTTTTTTGCATTTTAGCCTAAATATGAGATCTGAGGTCTTTTTGACCCCAGATCTCATATTTAAGAGGACCTGTCATGCTTTTTTCTATTACAAGGGATGTTTACATTTCTTGTAATAGGAATAAAAGTGATAATTTTTTTTATTTTTTTATTTTAGTGTTAAAAATTGGTAAAATTAATACAAATAAATACGAAAACAAAAAAAAAAATTTTTTAAATCGTCCCGTCCCGACGAGCTCGCGCGCAGAAGCGAACGCATACGCGAGTAGCGCCCGCATATGAAAACGGTGTTCAAACCACACAAGTGCGGTATCGCCGCGATCGTTAGAGCGAGAGCAATAATTCTAGCCCTAGACCTCCTCTGTATCTCAAAAAATGCAACCTGTAGAATTTTTTAAACATCGCCTATCGAGATTTTTAAGGGTAAAAGTTTGACGCCATGCCACGAGCAGGCGCAATTTTTAAGCGTGACATGTTGGGTATCATTTTACTCGGCGTAACATTATCTTTCACAATATGTAAAAAAATTGGGCCAAATTTATTGTTGTCTTATTTTTTAATTTAAAAAAGTGAATTTTTTCCAAAAAAAGTGCGCTTGTAAGACCGCTGCGCAAATACGGTGTAACAAAAAGTATTGCAATGACTGCCATTTTATTCTCTAGAGTGTTAGAAAAAAAAAATATATAATGTTTGGGGGTTTTAAGTAATTTTATAGCAAAAAAAAATGTTTTAGTCTCGTAAACACCGAATCTGAAAAACAGGCCCGGGGCTAAAGTGGTTAAGATGGCCCTGCACCTTGGAAAGCATTACATTCACAGGATGAGAAAGCAGTCTGGGAACAAATATTTTTAGAGTAAGGTCAGTAATATTAGCTTCCATATTTCTCTCTAATTAGCAGTGCCCACTATCATAATACATTTGAACTTTGTACCACACCATAAAAACTGCTCATAGTTTACAAATGCAGGATGCTAGTAATGGCTGTTAGCATACATGAGAATATAGCAGAAAATCTCTGCCTCTAGTCAGCTGAGGTTTAGAAACAGACGTGTACAGGAAAGAAGACAAACATGTGATTCTTATGTCATACAGACCACAAATAGCTCTTCTGTAAGGATGTTGTATAACCCTGTCTGGTGATGCAGCAGAACCAGTCCAACCAGTGTATACACAACGCACTGAAATGGGTATCCCTTCGTGACATTGCACAGTTAAAAAAATATATATATTATATATACACACACACTGACAAAATTCTTGTCGCTTCTCTATTTTGTAGAAACTCCTGATATTAACCTGACTTTTAATGAATCAATTGGTGTTAGAAATAGCTCATATGAAAAGCTAAAGCCCTCCCAAATGATGTTTAATGCACTGAAATAAATTAGTTTCACTGAAAAAAGATTTATTGTTTAATCAAGATAGAAAGGTCAAATTTTGGCAAGACAAAAGTGTTGTCGCCTATACAGAAATTGAACAACTTTACTGAAAATCCAAAAATATGTCAGCAAATTAAGTAGTGGTGCTGTGAGATCCAAATGTAATATCTTGTATGACTTCCATGAGCTTGAAGGACAGCATCCATGTGGTTTGGCAAGGATTCATACAATTTATTGATGAAGTCATCAGGAATAGCTAAGAAAACAGTCTTGCATGCCTCCCAGAGTTCATCAATATTCTTATGTTTCGTCTTCCATGCTTCCTCTTTCATCCTACACCACATATGCTCAATGATGTTCATGTCTGGTAACTGGGCTGGCCAATCCTGGAGCATCTTGATCTTCTTCGCCTTAAGGAACTTTGATGTGGAGATGGAAGTATGCGATGGAGCACCATCCTGCTGCAAAATTTGGCCTTTTTTATGGTTGGGAATATAAGAGGTAGCTAATATTTCTTGGAATTTTAGACTATTGATGTTGCCTTCCACCCTGCAGATCCCTCGCACACCCCCATACTGGATGTAACTCCCAGACCATGATTTTGCCTCCACCAAGCTTCGCTGTTTTCTGGGTAAATCTCGGCTCCATGCGGGTTCCAGTAGGTCTCCTGCAATATTTGCGGCGACTGTGGTGTAATTCAACAGAAGATTCATCTGAAAAATCCACCTTCTGCCACTTTTCCAGAGTCCATCCTTTTAGCAGGCTGTGGCCCTTGGCAAATGCCACACAGTTTTTAAATTCTCTTTTCTTTTTAGTGCTGGCTTATGTGCACCAATTCGACCATGGAGGCCATTTCGAGACAAAATCCGACCAACTGTTCTGGTTGACACAAGGACTTCAGGTGACCAGGTCTCGTGGAGCTCTGCTGCAGTGGAAAATGGGCTGGCCTTGGATTTTCGAGCCAACAAACGGTCCTCTAGAGCAGTGTTTTTCAACTCCAGTCCTCAAGGCACACCAACAGGTCATGTTTTCAGGCTTTCCATTATTTTGCACAGGTGATTTGATCAGTTTCACTGCCTTAGTAATCACCACAGCCATTTCATCTGAGGGAAATCCTGAAAACTTGACCTGTTGGTGTGCCTTGAGGACTGGAGTTGAAAAACACTGCTGTAGAGCAGTTGTCTTGCAGTGTCTGACCTGGCCTTGTCCAAAACGTCTCCAGTCTCTTCAAATATTTTTTTTATACTCTGAACTTGCCGCTGAGACACATTAAAGGTGTCTGCCACATCAGCTGTGGATCTGGTCTTCAACCTCTTGCTAATCAACACTTTAGTCTCCAGATGAATCTTAGGGTCCTCTCAGACGTGCGGTTTATGGACTGCAATTAACATCCGTCTCCGTTAAGCTCCGTTTTTTTTCTTCCGTAAAAAAAAAAACGGAACGGACGAAAAACGGATGTTAGCGGACGATTCGTTAACATCCTATGCGCTAACATCCGTTTTTCATCAAAATATGTAATAAAAATAAAGTTTTAACAAAAAAAAAAAACGAATGAAAAACGGATAAAAAAAAAAACTGATGAAAAACAGATGACAACAGATAAAAAAAAAGGATCAACGGATGATAAAAAACTGATCTAAAAAACGGTCCGCACGTGTGAAAGAGCCCTTAGGCATGTTTGCAGAGGTCTAGTTGCAGTTGAGAAGGTCTAGTGTACTGGGGTTCTTTTTATACAGGCCTGAGACCTAATTGATCCATTATTAGTCACAGGTGAAGCTCATATGACAAGGTGACAACACTTATGTCTTGGCAAAAATTGACTCAATGGGCTTTACCAAGCTGTGAATATTAGAATACTTTTTGTCAGTTTCGTTTTGCACTGAAACATTATTACAAAAGCTGTTGGGATTAAAATGACCCATTTCTTGTAACAAAATCTTAATTAGAAATATATTTTAGCGGCACTTCAGGTCAATTTGTACACAAGCGACAAGACTTTTGTCAGGGGCTGTGTATATATTGCAGTTTATATAATATAGAAATATATATATATATATATATATATATATATATATATATATATATATATATATATATATATATAGACATTTAATGCCACATGCAGAATGGATACATATTTACCTCCATCTGTTTTGGTCCATGAATTCCTAGCATAGTAGACAGCTATACAATAAAGGGGCGATTTACTAAAACTGTAGAGTGCAAAATCTGGTGCAGCTTCCAGTTTCATTGTCAAAGCTTAAAGGGGTTGTAAAGGAAAAAAAACTTTTCATAATAAAGCATCCTTTACCTGCATGGAGTTTTTTAATTGCTGTGCCCTGAGGTGGCAATTAACACCTTTGGTAACTATAGTGCCTCGTCCTAATGAATATTGGAGAAATATAAAGAACGGAAAAATTTACTTTTTAGGCACCTATATTTTGCATTGTAGTACACAAGCTCCTGACGAAGCGGCAAAAGCCTGCGAAACATGTCGAGCCCCCCCAAGAATGATCCTATAAACACCCAAGACTTCAAACAGTGACAAATCAGATAACATCACCTGGCAATGGAATCCTTCATCACTACAGCCTGAGACATTGTTCAATTCTGAATTCAGTCACAATGGTTATATCCCTGATCTTGTGGTGTTATATGGTTTATTTTTTTACAGTACTTTGTATGTTTAGGATACTACCAGTATCCCTGAAATGTGATTTTTTATCATTAATATTAAAAATAATTTTTTACTAAATCTTTAGTGGTGCCTAAAAAGTCAATTTTTCCGTTCTTTATATCCTTTACCTGCAGACATTCTTCTTTTTACTTCCTCATTGTTCGTTTTTGCTCAGAAGTTGCTCTATTTCTTCTCTGTTCTGTTCACTTCCTGCTTGTCTGATTTTACTGACCACCGTGAAGGGAGGCTTTACTGCGGTGGTCAGTGATGGGCTCGCCCCCTCCTGGGAACTACATCTGTGCGGCAGGATGCTCTCTATGTGTTAGAGACTTCAAGGAGGTGTGAATTACTGGGCGTGCCGCAATTCATACTGGGAAATGTAGTTCTTACATGAACAAGTGATGCAAACCAGGAAGTAAATGAGAGACAGAAACTAGAACGCCAGAGGTGATATAGATGAAGGAACTTAATAGGTATTTACTCGTTTGTTAACAGAATCATTACACTATTCTGTCCGTCTACCTCGCAGACATTAGTTTTAGGCAAAAAAATAAAAAAATTCCTTTACAATGGAACAAGCTGAAGTTGGAAGCTGATTGGCTACCATGTACCAGATTTTGCACTCTCCAGATTTATTAAAATCAACCCCTATATGTCCAAGAGCAGTAAGGCTCAGTTTCCACTAATGCGCGTTGTGCGACTTGCCTCATGTGAGGTCACCCGACAAGTCTAAATCCATGTATTTCAATGGTCCCCATTCTAGGTGTTTCAACTCAAGTCTTGGTGACTCCAAAAAGAGTTTTTTGTACTACTTTGTTCCGACTTGTTCTCCCAAAGTTCTCACCAGTCACATGACATTGCAAAGTCGCACGACTTTAAGGTCATAATAGTGGAAACCTAGCCTAAGTGAAGTAGATAAGACTACAAACTACTTGTTAGTGGCTCCTGGTCAAGGGGTTAGGGCAAAATAACCTTGCTGCCACATATGTATCACCCAGAAGGCACAGCTGCTCCCGCACTAGGGAAACCCCTATAAGATGACACCAAAGTGCACCCCCAACTTCCTCATTAGGTTGTAAAGCCCAGTTGGGCTTGATGCCAGCACATCATGGAACAACCTCCTACCTACTGGCACTTCCTCATCAGATATGGGAGTGCAAATCCTATGTAAGCTCCAGGTTAGAGTTTATAAAGTACTCAGGACTTCTTTCTTCCCTCACATGAGTTTAAGTCTGACGATTGGCTGCTGAAGCTCGAGAACTGCATCCTGAAAAGAAAAGTTGTCCGTCAAATCCTCCCCCCAAATCCAAAAGCAATAGGTATTTTAAGCATTCTGACAAAAGCAACAAAAAAGGTAAATATGAGTGGAAGTTCTTTCACCAGAACCTGTCACTTTATGCTTATTGGGTAAAGTCTTGGATTTTTCTTAAAGGAAATTTTGCCTAAAATGAATGTCTGCAAGGTAGACAGACAGAATAGTGTAATGATTCTGTTAAAAAACGAATACCTATTAAATTCCTTCATCTATATCACCTCCGGCGTTCTAGTTTGTTCTCTCATTCACTTCCTGGTTTGCGGTGCTCGTTCATTTAAGAACTACATTTCCCAGTATGCATTGCGGCACGCCCAGTAATTCACACCTCCTTGAAGTCTCTAACACGTAGAGCATGGGTCTTCAAACTACGGCCCTCCAGTTGTTTAGGAACTACAATTCCCATCATGCCTAGTCATGTCTGTGAATGTCAGTGTGTTACAATGCCTCATGGGATGTGTAGTTCTACAACAGCTGGAGGGCCGTAGTTTGAGGATCCCTGACGTAGAGAGTGTCCTGCCGCACAGAGGTAGTTCCCAGGAGGGGGCGAGCACGTTACTGACCACCGCAGTAAAGCCTCCCTTCACGGTGGTGAGTAAAATCAGACAAGCAGGAAGTGAACAGAACAGAGAAGAAATAGAGCAACAACCAGACAATGAGGAAGTGAAAATAGGAATGTCTGCAGGTAAAGGTTGCTTATTATGAAAAAAAAAAAAAAAAATCCTTTACAACCACTTTAACCACTTAAGACCCGGACCAATACGCTGGTAAATGACCCAAGGTGTTTTTGCGATTCGGCACTGCGTCGCTTTAACAGACAATTGCACGGTCGTGCGACGTGGCTCCCAAACAAAATTTGCGTCCTTTTCTTACCACAAATAGAGCTTTCTTTTGGTGGTATTTGATCACCTCTGCGATTTTTATTTTTTGCGCTATATACAAAAATAGAGCGACATTTTTGAAAAAAAAAAACACTATTTTTTACTTTTTGTTAAAAAAAAAAATCAAATAAACTAAATTTTAGTCAAACATTTAGGCTAAAATTTATTTAGCCACATGTCTTTAGTAAAAAAAAAAAAAAAAAAATCGCGATAAAAAAAAAATAGCTACCTAGCGGAAACAGCGACACTAATACAGCGATCAGAAAAATGATCGCTTAGTGACGCTGGCAATAGGGAGAGAAAGGGTTAACTAGGGCGGTGATCAGGGGGTTAAAACTTTATATGGGGGGGGTGGGGGGGGGCTATCCTGAACCTAACACTAACTGATTTTACACTGCCTGTCACACTGACACTAAATGCAGTGATTAGATCACTGCATTCAGTGACACTGTGACAGGGGGGGGGGTGGGGGGGCAGATCGCAAGGGGTTAAGTATGCGCGTGTGTGTGTGTGTGTGTGTGTGTGTGTGTGTGTGTGTGTGTCAGTGTAGTGTTGGTGCAGGACTTACTGTGAGGTGTTTCTCCCATCGCAGCGGTTGGAAATACCACTGCGATGGGAGATTACATCACTTCCCCCTTCCTGTGTTTACACAGGAGGAGGAAGTGACACAAAGGGGGAGCGCGCGCATTGGCTGGGAGCGATCGCGGGGGGGCGGGTAAACACGGACATCCGCCCGCTCGTCCCGGATCGCTCCCGGAGCCAGGGGGACCCCCGCACGCCACGGAGGGGGTCCCGATGGGACCCCCGAACCGCACGAAGGCGGGGACGTAAATTTACGCCCTTGTGCCTGTACGAGCCATGTTGTGGCCGTATATGTGCGTGCGGGGGTCCTTAAGTGGTTAAAAGGGTTTCTGTACCATGGAGGTACCCAATTTGGAATAGCTTTTGTGCCATTACCCTATGTTTCTAGATACTGTGTGATGTCATTTCCTCTCATTTGGCAATATCAGAAATAGGTACAAATCTAAAAGTAGGAAAATCCATAACCTCAGACTGCTCTTTATACAGATGAATTGTAGTAAAAATATAGCAAGATCCAAGAAGATTGGATTATTTTATTGTGAAGGTTTCATGGTTTTTGTCACACTGACACCACTATCATTTTTTTTCATACTTATATACATAGGATTGTCCCACTACAGACAGGTCTGGTCTCATTGTATTAATGCAAGTTATTCTTTGTGTAGAATGTGTGCCCCTTAAATTGTAATATTCATCTGACTGAACAATCTACCTATAGATATAGCTACAAACAATTTACTTTATACCTCTCACTATACAGTTCCAGGAGGCAAAAGTAAAAAAAGAGAAGTTTACTCAAACACTGAAACAGACGAGAACTACAACCTAAGCTAGTATAGTGAGGAGTGCTAGTTTCCACCACTGTGGGTGAGATTTACTAAAACTGGTGCACATAGAATCTGATGCAGTTGTGCATTGTAACCAATCAGCTTCCTTTCCCTGAAATCTTCCTCCTTTAGATGCTCAATTCATAGAAGCCGTTACTACAGCTTCCATGAATAAAAGCAGGATCTATAAACTTAGGGGGATGGACCCATCAATCATCCATGGATCCTCCATTCACGGAAGCTGTAGTGAGGTCTTCTATGAATGTAGACAGGCACTCTTGTTGAGTGCCAATCACAGTCCCTTAGATCTATTAAAGCCCGCAGCATTGGAAGTTTATAGGGGGGGGGGGGGGTGGAGCAATGAAGGATAAAGATTTCAGCAATGAATAAAGGCCCTTGTTGGCTGAACAGCATTCGCTTTTCTACTAGCTGAATTTTATACTTCCGCCTTTGAATAAAAGAATTCTTTACGGCAGTGTCACCATGCTCTAAACTTCTGCTCACTTAGATTTTAGCAAAAAGTGGGCATCTCACTGCAGTTAAGTATTGTCCCTTGTGCCGATTTTTTATTTTAGGTAATCTTACGCTTCAATAAAAAAAGTTGAAATAATGTGCAGCTGGAGATGCCCAACATGGCATAGCAACTGTATTCTGAACACAGCTTTCCTTAAAGTGGATGTAAACCTGATTTTTTTTTTTTTTATGTCACAATGTACATTATAAGATTTCCTATCATCTGTGCCCAGTCTTGACACACAGAGTTAATCCAGCTCTGAGCAATCCTCTTATTGTTCAGTGAAATAAAACGGACTTACAGAGAAAATCCTAAGTCCGTTCCGCCCCCTTGCTGTGAGTGACAGGTTATTTACAGATCTCATGCATTAGCCTGGAGACAGGCATTATTTTTTAATTCCCACCCCCACTCCTTTTCTGAAGTCATGTGGTTACTTTTCTGGATTTTGACTGGATGTTAGTGATCACAGCAGAATTTAGTGTAAGGAATACATAGGGGGGGGGGGGGAATGCATGTTGACAAGGGGAGTGTAGAGGTGGGCAGGGAGTCTACTGACATCACAACTCCACCCACCAAGCTCCAGACAACAGACCCACACACAGAATCTTCAGGTTTTTCAGCTCTTATGACAGAGGGGAGACATTTGACAGGTAAGGATACATGCAGGAGGCATGTATATTCTTATAGATCAGCACTATGGCAGTAGTTTAAAAAGGATGAGAGAGGGTTTACATCCACTTTAACCGTTTTGAGGACATGGCGTCCATTTTATGGCTGAAGATTACTTACAACCCCCAAAACATTTTTCTGACTGCATGGACCCTGTGGAATAAATGGTGGCCGTTGCAACTTTGTATTATTATACAATAACTAACTGTGTCCCAAGTAGCCATCTTTGGAATTAAAATATCTGCTGTATTAACTTGTGCAGCAAGTATCCTTTCAGGACACGGTCCTATTCAGGTTGGCTATTCGGGTTTAGAAAGTAGAAACCTCAAAAAGCACCACTGTGCAGGAACCAGCCATACAAGAGCCTTCTGGTCCTCCATACTTCTACTCCAGGTCATTCAAGTACCATTGGTGGTACACATCCCACATGCAAGCCACCAATTTAAAGAAACCAGGGAGACCAAATAATTATAAAACAAGCATCCGAATCCTGTATTCTACAAAGATAGGCATTTTATTATACTAAAAGATCTTTTGGTTCGCCAATATTGTTACTGGCTCTTATTAAATCAATAAGCTGCTTAGGCTACAGAGGTTCATAAAAAAGGATTGGCCAAATCAGGAGGATCATTGAAACATTTTAGATCTGTACATTTTCAAACACATAAGAAATAAAAAAGTATGTAGCTGCATAATAGACCATTTGTTCATCTTAATGAGGACAAACTTGTTTCACAGTGCTGTATAATTTTACTATAAAATTACAGTTTTTCAAAGACAGAAGAAGAAAGGCATAAACACAAATGGACACAGAACTAGGTGAACACGAGCAAAGGGAACCTATTTTCATGACATCAGCCAAGGGTTGGGATTGGATATTGGTAGAGTCTCTGAAGGCACTGGTGTCTGGAAGGGTTATACTTCCATGTGTCTCTATGGCACAGAGTCGTCGCCCCCACCTATATAGACTGATCATACACCCGGATACAATGCGATTTCATTTACAGAGAAGGATTGTGCACTGAGAGGAGATTAAGAAGGAACGTTGCCTCGGTTTGTCTTCTTAACCAAATGTGGCACCACAGTTGGGGCATCTTCGCTGCCTTAAGGCAAGACAGAACAGGATCCCAATTGGGAAAAAAAAGATGGCGCAGAAGATACCCAGGCAGGTAAAGGAGTCTTCCAATACACCAACTCTGCAAAAGAAGAAATACCGCCGTGTTACTTGAGTCTAGAAATTACAAGCCAAATTTAAACATTTATGATGAAATGTAATTGAAATAAAGTGAATGTAGTACAGAGTAGTCAGAAAACACAGGACTAATACTTTTGGCCTCATTTTGCCCAAGCCAACACAATTCAGATTCTCCAACCCTCATTCCGAGGCCATTAGGGTGCAATGGGGACCCATTTACCTGACAAAGAACTTGTACTTTCTATCCATCCAGTTCTAAGATTTACACAGCTTAGCTTTGTCTGGTGGGCAGAAAACCAGCCAATCCCCAGAAACCCTCACTGAGATTCTGCCATGTAAATCTGTCAGGTGCACCACCTAATATCACATTACAAGACTTGCCTACAAAAACAGAGCCCTCCAGCTGAGCGCCGTCACTGACAATGGATTCCATCTTTAGCCAGTCTTTAAATGGAAAAAGAATATATGGACAACCACACTCCAAAAAACCTTTATGTTGGTCTTTATTTAAAAAACAGGAAAACTGCACTACAAGTCACAGCACACAACACGGGAGTAAAACAGCCGACGCGTTTCGCACTATAAATTAGTGCTTAATCGTAGCGATAGCGTCACTCCCACACGTGTGTGAGTCGTGGCACAGCCCTCTCAATGGATGGCATGCCAACCATTGAGAGCGCAGTGCACATGTGTCGGTGTGCACATTTAGTAAATGGTCAATGTAATTAAAGGCAAGTTTTATTGTAAGCTTACCTGTAGATACAACAACTGACCAAGCACTGTGTACTACCTCTTTAATCAGCAGCCTGTCACTGAACAGTCAAAGGGGAAACTCAGCACACCAACAATCTCTAGTTTGCTTTGCTTTAGCAGCCTTTCCAAGTTAGGACATACCGTATTTTTCGCACTATAAGACGCACTTTTTCACCCCCCAAAAACGGGGTGAAATGTCCCTGCGTCTTATAGTGTGAATACTGACTGACCAGGCACTAACCCCCCCCGTCGCAACCGCCGCCGTTTTAAAATCCCTCTCTCCTTCTCTATGAAGGAGAGATGACAGAAATGTGCGGCACATCCTAGCAGGGGCATACCAAGAGGGAGCGGGGGGAGACGTTTTTCCCCGGGTGTCAAAACATGGGGTGTAGTAGTGGTGCTATGATGTCAGTAGCGGTGCTATGGGGGTGCGCTCTGCACCCAGGTCGGGTGTCACCCGCCAGAGGTGACACCATCCTGAAGGCAGTGAGAGCTTTTGCTTTTTTTTTTCAGCTGAACCCCCCCCGCCTCCCGACGCCGTGGTCTAGTCCTGTCTGACTTCCTGCTCCTTCCCCCACAGCTGCTGCTGTAAACGATGTCCCCAGTCCTCATTTCTAGCCGTTTCCTGGGTACATCTGAGCCAGCCAGAGGGGATTATAATGGCAGTGTCCTCCACTGCCTGAGGTGAGCCCTTGATAAGGGGGTGGGAGGTGTGAGCTGGTATGGTATCCATTGCTCATCACCTGAGCTAATGTAATATAAGAGGCTTAAGGGGTGTTTGTGTCTGCCCTGCTACCCTGAGCTGATCTGAGAAGGGGGGGGGGGGGTTGCTGTGTCCACCACCACCACCAGATATAGTGTAGCTGAGCTGATTTAATAGATGGGATGGTATTGCTGTGTGTCCACCACCCACCTATAGTAGTAGTATAATAATAAAAAAAAAAAATAGTACACCATTTGGTTCAGAATATTTATTTTTCTTGTTTTCCTCCTCTAAAACCTAGGTGCGTCTTATGGTCAGGTGCGTCTTATAGAGCGAAAAATACGGTAAGTACTGTAGCACAGATCACTACTTCATTGTGCTGCTTCTCTCTCTCCAAGTCTTCGCTCTGCTGTAAGGAAAAAAAAAATGGGGAGGACTTGACTGTGTCAAAGTCTGGTCTATTCATTTATTGACTACAGAGCTGCATTCATTTGTGGTTTTTAGCGCTGCCTGGAGTCCAGCTTTAGGTCCTGGAAACCAATTTTAAAAATGTAGCTGCATACAAATTCCCCAGCGCCGTTTTATAAAATTGTGCCGATTCCCTGAACACAAATTCAGAAGGGTGTCTTAAAGCGGAACTACGCTGCATCTGAGCACCACAAACCAAAAACAGTTTCATTCATTTTATTATTCAAAGCAAACGCCCTCAGCCATCCAGGTCTCTATGCTTGATTTTGCTTAAAAAAAATAAAAATAAATAAAATGCCCTAGCATGTCAGCCTATGTACCAGATTTATGCTGCATGTTATACAGGGTGGATTTGATTCAAGTCAAATCACTAGTGAAAAGGTTTGATTTGAATCATAATTTTTAAAGAGCAACTGTCCTCTGTCCCACAGCAGCTTCTCCTCTGACCCGCTGTTGACTCACCGACAGTCCCATTCACTTTAATGGGACGGCCGGCGATGTGTCAGTGATGGCCGGCGATGTGGCAGTGACAACGTGAGGGACGTGGTGGCAGCAGCTAAGTGGATGCCCGCTAACAGGCGCTGCCATGATGGATCTGAAATGACAGGTGCTTACAGTTTGAAGTGTACATAGATTTGCAAAACAATGGAATATTCTTGAACTTTGTTTTATTACATGGTTACTGTCAAATTGTGTGAGTGCATTAATGCAGTGCATATTATCTCAGCTTGCATTCATTGAATGAGTTTACTAAAAACGTAAATATTACAGAATATACAGCCTCATGCTACATAACCAAGCTTCATTTAATGCTGAACAAACAAAATTAGCGTATATTAAAAATAGTTAAATAAAATTGCTAGAAATAAAGAAAAAAAATATCCGATAATCAAATATTGATTTTTATCCACCCAGATATTATAGCTTACAGGCAATTGAGAGAACTATGGAGACGAAGTTTCTTTGAGATGCACTGGAGCTATAAACAGACGGTCCTCTGATGTCTACAGTTCCCCTAAAAACATGCATGCTATTTAAAAGCTGCCGATTTCCTGTTTTGTCTTACAAGGTTGTCAACAGGCGATATACGTTCCCTCTTCCTCTACTATGCAAAAGGGAATTTTCTCAGCCTGTTTAGTGTGAGCACTAGAGCTTGTTGAAAAATGAACACTAACAAACCAGTATTGTAGTAAGAAAACAACCTAAAATATTTCTTTGATATGAAAAAATAAATAAAAATCTTGGGTCTCTTCAAATAAAATGTGAAAAATAATTCCTTATCCGAGACCAGAGAAGCCACATTATATTACTGTTGAAAAACTACAATTTATTACACACCACACAGTACTGTGCAAGAGTTTTAGGCAGGTAGGGGTAAAAAAATAAACACACTTTCTTGTTCGGGACCTGCGGGAGCAAGTGCATTAGTAACATGTTACACCCTGAAGTTGGGGGTAGCATATTACAAAAGGTGAGCTTATCCTTCAAAACTGGGTGACAAATAGTCCAACTCTGCTACTAAGGTAAGGTTGTGGCAGACATTTGAATGTCACAGGTCATACACCATGGCAAGACTGAGCACACATGGTAGTTTTACTGCATCAGCAATGTTTTTTACAGGCAAAGATTTCAAAGCAGACTGGGGTTTCAAGATGAGCCGTTCTAACCCTTTTGAAGAAGCACAAGAAAATGGGCAATGTTGAGTACCGTATATGTAGTGGCCGACCAAGGAAAATTAAAGCAGCAGATAACACACAGTATGCTTATTTCTCGTTGACGTCGGGAGATGGCCAGCAGTGTCATTGGCATAGAAATGATGGAAACCAGTGGGACCAGGTACAACCATCTACTGTCCGGGGGGGGGGGGGGGGGGGTGCGCAGTCACCTGTAAAACCTGGATTTATGAGGCTGGGAGCAACAGATGTTCCATGCAACCACTGCCTGCAACCTGTTAGAAATCAATAACAGGCTGACAGACGCAGCAGCTGTACAGATCTTCACACATTCAAGCATCTACAGCTGTAGAGACAGATGTATGGCCTTGAAAGTAGACAGACTTTTCCCAGGGCTGGGCATCCCATGTTTGTAAACGATCAGATGCCCAAGAGTTGTACGGCAGCTCCTGTCAATGGTTTCAAACAGCTGAACACCTGTCACTTCTGGCTGTGTATGTGTATAATATTATATATATATATATATATATATATATATACACATATATACATACATACACACACATACACACACACATACATACATACACATACATACAGGCCCGGACTGGCCATAGGGCATACCGGGCAAATGCCCGGTGGGCCGCGGCAGGCCGGTTGTGGCCCTCGCGGCCCACGAACGGCCCCCGGCGGCTATTAAGCCTCACTGTGCCCATCAAATGCAGCCACTGGGCCCATCAAATGCTGCTACTGGGCCATCAATTGTCATCACTGTGCCATGCCATCAAACACAGCCACTGTGCCATGCCATCAAACGCAGCCACTGTGCCATCAATTTTCATCACTGTGCCATGCCATCAAACACAGCCACAGTGCCATCAATTGTCACCACTGTGCCATGCCATCAAACACAGCCACAGTGCCATCAATTGTCACCACTGTGCCATCAATTGTCACCACTGTGCCATCAATTGTCACCACTGTGCCATGCAACGCAGCCACTGTGCCATCAATTGTCACCACTGTGCCATGCCATCAAATGCAGCCACTGTGCCCTTTAATTGTCGCCACTGTGCCCTATGATGCCACTGTGCCCATTGTCGCAGCTGAGCCAGAGGGGGCAGCTGAGTCAGAGCCCTCTATAGATGCACTGCCACTGTCTATCTATCTTCTTTCTTTCTATTTTTATCTATCTTCCTTCCTTTCGGTCTATTATTCTATTTTTATCTATCTAGACCTATCTTCCTTCCTTCTCTTCTTTTTTCTATCTTTATCTATCTTCCTTCCTTACTATCTTCTATCTTTATCTATCTATCTTCCTTCCTTTCTGTATCTATCTTCCTTCGTTTCCCTTCTTTCTTTCTATCTGTATCTATCTTTCTTTATCAATCTTCCTTCCTTCCCTTCTTTCTTTCTTTATCTATCTTCCTATCTATCTATCTTCCTTCCCTTCTTTCTATATTTATCTATCTTTATTTTTTATCGATCTTCCTTCCCTTCTTTCTTTCCATCCATCTTTATCCATCTTCCCTTCTTGCTTTCTATCTTTATCTATCTTTCTTTCTCTATCTATCTTCCTTCCCTTTTTTCTTTCTATATTATTCCATTCTTTTATCCATCTTCCTTCCTTTCTATCTATCTCTATCTTCCTTCCCTTCTTTCTTTCTATCTTTCTTTGTCTTCCTTCCTTTTTATCTATCTATATCTATCTTCCTTCCTATCTTTAGTTATCATCCTTCATTCCCTTCTTTCTATCTGTATCTATCTTTTCTATCTATCTATCTTTTTATCTTTCAATCTATCTTTTTTTTATCTCACCCCACATCCTGTCATTAACCCCCGCTGTGCTGTGCCCCCCCCCCCCCCCTGGGCTGCTCAGTCTAAAATGCCCGGGCCTATTTTTTGTCCCAGTCCGGGCCTGCATACATACATACATAAACGAGCTGTAAATTCACTTCCTTCTATGAGAGTAAAATAGTGTTGGGAAAGTGTTCTTGACAAAAGGAATGCAGAAGTTTATTGTTCATACTGAGAAAACTCGAGCACAAAGCCAAGGTTCACAGTAATACAAATGTCAGCCTGTTCACACTGCAAGCCAACTTCCTGAGGCACTGGACAAGAACAATGGCATAGTCTTCAATGGGGCCTGTTAACGCTACAAGACATTTTGAAAACCTCCCTCTTGAAGTCCTTTCCTGACGGGTTCAATCTTATCCACCTCCCACCGCAATTTCTTGTAAAACAATTGTGTAAACAGTTATTTAAGTTATTCAAGGTCATCTGCGGGCAAATCCTAACTCCCTCCCACCCCATGAGCCTGTTCTGCCTTCTAAATGATCTTATACTCACCTAAGTCAGCCATGTCCCTGGTCAGTGCGGTTTCCAGGTACGGGTGGGTTGGGGGTAGTAATTTAGCGCTGCAGATATGCCAGCGACATCCCTTTTGTTGATGTCATTCTCTTCTGAATTCTGGGAAGACCCCACTGCTGCACATCCAACAGGAAGTGTTCTCACACAGCCAGTGATGTGATGAGGATACCCAAAGAAGGACCCCCTCCTGTACACAGAAGAATGTCTGCAACTGTAGATTTTTTTTTTTATGATTGAATTAGAGGGTGTCAGATGCAAATTTTTAACACAATTCAGAAAAACAATACAAAATGGGGTGGGGGGGGGGGATTCAATAAAGTACTTGAGACTCTTTTCTGGCGGTATTAAATTTACAAAGGCCCTGCCTCCAGTATTGGTAGCATTACCAAAACATGTGGGGGATTCAGGTAGTTCCAAGTAATGACAAGTTTTATAAAGTAATGCTATGGCTGCAAGTTCAAAATTACCCCCAGTTCTCAGACAACAAATCTGGGAGGTAAAAGACTACCCGCAAGTTGGCCTACAGAGAGACTGGCAAAGTGCCCGTCCCTGTACAGTGTGTGGCAGAGCAACATGGTTGCCACCACTACCTTCTCTCCAGCTGTAACGGCTGTCAAGGATGCTGTCATTTGCAAAGATTTAAGGCTCTTAGCAACCAGTGACATTGAAAGTGGGTGGAGCCTGATGGGAAAGCTGACACACCAACTCCTCCCCACGGGTCCATGCTTTCCCGATTGACAGCAAGTGGTTGGCGGATTCCATTGCAGGCAGTCTATGGACTATGGATCCACCCTCAGCCACAAAGAAAGAATGTCCCTAAGATGCACTAACATCTGAGCGGGGGGCCACATTCCCAGTGTTTGAGGCAGCCAACACTAGGTTTCAAATGAGGGAGTTCAACTGCATTGAGGATGGAATGTCCGTATGGACACTCTGGTCTCATTGTGCCCCCACCAAAATGTATCACCTCTTCCCAACAGGTACATGAATCAGTTGTCTGCACCAACATCTCTGGAGAAGAG
This sequence comes from Rana kukunoris, assembly GCA_029574335.1. Lineage (NCBI taxonomy): Eukaryota > Metazoa > Chordata > Amphibia > Anura > Ranidae > Rana > Rana kukunoris. The sequence continues at coordinate 58,165,212 of CM056054.1, forward strand.
ACATGAGAATTTTTAACAGGATTAGGAAGTAATTACCAAGTGATCATATGAACCTAGTAGAACATTTCTGGGAGACAATAGCAGCTTACTGTTCACGCTCATCATCCTGACATGACACGCAATTCACATGATCAGAAAAGGGAACACAGTGACCTCTTCCTCCTCTCTTATTACATTAGGTCATGTGACCACAGACATGTTTTTCAACAGTCTGTTAAAATGTATAACCACTGTGCAGATACAATCTTCACATGACAAGCGGCTCAGAAATCTGTGGAATGACTGTTGACCAAGTAAAAATCCCCCCCCCCCCCCCCAAAAAAAAAAAAAAAAAAAAAAAAAAAAAAAAACTGTAAAAAATAAAAGGATAAGGTTTAGATTTCTGATAATCCATTAAAGCGGATCTCCACCCTAAAGTGAAGATCCGCTGATCGGAACCCTCCCCCCCCCCCCCTCTGGTGCCACTTCCGGCACACAGCGGGAGCCAATCGGCGGGCGCAGCGCGACTCACGCATGCGCCGTAGGGAACCGGGCAGTGAAGCCGCAGCGCTTCACTTCCTGGTTCCCTCACCGTGGATGGAGGGGGGGAGCAGCAGAGAGACGAGCCAACGCTCGTCCTCTGCTGCGGACGCCGCTGGACTCCAGGACAGGTAAGTGTCCTAATATTAAAAGTCAGCAGCTGCAGTATTTGTAGCTGCTGGCTTTTAAAAAAAAAAAAAAAAAAAAAAAAAAAAAAATTTAATGGGCCATCCGCTTTAACGACTTGCCGACCGCCCACCGTCGTTATACGCCATGACTTTAAAGATGGATCTCGGTAACGGCAGCAGCTGTTGCCACAACCGAGATATTCATCTCTTCAGTGGGCAGTCGGTCAAACGATAATGGCGGTCTCGCCGCGAGATCGCCATTATCGGTGGCGGTCGAGGGCCCCCCCCCCTCCCGCGCCCTTCACCGGAGCCGTCGGTAGCGGCGGAGGCGATCGGGTCCTCTCCCGTGCTCAGTGGGGATGCGAGTGAGGGAAACATTTCCCTCATCCATCCCCGTAGCTCTGCTGGGCGGAAGGGACGTCAAAACGTCAGTCCCGCCTAGCATCTTAAAAAGACATTTTTTTTTTTTTTTGCATTTAAGCCTAAATATGAGATCTGAGGTCTTTTTGACCCCAGATCTCATATTTAAGAGGACCTGTCATGCTTTTTTCTATTACAAGGGATGTTTACATTCCTTGTAATAGGAATAAAAGTGATGATTTTTTTATTATTTTAGTGTTAAAAATTGGTAAAATAAAAACGAAAACAAAAAAAAAAAAAAATTTTTTTTTTAAATCGGCCCGTCGAGCTTGCCCGCAGAAGCGAGCGCATACGCGAGTAGCGCCCGCATATGAAAACAGTGTTCAAACCACACAAGTGAGGTATCGCCGGGATCGTTAGAGCGCAAGCAATAATTCTAGCCCTAGACCTCCTCTGTATCGTAAATAATGCAATCTGTAGAATTTTTTAAACGTCGCCCATCGAGATTTTTAAGGGTAAAAGTTTGACGCCATGCCACGAGCGGGCGCAATTTTTAAGCGTGACATGTTGGGTATCATTCTACTCGGCGTAACATTATCTTTCACAATATGTAAAAAAATTGGGCCAAATAAATTGTTGTCTTATTTTTTAATTTAAAAAAAAGTGATTTTTTTTTCCAAAAAAAGTGCACTTGTAAGACCGCCTCGCAAATACGGTGTGACAAAAAGTATTGCAATGACTGCCATTTTATTCTCTAGGGTGTTTTATTTATATATATATATATATATATATATATATATATATATATATATATATATATATATATATATATAATGTTTGGAGGTTTTAAGTAATTTTATAGCAAAAAAATAAATTAAAAAATAAATGTTTTAGTCTCGTAAACACCGAATCTGAAAAACAGGCTCGGGGCTAAAGTGGTTAAAGGGGTAGTTCTCCCTATCTAACAAGTTCACCTTAAACACAAGGGCACAGTCAGCCTAAAAAAGATTCGTCATCTACAAATTTTTAAAACCTTTCTGTACCTTTCTTTTGGCGCTGTGAAGCAGGCACTTCCTGGTCTGTCTGAGCGGGGATGGGCGTGTCGATTTGTTCTTTCCTAGCCGCTATGCCTTTTGGGAATGCAGCGTCACGTTTTGAGGGAGAGAAATCTCTACAGCATGTTTAGTAATATCGCGCTATTTCTGCAAGTCACATGACTCTTGCAGCCAGTCATGTGACGAGGGCGGATGCGACAGCGCCATTTTAACTTCTGGTAAGCTGTTGGAAACGCCATACCTCACCTGTATACCGTGCTGGCATTGACTTACTTTTTCTATCAGCTGCTCGGTGCCTTCTGAGCAGCTGATAGAAAAGATCGCTCTTGTGTTTACTGTGAAGGGGCGAGTCCTTCACAGGATGCAGCGCCGTTGTCATAGTAACTGTGCAGTGTTGACGGCGCGGCTTGCCGTCAACACTGCGCATGCGCGGGATAGAGCGGTGAATGCTGGGACTCCAGCATTCGCCGCACCCCGGAAGACACTGACGTTGGGCTTTAGAGTGCCCACAGCTAAGATGGAAACGTCCATCTCTCTGCAATATAAACTTTTCTTTTTGCGGAAATCTCGATGCTGGCGCCTAGATTGCTGGAACATGTGAGTAGATTATGGCATATTAACAATGCGGGAGAAAGGATTTAAAAAAAATAAAAAAAAATTTGGCGGAACCACCCCTTTAAGAAATGTCCTCACTACCTGTGTGATCATCAGGACAGGAAATTACAGAAATAATCCAATAGTAACAAAGACTATAATAAAAACACACTTTTCTACAGCAGAGAAGAGAGGCACTTCCGTAAAGTTTTTATTAGTTGCCCGTGTCTCCGCTGGAGCGAGTTGCCCTCACTTCCCGTCTGGCTATTGGGGCAGGAAGTTGGAGAAATCTCATTAAAATAGCAATACAAAAAACCCTGGTCAGTTTCTAACCCCCTCACCACGCAATTTAAAACAAAGAAATAAAAACGTGCCCATAACTGATAATATGATGTTAAAATGTAGAACGCCAAAATGAGAAATTACTGTTATTTGATCACCTTTTGTTTTATAGGTTTGGAAAGTGCAAGCTTATCCTGACAGAAATTGAGCGAGTTGATAATTTCCTATGGACCCTGGCTGTGCTGAACTTTTATCAGCACTGTTCCCAATTCTCTGAATTACAGAACACCTTCCCCTGGAGATTACAATAGGATGAGGTGTGCACTGTAGTCTTAACCCTTTCACGCTGAGCAAACGCATATATGTGTCCTCGGCTTTTGGGCCTCATCCCGGTACCGTTGTTTAGAGCCGGCGATTGGCTATCCGGCATAACAACCGATGCAGCTAAAAGCAGCTCGGTTGTTATACCGGAGGAGCGGGAGGGGACATCCTCCCGCCGCCGCTCTGACCGGGCCTCCCATCCCACCGGGAGACCTGATCGTCGATCCAGCATCGTCAGTATCCAGAGAGAGTATCCAGAGAGAGACTGAATCAAAGCCGTAAACAGCTTTGATTCTGTCTCCACAATGGAAACACGGAAGCAACGTCATAACGTCACTTCCGGGTTTCTCAGCTGCCAATGGCGGAAAAAGAAAAAGAAAAAGAAAAAGAAAAAGAAAAAGAAAAAAGTATTCAGAATCGCCGTTTTCGGCGATCTGAATACTTTAAAGTGCAAAGGAGGGATCGGGGGTCTTTTAGACCCCAGAAAAAGGTAAACTTGCACTTTAACCCTTTCATGCCTAAGCCTATTTCTGACATTTGGTGTTTACAAGTTAAAATCAGTTTTTTTGCTAGAAAATTACTTAGAACCCCCAAACATATATATATTTTTTAGCAGAGAATAAAATGGTGATTTTTGCAATTTTATGTCGCCATTCCACGAGCTTGTGCAATTATAAAGCGTGACATGTTTGGTATCAATTTACTTGGCGCAACATCTTTCACATTATGCAAAAAATTGGGCCAACTTCACTTTTCATTTTTTTTTAATTCATGAAAGTTAACTTTTCCCAAAAATTTGCATTTAAAAAACACCGCCGCACAAATACTGTGTGACATAAAATATTGCAACAATCACCATTTTATTCTCTAGATTCTCTGCTAAAAAAAAAAAATTATATATATATATAATGTTTGGGGGTTATAAGTAATTTTCTAGCAAAAAAAAAAGGAGTTTAACTTAACTTGTAAACACCTTGGCCTAGATTCACAAAGCGATTACGCCTGTGTAAATGTTGTTAGACTGGAGTAATTTCGACTTACGGGCGTTTTTACGCTAGTCGAAATCCTCAAACCATGAAAAGACACCTGCGGGCTTCATTTCGACTGTATTACGTGTTAGTACGCCTTCAGATCTACGCTGCCAGAAAATTGCGGCCACTGGACGGACTTCCTGTTGTTTTTCGCCGTCAGGGTATGCTAATGAGCTTTTGCCTGCAATCCACAAAATTTCGCACTTTCAACGCAATCTCTTACGGCACCTTTAGTCATCTTTTTTTTCCGTTTCACTATACCTGCTTTTTGCTGGTCTAATATTAGACAGCCCATGTTAAGTATGGCCGTCGTTCCCGCGTCGAATTTCAACGTTTTCCGATGTCTTTTATTATTTTTAACGTAAGTCGTCCGGGAATAGGAATGTTCGTAAACGCCGCTACTCAAACAACGAATGACGTCACGACGTGATTTCGCGCAATGCACGGCGGGAAATTCCTGAACAGAGCATGCGCAGTTCGATCGTCGCGGGGACGCGCTTAATTTAAATGCTTCACGCCCCCTAATCACGTATTTCGATTGCGCGGCGGAAAAAAAATACGACACAATAGCGTACGCGCAAAAAAACTACCTGAATTCGGTGTAGAGTCTGGTGAAATACGGCAGCGTACCGTATTTCGATTACGCAGCGGAATATTACGTCTTTGTGAATCTGCCCCCAAATGTCAGAAATAGGCTTAGGCATGAAAGGGTTAAAGTGCAAGTTTACCTTTTTCTGAAGAGTTGAACTAAGCCTTTAAACTTCCTTTTCAATCTATGTAATGTGCCTCCATAAAAACAGTACATTGAGAAAGCATGTCACTCTTGGATGGGATGTGAATGCGGCCCGTTTCATATGGGCAGCATCAAGTCTGTTTGGCAAGGAATCCTTAGAACGGATCTCCTGCTGAATGAAAAGCAGAATGAGATGGATATTTTTGTGGCGTGTGTGTATATATATATATATATATATATATATATATATATATATATATATATATATATATATATATACACATACATACATACATACATACATACATACATATACACACACACACACACACACACACACACACTAAATGTATCCACCATATCTAGGGAAAGGCAAGCTGTAACCATTTACCGTACTTGCTGGCGTACAAGACGACCCCTGGGATATACTCACCGTATAAGACGACCCCCCTTCGAATAGTCTGTCTGGAAGCGGAGGGGTAGCCGGAACAATCGCCGACAGGAAAAAAAAAAAAGCTGACTGACATTACATGGCTCACTGTGCCATTGCCTATGTCATTGTGCCTGTATGCCTGTCTCGACGATCCACCTACCTTCTCCTGTTTGCAGAGTTTCTCAGGCTGCGGGCGTCCATTATTCAAAAGCCACGCCTCCACCTCAGGCTGTTCTGCGATAGGCGGAACACTAATTTTCCCAGCAGAGCCTCCGTTCAGTGGTCCTCTTGTCCGAAGCCGAGGGCGAGAAGGCATCCGTGATAGGCGGAACAGTGAACAGAGGCTCTGCTGGGAAAATGAGTGTTCCGCCTATCGCGGAACAGCCTGCGGAGGAGGCACGGCTTTTAAATAATGGACTCCCGCAGCCTTACAGAAAGGTACCTGCGTATAAGATGACCCCCAAAATTTTGAGTCTTTTTTTAAACATGCAAAAGGTCGTAAATAGGCCGGAAAACACAGTAGATTTTTGTTCTTGGATTTAGCTACACCAACATCTTAGCATGGGTCCACCTTACCAGTGTTTGAGGCACGTCACATCTTAACACTAGGCACAACTACTAATATTTCAAATTATGTTCAAGTCAATTAACATTCAGCACACCTACAGTCATGGGCAAAAATATTGGCACCCCTGCATTTGTCAGATAATATATCCCTTCACCCAGAAAATTGTTTCAATTACAAATATTTAGGCAGTCTCAGGTTCAGTACTCTCCAGTGCTTTGTCTTAAACGATTTCTGGGTGCCCGACATCTGCTTTGGGTCATTGACCTGAGATATGACCTCTGACAGAAACCCAACTTTGACACTGGGCCCTACATTGCAACCCAGAATTCTTTGGTAGTCTTGAGATTTCATAATACCATGCACAGTGTCAAGACACCCAGTGCCTTAAGCAGCCCCAAAACATCAGTGAACCGCCATGTTTGTTTAACCGTATTCTTTTCGTTAAAAAGGTCTCATTTATTTTTCTAAAAAGAAAATGATTGGCTTTACCAAAAAGCTGCAAGTTTGTTTGGACTGTCCACAGCACATTCTCACAAAAGTATTTTGGCTTCTCAGATGGTGACGTATAGTGTGAGCCGACACCGTTGTACCCTGTGCCTGAAGGTCAGCTTGATTTTGTCTGGAAGTTGAGCGAGGTTCTTAGGCATCATTCGAACAATCCTTGATACATTTTTCTCTTTTGGCCACATCTAAAGAGATTAGCTATAGTGCCAAGGGATGTAAACTACTTGACAACGTTGGACACAGCAACATGAAGATCTCTGGAGATGGACTTTGTGACTCGAGTCCATGCTTTTCAAACAATTTTTATTCTCAATTATTTGCTGCCCTCTCTCTTCTCCATGCTCCACATGGACAGACAATTTTTAACTGGTTGCCGGTGTGATTTCTATATTGTCAAAGCCTGTTAATTGTGATGCTCCTGTGATTTGCAATTGTAAGTGTAATTATTTCTTACAATTTTGAGAATGTGCCAATATTTTTGTCCAGTCCATTTATGGAGTTTTGCGCGGAATGTGTCAGATTTGACTCATGAAGTCACGTGACCGTCTCAAATACACGTCGAGGCGACGAGTGTGAGCATGCTGCTCGTTTTATGCACTTTATTGTGAGTACCCCGATTTGTGTTTTTTATTAATAAATATTTTCAACTACTACACCATTGGCTTATGCATCTCCCTTTGTGAGGATCACTGCTGATATATCAGACGGGGCCCCACAGGGAGACTCCGTTTAGAGTCCTAGCTTAAACAGTATCAATAGATGCCTCACCAGGAAACGGCTGGAGTCTATGCTGCTTGTTCCTAGAAAGATCTTTATATGCCGTCACCTTACAGCAATAGGGTAAGGGGACATCCTCACTAATCACAAGGGGAAAGGGAGCACGTTTCTATTTGATATTCACGTTGGCAACCTGACACCAGTACTGGCACTTTATGTTGTTACTGTTTGTACATTGTTGCATTATTGTAGATTTTTTAATACAACATTCTATTTGAGGACTTTTTTCGTTATGCATGTTTTTGCACAATTGCACTCCGAAACTTTTTAAGGTTAATTTATTTTGGCTTTAGATTTGTTTGAGCGTTACATAGGTTTCATTTGTTTTAACATATATGTCTTACATTTGACTCCTCACCATTTCTTAATACTAGTTATATTCACTTAGTCCCTTTCCCACCCACCCACCCTATACAGCGCAGCATTACCCCCCTTTTTTGACCAGATTTGGCCTTTGTTTCTCAACTTTGTGTCAAACCAATATAAACAAAAGTAATAAATATGGAGCATGTCCCAACATTTGCAATTGCAACAACTGGGTGAATTGGTGCATTATCTGACAAATGCAAGGGTGCCAATATTTTTGGCCATGACTATATGTATTGTACCCACTTTCAGATGCTGAATGATTTATTAAATTAAAGCAGCGAGGAGGATTATACGCACCAACAACAAGTCAGTTGTACAAGTAGAATTTCAATTCCTTGTTAGCCAGAAAAAAAGGGGGAGGAGGAAAGCCAACCTGAGATTGGCCGATATGAGTTACAACAAATTACTGCTCATTGTTATATACTGGTAACGTTTTTCCCATAGAATTACCTGCATGCCGGACATCCTCCAACCACCACCACAGAGGTCATTGCTGCTGGCTGTTGGATTATAGTGTAAGTGTTGGGGTAGCTTGTTTGTGCGGCTGCCATGTATCCTGAAAAAAATAAAACAGTTGTAAGAGTAAAATTAAAATCTGACATAAAACAATACAAATCAAGGCCTGTCCTTAGTCATGCAACCGCCAAGATAAATTGCAAAACAAATTTCATTCCAGCCCAAAGGTAGGAACTAGTTCTGTCTACTCATCACTCCATTGGCACTGAAATCTACAATGAAAGAAATCTGGTTTCAGCCCACAATGCGCCATCTGTTCCTGAACCTGGATTAAAAAACAGGTCATACATTCCTGCTCAGCCCACCCACGGGCTACTGTATTCAAGCAGCCACAGCATACGACCGAACGCAGCCAGTCACTGTTTGGCCCACAATCTTCCACCCCAATCTTTCAATTTCTCAAATGGACTTTTGCTGAGCCCAGTGGGTACTGATGGGACATCCACAGCTCTAATTACAGCCAATTAGGCAGGAAATTGATTGAAATCCAAGCTCTGTGTCTCCAAACTTTCTAACAAAAAAGCCAGTTTACTGTTGTGACAGACTCACCAGGGACATTACTGGACCCTCTTATGTCTAAAACCATCCAATGTCCACTAGGGGCATAGGATGACTGAGAAATTATATCTTGGACTACCTGAGCCAGGATATCTGTAAAGAACTATGGGTTTAATTGCAAGTGTGACTCCTTCATACTGTTAGATGCCAATGTCCTCGCCTCCAGACATCTCTCTGTTCTCTGTGCCAATTTACCCTGCTATTGTATGAATATGTCCTGTGTTTTCACTTATGATAATGTGTATTGTATAGCAGATGAGGAGCTGGGACGTCTACCTTGAAAGGTCATATCTCGGAGTCACCTCGTCTGGGTAAATAAGTTAAAGCGGAGTTCCAACCTGAAAATATCTTTCCACCAAAAATTTAAAAAATAAATAATTCAAATGTTTTACTTACCCTAAATAGCTGTTGCTATGCGGAAGTGCCGAATCTGTCTCATCTTCCACGGTCGATTCTCTTCCTCCTCCTACACTCTGTTTTTTCTTGTGAATGGGGCGCACTGCATTCTGGGAACTGTGTGTATCCCAGAAAGCAGCTGGCACATTCACAAGGGCCGCAGGAAACGGGCAGTGCCTGTTTCCCTTACTGTGGCTGGCGGTGCCTGGAGCTGCCAGGATCGGCCTCGGCCGACATCGCTGGCGACTAGGACGGGTAAGTGTCCTTATTAAAAGTCAGCAGCTACAGTGTTAGTAGCTGTTGACTTTTAATTTTTTTTTTTTTTTTAAACGGACCTCCGCTTTAATTAGCTCATGTTAATTTATGTTCTGGTTACCTCCTCTTTAAACTGTATATAATATTGTATTCTTGGTTCTATTAAACTCTTCATGTTTAGCACACAAACAAGTCTCGTCTCCTTGTGTGTTGAGAGCAGCTGGAATATCTGATAGGAAGCGGTATATGACGGAATCATTCAAGCGGAGTGTGGGACATTCTGTTAAAACTGTCCTTCAGACTTTAGGGGGGACCAGACTGTGTCCTGTGGGAGTAAACAATGCCTAATCTGTGGTGTGGGGGGGGTAGTTGGGTGTCAGTAATGATGCCCCATTGTTGGTGTGAATGAAAGGAATGTCGCAAGTACCAGATACATTTTCTTACTTGCATAATATTACCAGGTCAGGAGCTAGCGCCTACAACCAAAATTAAGCACCCACATCCCTTTAAAATTATATACACCATCTAGAACATAGGTGGCAAACAAGGCCCGCGGGCCGAATGCGTCCCTCCAGGCCATTTCATGTGGCCCTCGCACCTCTCCTGCAGCTGCAGCCCTCCCCTGGTCCTCCTCAAGACCCTTACTTTCTTCTTTTAAGCAATGCATCCAGCTTCTTCCCAGCAGCAGCATAAGGAATGGGGGGTGCACTGTGATGTAAGGGAGAGTGGGGGAACTTAACTTCTGATGGTGGGTTAGCTCTTGGCATCTAATGTAAGGAGAGGGGATGTGCTGGACATCTAATCTTACAGATACAACTGGCAATCATAATGCCGATGTGGCCCACGATGAAATAGAGTTTGACACCCCTGATCTAGAACATGCATGGGCTTTTTATGGCGCTGAAAGCAAAAATAAACCATTGCCAATTCTTCCTATTAGATGTAGGTGGGGTTCAAGAGTGTTGTGCAAATGTGTGTGCGCTCTACTAGCAGACATGCCCTCAGTAAAACCAGGCAGTGCGATGATGTAATCACCTAGAGTGGGCATTTAAAGTGTTACTAAACCCACAACAGTAAAATCAGTCTGTATCTGCAGTAAAGCATAGATGTACTTCTTGATGTTCCCAGAGTCACAGGAGAAGCCTACAAGAGCCTGTGCCTTCTTCCTATGAATGAGTCATCACGTTGGCCTCGGTTCAGAGTACTACTGCACTGAATGCTTCTCACGCATTATTAATGTCATAACCAGTGTATCACATTCATCTTGGAGTTGGGTTTTAGGAGGATGTGCTCACAGCATGGAGACAGTAGGCCAAGAACTGCTTAAAAGTTATTAGCCAAAAAAAAAAAAAAAAACACACACACACACACACACACACTTCTACGTAGATAAAAAAAAAAAAAAAAAAAGAGTAACTTTATCCTGTTAACTTTCTAAGGAGATGGGAGCGTTCATAATTTTGGCTTCCCCTTACCATGGTCTCTAACCAAAAAAAGTGCCACAAACACTAAACCAGAAATACACTTTTTTTCTGAACGCTGCACAGCCATGTGGGTTGAAATCGGTTTCCTAAATCTAAAACAGGTCTATGGAATTTAGCTTAGCATGCAATGGACAGACCCTCACACTGGACTGGAGAGAGATGGAGTCAGCCCAGCAACTACTTTAAGCTCAAACAGTATAAAGCATGCCATGTGTCCATCCATGCTCCCCTTCTCTAATCATGCATCTTTCCCTAATATCCATGACAAAACCAATTAGGGATTATTCACAGACACTCATTCTGTACAGTGTGAGGTGACCTTCATTTACTTTTCTGTCCTAGCGCAGCGCATCGGCTGTGCCGACTTAAAGTGACACTGAAGAATCAGTTTCTTAATTTAAAAAATTAAATAAAAATACTTCCCTCCACTGTGCAGTTAGTTTGCACAGAGTGGCCCTGATGCACTTCTGGGGTCCCATGGCGGCTCTTCCCCGCAATAGAAAACCCCCCTCTGGGAAGCTCTCTCCTGAGGGGGTTACCTTACAGGCACGCTCCTGTGTCATCGATTTGATTGACAGCAGTAAGAGCAAATGGCTGCGCTGCCATTAAGCTATCCAATGAAGAACCGAGAAGCCGTGGGATCACTCCCACAGAAATTCGGGGCCCTAAGTAAAAAAAAAGGGGGGGGGTGCTGGACACTGCAAGGTGTTTTTTCACCTTAATGTATAGGATGCAATAAGGTAAAAAAAAAAAAAAACACACACACACACACACACACACACACAAAGGTTTACACCCCCTTTAACCACACAGCTGAGATCAACAGGCCATGGATGCACGAGACCCGAGTTGGGCTCCAGGCATGTACCTGTCAAATTCGGCTGTGCGGAGTCGTCAGTACAGCTGATGTAGGTCTACTCTCCAATATGGGCTGTCTGAGCAACAGGTCAGTTCTTTGGAGACAATATGGTTGCTATATCAAGAGTACCAGAAAGGTAGGAGATAAAGACGTCAGTATCATATTTAAACTTCCATGAAATACTTGGCTGCAATACTAGCAAACACTCGAGAACATTGTCCTTTTTCCAATGACTCATGCCGTCTCCATAAACCTCACCCTCTGCCTGCACAAACACACCTGGGTTTTCCATACCACATGGCTCAATGGCCAGGACACTAAAAAAGAAAAAGTATAGTTTCTTTAGTAAGTACATGGACAGTAGATCCCTGAAAGCTGAACACCAAAAATGTACACCCATAGAGATTACACTGGTCCCATTTTTTCCTTCATCACAAAAATGGAGGGGAAAAAAAAAAACCCACACACACACACACACGACATATGTGACATCAGATTCCATCCTGATCTGACTCAGGAGATCAATGTATGAATAATATGAAGCAATGCTCCACATTGACCCAAAATAACACGTACATACCCATGACAGCGATTGACAAATTGTATGGTGGTCAAAAATAGTTTCCTTTGTAAGCAGTTGCTAATATTTAAAAACAATTAACTGCTATAAACAGTTCTCCTATTAAGCAATGAACAATTAGTTAAATATTATCCTAGCAAACAATGTAAACACAACACTGTTAGAACAGTAGCAGTTTGTGCAACAATACAAGAGAAACGCAAACCTTGATGTCAGATAAGATCCCTGCATAAGAAAATGATCACAATAATGTAACAAACATTATTATTTGGAAACGTTAAAGCGTCATCAAAAACTGTCAGTACATGCTATTCCCCCAGTCACTAATGGGTTCATATTTTATTTTATTTTTCTAATTTAACAAAAAAAAAAAAAAAAAAATTATATACAAACACACCTGGATGATCCCGTTTACTGTCCTTCCCTCTTTGTCCATGTCCCCCACTGCAGCCTGAGATTGCGTAGACCAGACGTTGGCACCTCTACTGAGCATGCTCGTTTACCTATAAGCTATTAATTTCCTCCTTTCTCATCGGTGCAGGCCACATGACTATAGAGACAAGTGGGCTTATACACTTCAGATACACAACAGCCAACTAGTGTTAAAGTACTAGCAGTTTTGAATACGGCAACAAATTGAAGCCAGGTTCCAGTTCACGCTTTATAATCAGTTATAGTTTCTCTTTTGGGATAAAGGTTTTACATGAATAAAAGCTGATCATTGTAAGCACCCCCGCTAGTGTTAACAGTTTCTCTCAACCCTGTAAAACAAAGAGAGCTTGTTCTTTTGAAGAACACCACACTTACTAGCTGGATCACTAGATGAAAAAAGTCCCCCCCCCCCCCCCCCCCCCCCCCCAAAAAAAAAAAAAAGCAGACATCACACCCAATAATTGGTGAGCTGCAATATAATACATGTTTGCTTTTGGGTTAATACGGTTTCCATTATGTATTTTTCCTCTGTATTCTGAAGACATCCCCCCCCCCCCCCCCTTTCAACAGGTAACCGGCAGCAGAGGAATATAAGCTCTTCTTGCCGATGGATCCCTGCAGACAAGCTGAGAAAGCTGGCTCACATGACAGCTGTATATTCAGAAGAAAAAAAAAAAAAAAGGGAGAAGTGCCCTCATCCATATACATAAAGAGAAAAGCATAATGTAAATGAAACAATGTGTTTAGTATCACTTTAATGGAGATAGAGACTAATTATAATATATATATATTATACACACACACACACACTTTTAGCCTCAGTTCACGCTGCCGAGACTGGTCATGAAACTGGAGTGTTCAAAGTCACGCCTTACCAACAGCAAAGGAACTGTTCTAATCTTCTACTCAAAGCGCTCAAAGTTTTCTGCACTACTTGGGGGCGACTTTAAACTTGACTTACATAGACTTCTCTTAAAGACATTGTTTGCAACCTGCAACAAAGTTGCGCAGGGATGTCGGGTTCAAAGCCCCCACTATTGTAAACTGTGCCTTTAACGGTTTTATATTTTATTATTCTTAAAGAATATGTTTACAGATAAACATTTAATACATGAACAAAGGATTTCCCAAAGCACTATGGGTCAACTAATGAGGCCGCTTTGAGTTTACAACCACAAGTAGCACCAACTACATTCAGGGATCAATCAATGCTCTGATGACTCATTGCATGTTGTAAACAATGGACTCTTAGCAGGGATGCCATTCTAACATATGTTAAAGTGGTTGTAACGCCCCCACCCCCCCAAACAAAAAACCTGCAAGACAAAAAGCATAATCAGCTAGTATGCATATTATACTAGCTCATTATCCGGCGGTATCTCTCCCAGGGGTTACTTCCGGGTATCGCGGCTCCAGCGATGTGACTGGCCGGAGCCGCTATGATGTCACTCCCGCACATGACCTGCCGGTGACGCCACACAGACTGAAGCAACAGCACATAGGTGCCATTGCTTCAGTTTACCCCAGTTCACATGGGCCGATGACATTGGCACATGCAGGAGATATCTCCTAAACTGTGCAGGTTAAGGAGAAATCCTGGGTAACTACAGGTAAGCCTTAAAGCGGAGGTCCACACAAAAAGTGAACCTCCACTTATCAGAACCCGCCCCCCCTCTGTTGTCACATTTGGCACCTCTCGGGGGGAGGGAGGGGGTGTAGATACCTGTATAATACACCAGCTGTTTTCTGGAAAATGCACTGGTCCCAGGAGACAGCTAGGAACAGTGAGGGCATGCCACTCACACATGCGCAGTAAGGAACCGGGCAGTAAAGCCGCAACGCTTCACTTCCCGATTCCCTCACCGAGGATGGCGGCAGGGGCAGCCGAGCGATAAGCGATTGCTCGGCTGCTGACATCACGAGCGCGCTGGACAGGTAAGTGTCCATTTATTAAGAGGCAGCAGCTGCAGTATTTGTAGCTGCTGGCTTTTCAATTTTGGGTGGACCTTAAATTTTAATATAGGCTTACCTGTAGCATAAAGTGTTTGTAAAGGGTTTACAAACGCCAATTTTACTAGAGCTCAGATTTCTAAAAATCTAACATTATGCATGTTACCGAAGTGTAGCCTGGGCGATCTATACTTTTGTGAATAAGGCAAATCACTTGTCTGACATTATTGGAGAACAGCTCACCTTTATCAAGGCAGCCGCCAATAGTTACAGCAAATATTTATATACCCACTAACCACACCAACAAATGGCAGAGATTACAATTGGCAACGGCAAAGAGAGCTCAAGTATATATATATATATATATATATATATATATATATAAAAGCTAGTAATGCAACAACCTCAAACAAGGAGCCCGAGTATGGCTTGTTCTTGATCTTCTTGAGTACAGGAGGAGGCTTTAGGGGTCTGTGTGTTATTATACAGTATGTGCCATTTCACAGGGTGAGCCGCCTTGTCATAGCCTTTTCATAGTTCCCATAAAATGTCAGTTGCAATAGCCAATGGTACATTCTTCACAGGTACATGTGCCAGGTTTATGGTAGGTGTAAGATTAAACACACAGCATTAGCGTCATAGAGCTCAGAAATGGTCATATGACAAAGTTCATGTGCAATATGAGATAAAAAAATAAAAAATCTGTAAACTACAGTTATAGTTTATTTTTAATCTAGTAAACATTACTCGTTTTCCCCCACATGCCAGAGGAAAATACCGGTCACATTCATATGTGCCCTTTTACTGCGACTTATCAATCAAGTCTAAGAGGAAGTGTCCAAGAGCCGGATAAAGACAAGCCAAGGGCCGCATCTGGCTGCCAGGTCGCAGTTTGGGAGACTACTGCCCTAAAGCAGTGGTCATCAACCATTCCTGCAGGGCCCACTAACAGGCCAGGTTTTATGTATTACCTTGGGGGAGATGCAGACTAGAATACTGCAATCACTGAGCAGCAAATGATATCACCTGTGATGCATTTCAGTTATCTTGCAAACCTGGCCTGTTAGTGGGCCCTGCAGGACAAGGTTGATGACCACTGCCCTAAAGGGTAGATCCACTGAAGATAGGAACATAGCCACCCCCAATATAGACTAGGGGTCAGCAACCAGTAGGGGCTCTGAACAGTAAAGGTTCATTTACATTTGCAGTTTGGGGGGGGGGGGTGATAAATTCCCATAGTCAAGATGCGTTTTCTCACCTTCACCCCAACCGCACCTCCTTTAACTGCAGTGGCCAGGGGTGTACACGTGTAGCAGCAGGAATTGTACACCATGTCATGGTTGGTGGGTGTAGCACCTGCCAGAGGTCACTCTACAAATGTCCTGCAACCTTGCGAGTACAGCAAATAAGGGGTTAAAGCAGGCAGCGTTGTGTTGCTCCCTCACTACCTGCTTTGACCCCACAGAAGCATGTAGTTGCAGGGCGTTTGCAGAGTGGCCCCTATTTACTTGAATGGGTCACGAGCGGCAGGTGGTATCACCCACCAAAAGTAACAGGGGGACTTAATACCTATTGCAGCATGTGTACACCTTTGGCTGCCGCCTCAGCAGCTAAAGAGGCTAGGGATTGGGTGCAGTAAAACCGGGATTTAACCGCAGTGATCCGAGTGTGTTTGACAGGTGGTGAGGAGGAGATTGTCTCCTCAACACCAGATTTAAACCCATGATTGCCATGCAATGCAGTCACCGGCTACTTTATTATGCACACCAGGGCTTGACAAATTTTACTCTTAAACTAGGCGCCAGCTAAAAAAGTTAGGAGCCAGTTTTTTTTTATTTGACTCCGCGACGAGCCCACTCGGGAGGAACAGTCAGATTTAACATTTGGGTCATTTATTGTCCTTGTGGAGAAAACTGCACATATAGACCGGTGGCGGCACGTTTGGGGGGGGGCGCCTTCCCTCTGAAGCCGGCCCAGAATCATTACCGTACAATTTATGTACAAGGCTGTATGACATGCTGTCATACATGGGGCTAACATTATGTTAGAGAGGGAAACCTGCGCTACTGAATTACACTGGGTATCAACAGCCCAGTGAAAAATTCCAAACATTTAAATAAAAAAAAAGGATAAAAAGGTAACAGCTTCTATCCTGTTTATGATAACATTTAAAAAAATTGTTATAATGGAAAAAGGTGGGGTGGGGGGGGGGAGCGCTAATCTTAATCCTATGGATCCCCAGCTGGATTTCACTCTGTTGGCTGCTCGTTCCTCACGCCGTGTCAGCGCCTGTCTCTTGCTGCTCCATCCCCACTAATCACGTTACCAGACAGTGCTCTACGAGGCCCCGGGTCGCCTCCACTTTCCCCAGCCAAGAACTCACAGCCTGTCCTACAGCAGAGGCACTCTGTCACTGACAAAACCTAGGAACCAGGGCACAATTTCTAGTCGCAACGGCGACCTGGCTCCTGGGATATGTCGAGCCCTGATGAACACCTGCATGATAGATAGATACACACTGATTCAACCCCCTCACAATCTTAATCCAGCATTTCCTTGATTTATGTTACAAGTACAGAGCCGTTCCAGGTTTACAGCTGTTTAAAAAAAAAAAAAAAAATACATTGTATCTTTCTGTTCATTTACAGATCAAAATGGATGAACTGCAACAGTTTACCGGCCTTTCCTGACACTTGTTGCTTACAATAAACTTGTAAGCAACAAGTGTCAGGAAAGGCCAAGTAAACCGATGTTGCATTTCATCCATTTTGATCTGTAAATGAACAGAAAGATACAATGTACCTTTTTTTTTTTTTTTTAAACAGCTGTAAACCTGGAACGGCTCTGTACTTGTAACATAAATCAAGGAAATGCTGGATTAAGATTGTGAGGGGGTTGAATCAAGAAAATAAAAATAATAATAATTATTCATTTTTTTTGCTGGACAAACTTACTTAGAATCAACTAAGACAACTGCAGCCATCTAGGCAAGTCCCATTATTATTTTTTTTTCCTAATCTAATGCTTCTCTTTAAATCTATTTGATCAAGTTTGTATTGCAAGCCAGTTGAAATTGCCAGAAAACTGTTGTATCTCGTTATACATACAATTTTTAATCCTCAAATTGTCAAATTAAAAATTCACAGGATTCATTTTTTTTTTTTATCCTTCATGGTTTACCAAATTTAAAGAGATGCCCCAAATGGAACCCTTACACCTTTGTATAACTAAAAAGTCAAGAACACACTAGATGGAGATCAAATGCAGCAGAGTTGCACTGCCAATGCAGACATAACAGATCACACAACCAAGGGGTGAGGGAAGTGCCCCCAAGATTTGTGACGGCCATTGGCATTTCTACTGTAGAAGATCTTTTATTGAAAGTTTTGTAAAGGGGCCTCAAAGGAATGAATGGACTGCTGCTAATGACAGGAATAATCGCCATGTTATACCTTGGCTTAGATTTATCTAGAAGCTTTGCTGTGTTTTTAATCCATTAGAAATGTTGATAGATGTCTTTTTAAAGCCCCGATAATGGGACTCTGGGATTTTGGCACCCAAACCAGTCATTGATATAATAAATTAAATTTTGCAACCCCCTCTTATACCCCAATTTAAAGTTACCAGATTCCCCTGTACCATGTTGCTCCGTTATCTGCAGGACCTCGGATATTCTGGGTTTAGTTGTGGCTTTGTATCACGTGACACAATTCAAAGTCAATCCTGCCCAGTTAAAGAGGAAGTAATCTTCCTTTATTGCCTTTTACCCATAGGTAAGCCTTAACCCTCATACACACGATCGGACTTCCATCTGACTTTTCCGTGGATTTTTGTTCCGAGAGCGTTGGCCGTTAATTTATTCTGCATTCACACGGCAGGACTTTTTCAGCCAAATCACATGTTTTTTCAGCCATTTACCGCCACCCTTTGGAAAACGTCTGCCATTATCTGATCTTTAGCATTGGTTCTGAGTGTTTACACTTTGGGCTTTAGTCCGATGGACTTGTGTACACACGATCGGATTAGCCTCCATCGGATTTTTGTTGCCGAAAAGTTTGAGAGCATTCACACCGAACATTTGTCCAATGAAAAAAAACGAAAAACATTTGTCCGATGGAGCGTACACACGGTAGGAATGTCCTATCAAACAGGTCCGTCAGACATTTGTTGTCAAAAAGTCAGATCGCGTGTATGGGCCTTTAGACTTGCCTATAGGTAGAGCCGCACAAATAAATCGTTGTCATGATTGTCAAGATCACAAGAGGGGAAAACAAAGTATTTCCTGATTTTTTTCTATGCAGAGAATTCTCTCTGCCCTGCTGAAGCCGACAGCCATCAAAAGAAAGAGGGGGGGGGGGGGACAGAAATGACACAGGAGGAGGAGGAGGAGGATGCATCTGTCACTGCCCACAATAGTGTAGCATCGTATATAAAAAAATAACCACCACACAACACACACACACACACACAAAAACATAGAAACCACAGCCGGCAAGCTATACTAAAAAACACCCATACTTCTGGGGTTAAATGCCCACGTAATGACATCAGTGTGTAGCAGCACCCTACATGTTTCGTCATACATGACGTCTTCACCACCTCTTCTCTTCCTTGCCGCAATTTTTTTTAATTATTTTATATATCTCCGATATTACTTCAAGGGGTCACCCAGTACCGTTCAAGTGAACAGTCGGCTTTATTGTAAGGCTCCATTCACACCTAGGCGTTTTAACGCCCAACGCCATTGCAGCCTAAAATACGCTGGAGGGGTGATTTAACATTGTTGTCTATGGAGATGGTTCACATCTCCACGCCGAACGCCTGAAGCTTAAAACAAGTCCCAGACCCTTTTTTTCCCCAGGCGGAGTTCAGCATAGACAACAATGACTTGTAAAAAAAAAAAAAAAAAAAAAGAGATTAAAACGACGCGTTTTGTCGAGGCAAATCGCGGTACAACACGCCACGCTTAGGTGTGAATGCAGCCTTAAAACTACTCAGCAGCCGCTTGTTTGCCAATACAAAGGAGCTGGATGGGGGACATTCCACCCCCCCTCCCACCGCTCGCCCGGGCTCTACCGTTCCGGCCAAAGACCCGAACAAAGCCAATGCTTCGTTTGGGTCCCAGATCTAGTAATACAGAAGTCATGTCATGACATCACTTCCGATCACTGGCATCTTAAAAGAAAAGAAAATGTTTGGCTAAAATTAATGGCTGCAAGGTACAGACAGAATAGTGTAATGATTCTGTTAAAAAAAACGAGTAAATACCTATTAAATTCCTTCATCTATATCACCTACGGTGTTCTAGTTTCTGTTCCCTCATTCACTTCCTAGTTTGCGGCGATCGTTCATGTAAGATCTACATTTCCCAGTATGCATTGCAGCACACCCAGTAATTCACACCTTCTTGAAGTCTCTAACACGTAGAGAGCGTCCTGCCGCACAGATGCAATTCCCAGGAGGGGTTGAGCACGTCACTGACCACCGCAGTAAAGCCTCCCTTTACGGTGGTGAGTAACAGACAAGCAGGAAGTGAACAGAACAGAGAAGAAAGAGAGCAACTTCTGAGCAAAAACAAAACAATGAGGAAGTGAAAAGAGGAATGTCTGCAGGAAAAGGATGCTTATGAAAAAAATAAAAAATTTTATATATATATATATATAATATATATATATATATATATATATATATATATATATATATATATATATATATATATATATATATGTTGTAAAGAATTAAACACAGTTTTTGACATTTGGAATAGACCCGCGATCCCTCAATCAAGAGAACCTGTCACGGACAGCAAAAATAAATAAAAAATTAAATGTACAAAAGATCGGAACACTATATCGCCTATTGGTCTGAGAGGTGACCAAAATGAGAAATATATATATATAATATCTAATATTGCATATACACACACACATTGATTTTGATTGGCTATTTCCAATGTACACATGCAGCCTCCAGAAGTATTAGTAGAATAGTGAGGATGATGAGGAGAGTAGTGCCCTCTCCTATACAGATACCTACCGGTTCCTGTGTGGTAGGGGTAGGCAGGAGGTTGGTAGGGAGTCTGGGCTGCGGTCTGGGGGGCTCCCGGAATAGTTCCATAGTTGGCTTGCTGCCCATAGTCGTAGCCCCCTGGTACAGCCGGGCTGTAGGCGGGAGGTCGGTCCTCTAGGAGCGGCTTATTATCCATGCTGAGTGCGGCCAGGTGATCCCTCGTCGTCTGCCGGTCACTATACACTGTCAGGTGTCCTCCTCCCTGTACTGTGTGCGGCCAGTCACAAGACTCGGGTCATGTGACCAATCTCCACTGCATGACTCTCCCCGTCAGGAAGCTCCTCTTAAAGGAGCCGCGCGCACCCTCCGGCTGATTCCTGGGCTGGCAGTGTATGGTGGGGCGGGAAGGAGAGGGTTAATGGTCTCTAACCTGAGATCAGAGTGTGATTGGAGTGTGCGTGATGTCTGTACAGAATAGAATGGGCCGTATTCTACCATGAGGGGAGATCAAATGTGTTATAAAGTGCAATAGAAAGCCAAGGGTTGGTACAAAAGAGCTTGCAATTATGCAGAGACCAGACAATTCCACTAATGTCCTCATAGCTCAGTTCACACGACTACGCTGCGCTGATGTGCTGCATTTTTATGTGTGTTATAATATACTACACCACATCACAACGCGATACAGTGCCTAAACATAGATTAAATGTCATTTTGTAATATTTCAATAAAGTAAAAAAAAAACAGTAGGCAGCTTGTGTCATTGTAATGAACATCAGGTGACCTCCTCACAGCACACAGCAGCACTCACACTTAATACATAATATAGAAGAAGAAAATGTGTCACCAGAAGAGTTAGGCAAAGATCAGCCTGAACATCGCCTGTTCACCCATTAGACAAACACCCGAATCTTAGCGGGATGTTCACCCACCGAGCGCCCCACAATGCGCTGCACAGTGCATTCTAAGCCCTGATTGGGCAAAGCTTTTCCCAATTAGGGCACAGTAAATAGCTGGTTGTTAAGGAGCAGGTCGAGAAGCCGGCCGCAGGATGAGTCATCAGCTGTCAACGGGCTTCCCCCGCTGACAGCTGAATGGAAAAAAATAATTTTCGGCAATATAATTTTTTTTATTTAAAACAGCACAAGTTTCCCCCCGAAATCCACACCAGACCCTTATCCAAGCATGCAGCCTGGCAAGGCAGGAAAGGGGGGGGACAAGCGAGCGCTCTCCACCTCTTGAACCATACCAGGCCACATGCCCTCAACATAGTGGCATATGTTGATGGGGACAAGGGCCTCTTCCCGACAACCCTGGGCAGTGGTTGTGGGGGTCTGTGGGCAGGGAGTTTATTGGAATCTGGAAGCCCCTTTTACGTTGTATCCTTACCCATTAACCCAGAAAAATAAAGACAGAAGGATGTTTTTGACAATTCCTTTATTAAAGAAATAAAAAAACAATGTCTCTCGATATAGATTCATCATGATGCCTGTCACACCGCTGGACCTGGGAAAAAAAAGGTTCTATACACGGTACAGATACACCACTTTTCAGGCAGACTAAAAGACCCCCTATATTTAAAATGTTTCAGTTTTATTGTTTTACTTTAACCACTTACCGACCACCCACCATGGATATGGATCGTCACTTTAAAAAGGAATATCGTTGTTATGGAGCAGCTAGCTGCCACCATAACCCCGATATCCTCTTCTTCAACGAGCGGCCCGCTTTCAGATAAAAGTGGTCTCTGCGATGGATTCGCAGCGAGATCACTTTTATTGGTGGCAAGAGAGGGCCCCTCTCTCCGGTCGTCATCGCTGCTTTCCGGAGCAGCCCGCGTTCTCTCCCCTGGATGCCTGGCTGCCAAATGAGGGGAAGATGGCCCCCACTCGGCTCCATAGAAAATGGAGGGCGGAGGCAACGTCAAACGTCACTTCCGCCCAATGCTCTTAAAGGGAATTTTTTTTTTTTCATTAGACTTTTTTTTTTATTGCATTTTTGTGTATATATGAGATCTAAGGTCGTGTTGACACCAGATCTCATATTTAAGAGGTCCTGTCATGCTTTTTTTTCTATTACAAGGAACGTTTACATTCCCTGTAATAGGAAAAAAAGTGACCTAAACATTTTTTTTAAAAGGACAGTGTAAAAATAAAAAGTAAAGTAAATGTAGCACTACCCCCGAAGGAGCTGCTGGTTTGTTTTGGGCGGCATGTTACCTCTGTGACTTCGCAGTCTAGGGGTGTTTGGTGAAAGTTGTAGTAACGGAATGTCCACAACAGGTGTCTTTTTCTGTGCTCTTTATTACCCAGCGGGGTAAAAACAATAAAACTTTGTCAAGAGTAGAGATTCAATAGGAATGGAAATAGCAGATTCAGGTGTGAGTAACGGGAAATAGTCCTGCTTCCAAAGACACTTTCTTCTTCTCCACTCCAGGCTGAGTGGGTATAGTGCACCTGCACAGGCCTCTCTCACTGACCTGGCAGCCAGAATGTCACTCGGAACTTGGGGAAAAAGTCTCTGCCACCGACTCTCCCTATGGTTGAGACAATCCTCCTTAGCAGAGTTGACACCTGGATCTCCTTCATGTAGTTACAATTAGGACCAACGTCCAGCCTCTCAGTATCCGATTGCCTGGATCCCCGGGGGATGGTCGAAACCCTATTGGATCACCAGCCTATCTTGGCAGACTTCCACCGAACAGCTTACTCTAGCAGGACTCACGCTTGGGATCTCCTTGGATTTAGGGACCCAATCGATCACTGGGGCCCAGCCACTGCTCAGATGTTCCGGGCCAACGTGGTCCCGGAACCAGGAACACTGTGTGGCACACACCCCGGCCTGGAAGGCCATTTCACCGGGGTGCCATGTTATGGTCACCCTGAAGGTGGGCGCCACACAGGAAGAAGACCCAGACTAATGGCGTCTGTCCCATAAATACCCTCTCCCAGCATGCACAGCAAGGCAAACTCCTATTGATTGAGTGCTAGGTAAGAGCACTCAATCCCTGCTCCACTGCTGTGGTGTGTTCAGCACCCCTGCAATGACAGCATGAACCCACAGTACAGCCAGAGCTGGGACAGAGGCCTAAATTTGTGCAAATTAACATGGTTAGAGTTAACTAACTCTCTGACCCCTCTAAATTTAACTTAGCACCGGTTCTGGAAAGTAACCAGGCGCTACATAAATAAGAAACATTTTTTAAAGAGCGCCCCATCCCGCGCACAGAAGCAAACGCATACATGAGTCGCGTCTGCATATGAAAGCAGTGTTCAAACCACAAATGTGAGGTATCGCCACGATCACTAGAGCAAGAGCAATAATTCTAGCCATAGACCTCCTCTGTAACTCAAAACATGTAACTTGTAGACATTTTAAAATGTCGCCTATGAAGATTTTTAAAGGTAAAAGTTCCACGAGCGGTCGAAATTTTGAAGCGTGACATGTTGTGTATCAATTTACTCTGCACAATATTATCCTTCATTTCACTGTCAAACGTGGTATACACCCCCAACTCAACCCTGTCTGGTTTTGATACATGGAAATCAACAATTGCTTTTCTATCCTCCCTCAATAGTTTTGTTTTTCAGTAATCCCCTTATTCCCCCCCCCCCCCCCTTACCTCCCCTTCCCCCTTTTCAACCTCATCAACACCCTTGTCCCCACTTCCCTTTTCATTCCTCTATACACGATTGAATTTTCAACCCAAATATGTAAACTTTCTTGTACGATAGAAAATTTTCTTGTACGTTACCAGATCGTACGATTTTTGTTTAATCGGTAAAGTTATCGTCCGAAAATACAATACAAATACAATACAATACATTACATCTAGGATTGCACCGATACTGGTATGGGTGCTGTGAGAGATTAGCTCGGTAGCGGGTGTGTGTGACCCCCTGGATGGGTTCACTACACGCTGAACTATACAGAAAGGCAGTTGAGGATGGTTGAAAACAAAGGATATGGTTTATTCTTCCATATTGCGGGATACAAGTGCAAGCATCAAAACAGCATAAACAAAACAAAACATAAAATAAACCCTTGCCACTTGGGGCGTCTATCTTCACAACACAGGAACTTACCTATGGAGTCTGGCACAGCCTGCTGCTGGGCAGACACTGCTGGTCACTGGTCAGACAGCAGAAAAATAATAGTCTTTTTGATTTTTATGACACAGAAAAATCAACAACCACCTCACCTCTTCAGAAGACTTTCTGACTGCTCTCCTTAACTCAAAAAGCCTCAGGATGCAGCAATCAGTAGTCATCCTTTGGATGACTTATAGAGGCCTTAATTACCTCATTCTGAACAGCTGAAGTTTTCCAACGCCTTAAACCTTTCTGGCTATTTCTGCAGCCGACACCTGGAAGTAATTGGTGTATTGTCTAAACAATGCAGAAATGTATCTCCCGTCTGTTACAACACCCACAGATTTACCTGAATTCCTGTCACATACCCCCCCTCCCCCTCTTGTTTCAACCCTATGGTTGGGACACAGGTTGCCAGGCACGCATGCACTCGGAACAAACCATCTGCATTCCCCATTTTAACACTGGGGCGATGCGTTCCAACAAAACTAAATTTCTAAATGGCCAGGAACCACCTATTTATTCTCCTATTGGTCTCCTTGTTCTGTGCCATCCACTTCAATGGGGCATGATCCGTCACCAGTTCAAACTATCTACCCACAAGGTAGTAAGGGAGAGAATCCAAAGCCCATTTCACTGCCAAACACTCTTTCTCAATGGTGGCATAATTTTCCTCATGGGCCTTCAACTTTCGGCTAAGGTACATAACAGGGTGTTCCTCCCCGTTGATAACCTGGGACAGTACAGCTCCTAACCCCACATTTGACGCATCTGTCTGAACCACAAAGTCCCGTGAAAACTGACTGACTACATAAGGCCTGTTTTAAAGCCTAAAAATCTGCTTCTG
The DNA here is from genome assembly GCA_029574335.1 of Rana kukunoris. NCBI lineage: Eukaryota > Metazoa > Chordata > Amphibia > Anura > Ranidae > Rana > Rana kukunoris. The sequence continues at coordinate 58,190,863 of CM056054.1, forward strand.
CTTCGGGAGTCCATTTGGTCATGACAGACTCCTTCCCTTTGGTCAAATTGGTCAGGGGAGCAGCCTGTGAGGCAAAATGGGGGATAAAGCGGCAATAGTATCCCGCGATTCCCAAAAATGCACAAACCTGTTTCTTGTTGGTGGGACGTGGCCAATCCTGAATTGCCTCAACTTTGTTTTTTTTTGGGGCTTGATTAGACCTCTCCCAATGGTATACCCTAGATACTTCGCCTCTTCTAACCCAAGGGTACATTTTTTTGAATTGGCTGTAAACCCGGATTTCCAGATGAAATCCAACACAGCCTGAACTTTTGGCAAGTGTGATTCCCAATCCTCACTGTGGATGACAACGTTATCGAGGTATGCAGCAGCATAGGCTCGATGAGGCCAAAGGGTCTTATCCATGGTGCGTTGAAATGTGGCGGGAGCATTCTGTAACCCAAAAGGCATCCTCCGATATTGGAAAGATCCTTCTGGAGTTACAAATGCTGTTTTTTCCCTGGCTGACTCCGAGAGAGGAATTTGCCAATAACCCTTGGTCAGGTCTAACGTCGTCATGTACCGGGCAGTGCATAGGCGATCAATCAGTTCATCTATGCGGGGCATAGGATAGGTGTCAAACTTAGTGATTTTATTCAGGCTGCGAAAGTCATTACAAAACCGCCAACTTCCATCTGGTTTGGGCACTAAGACAATGGGACTGGACCAATCACTATTTGACTTTTCTATCACCCCCGCCGGGCTTCTGGAATTCTATAAGGCTTCAACTTGACCTTCTCCCCTGGTGTGGTGATAATGTCATGTTCAAGCCCGGAGACCCAACCTGACAAATCTGAAAACTTCTCCCTATTACGGAGCACAAATTATTTAGCCTCCTGTCTCTGAGTTTTGGAATGAGTCTCCGCTATGCCAACTTCAGTGACAGCCAGGTTAAATCAGGTAGTCTGAGTACTAGTAGTCTCAGCGACCAAGGACTCTCTATCCTTCCATAGTTTCAACAAGTTCACGTGATATATCTGCTCAGGTTTTCGTCTTCCCGGTTGGCTAATTTTATAATTCACCACCCCCATTTTCTCCAACACTTCATAAGGACCCTGCCATTTGGCTAGGAATTTACTTTTGACCGTGGGGACCAACATCAACACCCTATCACCAGGTGCAAAGGGACGGACCTGGGCCCTACGATTGTAAATCCTCTGTTGAGCCAACTGGGTTTGGGCTAAATGTGCCTTCACAATCGGCATCACTTGGGCAATTCTATCTTGCATTTGTGCCACATGTTCAATCACACTTCGATGAGGGGAACTCTCACTTTCCCACGTTTCCCTGGCAATGTCCAGCAGGCCCCGGGGGTGCCTGTCATTCAGTAGCTCAAACGGAGAGAACCCTGTGGACTATTGGGGAACCTCTCTTATGGCAAACATCAGATAAGGGAGCAGATAATCCCAATTCTTTCAGTCTTTATCCACCACCTTCCTCAACATTTGTTTTAAAGTTTTATTAAATCTTTCCACTAACCCGTCTGTTTGAGGGTGATATACTGATGTACGTAATTGGGTCACTTTCAGGAGTTTACAAAGTTCTCTGGTCACCCTAGACATAAACGGGGTGCCCTGGTCAGTTAGGACTTCCTTAGGAAGACCCACACGGCTGAAAACCTGAAATAACTCTTTGGCAATGGTTTTAGCAGAGGTGTTTCGGAGAGGAATCACTTCTGGGTAACGGGTGGCATAGTCCATTATTACCAAGATGTGCTGGTGCCCTCTAGTGGACTTCAGTAAGGGGCCAACCAAGTCCATGGCGATCCTCTCAAATGGGCAGGGGTACCAACAGAAATGTGGCATGGGTGCAGTAATCTGACACACTGGACAGGAAGAGCAGTACAATTCCACTTCCTTAGTGATCCCAGGCCAATAAAACCTCTGGGTGATCCTCTTCCGGGTTTTTTCTGCAACCAAATGTCCCCCAAGAATGTGCCCATGGGCCAGTTCCAAAACCATCTTGCGGTACGGTTTAGGCACTACCAGTTGCTCAATGGTCTCCTCTAACCTCTGTGATACTCGATATAACAGGTCCCTTTCAATAATGAAGTGAGGGAGGGCAACCCTCTCATCAGGGTTAACTAACTCCCCATCTATCTTCACTACATTCTCCCGGGCTCTTAGCAATGTGGGGTCCCTCAATTGCTCAGTGATAACATTTTCTCTGTGCACCTCGAGGTCATCAAACCCTATCGGCCGCTGTTCCTATTCTGAGGTAGCAGGCACTTCCCTAGGGACTGGTGTTTCCCCTGCTAAGACTGAGAACGGAAACTCACTTTTCACTAAGGTGACCAGGCTACCTGAATCCAACAATACCACAACATCTTTACCATCTAAGCACATTCTACATAAAGGTTTCTCATTCCCCTTTACTGCAGTGCATGTGGTTGTAAAGAAGGACTGTCGTCTCTCTGTCAGAAAGTCACACTGCATGGGTTCTTTACCCACAGGGCAAACGGCTGCTACATGTCCCTCTTCCCGGCAACGGAAACAAATCAACCTTCTGGTCCTCTCCTGTGGGATGGGTCTTCCAGGCCGCTCTCGCCAAACATTAGCAGTAGTCCCGATAACACCTCTAGTTGCTCTTTGGTCCCTCTCTCCACCCCCATCCCTTGATGCAGTCTTACCTATAGGTGGGGAGGATCTGGTCTTGGGGTGAAAAGTCTGTGCGTCTCTGGGTAAAAAGGACAAATTCTCTGTTGCTAATTACCTTTCAACCAGGTCTACTAGTTTGTCTGCGTTTTCCGGACCACCATGGCTCACCCACTTCTGCAGGGTGTTAGGAAGAGACCTAAGAAATGTGTCCATGATTACTCGCTCCAAAATGTTTGGTCCGGACAGAGTTTCTGGCTGCAGCCATTTCCTAGCCAAATTAATGAGGTCATACATCTGCGACCGAGGTGGCTTCCTCAGCTGATAACTCCAATTGTGGACCCGCTGAGCACGGACATCCAGGGTTACACCAAAACGTGCCAATATTTCCTCTTTTAACTGATCATAGTTTTTTGCATCTGCAAACTCCAAATCAAAATATGCCTTTTGGGCTTCTCCAGATAATAGGGGGCCACTAGTCCAGCCCATTGTTCTTTAGGCCAACTCTCTTTTTCCGCTGTTCTCTCAAACGTGGTCAGAAACGTTTGAGAGAAGTCCACAGAAGCTGCTGGCAGGACTTTTTCTGACACTTTCTGACTTTTTCTGACACCCTGCCAGCGCACCGGGCTTTCACACTGGAGTGAATGGAGCCGCTGTTTCAGGGCGTTTTGCAGGCGCTATTTTTAACGATATAGCGCCTGCAGAGCACCTCAGTGACAAAGGGGTCTAATAAATAAAAGCAACCTGTTTATCAACAACATTGCTCAGCTGTAGAAACAAAACATTGTTTCTTTTTGAATCTTTCTGTTTCCTCATCTACAGATCAAAGGGATGAACAGTACACAAAATACTCAGAGAGCAAAATTGGAGCTTAGAGATTCAAAACAAACAGTAAACATCAGAATTACAGAAGATATAAATTTTATTAAATAAACAGAATTAAAAGAGAAATAGTTCTAAAAAATAATTCTAAAAAGGGGGGGGGGAATAGAGCCCTGTGGTCGTGATACAAAAGAATGGTGGCCTCTACATGTTTCACCACAATCGTGGCTTCTACTGGAGCTTTTGTAGGACCTTAGTACAATATCCCCTTTCAAAATGATCATGTTTCCAAAAAATCCCCAAGACCCAGTAGGAGGTCCAATGAGGTGCGTCTATGCCACAAAATGAAGGAAAAACAATAACCAACTAATCGATCGACTGATACTTACTGTATATCCTTTCCAAACCGCAAACTTCATATGCTGACAGTACGTTTCTGAACCCTCCCTTCTTTTAATCTACCAGTGTTCCTTAACTTAGTGTCGGTAAGACACCTTTACACCAAGAAAGATCAAACAATGATTGGTCTACACTATGCCAAGAGTAGGGAGGAGCCGAACAGACCCCGTTCGGTTCGCACCAGAATGTTCGAACAGACCACGGGTTCACGCGAACATTTAGAACTCCATTGAAGTCTATGGGACTCGAACGTTCGAATTCAAAAACGATAATTTTAAAGACCAATATTCAATTTAATGTTGGAAAACGTCTTTCAGAACCCGGTTCTTGCCCCAGGGAACATGTATCAATGGAAAAAAAAGTTTTAAAAATTGCCATTTTTTCCGGAGCAGCCATTTTAATGATGCTTAAAGTGAAAAAAAAAATCAAAAATTCCTTTAAATATCGTACCTGCTGGGTGTCTATAGTAGTGGCACGTGTTTAGAAATGTCCTTGTACAATATGAGATTACTCGCAGAAAAAAGTAATTTAATACTGCTTGCGCCCGTGCTGTGTGGCAACTAGGGTTGTCCCGATACCGATACCAGTATCGGTATCGGGACCGATTCCGAGTATTTGCGGGAGTACTTGTACTCCCGCAAATACCCCCGATACCTAAATAGAATACTTTCCCCCCCCGCCGCTCGCCGCCCGCCGCCGACAGCCGCTAATCCCCGTGCAACAGAGCGGGCATTGAAAGTTTTTCGTTGGTAAACTTGTAATACCCGTGGTGCCATGTATAGACACGGATACGTGCATAGACACTCCCCCCTTGCTCGCGATTGGACGGATGCGTCCAATCGCGTGTCTATACATGGCGCCGCGGGTATTACAAGTTTACCAACGAAAACTTGTAATGCCCGCTGTGTTGCACGGGGATTAACCCGGCAGCAGCGGCGGCGGAGGTATGGGGGACATGACATGGCTGCAATATGGGGCACAGGACATGGATGCTTATGTGGGGGACATGACATGGCTGCATATGTGGGGGACATGACATGGATGCATATGTGGGGGACATGACATGGATGCATATGTGGGGGACATGACATGGCTGCATATGTGGGGGGACATGACATGGCTGCATATGTGGGGGGACATGACATGGCTGCATATGTGGGGGACATGACATGGCTGCAATAAGTGGGGAACATGACATGGCTGCATATGTGGGGAACATGACATGGCTGCATATGTGGGGGACATGACATGGCTGCAATATGTGGGGGACATGACATGGCTGCATATGTGGGGGACATGACACGGCTGCATATGTGGGGGACATGACATGGCTGCAATATGTGGGGGACATACATGGCTGCAATATGTGGGGGACATGACATGGCTGCATATGTGGGGGACATGACATGGCTGCAATATGTGGGGGACATACATGGCTGCAATATGTGGGGGACATGACATGGCTGCAATATGTGGGGGACATGGCTGCATTTGGGGACACGTTTAAAAAAAGTATCGGTATTCGGTATCGGCGACTACTTTAAAAAAAGTATCGGTACTTGTACTCGGTCCTAAAAAAGTGGTATCGGGACAACCCTAGTGGCAACAATATGTTGATTATTTTAGGGGTGGTGGGGGGCCATTACAATGCCAGATCTTGGCTCAATCAATTATTTTTAGCGATATAGCGCCTGCAAAGCACCTCAGTGACAAAGGGGTCTAATAAATAAAAGCAACCTGTTTATCAACAACATTGCTCAGCTGTAGAAACAAAACATTGTTTCTTTTTGAATCTTTCTGTTTCCTCATCTACAGATCAAAGGGATGAACAGTACACAAAATACTCAGAGAGCAAAATTGGAGCTTAGAGATTCAAAACAAACAGTAAACATCAGAATTACAGAAGATATACATTTTATTAAATAAACAGAATTAAAAGAGAAATAGTTCTAAAAAATAATTCTAAAAAGGGGGGGGGGATAGAGCCCTGTGGTCGTGATACAAAAGAATGGTGGCCTCTACATGTTTCACCACAATCGTGGCTTCTACTGGAGCTTTTGTAGGACCTTAGTACAATATCCCCTTTCAAAATGATCATGTTTCCAAAAAATCCCCAAGACCCAGTAGGAGGTCCAATGAGGTGCGTCTATGCCACAAAATGAAGGAAAAACAATAACCAACTAATCGATCGACTGATAGTTACTGTATATCCTTTCCAAACCGCAAACTTCGTATGCTGACAGTACGTTTCTGAACCCTCCCTTCTTTTAATCTACCAGTGTTCCTTAACTTAGTGTCGTTACAAACTGTTCGTAAATTTACTGAAAGTTGGCAACCCTGTTACTGAGGGACGTGTAAATTAGCCTCAACAAGTGGGTCCATTACTGAGGGACGTGTGAATGAGCTCAAACAGACACGTGCATTACTGAGGGACTTGTGAGTGAATTACTAGCCACTAGCCAGTGGGGAAGCTAGACAATTTTTCACCCAGAGCAAAGAATCAGTTCGGTGCTCCCCCTTATGGGACAAGTTTAGGCAGAAGTGAGAAACTCCCAGGCCATAGCTGTTGAGTCAGCTGTCTGTCCCCTCCGCCATGCTCCTCTGTTATCCCCCCTGCTCCTCTGGTCCTCCCCCTGATTCTCTGTTCCCCCCAGGTGAGTGCTACGGGGAGGGAGAGGAGGTGAGCTCTGCAGGGGGGGTTCGAGACAGAGGAGCAGAGGGGAGTGGCGGTCTGCTGTCAATGAAGCGGGCCCACTGAGCCATCGGCCCACCGGGAAACTCCCTGTAGTCCCAATGGCCAGTCCATCCCTGGAGGCAGTGCTTTAAGTGGGCCGGAACGCGGCGGTACTCAGTACCGCCACTTCCAAAAATGGCCCTGGAGAGTACCAGCACCTCTCCGTGCGCCCAGTACGTGGGTTTCCCGTACCGGAACGCACTGGCGTAGCGGGGGGGCTCCTGCACCAGGCGAAAACTTGCAGGGGGCAAAATCCTGGCGTCTGCGAAAAAGCGCCGCCTTAGGAAAGGCCGCGGCTTTGGCCTAGCTCTGGAGCTATCGGCCATCTTGGTACACCCGGCGACGGCGCGCGATGAGTTTTTTTTTCAGCCCTTCCGCCTGGTTGGCTGGTGGAACTGTCTGTCTCCCTTGATGTGGGAGTGGCGGGAAACACCAGCCAACTAGGCAGAAGGGCTAAAAAAAAACAGATAACGGCGCAGGAGATTGGCGGGCGGTGGAGTGGGAGGCGCTGTACCTCTGTGCTGCGCTGATTGGCCTGGAAGTTGGAACATGTGTTTACAGCGCGGCGGCAAGTTTCTCCATCTCCAGCAAGGTAAGCAAAACACTCTCCTGTACCACAGGGGAGAGAGAGAAGGGGAAGGGGGGGGGGGTTGGTGTAAATCTAAAGGGGTGCACTGCCTGATCCCCACCTATCCACCTCAGAACATGTCATTTTAGTAAGACTGCTGGGACTTGTAGTTCTCCATCTTCTCCTGGGGCTCATGGAGATTGGAGAACTACAAGTTCCAGCAGGTTATACATACAATAAGGCTCTGAGGTGGATGGGTGTGGATTGCATGCACCTGAGCTTCAGGAGAAGATGGAGAACTACAAGTCCCAGCAGGTTATAATATAAGGCTCCGAGGTGGATGGATGTCCGGACACCCATCCATCTCGGAGCCTTATATTATAACCTGCTGGGACTTGTAGTTCTCCACCTTCTCCTGGTGCTCAGGTGCATGCAATCCACACCCATCCACCTCAGAGCCTTATTGTATGTATAACCTGCTGGGACTTGTAGTTCTCCAATCTCCATGAGCCCCAGGAGAAGATGGAGAACTACAAGTCCCAGCAGGTTATAATATAAAGCTCCGAGGTGGATAGATGTCTGGACAGTGACAATTGGTGGCACAGTGGTGACAATTGGTGGCACAGTGGTGACGATTAATGGCACAGTGGTGACAATTGATGGCATGGTACAGTGACTGCATTTGATGGCATGGCACAGTGGTTGCGTTTGTTGGCATGGCACAGTGGTGACAATTGATGGCACAGTGGCTGCATTTGATGGCATGGCACAGTGGTTGCGTTTGCAATGGCACAGTGGTGACAATTAATGGCACAGTGGCTGCATTTGATGGCATGGCACAGTGGTTGCGTTTGGCATGGCACAGTGGTGACAATTGATGGCACAGTGGTTGCGTTTGTTGGCATGGCACAGTGGTGACAATTGATGGTACAGTGGCTGCATTTGATGGCATGACACAGTGGCTGCGTTTGATGGCATGGCACAGTGGTGACAATTGATGACACAGTGGCTGCATTTGATGGCATGGCGCCCTGTGATTGGGCGTATGTGGTCATGCGCTAGCGCCGGGGGGGGGGGGGGGCGAAAAAAAAGTTCTGCCCCGGGGGGGGGGGGGGGGCACCGGTGCCTAATAGAGTACCGGCACCTCTTTTGGCCCACTTAAAGCACTGCCTGGAGGGACGTGTGAATGAGCCCTAACAGACAGGTGCATTACTGAGCAGGGTTGCCACCTTTCAGTAAATTTACGAACAGTTTGTAAAATGTGTACTTTTTGCATCTGTCCTTGAAAGTTCATTAGGGACATGTAGGCTGCATGTCCGTAACTGACATTCATGGACAGATGCAACAAATATGGATTTTACAAACGGTTTCGTAAATTACTCCATTACTGAGGGACGAGTGAATGAGCCCCAACAGACACGTGCATTACTTTTTTTTTTTTTTTTTTTACTTATCTTTTATTTTAGTTTTCAAGAAAAAGAAACAATAGTATACAACATCTTATAGCTGATATACATACATTTACAAACCAAAATACCAATTCCTTATACTTCACCATATACCTAATATTGGTCTATACATTTATCCTTTCTATTCCCTTATTTATGTAGCCTTTCTGGGGTATAATACCACTGGGTGAGAAGCTTGTAGTTAGCTTCTTGGGTTTTCGAACATCTTGAGGTGTTAAGAGCCAGAGCAATTATTTGCTTATGCTGGTCTGGACTGAAACTTCTCCCCAGATCCCTCTCCCACTTACTAATGCTCGGCATCACATATTCTTCTGGGGGTGTGTTCAAAAACCCGTACATTTTGGATAACACTCCTGAGAGTGGCTCCACCCCACTACAGCTTCTCTCCAGTGGCGTCAATTGCCTTTGAAATTCCGTTGCATGGCCCAATGATCTCAGGAAATGGCTTACCTGCAGTGCTTGCCACATCCTAAGCTCAAATGGGCCACCAACCCTCATTAGCTCCCCTATGGAAGGCCACAAACCCGATATCACAAAATCTGAGGCCTGGCTAAGGCCTTTCTCTCTAAACTTCCCAGCTGTGTCCCTCTCCATCCTTGGTGGGAAGTTGGGATTTCCTATTATAGGTAATAATGGTGATTTACCTGATGAAAATTTCTTGTTTCTGCATATTTTTGCTGAAACTCGTAAGGTAGTCCCTATTATAGGGTGTCTCCTAAGGTCCCCCGGGAGTGCTTCATAGCACTATGGTGCTCTATTCAAAGGAACCTGGCTGACATATTGCTATATTTCAACCCAACGTTTACCCTTCCTATGTCTGCACCAGTCTACCAACCTTGTTAAATGTGCTGCTCTATAGTATTTAACTATATTTGGGACTGCCATCCCCCCGACAGCCTTTGGCATTCTCAACAGATCTTTTTTAATTCTGGCTCGCTTCCCTGCCCATATATACTTCATGAATAAGGCATTCACCTGTCGGAGAAAGACTGCTGGGATGGAGATTGGCAAGGCCTGGAACAAGTACAGCACCTTTGGTAGAATACACATTTTAACTATACTTCCCCTCCCAAACCACGAATGCATCCCGTGTCCCCATTTGTCTAGGAGTGCTCTTATTTCGTTATATAATGGGGGGAAATTCAATCTATAAGTGTTTTTTATGTCCGATGCAATATGTGTCCCCAGATATTTTAAGGCCTTTTCCCATTTAAATTTATAGTTCTTTTTTAGTACCTCTCCCATTGGGCCTGGGACCTCGATGCTCATTGCTTCTGATTTGGTGTTATTGATTTTCAGGTTAGATAGTCTTCCATACATCTCAATTTCTCTTATTAGGTTGGGTAATGAAACATGGGGATTAGTCACTGAAAAGAGCAGGTCGTCAGCATATGCTGCCACCTTATGTGTCCGCTCTCCCATCTGTAACCCCTGAATATCCGGGTTTTGCCGGATTTTGTTTAATAGGGGTTCCAATGAGAGCGCGAACAGCAGTGGTGACAGGGGACATCCCTGTCTTGTTCCCGTCGAGATCTTAAAGGGACGTGATATTACACCGTTTACTCTTACTGACACGTGCATTACTGAGGGACTTGTGAATGAGCCCCAACAGACAGATGCATTTACTGAGGGACATGTGAATGAGCCCCAACAGACAGTTGCATTACTGAGGGACGTGTGAATGAGCCCCAGACGGGTGCATTACTGAGGGACAGGTGAATGAGCCCCAACAGACAGTTGCATTAATGAGGGACATGTGAATGATCCCCAACAGACAAGTGCATTACTGAGGGATGTGTGAATGAGCCCCAACAGACAGGTGCATTACTGAGGGACGTGTGAATGAGCCCTAACAGACAGATGCATTACTGAGGGACATGTGAATGAGCCCCAACAGACAGGTGCATTACTGAGGGACATGTGAATGAGCCCCAACAGACAGGTGCATTACTGAGGGACATGTGAATGAGCCCTAAGAGACAGGTGCATTACTGAAGGACGTGTGAATGAGCCCCAACAGACACGTGCATTACTGAGGGACATGTGAATGAGTCCTAACAGACAGGTGCATTATTGAGGGACATGTGAATGAGTCCCAACAGACAGATGCATTTACTGAAGGACAGGTGAATGAGCCCCAACAGACAGGTGCATTACTGAGGGACGTGTGAATGAGCCCCAACAGACAGGTGCATTTACTGAGGGACATGTGAATGAGCCCAAACAGACAGGTGCATTACTGAGGGAGGTGTGAATGAGCCCCAGATGGGTGCATTACTGAGGGACATGTGAATGAGCCCCAACAGACACGTGCATTACTGAGGGACGTGTGAATGAGCCCCAGATGGGTGCATTACTGAGGGACGTGTGAATGAGCCCTAACAGACAGGTGCATTACTGAGGGACATGTGAATGATCCTCAACAAACAAGTGCATTACTGAGGGACGTGTGAATGAGCCCCAACAGACAGGTGCATTACTGAGGGACATGTTAATGATCCTCAACAGACAAGTACATTACTGAGGGACGTGTGAATGAGCCCCAACAGACAGGTGCATTACTGAGGGACGTGTGAATGAGCTCTAACAGACAGGTGCATTACTGAGGGACATGTGAATGAGCTCCAACAGACAGGTGCATTACTGAGGGACATGTGAATGAGCTCCAACAGACAGGTGCATTACTGAGGGACGTGTGAATGAGCCCCAGATGGGTGCATTACTGAGGGACGTGTGAATGAGCCCCAACAGACACGTGCATTACTGAGGGACATGTGAATGAGCCCCAACAGACACGTGCATTACTGAGGGACATGTGAATGAGTCCTAACAGACAGGTGCATTATTGAGGGACGTGTGAATGAGTTCCAGACGGGTGCATTACTGGGGGACATGTGAATGAGCCCCAACAGACAGATGCATTTACTGAGGGACAGGTGAATGAGCCCCAACAGACAGGTGCATTTACTGAGGGACAGGTGAATGAGCCCCAACAGACGAGTGCAATACTGAGGGACGTGTGAATGAGCCCCAAGTTACAGGTGCAATACTGAGGGACGTGTGAATGAGCCCCAAAAGATGGGTGCATTACTGAGGGACGTGTGAACGGACCCCAACAGATGGGTGCGTTACTGAGGGACGTGTGAACGGACCCCAACAGACAGATGCGTTACTGAGGGACGTGTGAACGGACCCCAACAGACAGGTGCATTACTGAGGGACGTGTGAACGGACCCCAACAGATGGCTGCGTTACTGAGGAAGTGTGAACGGACCCCAACAGATGGCTGCGTTACTGAGGAAGTGTGAACGGACCCCAACAGACAGGTGCATTACTGAGGGACGTGTGAACGGACCCCAACAGATGGCTGCGTTACTGAGGGACGTGTGAACGGACCCCAACAGATGGCTGCGTTACTGAGGGACGTGTGAACAGACCCCAACAGATGGGTGCGTTACTGAGGGACGTGTGAAAGGGCCCCAACAGACGGGTGCGTTACTGAGGGACGTGTGAACGGACCCCAACAGATGGCTGCGTTACTGAGGGACGTGTGAACAGACCCCAACAGATGGGTGCGTTACTGAGGGACGTGTGAAAGGGCCCCAACAGACGGGTGCGTTACTGAGGGACGTGTGAACGGACCCCAACAGATGGCTGCGTTACTGAGGGACTTGTGAACGGACCCCAACAGATGGGTGTGTTACTGAGGGACGTGTGAACGGACCCCAACAGATGGCTGCGTTACTGAGGGACATGTGAATGAGCCCCAAGTAACAGGTGCATTACTGAGGGACGTGTGAATGAGCCCCAAAAGACAAGTGCATTACTGAGGGACGTGTAAACGGGCCCCAACAGACGGGTGCGTTACTGAGGGACGTGTGAACGGGCCCCAACAGATGGCTGCGTTACTGAGGGACGTGTGAAAGGGCCCCAACAGACGGGTGCGTTACTGAGGGACAATATACTGTAATGGCTTTTCAAGGTCAGGAACAAACATCCCAAAAGCAATAAACAGGAATTTTCTCATACATTTATAACAAGCAAGCATATAAAGTGCTTCTTCAAAGCCAATATAACAGAAAAATTCCACCATTTAGGAAAAATCATGATTTTATTGTGCGGAATAGGATAGGTTTAAGGTGCAGCCAGGAGTGTCCTCTGTATCTGACAGGAATCATGTGTAACTATCACAGGACTTGAATATGACATCATGTTAGTGTCAGATGAGTGAGGAAACTGTGGAGTAGAGCACAGTAATCTTACTGTTTCCCTCACACATCACTCCATACCAATACACAGCCATACTGTGCTCCTGTTTTGTCATCTACACTGACGTGGAATCTCAGCGACCAATAGCAGCTCATTTTCCGCCCTTCCTTTACCGAAGCCACCAATAGGAGAAGCAGGTTCTAGCTGTGTCGCCTCCTCTGTGGCTGAGCCAATCAGAGGATTAGTTTCACAGCAGTGGCTCCAGTGTGTCAACATCTCCAATGAGTGTCGGGGTGACCTGCGGGGGGAGAGGCGTCGTACGTGTCCCCGGGAGCAGTCACTGACAGGCAGGTAAGCTGCGTGTGTTCAGTGACAGCCATGTGCCAGGACATGAAGGAGCTCCTTCTATCAGCAGCCTATAGACTGCAGTGCTGCCTGCTAAGACCCCTCCTCACTTTATATATCTGTACTATGAGACATGATATCATTGACTTTGTACTGGGCAGTGTTGTCACTTCAGGACTGTCAGCATTTCCAGGAGGGAACTTTAAATATTCCTCTTCTCCTTTGGAAAGCAGATCCAGATGGCAGCCATGGTGTAGAAATGATTCTCAGGGTGGATGTTATGTTGCAATGTAAACAATGTATGTGATCACATTTACTTTATGTTTGGGTAATGCAGGATTTCCCGCTGAAGATGCCATTCTAATCTGACTTTGTAGCTAAGCCCTACCCACTGTCCTGTCGGTATAGGTCCCCCATCGGATAATGCCCGGGCTGGACTGCGCAGGTGCAAATGGAGCCGCTGAAAATCTTTGAGGATGAACAGCTGTTCATCACCTGTACACAGCGCATGCGCAATCAACACGCCACTCGCTCCCCAAGCTCTGGTCGGGTTATTCATGAAATACAACAAGGGACGGAATACAACAAGGGGCGTATGCTTTTCTCAAAGGGGCGGGTGTATAGTTATACATTCAACACCAGGGGAAGAAGCCGCATGATGGGCAGTGCTTTTCGCAAAGTGGCGGATGTATTATTGAGCAGTGCTTTATTGGGGGATGGTTTGCATCCGCCACTTGTTGTGTTCAATGAATAACCATACATCTGCCCCTTTGAGAAAAGCACTGCCCATCATGCAGCCTATTCTGTATGCATCCGCCCCTTTGTGTTCAACGAATAACCCACCCCGAGCATCGGGAGCGTGCGTCAGCGTATTGCGCAGGCGCCGTGTAAAATTGATGAACAGCTGTTCATCCTCTGCAATTTTCGACTGCTGCGCCTGCCCGGGCATTATATGACGGGGGACCCATCTCGTCAGAACACTGACTCCAGTAAAAATACCCCGAATGGTTGCCGCAGTAGTCTGATTGGACAGGAAAATGACACTTGGCAGAGCTTTTCCATCACAACAGAAAAAAAAAACGTCTTCAGTATTACCCACCAGGCCAATTCTGACATTTCTCTCCTACATGTAAAAATCATAATTTTTTTTTTTGCTAGAAAATTACATAGAACCCCAAAACATTATATATGTTTTTTTTTTTTTAGCAAAGACCTTAGAGAATACAATGGCGATTGTTGCAACTTTTTATCTCGCACAGTATTTGCTCAGAAAAAAACAGTTTTGTGCTAAAAAAAACAACAACAAAAAAAAACACTAAAGTTAATGCAATGTTTTTGCATATTGTGAAAGATGAAGTTACGTTGAGTAAATAGATACCAAACATGTCACGCTTTAAAATTGCACACGCTTGTGGAATGGTGCCAAACATCGGTACATAAAAACATCTCCAATCTCTCAGGCGTTACATTTTTTTT